>OZ016504.1:27029098-27684098 GCA_963966595.1 Physocephala rufipes | reverse complement strand
GTATTAAGGAGGAATAAAAACAATAATAGATGTAATACAAATAATCACGCAGGAGTATATTTAAGCTTACTTACATTCGCTAATGCTATCATTTTTAATCATATATAAATTAATAAATATGCACTTCTATCTCATCTTTGATCTTGCTTATTGTTATAGTTTCAATGAGTATATGCCGGTATTAATATATTAATAAATATTAATATCTAGATACTAATTTCTTTTAAAAGTAGTTTTCATTTGAACTCGCATTGTTTTTAAACTGATTCTGATCTCTTTCTCCTTGTGTCTCTTCCTCTCCTTCACTGTTATAGCAGAATTCAATAATCTGCTGGTATTACTCTTTTTCCAATTAATGAAATTAAATAAATATTTCGATTATTATATAATTATATAGATGAATGAATTTTTATTTTCACTCTAACTCAGTTTTTCAACTCGCAAACAAAGTACATTCTCAATGAAATAAATTTTCGTATATGTGTGCTTGCGTGTATTAGTGCGTAATCAGGTGGCTGTGCTCACACATGTATAAAAATGCATCAATTGAATGTTATTAAAGTGCAATTTTGAGTGAATTTTCATTTGATTTAATTTAATCCCTTTGAACCCCACCAGAATTACAAAGAATTCATTAAACTGAAAGCAATTAATTTTACTACAATTTCTGCTAGTGCGAAATTTGAACTCGTAAGAGTTACATTCGGGAAACGTTTTTAAAAACATTTCAATTTTTGAAAATAAAATTTAGTCTTGTGATAAAAAATTTTGTAAAAACTTTAGATTAAATATTTCCCATTTCGATTATTATGATTTCATTTAACGCTCAAATGCACAATAAAGTGCCACACCCACACAGATTTCCAATTAATAATTTAAAAAGAAATTAAAATGCAAATGTTACGCGACACTCAATTAATTTTCAGCTGTGGCATTCTTTCAAAAATTATCAAAATATGTCAAAAAAATAATATATATATTTATCTTTCCAGTGAAATCAAACCTAAATCACGCGTTATTGCATCTATCATTACGGACAGATGTTCTTATCAAAACCCAAATCGAAAAAATGTGTTTAGAGATTTATGATCGAAACAAAAATAAACACACACGATTTGAATATTGGGAACCTTTTCAACACTTTCCCTTCATTGATTTTAAAAAATGTTTCCCCATTCCCTTTTTTTGTTATTTTCTTGGTGCTTTTGTATCGAAGCGACACGGAAAAAAATGGCATTTAAAAATTTAAATTGGTTTAGTATCTTGTGGTTGAGAAAAAAATAAGGCAAAACATTTTCATTGTTTTTGATCTTTCTAATTTCATCGCATCACTTCCTCATGATTCCACCATATTTTGAAATGCATTTTCACGTTGTCACATTCTATATTTCCTTGTAATTTTTTTCTCTCATATTAATTAAATTAACTGCATTTATGAGATATTTCGTAATTATAGTTCGGCTCTTGCCCAAAAACTAATTTGACTCTTGCCATTATTTGAAATAAAGAAGAATTTATCTAACTTGTATAGTTTAGAAAATTTTCTTTTTTCGACACTAGTAAATGAAAACTTATGGAGAAGTGAGTATAAGAATTAAAACACCAATCACTAGAAAATATTTCAATAAAATTCAATTCCTCGGCGTGTAGGCTGCGTTGTGCTAAATATTGAAGATTAGCGCGTCTTCTTAATTGTCATGAAGTTTTGACTTAATTTAGGTAAATGAAATGGTTTGTTTTTATCAACGCTTGTCAAATTAGGTTCGTAGACAAACCGGTTTCGGCGATGTAGCTTCATTATTTTTTCCTTCAGTCTCTTCTTCAGAACGAACATAGTATTTCAATTAAAATCGAATTTATTCGATTTAATGAATTTATTTATTATTTAAATCGAACATAGTATTTCAATTAATTAAAATCGATTTCTGGGACAAAATTCAAATTTTCAACTATTTTAATATAAAAGTATGTAGATGGTTATCACAAAAAGCAAGTGAGCCATTAAGTCTTTGTAGAATTCCACATAAAATTGAATAAATAATCGCATGCGGAAAGCATACGAGTTTTAAATAATTATATATAGATTTATATAAAAATGAGATTAAAATTAAATTAATGATTGAAATATTTTTGATATTGATTTTAAATTATAAATTGTAATTTTAAACTATAATTTCAGGTTATGAATATTTATAAATATCATTTTCAATTTCTCGCTAAATAAACGATACTGCCCTCTAACCGAGGCGTATTTTAAATTCAGTGTTCGTGAAGAATAAATTTTGGGGAATTATTATCTCTCATAAAGAGATTCAACGAAAAGGACTCACCTGAAATGCTCCTGATAAATAAATTATGCATGAAATCTGTTGGGAAAACTGTTTATATCCTTATAGTCATTATTGAAGTCATGGTTGGTTATTATATACGTATTTCTTCTCCTCTTTATACGTTTGTTCTCAAAATTGCAGCGTATTTCGTTTTGCAACACAATGGAGATTACTTCATACACCACACTTCGCACCGCACTGCATTTCAATCGTTGATTGCTTTTGATTGATTTTCTTATTCGTTTTCGGTTTGCGTTTTTTGTTTTTCTTAAGTTTTGCTTCTTTGATTAACCGATCGAACGGCACATTCTTTAAAATATTTATGATTATTCGTACGATACGGAAAATTTAACCCTCGCACATGAAATTCGCCGCCATTGAAAAATGTTTCGCTCACGTTTTCTGTTTTTTCAGCGAAAAGGAAAAACAAAATTCGTTGAGAACGTAGAATTTTAACACGATTCACTCAATGAGGTTTTGTAAAAATATTAAAGCATTAAAATTCAGAATGAATAGGAAAAAAATATTTACGCGTATAAATAATTATCGTCAATGAAGGGGGAGAGGTTGTAAATGTGAGGTGACGTCGAATTATTTACGGTCACTTTTGATCGCGGCTTTCTTGATTTATTACGGTGATTGATGGAGCGATGATTATTATTTTAACAGAATTTGTCTTTGCGTTTCGAGGGGTGCGGAAGGGAAATTGATTTCAGTTTAACTTAGTTATCGATCTGAGGATTGTAAACGCTCTTATTGAAATATTATAATTTTTATGCAGGAAAGGATGGAAGTAGTGCCTTTTCGAAACGAGAGTGAGTACAGTACACGATCTATTTAATTGGCAACACTCAATTGTTTATGACATTTAACGTCACTGGCTGCTGCACCACTCGGTACTCGGCAAATTCCGTCGTTGTATTTTCATCGTCATTCTCGTTCTCGTCGATGGAAATTCGTTGGTTTCGTATGCAAGATTTTTTCAATTAATTTTTTTTACTCGGTCAGAAATTTATTACTTTTAATTAATTTATATTAAACGTCACTTAATCTTATAAAATCTATTGAATAAATTTGATTTATTATGAATATTAAATTTAAATATAAATTTTATTGATATGTTTAAATAATTGCGTTTATTTTTCTGCTCCTTTGATGTTGTTGTTGTTGTTTTAGTTGCGTTTTTTTTTTGTTCCTTTTTGTGTGGTTGACTATTTTTTTTTAAATTATAATTATTATTGTTGTTGCTGCCGTTTGGACTACAAACTCAGTCTATTGCTTTTCTTGTTTGTTGTTATTGTTGTTGTTGTTGGCTTAATTGCAATTTTAGTTTCTCTATTTGTTTTCAGTATGCTATCAATTCCTTTTCATTTCCTTTATTGCTCAAATACAATTCCAACACTTGCATCCGGATTGATTTTTTTAGTCTTTTTCTGAATTAAATAAAATAATTGTGCAATCGTGGTCATTTCCATCTGTCAATACATCAAGTTCAATCCCAATAAATTCCTTTCACAATGAAATGGTATGCTAGCCTGTAAAAATGGGAAAAATTATACTGTTAATAAATTTGGATAAATTTATTTCATAAATTATAAAATTTATATAATTTATAAATTATAAACAAGTAAAAATTAAAGACTTTAAGCGTACATTATCAACCAAGTTGTCTTGAAAGTTTTTCTTAGTTTTTTACAAAACAAACCTCACTATAATTTCATATTACAATTTAAATATAAAAATTATTTTACTTTACCAAAGACGGCCAGTGAAAACTATGAAATATTTCAATGAATATACCAATATATAGTTCTGACGAGATTTCTTTAAAGGAAAATTTAAAGCTAATTTAATCTTAAAACGTATTAAAAAGTACCAACCCAAGATCTATTTAAATCGATACGTGATAACTGGTAGTAACTGAAAAATCTCTTTTAAATTTTTCAACGATTTGAAAATTTATTCTCTTCCCTTCCTGCACGATTTTGCTTTCATTTAAGCAATTTCGTTCATGGTCGTTAAAATCAAATCGAACGCAAACAAAGATACAACGAAAGGCGAGACAACGACGCAAATTTTCACCCACTACTCCTACGTTTTTCCCCGCATCGACAGTACATTTTCTCGTCACTCACAATTCGTTTACTTTGTTAAACAAAAGGAAGAACAGAGAAAAGAGTTCTTATGCGAATATCATCCTCTGTGTGTTTTACCGATACTACTTTTCCGTTTTACGCTTTCTATATTCCTGACTCTATTCTAAATTATTCCTCATTTCCCATTTCTCAACATATATTGCATTCCTATCGTTTTGGCCCAACAGAGAAAGCCTGCAACTACACGCCCATCGTTCGAATCGACAGACCTTCTGTCTTTTCTTTCAATTCCTTTGCCCCTCGTTCTCGTTTTAATTTTGCCCTATAGTTCAGTCTTTTTCAAGTGGATAACGCGATATTAGTTCATCGTTCGAAATTCTTTGGTTTTTCTTCTTTTGTTAATTTTAGCTTCTTTTTTCTACTCAGTATCAAACTCAAGTTTTCCTTCGCTTTACTTTTTCTCCTCCATTCTACCCACTTTCACTCCTTCCTCCATTTTTTCTTTTCATATTCTTTCGGTCACATAATTCTTGGCGTAGCAGCAGCAGCAACATTGTAACGATGTCGTGCCTTCAACTTTGTTTTACTATGATTTTGTTATTCCTCCACTACTTTTTAAAGTCCTCGCTATTGTTATTGTTTCTGCTCTTACTGTTGTTGTTGTTGCTTTTAATATTCTAGTTGTTACGATATTGCATTTTCGTTGTTTTTATTAGTATTTTGCATAAATTCTCGTTTGTGTGTCAGTCTAATTTTATTGATTTGCTTGGATGTGTGTTAATGTATGTGTGTGCTTGGTTGTGTCAGTGTATGTGTATGTGTGTTTGAGTGTATCACATACTGGCATACTGTGCCGATTTTATTTCGTTGTGAATTTTAATGGCGTTATTTTTGTAAAACTCTTTAAATAAAGCGGCAATGAAACGCGCGAAATGAGCCAACAGCAATGCGACGATTCGCGCGGACGTACTCGATTTGCGGCACATATACATGCAATGCGATGACCACATACACAATATGCACACATATATCTGCTGGGTTGCCATGATTTAAATTGGAACAACCAGAGATTTAGTAGCAGCAGCAACAACAACAACAATAATAAACTGGGGTAGTGGCATGGTAGCCATCCGTAATTATGCCAATAGCACGAAGAGAACAATAAAACCAGTGAAGACGAAGGCACAAAACAAATGACCAACATTCATTCGATAAACGAAGAAATCATGTCAGGAAAGTTAGTGAGCAGAATAATTACAGATGCCAAAATATCCAACGCCTGAAAGCATGCTAACCTTAATAAAATTTCAGTTTTGCTTTATTTTGTTATCACTTTTTCAATATTCTCTTTGTGGATAATAGGTTTTTGTTTTCTGTTTTTAATGTTGCATTCCATAGGTCCATTAGCCCCTTCGTTACTTCCTCAGTATCCCTCATCCACACAGGGTTGTTTTCCAATTTTTGAGCTATTATTGCGTTATATAGGCGCATACTGCAATAATCATAATAATCACTTGATAAAATTGTTCAGCTCAAGTTGCGTAATCGCGTTACCGCCACCATTGCTGCCGCCAATAACGCTATAATCGCCACCACCAACGAAACTCGAGTTTTCCAAAGACTCGGACTTCATTACATCAAATAAACGTCAACACTAGAAAGGAGCAACAAATGAATGCTACTCTTGTTAATATTTGTTGTTGTTATTTTTTGTTGTTGCTGTTGCCACTGCTGTGTTTTTCTGGTTATAATGATGGCGAAATTTATGTTGACACAATCACCACCATATTTTTGCTTGTCTTTTTTTCTTTTTGGCTAATCGAATTTTTGTATCGTTCGTTATCATTTAAAATTATAGTTTCAATTAAAAGCCAAATAAAATAAATTTAGACTTTTATGCGTATAATATATTTTTGCATTATAATTTTCGATACCTCGCTAATTGAAATGAAATATATGTTTTATGATTTTTTTTTAAAAAAATATCTGTTTTATGATTTTGCCAAAATGAACCCAACTCATCAATACTTTGTTCGTCTTCATTAAATTTTATATGCAATAAGTTCATAAAATTACTTGCATTTCATGACTCCTAAGAAATTTCTGTTTACATAATTTAAACCCGCCCATTGCTTACACACACTACAATTAATTATATAAATGTAATTAGAAATCAATTGTTAAGACCACAAATTCGACCTTAAACAAATGCTTAAGGTTCCACAAATTCGAGGAAATGGTTTCTAACATTTTCAATGTCAGGACATCTAAAAACTTCATTTTATAGTAATTAATAATTTGGGATATTCACATATTTTGAACCATTTTCTTAATTGAATAATTTACAATTCTTTCAAAGTTTCGAAATTTTGGAGCATTGATTTTAATAAATAAAATAATAGCCTTATATGCAATATAATTAATTAGTAAAAAGGCTTAAAATAATTCCATGACTTAATTAATTAAAAGCCTTAACTAATAAATGAAACAAATAGAGCTCTAAGGTAAATAAATTAAATTAAATATTTACCAAACAACTAATAAATTAAACTAGAAAAGTGAAGAAAATAAATTAAACTATAAGTTAAACATAAAAAATAAATAAAGTTCAATAAAATCGTAAATAATGGCTTTAATTACTTAATTATATAATAAAATAATTCAATTAAAATAATTCAATTGAAATAATATTGTGAAAAAAATTAAAGAATTTATAGAAATTAACAAAATTAATTAAATTTCTGAGCGTGTGTTTAATTTAGACAGGATCAAAAAACATCGCATAAAAAATTGCCGACGATAATTTACTTCGTTACTTATATATATATTTTACTAAATTTTGAAGAAAATACTCAGAAAATTGTTTGTTTTTATTTGTTAATTATTTTCAATTTGTTTCTATATTTACTAATTTTTTAATTTTATTATTAAAAAATCAAATGTTTTCAAAAACTAAAGCAGATGGTTTAGTTTTTTCAATTGTTTTTTCGAAATTTGGATTGATTTGTTACAATAATGATTATAAGTTAGTAGATATTATTTAATATTAGTAAGCGTTAAACAATATTTTAAGTGTTAAAAAAATTTTGGTTTAAAATATAAAACTAAATTTTGAATTTAACTGAACTTTTAAATTAATAGTTTAAGTAATTAAAAGGAATATGCACCATTTTCCTTGATTTCTTACATAAGGAAAATTGTGTGAAATATAAAGGTCATGGAAAAACCAAATTTCAAAAAACTAGAGAAAAAAATAGAATGTAGAATTATAAATTATGTTTTTTTCATCATAAAACTAGATTTAGATTATGGATTTAAGGAATAAATTTTTATAGTCGAGCACTAAAACCAACCGAACATTTCACAATATCCTTTAGGACACCGGCAGCATTTGGCTTAATCCCAACTCGACAATATTTCACCCGGCTGAACTTTAACTGCATCCATAATTTGCGTCACTCGATACTCAGTTCGTTTGAGCTGCAATCGAAGTGCGATTATTCTTGTGCTTTCCATTCTTTTCTTGTCGAACTTTGCACTGAATTCTGGCCACTATTAATATAAGGTTTCTACTGCTTCGTACCCACACGCACGCATCCATTCGTAAATACTCGTAATAACTGATACTGAAATATTTTAAGTTTCCGTTTTCCGGTTGCCCGGCAATGCACTTCCGTTCCGTACTTCCACTACAACTCAATTCAACGCAACGCGATTATGCACAGTATATGACACGGACACGATGACAGACATTGCTTCTGTACGGTAACGAATGATAAAGTATTGTAGGAAAGAATGCACCGATGAACGTTGCACATTTTCATTTGCAAAAAGAAAATTCACGTTTCACATTTTCACAACGTGGCTCGGATGTCTGCTGTTCTGTTTCTTTGCCTGCCTTACCTGTCGGTCGGACTCAGACTATATCTCAGAGTCAAGCGTCACAGTACAACGTGTTACATGTGCGAACACGCGGAAAAACAAATGAAAACTGTCCGAACTGTACGGAATTCGAAGCAACGCTGTTGAAGAAATCGTCCCGAACGCAAGTAAAATTCACACGACTGCAAACGAAGAATTCGGGGAAGACATCATAAGCGGCAACATCGTGCCGATACCAAAACGGTGACGTGAAGACAAAAGACTGGAAGAGAGCCGGCCGCCTCATAGAAACCAGAGATACTCTTACCTCATGGGAAGGAAGCAGCCTGAAGTAGAACTGGAAAGGACTGGAATTGCCACGAGTACATTGAGAGCAACTGCAACGGAAGACAAAAATTAAAGAGAGGAACTATAAGGACCGACCACGTGGACTCCTATATTCCACTCTCTCTCTCTCGCTCTCTTATTCTCTCTCACATTTGATAAAATATTGAGCAGAACAGTTATACTCCAATTTTTTAGCTCTCATATATAAATGTTTTTAAAATACTGATATGATTTCGATGTTGTTAACAGAATAACAGTGAACAAGCCTCACTAATATGAAACAGCAGCTAGAGGGCCGATGACTTGGCCATACCTCCTCCCGGTTGACACTGTTTGAAATGTGATAATCGAGAAAGAAAATTGCGAACATTAATTTCTAGCAGTGACACCACTAATACTGCCTAGCGGACTACCGCTAACAGCAGCAACTCTATTGAAAACGTAGTGTAAGGAAGTGATCTCAAAAGTTAGATCATCAAAACCTTCGAGGGTTACCTTCGTCGTTTTTCGTATGCTCTTTTCCTATCAAAGGATAAAATAGAAACAAGGCAAAGCCTTGTAGTCCCTTGGTAGGGATTACAGAATAATTCGAGATTTAATATTAATTGTAAAAGAAAATTAAAAAAAATACACAATCGACTATTTAAACTAGAGCCGAAAAATATGGCCCCAAAAACGAAGAGGGCAAAGAAGGCTATGTATCCCCTATTGCAAATCCTTCTCTTATTGATATATCCAATAAAATCAAAGAAACAAATTAATTATCATTATAAACAATTATAATATTTATCACTAATACCTTAAAAACAAACCTTAAATCATCGTAAATCTGGTATCGTGCGGAGACCATAAAAAATTCTCCATAATTTTTTTATAATGAAATTCCAAAAGAAGGACGAAGTTAATCAAATAAAGATTGACTATTTGTAGAAATTCTCCAGAGAAGCAATTCCTTCTTTCACTAATTTCGCGCTCCCTCTTGTACCTCTTTTCTTGCACCAATACTTCCACTTCAATAAAAAAATGATTGATTCTTTTTCTTTTTATTTTGTTCTACTATTTCATTGCATTGTGTGTGCTTGTCGTGTGTTTCTGAGCACGTTAAAAGGTCTTGTCGCAGCATCAAAAAACTGCATTTTTAGCGATTTCCAACGTTTTCGAGCTCCAGATTCATTTTCCAATTCATTTTATTTTTATGTTAGTATTTATTTTTGAGCGGCTTTTACAGAAACGTGCCTACACAGAAGGGATTCGCTCTAATTTCGTAACAACAAAAACCCGAACAAAAACCGAGAGAATACTTCATATCGAGAATATACGAGGCATTAGCAGAACTCTTTCTGACAACATGACGCTCAAGGCAGGCAGAGCTTTGAATGCATAAGCAATTTAATATGCTGCTAAAGGAAATAAATTATTTCGTTTGTTTTCCCTAGATGTGTGAGAAGGATAAGTGTTTAACGAAATGGATTCAGCGGGCGGTGGTGATGGTGTTGGTATGTTTGTAAAACAGCCGAAAGGATTTGTTTGCAGATATGTTTTACTACATTTAGCAATTAATACGCAGCTCTGCAATAGCACCGTCTGCAAGTTGGCCAACTATTGCAGCCTACCTATCGTTGCGCGCCCCCTCCTAGTTGAGCCGCAAAGTGTATTTTTCCGGTTATGAGTAGAGAAAATTTATAGCATTGCTACTCGTTGCGTCTGCGGCTGTTCTACTGAAGCAGCAGGACATCAGGCATAAAATTTTTTGTGATTTACCGGACTTGTCGCAGCGCGATAGGCTGAACAGCGATTGGGTCGTTCTACTTGTGTTACACCGGATTAATCTGAAAAAATCGTGTAACGTAACTGTAATGACGACAGAACAAAACAATGTATATTGAATTGTCTGCAATCCTTCTTAAAAATTTGAATTTGTCAGTAGGATATTTGTCATTTGAGTTTACTTCGTCAATCGTATAAGAAGAGGCTAAAAGAAGAAGCACGCTTGAAAAATTTATTCTCCGAAAATCCCTGATTTTTGTGAGAAGCCAAATAGAAACCCCCCAAAAAAAATTAAGCATGTTAAATTTGTTTTAGTTGCAGGATTTTCCCTGGTTCGTTTGTATGTCAATTGATGAGCTGCGCTTGGAGTATGCGCTTGTGTATATATGTGGCTGTGTGCGTTCTACTTGACACAATTTTCCAGTTGCGCCTAGGAATTTGACTGCTTTGCAGATTTATTAATGTAGGTCTGGAATATTTCTGAACTTTGGAGAGAAACTCTATGGAAAATGTGGAAGTCGCAAAAGCGCAATATATTTTTTGGAGGGCAATTCAATTGGAATTTGCATGTGTTAAGGTTCTCTAAACTGCGACGATAACACGAGAACGATTTTCTTGTCCGCGGCCGAGGGAGTTAAGCGGAACGAACTTTTGGGCCAATTTCCAATTTGGTATACAAACACAAGATGAAGCACATACACACACTTACACACACATACACACGGTATGTTGCTATATAGTTTAATAAAGCAATTATTGTAATGAATTCATTTTTTTAATAAAAACGGAAACACAGAAGAAAAAACCGCTAAAAGCACAAATACTGGTTTGCAAGCGTTGTAAAATGAAACATTGAAACACGATAAAGCCCTAACATAAAAATAACTACGAATTCAACATTGAAGTTGTTCGTAATGAAATTTCTCAAAAAAGTCGCGATATATTTTCATTTTTGAGTAGACGTAAAGGCAAAGAAACTGAATGTCAAAAGAAGAAATTAAAAATACGAGCAGAGTTCAATAACTTAACACTAACACGAACAACAACTGCAGCAGCGCCAACAATAAATATTTCCTATAGCCGGCAATGCAGACAGAATGTATGCATGCCGCAAGAGTTGACCGGTACCGTCACTGATGCCGGCTTCTCAACAGAAGCTTCCTTCAAAAAGCTTAGTATTCGAAAGTTATTGAGTTCGATGACGACGGCATCGATTTCAACATGCGCTCTTCCTCAAAAACCGAACAGTTTACAAGAGAAAATAAAACTAAGAAAGTTTACAAGCAATTTGAAAGAGATGAATAGAATTAAAAGAGCTGCGTGCATGGTTTTGTTGCATTTGCATCTGGTTGGGAAGTGTGGGCAAATTAAGAGAGAAAAATAAATTATATAAAGAGAAAAAGTCGTTCTTTAATTGACCGGCGCTACCGAGGCATCATGGAAACGTTGATTCATGCGACTTTTATCGCATGCCTTCTAATTCTTGTCGACGATTCTGTGCAAACGATGACGATGTTGATCTATTGACAAAAACAACATTAGCAAGACTGCAATAAGAAAAGCAAAAACAAAGCACACCTATTGCATTCTGCAGATTTAATATAAGCGGACATACGTACTCACGTGTTTACATTCATATGAATTTTATATCGTCTCAAGTCGCTTTTGTCTCAAGAAGCAGGAGATAAAGAGATTATCATGTCATTATATGATTATCATGTCAAATAGTGACTTTCTAGATGTTATACTCTTCGAAATACGTCACTACCTCCATCACGTCACTGCTTTCAAAAGCCGGCTCTTTTCTACTCGATTCGAGAAATGTATCATGAAATTGAAACGCATGCGTTTAATTTTCAATTATTAAAAAATTCCGCACCATTGAATATATGGCTTTACGATTAAATGTGTAAGTGTATTTCATTAGATTTGGTAATCAGAAAGAACAAATACAGAACAAATGGCAAATGCAGAAAAGCATCGCTTACCGGAAATGAAACTTGCATTGAAGCAAAGTTGCTGATGCTGCAATGACATGCTGTTTTACTGATAATGAAAAATATAAAAGAAAGAAATTACACTTATGAAATAATTAGTAAATGTTTGTTTCGCTTTGAAGTTCACGCAGAAGTGGAAACCAGGGGAACTCTCTCCCGTATTTCAATCGATTAATGACCAGATTCTTCGAGGAAAATCTCAAAAGAAAAAATGCAGGAGAGATAGCGTTGAAACTTGTTTAAAAAAATTAATTTATTTTTTAATTTTTAAAAAATTCATTTATTTTATTCCTTTCTTAGAAATTATTTACATTTAGAATTTTTGTCGTTTATATACATTTTTAAATGATTCTGTTAGCCTTTATTTAATTAAAATGATACAACACAACTATTTTTAGTCCTTTAAACAAATTACTTTTTATACATTTCTTACAAAGTAAAAGAATCTCATAATTAAAACTTGCTTCGTGGGGCAAAGATGTTTACTGAACTATAAAGGTGTGTGTGTAAGTTTTTGTTTCGGTGGTGTTGAAATGAACAATATTACGAAAATAACCAAAAACAAATGCAATCTTTACTTCCGCCTCGAGATTTCTCAGCCTTTTTGTTGTTGTTTATATTTTCCATTTAGTGTGTTTGTTTTCATTAATATCACGAGAAAGATGCAGATTACAAAAGGAAGAAGAAAAAAAGGAACGATGCTGCGAGGTGAGAGAACAAAAAATGAGAAGAGTGTTGAATGGAAGACCTTGCATTTCCTTTTCCGTTGATTTGACACTATGTCGTAGATTGTGCTTAGCATTTCTAATTTGGCTTCACTACGACATATCTTACGAGTTCTTCTAGAAGAGATATTTATTTTCGTCTCAGGCATTTCGTTTATAAACTGAAATAAAAAAAGAAAGAGACTAATTACAGAAATTCTTAATAAATTTCAAAAATTATAAACGATTAAATTATAAAACTTTATTTGCCGAAAATTTGCCCTTACCTGAGTTCCATAAAATGCCTCCATAAAATTGGAATAATTATCTTTGATAAATTATTTTAATTGCCCGAACCTTGAGAATATATTTCCCAAACTACTAGAAACTTCTAGTAGTATTTTTAATTTTACTACTCCTTAAAATGTATGTTTTTTCTTCTTATGCTTTCGCATTTGTTTACCATTTTCACACATTATTTGAAAATGTTCGAATATTTTTGCCCTTTTCCCTTTGGCAATTTTCATTTTTCATTTCCTTAATGTTAAGTCATACCTCGTAAGTACCGTCTCTTTCAAGATCCTTCAAAAGAATTTAGTTGAGCGCATGTTCAATTTATTATTCGGTTTCGCACATGCAAATGCCTTTTTCATTTTTTTCTTTTCATTATTTTTTGTCGCTCTTTGCGTTTGGTTTTATTGAGAGCCCTAAAAAAAGGAAGAGTACTTTTAAGAGTAGATTTTTTGAAAGCGTTTAAATTTAGGAGACCACCGATAGGACCAGCCTAAGAAATAGAGGGCGTAAGCCTAACTTTGTTTCAAAAGGCGGGGCTTGTGAGAAATAATTAATGAATTCCAGCTTATTTGCAATCGACTTCGTGAATCAGTCTCTTTGTATCTCCATCTATCTGTCTGTCTATTTGTATGCTTAATTGTATATATGCGAATGTGTGTTGGTTTATGCGCTAACAGTTTGCATTGCGACAATTTTCGTCCAATTTTTTGTTGCGGTAGCAACACTGCCAACATCAACAGTGTCAGCATCACCCACCCCACCACCTCCACCCTCCCAAGCGCGGCAACTAGAGTTTGTGTAAATTCTTTAATACGTGCTCGAAATATTGTTGACCTGGTTTTGCAATATTGCTGCTGACATTAAATTTGATTTTAACGTGGCGCGTCATTTTTATGCAATACGAGTTTTAGTAGGACAATTCGTGAGTAAGTTTGTCTTCCTTTTTTTTCTTTTTCCGCTAATATCAATCCATCTATTCAACGATTCAAATTTCGTATACTTCAGCTTTTTATTTATTTAAATTTTTGTACATTTTTAAATGCATTAATTTTAGTAAACGAAATAATCCCGGAAAAGATCATGAAATAGAAGATACCGAAGACATTCAACTGCGCTAGTCCGTTTAATAGAATTTGGCAACTAAATATTCAAAATTGAATTCGTAAGAACCATTTCTTTCACTGTTCTGACAGGTATAGACAAAACAGCTTTGTCAAGAAGATAATACACAAACAATAAAACCTTCACAAATATTCGGCTTATTCTAAAATTTAAACCCTTAAATTTTAAAAATTTTTGCAATAATTGTCACACCATAAAAATTAAACACACAAAGATATAAAAATTTACCCATAATTTTAATTATTGCATTTTTATCTACCACTTACACTAACATAATCCCTTAAAAATATACTTAACCTGTCGCTGATTCAACTTTAAAAAGATGTCTTAAACGAATACTATCAGAATTTTATTGTGGCAACCAAGCCCTCTCAGTAATCCGCTCTCTCGAAATGACCGGAAGCGATCAAGAAAAGAGAGTAACATAAAAACGAAAAAAGCAAAAGCGTTCTGCTTTTCGTTCTGCTTGAGGCGAGAATAAAAAGTGCGAAGCAAACGGGTGACACCCACATTCACTTAATTAAAATTTAAAATAAATTCTGTACCAACTTTTTCACAAAACCACGATTTTCCTATAGAATTTAGCTTAGCTTGTAACCCTTTAGGTTTAGACTTAACAAATTATTGACTACTTTCAGAGGTTTCAGAGGTTTCAGAGGTTTTTGTTACGATGACTTTCACGATTTGACGATGTGATAGAAATTAGTTGAAAATCTAGTTTCAATTTCAGCCGACATTAAAAAAGATCTAATTCTCGTTCAAACTTATGAGGTAATCTTCAAAATAACAAGCTCGGCTTCTAACTCACCTCTCACCGAATTCAACATTAGGGTTTCCTTTCTATAAGAAATTAAATAGAACAAGAAGAAAATAGGCTTTTTATTGAATAAATGACTGATGCTCCGTCGTCTAACATCCTAACATCCACATCATTTTTTAAATAACATAAGAGTAATGACAACAACATTTTAAAAAATCACAACAACAACAACATTGTTATTCATTGTTCTTTATGCGTGCGTGTAGTCGGTTTATTGACTTTGTTATAAATTGTTTGAAAAACGAAGAAACAAAAGAAAAAAAGAGAAAACGAAGCAGAAGAATTTCGCTTTGACAGAGCTCTTTTTTTTGTCTTCCTTTCTTTTCTTCTGAATAGCTTTTTGCATAAAGTAACGAAACGAAATATCAGTAAATTGCATCCTATTGCTGTTGCTACTTCCGCTCTAACAGTAAAAATTGTTGTAGTAGAATAAAAAGCGTTACATTTGTGTGGTATTATTTTAAAGTTCATTCTGGTGTTTATTTATTGCTGTTATTCTTACCCACAACTCCATTTCTCTCTCGCTCTGTATCTCCCACGCACATGCATATCAGCCTCACTCTCCTCCCTTGATTTCACCACGGCTTCCAAACAATTATCTTTTACTTATTTGTTACTTTACCGTTGGTGGCATAGCATTTTTTTTTAATTTTAACTACATCCAAATTTGGTCTTAACTCAATCGTAGTCTTAATATATTTAAAATCTAAATAAATTTTTGCTTCAGTTGTTTTTCTGTTTTATCAAAACTTTACACTTAAGATTTTACAGAGTAAAAATCAGCACCAGAAACACTTTCAAGAGTGGCATTATATATTTATTATTTCATCTGCTTATGTATTTCACAAAAATTTGAATTAAACTGAATAAAATAATTCTTGCGTTTATAATTAAATATCAAGATAATGAATTATCATAAAAAAATCGTTAAGGCATCGAACTAATTTTATTTATTCACATCTAATGGCATCTAATCCTTTTTATACGTTCGTTTTATCAATAAAACTGAATATATTTTCTTTTCCTGTATTCAGAATAATTAAACTGAATATTGAATATTTCCTCAACAATTTAAATGGAAAAAGTGAGTAAATTTTTCTGATGTGTTTTTTAAAATCTTTAACAATTATTTTTAAATATTTAAATATTTGATTTCATTTTATCTATATGACGTTAGTTATTATTATTTCATTTATTTATTTCATTATGTGAACTTTATAAGGTTCATTTGCATGAATTCTTTAAAATTTGCAGAGCAATAGAAGAGCCGAAGCTTTAGTTTTTTCGAACTGTGTTAACTCTTCATATTGAAATTCTCAAAGGTATTTTTGTCTTCGCAAATATTCGCATATATTTATTAAATAGAAACAAGCGTTTTAGCATGTTCATCGATTTCTCTTTGAAAGACTAAATGCAATAACAAATACATTCGTACATGTAATATTTCTCTGAAAATTTAATAAATAAGAGCAATTTCAAAGAGATTTGAGAATATTCGTGGCGAACTCCACGGAAAAGTTTATTAGTAATTTGAGAGACTTCTATTCGTGTAATAATTGGCAAACATGTAATACTTCGTAATTGAGTTTATCAAGTTGTTCCTTTTATTCTGGATAACATTGAAAATCCGAAGGGATTTGCAATGATTTGCTGCAAATTTCTCTCAAAAAGTTCAACAGTTTTAACTCATTGCGTTTAAGATTAAATTTTCCTTTAACGTCATTATATCGTTCCGAATGGAAAATTCTGGCGTCAGCTTTTTGATGGGCGCAATTGAAAGCAATTAAAATGCAAGCGATTCGTGATGTTGCAGACACCAGATGAGACAAGTCTGTTAATGATGTGGGTGTGTGTGTGAGGGCGTGTGTGTATGTTTGTGCGTGTGGGAACGTGGCTGCGTTTTATTGATGACATACACACCAGCCACATGTGCACTTAAACAAACAATCAAATAAACAAACTTGTATAGACACGTATGATGCACTTCTGCATGGATGTCCTAGCAATCACCAGCGGCTTCAGTCATCGTCATCGGTATCTCGCGCGTTAATACGTAACATTTATGATCATGTCGTGTTCATTGGTGCGCCCTCTGGCAGAAGGTTTATGGTTTGTTTATTGAAAATCAGAGAGTGTAGTAGTGGAGACGAGAAGAAAGAGAATCGAGGCAATTTGTGGATTTAGTAATGCGATTTAATTTTCACTTAAAGCAACAGCAATGACTATGTATGCTCAAATCTTGCTAAATATGTTAAATGTGTAAATATGTTACTAAAATTAAGGCGAAGAACATTTTGTCGGAGACATTCTGTAGAAGGTAACGCTAAATTATAAACAATCGCTACCGCTGCTAAACGTCGCTAACGTAGAGATATTAGTTAAATTGATCATTTAAATTAATTCTTATATTTAGAAAATTAAGTTTCATATGAAAGAAATAAAAAGCAGGAGAAGAAGGAAAAAAGAAAAGTGTGAGGAATGACAAAAAATATTAAAATTTTGAAAAAGCATAGGAAAATCGTGGCACATTGTGGCACATATCGAAAAGAATAAAATGGTTGAAAAGAAAAAAATTAATGACTCAACATGAATATTGCCTTCATTTACGGAAAACAGCGAGTGGTGCGCTAGTACGCTGCTGATACAGCAAAATGCAGTGAGATGTAAGAAACGCAAAGCCGTAAAGGACCAATAAACTCGAAAACCGAAAATGAAAACGATGACAAAAAATATCGAAGCCTCGAAAACATTTAAAATAAATGAACGACTAACTAACTAGCGAACGCGAAATTCAATTACAATCATTTCTCCTTCGTTCCAAGCGGTGATCAAAGAGCCGTATCGCGAAAACGTAGTGAAATCGATAGCTAGAAGCTTCAGTTTCGATTGAATATATTGGGAAAGATTGCTTCGCATCGATTGCCACTATTTATACCTTTGATCGTCTGCGCGTGTGTGCGTGGTTGTTCCATCAAGTAGAATGGTTCCAATCATGTGAGTGTGCAGGCTCTTTGATGACGGACTTGTTGGGCGTGTCTAGTAAGCAAAATCTGGTCGCAGCTGTCGAATTTGCAATTTCAATTGATATTCGTTTCGCTGAATGCAAGAATAACGACCACCGGCATAAAGGCTCTTAACTCTTACTCCATTTTCTGCAGGACTACATCTCCTCACAAATGGCTTAACCACTCACGTATATCTACATACATTAACACTCATGTGAATGCTCACATAAAACGCTCTAAACACAAAACTGCCAATACAGCAAAAATAACAGCAATATATTCAATATTTCAATACAGATAGAAAAATCGGCTTTCAGATTTTGTTTCTTAAAAAATTAAGTACTGAATTGATCGATTTTCAACACCAAACAATTCCCAACACCAACAGTATTAAATTCTTCTAAAGTTAAATAATATTGAGTTAACTTATAATTGATAAAAAGTTATGACATTTTTGGAAAAAATTGAAATATATATTTCTGAAAAGGAAAGCTTTAAAGCGCACGAACACAATAATTAATCGACGGATGTTATTCGAGTGAGTGAATATTAAATTGCGCAATTCATAAAGCCATAGACACACACTCGCATACGTCCATACACATGTACATACACATACACACACTCAGCCACATACGTACACATATACCGAAATGCATATAAGTACGAATATTAAGAGAATACATGTGACTATACAAACCCATTTAATTGCACGTGTATGCATTTTTATGTATTGATTGTCCATAAAAGCAATACCATAAAATAGCCACAATTGGCTTTCTCTTGTGATTACGTTAATGAACAAAATATGAATAATTTATAATAATAATTTATGCTCATATTTATGTTCTCATCTCATGTACATAGATGATATATACACAATACCACAAACTTTTGTATAATTTATAATATTACAATCTCATCAGCTCAATACAATAATGGACGTCAACCAGCGATATCTTCCTCATCACCAAGTGTATTTGTAATGTGTGTGTGTGTGTGTGTGTGAGAGGTAATATGTGTATACATATGTTTTTCAATGAGGGGGCAAATATTACTCCGAAAGCGTCCAGTCGTACATATAACACAAGTTGTATAAACAGAGCATGGAAAATCATGTTAAGTAGTTTCTGTTGGTGTGTATCTCTCTCTCTTGTTTAACCTCTCTCTCACTCTCTCTTGTGTTCTTCCCCATATTCATGACAAATACTCTTATTTACTCTCCCAGTTTGATCCAACTACCTGTACAATCATAATAAGTGGTCAACACTGTTTCTGCGACTGCTGGTGCTGCTCCCGCTTTTACCGCTATAGCACTGTCACAGACTATTGACATATTCCTGTGTTCTCGGACTGGATTTTTCATTGTAGTAAATATCGGTTTACAATTTATCGTTATGCAATATATTATATTATCATATTTTATTTGTACTCTGGCCAAATGATAACGTTAATATTGGTATTTATTTTAAGGTTATACGTAGTAGTACAACACTACGTGCAACTCATACGAGCACCAGCCGTATGAGAGAGAGGTTGGTGTTCATTGAGAAATGTTTTTAAATTTCAACACGAACGTACTTCATCGATCCATTGCATCCTTTCATTTGCCCAAAAAACAAGATTATCTGCTTGGGCAGATTGTTCTTTTGCTTACCGATGTCTCGGCCAATTGTGTCATCACGTTGCATTGGCAAATTAATAATTAAATCTAATTTGTTGCTTGATATCAATTGTGGAATGAGATGAAATCAATTGTGAAGGATAACTACAATGATAAATGTGACATCCGAGAAGGAAATGAATGCGATGGCTCACCAAAAATGGGCCGATGGATAGATGAATAGATGGACAGATATAAGTGGAGATGATGGAATATATAGTTGTTTACATCTCTTCAGATATCAAACATTTGTGTTAACCGGTAAAATTTTGCAGAAACCCATTGGACTATTCAATAGTGCTCTACATTTCTTGTGGTTATCCTTCTGCTAAATATCATACATCTGGATACCAAAAATGCAAGGCAATCATAGGAATGATATGAAAGAAAAAAATAGAATACAGCTCGGCGCAAAGCAAATAATATAAACTCGAGAAAACTGAATGAATTCTTGATGCGCCCGAAAACTGCATCGAACGACAGTAAGAACTGGGTACATCCAAGAGAAACCAAACAAGCAAATAAAAAATCACTCAAACAAAAAGATAATTACAACAACAACAACAACAGCAAGGACAGACACAGGCTTGTTGTTGTTGTTGTTGTTATGTTACTGGTGTCACGTGGTATTATTGCTGCAATTGTTGTCAGAATGGTGATGGCGGTCACGGTGGCGACGTTTGTGGTGCTGCTTACCGCAGCCAATGCCACTGCTGTTGTTTGTTATGATGATGTACTATGGTTGTTGCTGTTGTTGTTGTTTTTGTATTGTTGTTGATGCTAAGTGTTGTTACTCTCGAATTGTTTTTATCTAGCTCGATTTCGTTGCCGGTGTCGTTGTTTGGACCAGTGTTTGCTACCTGCCGGTTATTTCCGGTTGTTGCAGAGAAGCGTACCCAAGAAAAAAGAAATTAAAATCTGCACTCCATGCAATGCTTTGTTCGCTTTTTGTTTTATTGTTCATGCAGAGTTTTTCAACTTCCATATTTTCCTCTTGTTCTTCTTAGACTTTTTCTTCTTCTACTACGTTTGTTCGTGTTTTTGTTGAAAGAATTTTATTCATTATTATTTTGAATTGTTGCCCGTTTGATGTTGGTTTTAATTCTTGCCTCCTTCTTCACGTAACAATTATTTATGTATGCTTTGTTTTGTTTTGTTTTATTTCAGTTATTTGGGATTTTTTAATTGACTGTTCAAACACTTTTTCTGTTTGTCGTTCGGTTTTCACAAGCCCGCTCACCCCAAACCGTTGGTTGTTGAAGGCAAAGTGTAAGTGTGTTAGATGTGTGGTTAACAACCCGACAGTGCCTTAGTAGTAGTGGTGAAAATGTTGTCAGTGTATTAGTAATAAAATCTATTTTCCTTTCCAAAGACTTTTCATGTATTCAAATTACTTAAACATAATTTCCGCACATCACTATTTTTTTGTCTACATATTCATTCCCTACTCTTTTCCTCTTCCTTGAGATTAACATTAAAAAATTTATGATGCTATGAAAATGGTTTTATTATCACCGCAATATGAACTTGTTCAGATATTCTTCAGGTTCTGGAGTTATTAAATAATAATGGAACTAAATTCCTGAAATTGTCACAAATTAGAAAAATTTCTCTAAAAAAATTATTTTTTAGAAGAAACTCACAAAAATTAAAAAATATGAACTAATTTAATGCCCTGGGAATTTATCGCAGTCTTCTTTTAATACAATAGAATCACTTTAGCTAACATACGTAGTAGTAACGCAGTTGAAGCTACATTAAAAAATGACTAGTCGTCAAAAAAATTACAAAGCATTTTTGATAAACAGTTGCTCTAAATATCTAATCCAAAAACGGTCGGTCATCTGCGCAGTCCAACCAAAATCCTCAACAAAATACAAACAACAAGAAACAAAAGTGTCATGAAGCATGTGCCTTCAAGAAGAAAAGGAAAATCCAAAAAAGGAGAAGGAAACATTGACATAATAACAATAATAAAATGATCATAATAATGGCAGTCGCGAGGATGAAAGTAATAATGACGCTACTAACATTTGGCTTTGGCATAAGGGTTAACGTTAAAGATAACACGAAGAGAAACAACGGACTAAAAAGAAGACATATCCTGGCAGATACATGAGAAAGACGTCATAGTACTTAATGATGAAGGAAGATAATGACGATGGCAGCGTCACTGGAGTTATCGTTAAATCTGGGCATCTGAAACTAACCGAAACAATAACCCAACCACCCGGAATTATTGTTGCTGCCAATGACATTTATCCTAATACATAGGCACACACTCACACTCTCCCTCTCTCTCACACACACATTCACTACAACCATACTGTTTGCAAGAGATCATTATTCCATCAGTGTCTGCATCA
Organism: Physocephala rufipes; assembly: GCA_963966595.1. Lineage (NCBI taxonomy): Eukaryota > Metazoa > Arthropoda > Insecta > Diptera > Conopidae > Physocephala > Physocephala rufipes. The sequence goes on along the minus strand of OZ016504.1, from coordinate 27,661,725 downwards.
CTGGAGTTACCGCTCAGAACAAAAGCCAGTCCTACCATGGCATGCACTCTATCCAGGACGTTTGCATATCCAGCGACTACGAAACCGAAGACGAAGAATGTCGGAACTGCATGTGAAGCATACGGTAATGCGGCGCCAAAACCAAGAAGAACAACAGCAGCAAGAGCGCGAGGAGCAAAAACAGGAACAGGAACAAAATCAGCAATAGAGCATCATTAACACAAAAAAATGATCAGTGTTACCACGAAAACGATGACGCTCGTGTGCCTATCTGTGCAAGTAAGTAAGTGCATGTGTGTATTAGAGCGTTAGCTTGAATGTATCTGATGTTATATCAATAAGATGGCACACTGTGTTCATCATCCTCATCATTCTCACCGTCCGTTTGTGTCCCTTGAAGCAATGCAAATTGGCAGCAAAGGCACATTTCGAAGCTGATTAACGGAAAATCCGAAAGGCAGCCAAACGAAGTGACGCAGTAGCATAAAAATGCATACTGTCATTGTTATTGTTGTTGTTCGTGCGGTTTGGGTTGCAATTATTGCACAGCGTGTTTAACAGCTATTCCTTTCCTTCCTGCAACTACTGTCACTGTGTAAAATATTATAAATACTTAGAGACCGTCACTTGGTGAGGCATAATTGTGATAGTAGAAGCAACAAAAAGAGCAGCGAAAACAAAAGCAATAACAACCAATCATAACTTAGAACTATGAAAAGTATAAGCAACAACAAGAACACATCAAATAATTCAGTATAGTAGCGATCCAACTTCATCCCAAAAAAAATTTAAGGCCTTTAACTCTTGTATTTATTAAGTTTTTTGTGCTACACCTCGGACCCCCATTTACGTAATTTATGTACTAAATCTTAAATAAAGGAGCAAACTTTTTTGCGAACTTCTTCACGAAGCCGCAGGACATCGCACTCGACGCAACTAAGTAGCACGAAATTAGGAAAAACTAGCATGAAACAAGGAGAGTTGCAACAACAGCAACAATAAAACCAAGCGGAGATAATGATATAAGAACCACATGATAAATGAGATAACAAAAGCAACAAATTGTTTAAGAAAAAACAAGGCATGTAGCCTCAGGGCGATGGTCAGGCAAAGATGCACACATTGGCATTAGTTCACGTTTGTAATGAAGTCCTGTGCAATTAAACCCCTTCAATAATGCGTTTGGGATGTTCATGCAGTAACCAGATTTTAATTGAAAACACACAAACACACGCACATAAACCCATTAGTCCCTAATCACAAGCTAGTAATTTCCTGATTTAGCAGAAAGAGTAAAGATGCTTAGTGAGATTAAAAATCGTTTTAATTACTGATATATTGATTAATCCATCAATCAATTGACATCAAGTTTGAAACTTAAACTCTTGAAAATGAATATGTATAAATCAATTTGCTAGGATAATAAAGTCTTAAAAGTGGAGACGGTAGTGCCAATAACGGCAAGGTACCGAAAAGGCAAAACATGTAATCCCTTCAGGAGAAATTGATTCCAGTAAACAAAGACTGCATCCCGTAGAATCCGTAATCAGTTTAAGCTGATTGAATACCAACGCATGCCAGCGAAAGCTGTCTTCTGAATGTCAATTGACAATTAAATATACAAGCGAAGTAAATGCGAGAGCTAAGAAAAATTTATGATAGAAAAAGAATGAACTGAGCACAGTAAGCGTATGAATTTTTTAATGAAAAAACTGTTGCGTCTGAGCGTCTAATTTTATTTAATGTTCGCCTCCGTTCGCAATAATATCTAATAAATATATTATTAATATATAGCAAGGATATAAGAATAGTGTATAGACACTGTACTATAAGTATAGACAAAGAAATATCGCACAAGTGTCCGCAACAGTGATATTTCAAATTCAATTAATTGTCAATATCATGAAGGCAGAAAACCAAATTCAACGAGAAGAGAAATACAGTGGTGGAAATCACGTGGAAATGACGTGGTTATGAATACAATCCTAATTGCTGTTTGTCTTACAAAGCCATCCCAAATCTTCCCCACACGTTCATTGCGCCAAGAAAATTCAATTAGTAGCAACGCCTTTGAAGGCACCATCTGGTGACGACAATAATATAACTATTGAACCTTCGCACTCTCATTGTAAACTAAATTGTATTTTTCTTTAAACTTTTCATTAAATTCGTTTCCGGAGAAATTGGATGGTAAAAGGAAATAGATCGGATGGTTGAAGGAGAAAAATTAAGGAAAAAGGGAAGGGCAAAATACATAAAAACTGAATGAATTAATATGCCGTCATTAATTTCGTGTTTTTATGACTGTAAAAACCCTTCATTAAAGGACTTTCTGAAGTCGTTTTTTTTTTCTTTATCTCTTTCCTCTATTTTTCTACCTTATGTCCGTTGGTTGATCCGCTCGAAAGCGCCCCTACGGCACCTTCTCCGTGAAAACTGTGAACTTTATCTCGGCTGAAATATTGAATCATAAGGTGATAGCAATGAACTCATTATGCCCACCTCGAGATCTTCCATTTAAATGACACCGCCTAGTTTTTTTCACCTCTTCTTTTGTAACTGACTTCCGGGACTACTTCCTGAGGTTAGGTTTTTATTCTTGATTTTTTTTTCTAATGACGATACGAACACATTGCAATGGTGGCCATTTGTGGTCGATAAATTAACAAAGGGAGGGATAACTTTTTTAGTTGTAGAACCAAAAAAATTAGTCGAAGTGTATAAAGGTTTTTCATAAATTTGCTTTAATTTTAGTGTATTCCGTTTTATAACACTTTCGTGTTCGTTTCGTTTTATAACATTTTATCTTCTTACAAACCGAAAGTTAAATAAACATTTTAAATAAACACGCAAAAATATCCTTTTAAAATACACTCCACAAAATTTGCACCAAACAAAGAAAAAGTATTCAATTTCTTTATAAAAACAAACAAAAAATTGGAAACAATTTAATGCAATCACAAATATATGCGAATACACACACTAAAATGTACTCACGCCCACAAGCATAAACACATATTTCAAACCAATTTGTAATACAAACAAATTCCGAAACTGCAGCCGAACTTGAAGTGAAAATCAACCTCGGCGAATTGGAGCAAACATTTGTATGCTCGATTTTGCTTGCATTGATACACTCGATGACGCAATCAGCCGAAGGCCTGAGAGTTAGACCAATTTTATAAGTAAAACTAAATAAATCGATAACTGCTACAACAACAACAACAACAATATGTAACAACATCGCAATGAAAATCAATAGATTTAAGTGATCTGCTTCCAATTCATTGGCGGCAGCATCATCATTTCAGTTGATTGCACGATGGACTGCTCCAGTAGCCAACATTGAATTGTACAAAATTTTTGCCTTCAGTTCTTTTATTCATTCAATCATCCAATATATATTCTGTAAATTATTCAAAATATTTTTTGTTACTTTTGTTGTTGCTTATTTAGTGCTTTATTTCCGCAGAAATTAAAAAACGTTCTGTGTAAAAGTTTACGAATCCCCGGTGATAAAATTTTGGAAAAAAAGGTTAATTTTCAAACAACAAAAACGTGATTGTTTAACTAGCAAGTCATCAGTCCATATTGTTAAAGCCTATGGGAGGTCAAATCGCTACCATTTTTCCAATAAAATTCGAAAATTGCTTTACAAGGAATTCATAACCATAATAACGAACGTCATCCCAAGAGATGTCAAGCTTCCGACGAGCGAACTAGAATTACTTCTATCATTACTATCATAATTACTATAAATATTTTACTGCCAATCCTTCGACTATTGCTATCACCATCACTACATCATCATTATCATTATCGTCGTTATTATCACTTAACTGTTAACAATACAATACTATGTAGGCTTACTTCAGCAGTTGTCTTTTTATAAAAACACATTGCATCGTCTTCGTCATGGCGCATTATTTTTACTTGTTTCTCTGGCGTAGACTTTGATCACATTTCTTTATTCCTTTTCTTTTTCCTCTATGCTGCGCAACCATCTAGATTCAGATTTTGTTGCCATTGCCATTGTTTATATTAATCCACAAGAGGACGCACCTTCAAGGATAACCAAAAAGTAGAAAAGAAAGAACAAAATAAACGACTATAAACACAATAAACGAGCAGTATATCACGCCCATTCTAGCATAGCATACGGAGCGTATTAAAAGGCGGCTACCTCAAAATGAAGTAGAAAAATGAAATGAAAAAATGACGAAACTCGAAAAGTTCGAGTTTGGTAATAATTTCTGGTATCAACAATTCCTAGTACATCCAATAGATGAGCAACAATTTGTCATTTCTTATATTACTATATTGTCTACCTCTTCCTTGCACTTCGTTCAAACTTCGTTGCAAACAAAATGGCAACGATTCAATATTGGAGCTCATCTTTGATCCTTGGCAAAAGGGCAATTTTATGTGTTCCAGCGACTTAAAGTGACTTTAGTTCCGACGAACTGAGAATGGTGATGCTGAGAAGTAACTACAGGCATATCAAATCGAAACTGATTCTTCAACAAGGGGCGGACCTCAAGGTGAAAAACTCAAGGTGAGCGAATTCTTGAAACTCTTGAAAACAGATTAATATATTACAAATAATAATAAATAAAAAACCGTATCAGAATCGGCCGCTTGGTTATAAAACTAGGGCTCATTTTGACGTCTTCTTTGTTCGCACTTTAGTTAGCAATTTTAAATATTGCCCGCATTAATGAAATGGATTAAGCCATGCCCGGCTTCACAATGGTTGTTGTTGTTTGTGCTTATTGTTGCTGTTATTGATGTTATTGCCATCTTTACTGCCGAAGGCTCGGTCTTGGCTCAATTTCTTCACTGCATTCAATACGCAGTATCAAATTAAACCTAATAATGTGATACTTTCCAGAAAGTTTGTTTGTGTGGGTGAGAGATATGTGTGTGCTACAAATGTGCTTCTTCTTTCCCAGCAGAAGTCAATGACCGAGTAGAAGCATTTTGGCAAAAATTCACGTGGATTCCATCCAAGAAATAACGATGTCACTCTTACGTTGCACAGTAGTGTGAAATTGAAATCCATAGGTCAAAGTTCTATAACCCTTAAACGGATAGGAATTTTTTAATGCAGGTTTTTGTGGCCGGCAGGGATATGTTGAAATATATCTGATCGTTACTTTAATTTTGCATTGATACCAATTTTGAGACATCTCGAAATGTTCCATATTTGAAGGATTCAAGAGCGCTATCCGTTACCGCTACCGGTAGTAAAACTGGGTGTAAGATGAAACCTGTCAGGGCTATCTGTTCAAAAGTAAGCTTTTCTTGTTGCCACGTGTTGCGCTATAATTATTATAATAGTTTAAATTTAATTTAATTTAATTGTTTAAATCTTTTTCGATTTTTCGAAATTCTTTTTTCATGTCAAAAAGTCCAAATATCAAATTCGACGAATTTCTATTTTGCACCACTATGCTTCGTAGCATTTTGGCGCTTATTTTCTTCAATTAAAAACTTTTGAGATCTTTCAGACTCCTCCAGCGATAGATGTAAGACAAATACAAAATCAATTGCGACGTCATTTAATGCTTTCCTACGTTTTATTCCGATTCCAGGTGACTGAATTCCATTTAAAAATTAAGAACATTTCGATTGCAAACGAACTAATTCATTTATCGCCAGACATTGTCGCTACTCAGTAAAACTCATTGCGGTGGAGACGTCGCTACTGCATTGACATCAATTGTGGGAGCGGCAAATGAAGCTTTCGATACTTCTTCTCTCGTTTCTCGAAAACACTTTAAAGAAATGAACCGAGGCCAAAGTCTGTTCTTGAAATAATGCCAAAAATTAATGAACCAACGAGATTATCAGATATCATTGAAGATGTCAATGACCGAAGATATTAAACAAGGAGACTAAAAATACGATGATGATGCCAATAACGTTTGGGTTGATAGAACGTAATGATGAAACTAACTAACAACGACAACGATGACAATAACAGTATGCAGTAGACACACAGTCAAGACAGGGCCAAATTACGGCCTTTGCCAAAGATAACAAATCAAGTTGCTCTTTTCAAGTGCTCGGAGATGGCGCATTTCATTGGTAAACTTTTGGAAATTATATTATGCGACATTAATAAAGCAATTTGTCTCGTCTCCTAGAAAACTACTCAAAAGTAATTGAACAAGTCGAGCTGTTTACTGAAAAGTGAAAATGCGCTTGCCAAAGTTTAATGTCTCAAAAAAGTCTGACTACTGCTCTCTTGGAGAATTGTTCTGAAACCATTCCTGCCCCTGTTGTTTGTTCTTTTGACCTACTGTTAAAAACTTAAAATAATTAATTTAAAGTAAAGGTAGTCAAACAAAAATTTCGCGTATTTAAATGCTGAACTCTGTGAAAGGACCTTCGTAAACATTGAATTGAAAGCAAGGAAGAATATTTTAATATTTGCAAACAAGAGTCTATAACTTTTTGTTTTTCTTCATGCAGACTTTTCCACATTTGTGAACGTTACAAAAACCTATACGGCCAAGATTCTCCAGGATTCTAAACGACAATCCGCCTGCAATTTTGTCGACATTTAAGAATAACAAAACTAAGCTCAAATATGTGGCAAAATTTTAGAATATCGAGTTGATAGTACGGAAAAGTGTTGTTGTGCTGTAGATGTTGTTGGTATTTACCGTTGCACATGAAAACTTATGTAAATCAGTCTCTCCGTTAATCAACTGAAACATCCTGAACTTTCTGTTCAGGAAAATCCTGTTGAATTATAACCCTGTTTACAAAAAGTAATTGCTCTATATCTGTTCATCTTATTTTTCTTTATTCCTGTCAACAAATTAAATATGATATATTAGTTAATATTAGTGAGTTTTATTACTTTTTGTTTGTCAGTTATTATTATTAATATTGGGTGAAGAAAAAGAAGCAACAGAAATTAAAACTTCATCCTTCAGTTGCGTCAAGGAACATCACGATTACTGTGACTATATTGTGATTAAATGTGATAATAATAATGATTACAATTTCGACGATAATGATGATGATATTAATGACGACATTATGTGAAGAACGTCAATGCAAATAGAATTCAAAAACAAAATTCAACAAAGTTTCTTGATGTCATCGCAGCTTCGCCATCGTTAACGTCGTCATTGCTTCCTTCGTCGTCACCATCGCAACGACAACCGTTGCCGTATTTGAACAGACAAATAAACGATACAGAACTTCTTGACACAGACAACAGGAAAGGAAAGCGTGTGTGAAGATATGCACCCGACCGCAAAACTGCGATCAAGTCAGAGACGATATGCGTTTTAAGTGCTGCCGGATGCATTTAAATAAATGAGTTACACTTAAAGCGTTTTTAATGGATTCGCGTAAGCGTGCGTGTAAGTGCGCGTGTGTGCGTGGGTGCGCGTGTACAGAACATGTGTGAAACTGCAGCAGTTTATGCTTGAAACGCACGAATGGTAACAAATCGTGAAAATGTGTTAACAATCGCCAGATTCGTCGTCGAAGTTTGTTGGAGAAAATTTATTTTTCTTTTTCTTTTATTTAATCTTATCAATATTCCTCTCTCTCTCTTTCTGTTTGGACACCATACAGTACAATACATTTGCACCGAAGGACAATCTATTTGTGTAAAAATTTTCTTATAATGAAATCCTGACTTATTCATATTTATCAATGCTGAGTGAGTTGTGTTGTTGTTGTTTGATTTGATATTGTTGTCGTTTTTGTTGTTATTAAAATGTATTAAACTAAGATTAACAGAAAAATTCGTGAGAGTATCGCGCCACTTGCAAGTATTTGAGCAAAAAACGTAAAAAGAAAAATGTGTTCAGTTCCATTCGGTTTCACATCATTGTGTTTAATTTACTTTAAATAATTTATTTCATGAAGTTTAGTTTATACTGCCCTCTCGTCCTTAAACCCTCCCGGTTTTATAAAAATTTAACGAATAGATAGATGAAGATTTGGGCCAATACTGGGTGTAATAATTAGATCTACTTTTTCGATCGGACATGAGATGAAATCATGATATTTGTTTATTTTTCCGACAGGGTTGGATGTTGATAAAATTTGGAACGGTTTTGTCACCCTTTTTTATAGCAAGAAAAACCTTCGTTTTTAAGGAATAATAAAATTACAATATTTGTCACTGCAATGAATTTTATTGCGAATTTCAAAATCATTATCCTTACCATATTTATCTGTTTATCTATTGTTCTATTGTCCTGTGTAAACAATATCGCAAAGGTTAATCTTCCGTTTTATACTATATTTCTAAATATTCATTTTTATGACGGAAATAGGTGAAATTTAAAACGTGTCAATCCAGTATTTATAACGCATGTATATTTGGGCAATGTCAATAAAATGTATAAAACGACAATACGAATAAAAGAGATGTATTTAAATTGTAATAGGACAAATACAACAAGTTCTCAAAGGTACAGATTTGCTCCAAAATATTTCTAAAAACTCATACAAATGAAAGCAATGTCAAAACAACAACTTTTTAAGCGAATTCTACCTCCCGTCGAGTTTGATTTTGAGAAACGTTTTGAGTAGTCCTCCGTAAGACAAAACCGTGTTAGAAGCAACAATGTTTAAGCAATAACCCTAAGAGAAATAAAGATAGAGAGAGAGAGAGAGCGGCAAGCAGGGAGGGGTATAAGGTATAAAAACCATAGAAACCAGCAGGTGATCCTAAAGAACTACAAGATTTACTACCGGCGCCACAAGAAGCAGAAGAAGAGAATAATGTAAATGTATTGAAAATTCTTGATGCAGAAGTTCAATTCATGCTCGATTGAAAATTTATACACGTTGGCAATAAATTCGCGAATAGAAAAAATAACAAATAAAACGCCAACACCATCGGAAACAAAGTCGCACGCGATATTTGGTTGGTCTGGTTTTTATCTCAACTCAAACAAAAGCCAAAGAAAAAGAAGAAGAAGAACGACTAGGAAATTTAAGAGCGGAAACTAAAAAAGTCATAAATGGAATGGAAATAAAAATCGGTCTTCAATAAATTCAGAAAAAGATCTAAATAAAAAATTCAATTGATGTCAAACATTTATTTAAAATTAAAATTAAAATTAAAATTAATTAATTAATAATTATATATAATTAATAGGCTATTAATAAATGTCATCCCCGTAATTAAGCCATTGATTGCGCCCAGACATTCTAAAGAAGACGTAGCAATTGGTTTTGGACAGTTTCTGATCGTTTTAATAAATTGTCGGATTTTTAATTCAATTATCAGTTCACGAGAAATTTAATATTTCACTACTATCTCGAGTGGCTTTATAAAAAGTTTCTTTTAATTTAATTCAAAAATGTTTTCGAATGAGAAATTTAAGGCAACATTTTTTTCGCTCGAAAAGGTCATTCACGGGAACTGAAATAATATTTTCATATACGTAATAAACAAAACGATTGATTATGTTGATGACGAAGCTGATGAACACAAAACGGAAGATCCTTTTTTCTTTGTGTCCGCGTTATTTCGGAAGTATCGGCTAAGTAAGTATATTTCCTGGGCTCACGTTTAAACAGGTAATGCCTCAGCAACAGTCATAAAAGACCATCATATTGGCACAATGCCAATAGTATAATATGATGAAATTTTTGGCAAATTTTTTTACAATAGTATTTTTTTGCGATATTACAACGAGCACTGGGAAACCATTTTCAAGAATTATAAAATATTATTGTTTTTTTTAAATCATCAGGATGATGGCCAATGATAATTTCGTAATTTTATTGGAGTTATGAGCAAAATATATTGCTGATAGTATTATTATCGTTGAACATACTGTCACATTTTGCAAAATATTTCATTGGTTCAAATTGGAAGTTTGGGCTTTTCGGGAACTGGAGTACCTTTTTTCAAAGCAAAGACCTCTTTCTGATTTGAGGGGAAAAAAGACAAAAAAGAGACAAATAAAAAATAAACAGAAATCAGTCATAATAACCACAAAATCATTACAACAGAGTTTGAAACATGACGAGAATATGAAAATTCAATTTTTTCAGGAATTTTAATTTATATGAAAGGTTTCGTTCAGTTCAGTTCAGTTTCGTAAGGCAACATTAAAAAAACGACGACATTAAAAAAACCTTTGCATTCGCATCCATAGGATCATATTTGCATGATTTTAATGAAACAAAATTTACAATACCTTAAAAAATGTGTAAAGCAAAATAGAGCATGAGTAGAAAACTAGGCTTGTCTGAACGACAACTTATTCAATAAACTTTTGGCAATTTGACCTCTTCAGCTAAGGTCAGATATTTGTTTACAGAGCGTATATCAGAAAGTATCAGATATTAGTCTCCAGTTTTGGAGAGCCGATTTAACGGAACAGAATTTGTCTTGGGAAATACGGAGAGCGCCGAAAAGGGTGTCTCACGCAACAAATCTTCCATTAGACATATGAAGAACCGAGGTTCATTAATTCGTGTATTTATTGAGGAAACAAAATATCTGAAACGATATAAAATCAAATCGAAGTTATTAAAAAATAAAAGGATATGTAGTAACCAACGAAATATAATCCGATTTATTTTAGTAATCAGAGGAAAGAAATTGTTTTCAAAAGAGTTTCGCAAAATCAAAATTAATATGATATTTATTTAGTACGGTCCTGACAATGTCAGGAGTAACAAGACAACAATAAAATAATCACAAAAGCACCAACAACAGCAATGCTAAAGTTTACGCTCTAAAGACTAAACAAAAAAATCATTCGTGAATGATTCTAAACGCGTTAAGTGTGTAAAATAATCAGCAGATCCGAACTAAAGGCCGGACTTATGTCATTGAACCGGGCGGCACGGGAACAAAACCAAGAGGCAAGCACCTTAAGGGCAAGAACTGATTCAGTCCAAAAAAAACCTTGTACAAAAAACTCCACAAGGATGAGGTTTGTTTAAAATAGTTCTCGGTCGGTGGAGTCTTATTGAACTGATTTTAAAGCCGTGTCAAGGCTTCAGCAACAGAGAGAGGAACGGTGGGATACTGACGGAGTAAGGAAGATACAATGAATAAAAAGTGGAAAAAGGCAATAATTTTATCCTTCTATGGAAAAACACCTTTCGAACATATTCGACGAAGAAGATTAAAATTGGAATTCACGGAGGCATTAAATGCACTGGAAATTATTTCGTTCAAGGAAGCATCGTTTCCTTTCAATGGGTTCAATATCAATGATAACAATTGTTGAAGATAATTACAAATTTTTAATCAAATGTCATGAATATAATAAACATGGCGATAATTACGATTTTTTGTGTTTTGAAATAATTATATAATTTTTTGTAGCGTAAATTCTCGAGAAATGTGGTCAATTTGTTCGTTATGACTACTACACATAAATCAGGATTTTAGCGTCTCGACGGGTTTTATACGAGCAAAACAATTGGCCACTTTTTTTAATGTTTGAACTGGCGGGACTGTTGTTAAATTGAATCCAAGAAATTATTTAACACACAATGGAATGGATGGAAATGGAACGAAATATATTGAAGTCATAAAACAAATTAAAAATCAAATGCGACAAATAATGTTCCGTTAAATATTTATTCGTAATTAGACCTAATTGCGGTTAAGGCACATATTACTCCCATACGCAAGCACACACACATATGTATGTGTGAATGTTTGTGGCCCCAACAGTAAAGACGATGTACCTACATCATCTTTATGAATATTCTCTCCCATTTGCATCACAGGTGGGCTCATCGAGAATACCGGTAACGTCGCTTAGCACGATTTCCCAACGGGTATCATCAGTAACACTTCCGCAAACCTTTGCAATCATTTTATCATTCGTTAAGGCAATGTCGAGTCGAGTCGAGAAGAGAATATATGTGGCTTCAGTGACGCAACGAGTTGTTGCTCGATTTATTGCGTTGCCATGTCTCCAAATCATGCAATTTCAGTTTTGTGCAACAAGATGGTCTGCCGGGATAACAAACGCTTGTTGAAACATCTCTGTTGCTAGGCAATTCGTAAATATGTGCATTCGGTTCATCCAACTTCTTTTCATAATATTTCTTTTCCCACACGTTGGTTTAGAACTAACATTACCGGAAGAACCAATATATACATTCGCCCTAATCATTTTGTATACTTTCGTTCTTTATCCACCAAATAAAGTCATCCAATCCTCAGTCCTCAGAACTCGTCATCGTACCATTCATCGCATCGCAAAACATCGTAGTCGGGAAGCATTCCTGTGAAAAAGGACGAATTTAAGGCGTTACTGTATTTCTTTGTATTTGTGAGCATCCGTGTGTATGAGCCTGTACTTGTACTCGTGTCAAATTGATTGATGACGCAGTCACTACAAGAAAACTGTCAACAGACGTCAATATTTGAACGATATGGCTGGCAAAGCTATTGCCCACCTGTCTTGATAAAGTTTCGTTTGGTACTTTTCATACTTCGATATCAGACTGATGTTGAGTACGATTAATGCAAGTTGGAGGCACGGAAGGCAACCATTCGTCTATGCGAGATATTTTAGCGAGCACTTCGAAAGCCCCAGAAGAAACGGTGCACTAAATCATAATTGAGATAAGTCGATGTTTTGACTGTTCGAATGGCTAAGGAAAACGGACTTCAGACTTTAAATCTTCGGATTTAAAAATTATACGCTTTAGTCATTGGATTGATTGTACTTGCTTGAATGAGCGGAAGGAAGAAGAGGGGAAAATGAAAATACATCGGGAGCTTTATCAAGTAATTGATGTTTCTAAGAAACCAAAAATTAACTGCTTACTTAATTTATGAAGAATAAAAAATTTGATTTGGGCAAAATTTAGAAAATCTCCGAAAGCAAAAAAAGAAAAATTTGTCGATCGAAAGGAAATTCAACTAACTTTTTATTCCAAAATCATTAGCTCTATTTTATTATATTTTTTAATTTTCTATAAAAATTTTGTCGGTGATTTAATTCATAGTTTTTTTTAATTTTAAATTTTTGCTCTTTAAATTTTTGAAGTTCGCATAGAGCGTCAATAAAAATACTCTATCAAAATAACATCGAGATCCCATTTGCTTTGCCATACGCAAACACACACGAATTTGCAAATACGCACATATATAATACAAACAAAATACAAAACACAAAACAAAACGTCTTTATGTGTTTGTGCTTTTTGCTGACCACAAACCACGCATGCAAAATGAGAAGAATTGTGAAAATTAGAATTTCGAAGCACGTACCCAAATGCTTTTTAAGCCCAGACACGCACACACTCTACCTCGCTCTTTTTCTCTCTTCCTCTCATATACACAGGTGCACAGTTGCAAAACGTAGGTTAGCCATTGTATTTCACTTAAACAAACAAACAAACAATCTTTCGGCAGTGTGAAACCATTGAGTGTGCTTTTACAACCAAACCATTCTCGTTATTACGTTATTTTATCCACTAGCCGAGGGGCAAAACATCAACAACAAAATACAAACAACACCAACGAACATAGTCGGTAACACTAACCCAAACGGCAGCAACAACATCCCGATAGTCAGGAAATAATTTAAAAAACCCATTGCGGAAATAGAAAAATTTCTGGATTTCTAGAATGAAGTTATAAATTGGGGCTTACGCGTATGCCTGGCTGATTGATGTTGTTGTCTGGTTGTTGCCATCATAAGAAAATCGATGGTCTGTTTAACATCTATGTTATCATTATCATAATTATCGCCGGACATCGCTTTAACAGAGATGAGATTATTTTCTTCAATATATGGATTATGTCATCTATCTATGTATCATCTCTCTATCTACGTGCGTAGTACCTACAGCGCTAACTGGAAAAGAAATGAAGTCGCCAAACAATCAATGACGAACCAACACTCATGAATAAGCCGGAATGAAATGCGCAAAAAATCCTGAATATATTCACAATCCCTCTAAAAACAAGTTCCTCAAAATGTATGCAGAATATACGAATTTTTCGTTTCGTTTGTCGACTTACTACAATGTCACGATCGTCAGTCAAATCAACGAACTGTAATAGTTAGCCAATCCTCAGGCGAGTCAAAGTTGAAACGAATTCAATGCAACAAATGTTCAGAGACAGAAATAGTTTGAGAAATTTAATCAAAAGTTGCAGAATCTGCAGGATATTCAGATCAATCCTGCTGCAGAGGCATTACCCGAATATGGCAATCAATGAGACACCAATTGAAATGGCATCGACCAGACGCGATAGCAACTCATACAAATAATCAGATATTTACTTTTCTATAATATCTAAAACAAATTAAAAACGTTTTGTTGATTCTTATATAATTGCGCGATAGAAGTTCACTTCAAAGGATTCAACTCAGTTTACATTATATTGAAATTTTCTAACATATACTTTTTTTCGTAAAAATTCCATCTGAAATCTAAATCAATTACTTAAAAATAAAACAATATTTCGCAAAGCATTTCAAAAACAGTTTCTGTAAAATGTTCTGAAAAGAGTCTTACAGAAAAACGCTTTTATTCTTTTTCCATTCTTTTTTCTTTTGAAAAAGAAAATAAGTAAATCCAGTTGTCAAACAAAAACTCGTTGAAACTTTCCAAACCAGATAAAGAAATAAATCTACAAAAATTTCAAATAATTAAAGAACGTTTACTTTTCCTTGCCAGCAGCGAGAAACGACCCCAACAAGAAAATAAATTGAAATTTGATTGAATTCATTTTAAAGTTATCCTTATTTTTTAAAGGTTATAGAAGGATTATATAGATTTATAAAGACTATAAATCTTCGAGAATTTTAATGAAAGGTACTATACGGTTTCTCGAAATTCAATTTTTTTTTGTACTAAACTCATGGAATTTCAATAAAAAGGGCAAATTTCCTGCCATTTTTCCATCGAAGCCTTTTAGAATTTTTAGTCAGAGTTTAGTTAAAAATTTTTAATTTAGTCAACACAGACTAATGCAGATGATTAAGAACATAAAGGTATATAAATTTAAGTCGCTATTCTGAATATTTTACAAATTGAAATAGTCGGTGCGATTTTCTTTGTGATACTTCTTTTTCTGCAAAGGAAGTTACGCTTCTTTTTCCCTCTTTTTTTCTTGCGCAAGCTAACACTTCATGTTTGCTTGAAACTTACAAAGAGTGGCGTAAATAAATCAAATCAGTTTGAAGTTAATTTTATTTAACAAGAAAAATTGTTCTAAAATATTTAAGATTTATTAGTATTTAATTGACTTTTCAAAAAATGTCACAGTGCAATCTATGAAAAATAAAATAAAATGAAAATAAAACGAAAAAATTAATGAAAAAAATTATTGAAAAATTGACACAAAATTTCATTAAAAGAATAACAGCCTTTGGAATTATTACAATTATTGAATTATTAAGAACGAACGATTAAAATTTATTGTTCGCATATTGCACTATTTTCGTAATACTTTTAGATAAGACAAAAAAGTAACTTGTATTACCAATTGCGCACGTTTGTTTTAACTCACCGTGTATTTGGACTTTCACTTATTTTTATTGATTAATTTCTGGAAAAATCCAACAACGCAAATTGTTTAATGTATTTTCAGTGACAGTTATTTGCTAATAATGTCGCTAATTGGGCTAATTACATCATTGGTGCCACGAAATTATGATACAGATAAATAATCCCATTTAACTGCAAACATTAATTTGCGAGTAATTATTATAATTATCTCAACTGCTCCAAAAATTTACAAATAAGTAATGATTTCGAATTGATTCTACTTCTCGTTCGTTTATTTAATTAACTCAAAATTTTCAAAATATTAAATTGTTTCATACTAATTGGAAGCACGAAAAACTTTTGACAATATTTGAATATAAAAAAGGCTTTAACAAAGGAATTGCCTCGAGAAAAAAACTGAATTGAATTGAGTTGAATTGGATTGAATAAAGCTTTCATCAACTCACATCAGGAAAATATTGTTGTTCAGTAAAAACTGTTTAAAATAATAATAAAGTGAGAATATTCGTACAGCCGTTTTTCCATTCCGTGCATACGAGTTTTTGTTGCGAACCCGCATGGTCCTTCCTTATCACTATGCGTTACATCCCTCAGAGTTTTTCAATAAACCAAAAAATGTTTTCGACCTTTTCTCTCTTTTACTCGTACACGAATGAAATACATCAATGTATGCTACTTCTTTGCTGGACATTTTTTGACATTCGTCAACCAGAGGCCACTAAAAATTGCGAGCGACTGCCATCAGAAACTGCCATTCCAATCACCTTCACCCATCCCTGCCACGAGTTGGTTTCCTTTTTAACCCAAAATATTACAAGCGAAGATATAAAGAAAAATTAAAGAGAAACTGTTATAAGGGTACGATATGAAAAAAATGATGAAGAGAATAATTGCACTTTGGAGAAAATTGTTTGTGGCGGCTACCGAACTGACCGCTTTGTATCTAAAGATCATTTCTCTCTTTATTTCTGCTTATTTATTATTAAAATTCGTTGACCGAGTGAAAGAATATGCTAAATACTGTTTCGTTTCTTCTTCATACGTCATAAAACTGCTTGCTCACTTTTGACAATTCAAACACGCTTCGTGCGGTTGTTTGATAAGACGGTCGGTCGGTCGACCAGTCAGAAAAATGTGGTATTATATCTTTTAATGTGGTTGCCTTGAATGAATTTTCGCTATAGTTTTCCTGTTTTGATTTGAAAACTGCTGTCGCTTAAGCCTCTTCAATTCCTACATATGTGTGGAATACGTGTAGTAATACAAGTGACCTTATAATTTGCTGAAAATCCAACAAATACTATCTGTCACTTTGAAAATTAAACCTTTAAATATTTGAGCTGTTGTCCTTCGTTTTTTAATGCAATGGAATGCTATCAAAGTATTTCATCTCTTTTTTACCCTCTAGGATTGATGTCTCAACTGCTGATGATTTTGAAACATTTGCCAAAAATATATTATTTTTACGTAAATCCTGTGGAGAAGGTCATTATTTTTGGGTCGGCAAATTTTTGGATTATTACTATTTTGCATTATAATTATTTTTGGAATCGATTTTATTCATTCATGTATTTGAAGGTTTTCAATCAGTAAAACATCAGGCAGTGTGATTAATTTACATAACCCAACGATATGCCATCAATGACGCGCGGTTTAAGTAATGTGTCATGCCCTTGCAACGAGCTTATGCTCCTCCCCTCAACCCCACGGGCTTAAAACCCTGAATAATACATCAAGTTTTAGTAGATCGATGAATCGAGAAAGCCTGATTCAGTGGCAGTGGCGTGATATCGCAATGACACTACCGTTTTTTCATGTAATTCGGTTTTTCAATTTGCTAAATTTAAAGTCAAATATTCGTTGTACATCTCCTAGGAGTATTTGTATTAGTTATGAAAATTAATGCATGACCTTATGATAGTTTCTCTTTCATTGCTGATAATTTGTGATGATCGTTGAGAATATTTCATATGGTTAAATTAAATTTTTTAAACAATTTTTATTCAATTTCTTCAAAAAATTCCAATATAATACTTTGAATGCGTTTACAATTTTAATCCATTTCGATTGAATACGTTTTGACTAATTTTTAACCAAACATTCTCCAATCAAGTACTTTTCAATTTAGCAATATTCAGTCAAATATATTTCTCCCTCTCTTTCCAAAAAAAAGTTGTGATAATGAAGTTCTTAAAAGAAACGAGAATTACAAAGTCGAAAAAAACTTTCAATAAATATTATTGAAATTCACTTTAAAAAAATAGGGTGGATCGGATCGTATAAATTGCAATTAAAAATTAAAACTTCAGGCTATTAAAAAATATGAAATGCAATTTTAATAAATAATCTAACTTTTATTTTACTCAAGAATTGAATTTGGGGAAAAAACATTTATGGAGCTCAATTGCGAAGTCTTTAATAAATTAAGTTGATCCAGGTCCAACATTTGTTACCGATGACTTTCAGCAAAAAATAAAAGAATATTTTCTAAATAAATTATATAACGTCTTAAATGCAAACGTTTAAATTAATAAATCACACTGACAAGCGATTATCAATGTGATACGCTATAAATTAGTCTACAATTTTTAAATTGGTGTCACATGCAAGACCGATATCAGTAACCCCGCTGGCTGTAGAAAAGTCTCTTATTCATTTGAAATGTTGAAATAAATTTAGAGTAAAATTCACCCTTGTGTAGACGTTGACAGGAAAAAAAATAGTTTTTTTTTTTGGTAAATTTGCATTTTTGGAGAAAGGTGCAAATTGTTTTCAGTCACCCTCCATAAGACATTTTTATTGTGAGAGAATTATTGAGAGAGATTATTATTGCGAGTGGCAATTATTGAGAGAGATTATTACCGATACAAGATTTGTTGTTAATAAACGAACTGGTTGATTGTTAATTGTGTATGGTTACCGTCAGTGAGAGACATACCGTCATGTAACAAGCTAACTTCTAAAGTGACGGCTATTTGACAAACGAAACATGTATGGACGTACGGCAAATCATGATCACATGATCCCAAAACACTGGGAAATTCTAGAAAATAAATATAGGCTAATGAGCTTAATATATAATAAGCTCAATTGATATAAGTGGCGAGGGGCGTAGGAAATCCTGGGAACTACTATAGGCTGTTCTCACCCATGTATGAAAATTGCATATGATTCGTTTATGTCCTTATGAAAACAATATGCTTCGTCATTGAAAATATAATGAAATGGTTCGATGCAAATTCGTAGTAAATGCATTTCTTCCAATAGCTGTCAAACGGATTCGGTTAGCACGATCCAATTTAAATGAGTTCAACATTCGTTTTAGCTATTATTTCACCAATTTATTACAACTCATATTATTACGACTATTATCATCGTCGTGCTTTGTTATTTATGTATGTCACTCATTTCATGGGTTGCGGTCAGTTATTCTTCTGTGTCGCAGAGTTAAAACGAACATACTTACGTTAAAACACAAACACACATACATTCATGTATTATTAGATATACTTTGTACTCCCTTTCTGTATTATTTCAATACACAAGCCCATTCAGTAAACAAAGAATTCACACATATTCACGCTTTCGAGTATGAGTAATTATGTATATTTATCCGTTTTTATGTGTGACTGCGCATGTGTGCATGAATGCGTGATTGGTATGTGTTTGTATTATTTATAGTCGGTTTATATTCGTGAACTGTGAACCAATTTGTGAACTAATTTTTTCGTCGCATGGACTCAATCTTCCCCGCCATCTTTCTTTGGCTCTCTCATTTCTCTCTTTACATGAGACTCAGGTGAAAATGTCACTCATTTATTATGTTCGCAGGTATTGATAATTGTGTGTGTTTATGGACTTCTAAAATTTACTTATAATATTGGATTTTTTCCCGTTTCGTATTATTTGCACTTGCCGCCGTTGCTTTTAACATTTTTTGCTCTTCATGCTTTAACAGCTCTTCTCCTCTTTTAATTATCCCTCCATCACTCTCGTTTACTTCCCTTCCAACCCGCTCTCTTCCTTGCACACATTCTATACTTAACTTCAACTTCTAAAGTTTTTGTTTTTCTAAGTCTGATTAATTTTTTGTTTTTTGTTTTTTTTTTTTTTTTTGAGCTCTGATTTCCACTAGTAGAACAGGTTAGTAGAACATGACCGTCGTATTCAGAATAACAATCGAAGCGATTGTAGTAAAACGGGCTTTATTTGGGTCTCGCTTAACTTTTATTTTCAATAAGTTTTCATGCCAACTAAACACTAACTGCACCTGTATTTATTATTTGTTGGTCAAACGTGCCAAATGTTTACCTTTATACCATTTCTGGAGCATTTAACCGACCATCGTCAGTTGCCAACAAGCAAACGAACCTACGAACAATACCAGTAAAGCGTTATCAATAGAAGGAGGAGAAGCAAAACACAAATAACCCCAATGAAAAACCTTGAAGTTTAAATGTTTCGGGGGCAGTAGAAGAGCAGAGATCATACGAATAGATTATATAAAGCATAAAATCTGAGTAAAATTCTAAAAAAATGATTTTATTAGTATTAATATCTCAAATATATTAAGGAGTTACTTTAATGAACTATATCATCAAAGTTCTCGAAGATACATAATGATCAATTACTTTTAATGCAAATGTATGTAGTTCTGATATGGATTCTGTTACACAACACGGTTCTATGAAATTTCCTCTCTATCGTCTTGCAAACCGTAGAAAGTAATAGTGAGGACTGCCTACATTACTGCGATATTCGATGAGATTATCGAAAGGATTAATTTTGTTTGGTCACGACTCCTAAAAAGAAAGGAAGAACTTCCATTTTTCCCATTATTCAAATTTTGTTTGTCCGCAACTTTTCACAATCGGCTGAATGCAATTTTCGTTTTATGCATCTTATATATTTATTAATTCTTTATATGTGGCTAATTTTATTTTATGTAATATAGAAATGCGTGAAACGGCGACCCATAATTAGATATATGAAGTAAAATAATTAAAATTTTGAAAAATGTAGTTCAGCTCTTAATTATATTTATAAAGGATTATGTGTGTGTATATATATAGACAAATCAATATGTATATAATTTTCCCTCGATCATCCTGGAGAATTGAAAATCATTCTTGTTCATTCCAATGCATGCATTTTTCAATATCTCAAGTTTAAATAAATTGTCAATAGCAAATTTTCTATTCTGGTTCCTCCCCTGCTTGACTACCGTTAAGAGATTACCGGTACGAGATTATAATGCATGTCTCTCTATTGTTTTCTAAAGCGTAATGAAAAAAATTTTTGAAGCATCAATTTTTGGTATATTTTAAACTAATATTTAAATAGTATAATGGGATAAGAGAAAGACTACAAATCGAAAATAGACAACAACTTAAATTTATATTAATGCCCATTCGCAAGCATGCTCACGCACATGCTCACAATCGCCTACTTACATAAATAAAAATACACCTAGATCCGTAAATATTCCAATTGTATTTATTGAACGGAAGACCATTATCGACCAAGCTTTACAGCCTCGTTAAATGGAATGACAACTACAAAAACAGCCAACAAGGCCAACCCCCACCAACAACAACGAGCACAATGACAACATGCAGTTTTTATTGCTGGCTGATTCTGTCACGTGGAGGATTTATTGACGTAACAATTGAATCTTGATATAATACAATAATATTCGTAGGAACAACAACAACAACGACAACTTCTACATCAGCAGCAATAAAATAATGAACAACTTCACAAAACAATAGAAGCTTCTGCATTATAAATAATGGAAGTTAAGTGCTATCAATGTTCAAAGAAAACAAAAAATGATATGAAAAATAATTACAGGAATATCCAGATTAGCAACAACAACAACAACATTAATAGAATATAACACCTTGGCAATTTATTTAAGTTCGACGTTTAGGAGCTGGCGATAGAGTGAAAGAAAACAGAGTGGAAATTATTGCCAATTTCCCATGACACAATTGAGAGTGAAATTTTGATTTTTTAAATTTAGTATTCATAATAAGTTTAATAATTCGTTAAAATTAAAATGTTTACAGAAGTCAACGAGCAAAAGCTTGAAATCATGCAGGTTTCTTCAAAGAGATGCAGATTCTTCAAAGTCATTCTCACCTAAACGCCCTTGAGAGTTCTTCGAATCGATATTTGTTATGTTGTCACGATTTTCCGCTTACAATTTTGATTTATTTTAATCGTTGCTTTGTCGTTGATTAAGGAAGATTAAGGATTAAGGAAGACAATTTATTTATATTTATGACTCTTACAGGAAATTATAAGGTCATTTTGTTTTACATGGTAAAGCAAACAGATAATCCTTTTGCTTCCACTCTTTCTTTCTATTTTTCAATTTTTTATTGAAATAAAGGTTTCTGTGTTCCATTTTTTTTTCTTAATTTAAACTCAATATTCAACTTCATCGACCATAAGAAAACCACCACCATAATCATCATTACCAATTACCAGTGTCACAACTTCTCGTAACTGAAAAATTTTAACCGAGAATTTAAATTCATTTTACACGATGTGAAATTCACTAGATTTTTAAAAATCTAGAAATCGCACAGGGTTAAGCAAATGTCTGCCAACGTTTTGTGTTCAAATCCTAACTGACCAGACGGAACGTATGAGTTCCATCCAATGCTCGATCTGCTTCTATTCATCATTCATTGCTCTAGAGTTTATGACCGCAATGTTGAGTTTGTTGCCAACCGGATGTGGTTATGCCGGTCGACCCCGACTCGACTGGACTCATCTTTTTTATGTGAGCTTTAAACGCATTTGCATGGGTGTCAGTGTGTGTATTTGTGTGTATGCGAATTTCAGTGGCGAAATTGTTACTAGTTGGGACTTTATATGAAGACTTGTGTCTATATAAGCGTGAAAGTTTATGAGAGTGTCAAAAAAGGAATATTTAAATCCAAAGGTCAAAGCCGGTCAGTCTGACTCTGAGA
Organism: Physocephala rufipes; assembly: GCA_963966595.1. NCBI lineage: Eukaryota > Metazoa > Arthropoda > Insecta > Diptera > Conopidae > Physocephala > Physocephala rufipes. The sequence continues at coordinate 27,639,250 of OZ016504.1, read as the reverse complement.
GCGAGTTCACGGTGAGTTTGCGTTGCTTTATGTCCAAAAAGGTCGACCTTTTAAGAGTCGTTTTTTCATTAACCGTCACCGTCGTGATGACCCAAACGCATTTTCCGGTGGGACTTTTCTGCGATATTTCACTGCCTTTTTCATTACCATTTCTTTTTTTGTTCCAAACGAATGGTTTTTTGAGCATATTCCTATTTCCGTTTCTTCCATTTTTTTTCTCAACATAATACTTTAGCTTTCGCATTTTTCCATTATATTTATTCTGTTTTCTTTTAACTCATATAGTCATATATTTTTCGATAGATCGCATTGTCTGAAATCAATTAAAAGCTTTCCTACAACAAATTGTTACCCTTATTTTAACTGTTTGCAAATTTTTAAGAATTTGCAAGTCTTTTATAAGAACTGCCTTTCGTAGTATATATAATGCTTTATATAATTACATATATATAATACTACACGTAATACTCTAAAACTATTAAATGCACTGCGACGATAGGCCTTTCATGCCTATTAGCAGTGTACACTTTATAACGAAACTTCTTCGCCAGAATGCGGCTGGCAGGCTTGTCAGGAAATCAATTGATATAAGTCTGGGATCTATTTCTCAATTGATCTTTTAATATCATAAACATTAATTTTAGCCTGTTAAGCATATATAACGGATATCGCAAAGTGTGTCCTTGAAAAGTTAGATTGCTTTTGCATTTCGAATATGTACACAAATTGTGAATTCATTAGAATACACTTATATTATTCGTTCTCCTTCTTTTTTATGATCTTCACGATTCAGTATTTGTTAAAATATTTTGAATACGTTAAGATCGAAAGATTTAAGGAAAAAGCAACAGACTGAATAATTTTTTAATAACCAATTATTTTTGTTTCGTTTTGAAATAAACATAAACTGAATAAAATTTTATTGAAAGAAAAATAATGCAATCATTTAAACTTACATCATCAGAACGCATTATTAAGATTAATAACATTTCTTCTAAAAGTATGTAATTTGAAAAATTAAAAAAAAATTAAAAGATATCGAACATAAGTTGTTTAAATTAGAATTCAGCCAGAATGAGCCAATGTATTACCCTTATTCACAAGTTCACTTTTTAAGACGACGCCGTCCAAAAAAATATGTTTGTTTACATTTTTAAAGACGACTCCGTCGAGTTCTGAGGAACGATGTGAGATTGATTATTCACAAGTACGACATCATTGACGACGACGTCCAAAAATTGGACGACACCTAGGTAGGTGTCGTCTTCTCATAAAAATAAAATTTTCAAAGCAAAATATTTTACGATATTGCATATTTTCAAAATGTATTTATCATTTACATCTATTTATTACTAATTACATATTATAATGTTAGTATTAAAATAATGCAATACTTATAATACAAATTAATGATATTGTCAATTTTACTCATATAATTAATAAAAAGAGAAAGAAAAACAAGATTGCTTTCTTTTAAACGAAAAATGCATAAGTATAGTGGAATTTGTGTTGGTATCACTTTTTCAAAATTTCAACAAGAGTGAAAAGTAACATGCATAAAAGTAACAGCATGCGCTGGAACAAAATAAGAATAGAGACGACGACGTCTCGAGATTCACCTTTTTAAAAGTGAACTTGTGAATAATAAAATTTTCACTTTGGTGAACCTCGAAGGTGGACGGTGTCGTCTTAAAAAGTGAACTTGTGAATAACGATGTATATCTTCATATTGTTCTAAATAAATTCACCATTAAAGCCAATCGATACTCTTATAAATTCCGTCAAACAAATGTCGTCATTCATAACTTAATAAATTGATTTTATCGATTTTCAAATTGCACTTGGTTTCCTCTAGAATATATAATCTAAAGAAATACGAGGAAATTTATGGTTTTTCTTTCGCGATGATTTCACTGGCAATGAACCCAACCGAGAAACCAATAATTCCTAATGAGGAAAAAAGCCAAAATAAAACGAGACGAGCAAAAGTGAGCGCGCTGGAAACAAAGCACCAGAACAATTATCACAAAAGAAATTACAACAACAAATCAACAAATTAGGAATCATTGCAATGAAAACAACGAAATCGGGACAACGTCATGTAAACGTCATGATACTGAAATGTGGTTCAAGGTTTGCAGCGGCTTACATGAATTGCGCGATGGTGGCAGAGGTAGCAAAGGACAGGCAGCAAAGAACGATAAGGATAGAAGAAGAGATAGAGAAAGTTATTATTAGTATAAAATAAATGGAAACATATAATTTAAACTTTTTGTTTAGTAGCATTATACCATCGCTCTGATTGACGCAAATCGGTGATATGATATGGCCGTGACAACTGTCAGCGCTAGCAATGGTAAGGCAAAAAATAGGCCTTGGTCGTCGACGGATGAGAATGCAGTTTGATCATGAGCAATAAAAATTATTCCTGCTATAATTTTTTTAACTTTCGTTCAATTTGCTTTGTTCCATTTCGAATTTTTTTACCTCTTCCTGAATTATCTTTTAAGGACAGTGGACGGAAATGCAGTGGAAATTATTTATAAAAAATATCAAACTATTTTCGAGGATACTAAATAGATATAGATAGAGAAAGAGGGAAAAAGGATGAAGAGAAAGAAATGAAGGAGAAAATAATGAAAATAATGAAAGAGAAAAAGGGAAGGAAACAGAAGTAGGAAGAGAGAAATATAGGATGATATTGTAGTCCTGGTGCTGATTCTGATGAAGATGATGATAATTAGGTGACGTTTATTGCTGACAATGATTTTGACTTTGAGCTTGACGGTGTCAAAAACAATTGCAGGCGGGAAGAATAACAATTATGACAATTTTATAGAAGTGGAAAAATAGAAATGAAAGTGGATCCGAAAGTCGAAATGAAATGCTAAGGCTGTTGGTATAAATTAATTAGAATGGAAGAATGAAGAAGGTTGAAACGGTTCATGACGGCTATGGTTACGGAATGAATACTGCAATGATGAAGGAATGTAATGGATATTTTATGAACAAATTTTAGAAGTTATTGTCACTATAATTTAAAGTAGTCAGGTTTTAAATCGATTGGGTGAATCTATATTTACAATTTCTGTGCTTTTCCATCCTTCCATCCTCTTATTCATCCTTTTGTTTATCCTTCATGTTATACTCATATTAAACTTGCTATATAATAAAAAAAGGAATAAAGAGAGTGATACGCGTAGATAGAGAGCTAGAGAAACAATTGCTTTTAGACCTTTAGCCTGAAGAACTTGTACTGTAAGCGAAAACCACGAATCCGACTTGTGGTTGGAATGTCATGAAATATATACATGCACCAGTTTGAGCACTCCGCCGAAGATTTAATGGCGGTTTTCTAGTTTACTATTATGGCTGACGAATTCCATGCAGGCTACTTCCATGTAGACCATGGTAATTGGCATATTCCATGTAGGCCAAGAAGTTAAGGGCATATTTCATTTAGCAACTTTGTTTCTTATGTTTTCCCTTTCAAGAATTTCTTGGAACATTTTTAATATATAATGGTTTTCCTTCATAAATTTCACTTAATATTGCATAAGTAGCCGCAAAGATAATAACACAAAACTTAAAAAAATACCTCATCTTTTTCTTTTTTTCTCAAAAAAAAATATTCAAAACTTAAAAAGGTCTCAATGATTGTTAAAATTATGTTTATTATTTTGCTAACAGGATGATCGCTCTAACTACTCCACAAAAAATTACTGAGCACGCGATCGTATGTATGTACAGCCAGACACCCACCCACCCACACACATTCACTCACACTTATTTAAAAGAAAGTATATTTACAACAAAATACAGCGTTTGAAATATGACCACTTTTTCGAACAACCGCGCCTCGAACCTTAATCTCAAACCTTACACCTATAGAGGGTATACCACGTTTGTTCGTCTGTATGAAACTAAAACTGAACAGGCCTAAAATTGAAGAAGGCCAACATTGACCTGGTTAGGACTTATAACCTTACATCCTCAAATATTAAGTAAATAATAAATGGTGGATCACACTCATACTCCCCTCGGAGGTGAAAGCATAGAAGGATGGAAGCATGGAAGCATGAATATTTTTTCTTTAGACAATGAATTCAAACTGTGGAAATTCAGCTTTAAATACATTTTGCATGTAAGTATTTGTAGGTATCGATGAACCCTCATTAATTTAGCCATGCCCACGGGCCCAATCCGACAGTAACTACTTTTAATGCTAAAGAACGTGGTAGTGAAGAAAATATGCATGCAAAGTGAAAGTTTAGCTTCAAATTCACTTTAGAAAGTGAACATATCGAGGGACCGGTTTCGCTCATTTGCAACACCAAATAGCCCACGAATAAAGAAAATATTGAAGTAAAATTTGGTGAAAATGCCTTCCGCACGGTCTGACAGATACAAAACAAACACACAGGCAGACACCTAAATCGAGCCAGGTTATAATTCTCAGTTACGATACGTATAATTTTATATACATATCTTATGTACTTGTCTCTACTTTTCTCTAGTATATCCTATCTAAGGGGATATCTAGTATATCCCTTAACGTACTGCTAGTGCAAGCTTGAGGTGAAAATATATAAGGAACAAAATTTTGTTGGTGCAGAAATAGCTTTCTGTTGAAAATAGATTACTCAATAGACTCGCGTCCATCACGTTACAGAGTAATAATTACTGTGGAAGCTTTTCGTTGTGGCGAAGAATTAATTGTCCAATTTTCTAATGATTCTCCTCACTTCCCTCACTGATCATAATGACCCAGCCTACCATTGACGCACCTAAACTACTCAATATTGTACGTTTAATTGTAACCTTCCTCTTGCGACATTTTAGCTAATTAGAATAGTTGTTAGGTTATAAATACTACGTAACATTATATTACGTTGGGTGTAACCATGTTACGTACTTGGAAAATCCCATCGTTGCGAACGTTGTTATACCACCAGTGTCAATTGAATACGGCCACAACAATCACAACAACAAAAGCAATTACAAACACAACACAGTCATAAATGCACTGATTCTTCCGTAGCTGATTTAGTGAATGCACTTGTGGTTCATATTGTGAGTAATTCCATTTGTGTGCAATTTATATTCTTCTTGTATTTCACCTCACTGCGTTCGATACAATCCTCTTTGAAGCAGTTACAACAATTTTGTTGGCAACAACAACTACTAATGTTCAATACAAACAAAGCCATACTATTTACGCACGAATACTTACAGGTGTAGGTATTCAGTTGCGCATGGGATGTGCCGGGCCAAGAAGTCTTAATCCGTGTAAAAAATATTACATATTATATTATTCACTCACGCATAAAACGAAGTATTTCAAGAAGGAGAGCAAATAATTGATATATTAGAGTAAGCCGATATCACACTTTACATTGACATAATGATCAGTTCTCCCTTCGCTTTCCTCATCATATTTTTCCCTATGGCAAATTTCACTTATTGTCCAAATTGAATAGAATTTACTGAAATTTTAATAACATATTCGTTGGTATACCGAACCTATTGAGGTACAGAAAATATCGAAGTTATAGAAGCTTCATCACAAAATATCACATAATATCGAAGCTCCGTCACAAATTAAGCCAAATCAACTCATTCTTCGACGTCGTTCTTAAAAATTGAATGAATTTTGATAATCTTTATTTCCGCACACACTTTCCGAAAACCTAATTCGAAAACTGAAATATTTAGTCATTTGAAGTGAAAAGACGGAACTCAGTAAAAAGTCTGAAAAAATATGTTTCGTTCTTACTGAAAAACTATATATGAACCATTTAAAGGTTAACTAATAAACATTTTATAAATTGAAATATCAAATTCTTAAAGAGTCGCACTAGTAAATATGAAGCGAGCCATCAGTTACCAATGTCTGCCCATCTCTTAATTTCCCTTTCTTTAATGCATTTATTAGTAATGTCATAATCATCAAAATTATCATCGAAATGGTTATTACTAGCGCGTTTGCAATCGTTGGTCGTTATTATTCTCCATCCTCGTTGCCTCCACGTTGTCCTTATAGTGCTCGTCGTTGTGCTCAAGTTCCTCGTAATTTTTGTCACTGTTCTGTCACTGCCGTTGCCGTCATCATCATCATCATAATCATCACCGTCATAATCGTTGTCACTACCAATATTGTCATCTTCGCCATACTCTCCACGAATATTAATTCATCGCTGCCTTTCTGAGATTCTTGAAACGAACATTTAGATTTTCATTATTATTTTTGCGCGGGAATTCAACTCTGTGCCACTATTTGTGTCCATTATCCTACAGAATAGGAAAATTAATTTAGGAAGAATGAGAAGAAAATATTACAACAAAAAGGATTGTTTTGATTAGGAGAAATAGACAGAAACGAAAAGGACGCAAGGAAAATAAGGCACGGAACAGAAGGTACGGCACGTCACATCATCTCCATCCTTTGCCTACGAAAATTATAGAACAACGAATAACAACAACAACCAACCGAATTCCATTTTATTTCCAGATGTTAATGACATTGCTTTTGTTGTTGTTCAATATTCAGTATCCTCCGATTGTTCCGTCATGTTGTTTATTTGGGAGCTGGGTGTTGCAGCCGAGAGTGTATGAGTGTATGAGTGCCTGTGTGCGTGTGTGTATGTGTGTGTTTCTATAGATGTTGTGTGAAGAAAATTTACTTCTATGATTCCAATTCATCCGCTTTTTGTCGTACACTTGTTAGAAGGCGTGGTTGTAGGAGGATATTATGTGTGAGTGTGTTTTATGAGCTGATAAATATTTCTGGCTTAATCTAAATATATTTGTTAATTCAACTTTGATACTATTCAATTTAGTTCTATCATGGGAAGGATACCTCCTGCTATCATTTTCAGCCCTTTCACGTTTCAATGAAGAGAGGATGAAACCTCTATGAGGGTGGGTGTGAAGAAAGAGTTGAGGAAATTTTCTTAGAATTTCTTTAAAATTTAATTTAAAATAACCCGAAAAAGCCCATAAAAGGTTTCGATATTCATTCATGTTTTTAATGAAAGCTTTGCGTTCTTTTGACTCTAAACTGTCCAGTATGGTTTGCGGGCAAACTGGTTTCGCTCACGTGTCATCTAGAGTATCATTATATGTTACCGCCTTTCCGTTAACCGAAATAATACACGAAATAATTTGTTAAACCTAAGTTCTTAAGAGAAATCTAGAAAGAAAACTCCAACTTGTGTCTATACAAAGAATTTAATGTCAAGGAAGTAGGAACGGAAGGAAGTAGAGAAGGACGAATTTGTGACATAAAATTTGACAAATCACAATCATAACCAATAATAAATATCAAAAGCTACTTCAGCAACCATTTCTCTACTCGGTTTTAATTTCCATTTTTACCGGCAGTTTTTATTGCCAAATTCATTGACTTTTATGTTCCTCCCAAAAAAAGCACACGAAAAATGTTTGACCTCGCTTTGTGGCTTCACATTACTGTTATTTTCTGTACTTTATTTTCTCAAAGTGTTTGACGATGAATAAAAGGCACAAAGAAATATTGGCAGAAAGTTATAGAAAGAAAGAAATAGAGAGAGAGCGTGAAGGAGAGAGAGATATAGGAACACAAAAATGCTAAAATGTAAAAGAATATTCGTTTTATTGTTATAATAAATAACAAAAATTCAGTAAAAGAGGAACACTAAAAAAAATGAAAGAAAGTTTTCTTTTTTTATTTTGCTCTCACAAAGTATGGCGGGCTGCGATCGCAAAATAGGTTGAGGTTAAAGTAGAATAAATTTTTTTCTCTTTTCTGGTCGAGGAGAAGAAAAGTAATGATGGTTGTAAAATTATGATAGCAAATAATGTAATCATGCGCATTCACTTTAAGGCTGATGACTGTAGGACCAGAATTAGTGTCTTGTGTAGCATTTCATCATCTTGTCAACTTAGTTGTGAAATTAAAGCAACATTAACAGTGGCAGCAATAGCAGCAACAACGATCTCAATTTAAGAACAACAACAGCATTTACAACAAGAAAACAACAACAAGCACAATCCCAGCGACATAACGTATTGGTTGGAACTTAATGATGTAGCCCATTTGCTTTTTGGAGCGCACTGAATGACTGAATGATTACGCCGAAGAAGAGGGTGGGGCAAAAGGGGGAGTGGGGGGGGGGAGTTAAAGAAAAATTATATCGCAAAAGAGAGAGTAAGAAGGAGAATATAAGAGAACCACGCAATTTATGACTACAATACCGTCGTTTTCATTATTATTATTCTTATTATTATTATTACTATTATTATAATTATTATCCTCAGTATTATTATTATTGTTATTATTATTATTTCTAATTATTTTTTCTTATAACTGCGACTACATACATTTCAAAACGGATGAATTAAAACCACAAAGGGCTTTTTCATTCTAATTCAATTTCAAAATGAACTGTATTAGAGATTTATGTTATATTTTGCCATTTGACGTACTTTAAAAACATGTTGCCATATTTTGCATTTAAGAAATGAATATTTTCCATTAGAAATTCTTTAAAAGTAAAAATCTTCTTTTAAAGTAAAAAGTAAAAAGTAAAAATCTTCTTTTATCCTATCAAGTGTAAATAGATATAAATCCTTAGTATGCAAGGATCTCTAATGTCCACTTTCATGCGATATACCCGAAAATTTGTCGATAATTTAAAAGGAAACAAATATATTCAATGTTTTTTGGTTTATCGTATTAAAATTAATAATAAAGTAAAGTAAGTCATAATAAAGTGGAGTTATGTAAATTTGCGCTCATCAGGATAAAAAAGTGGTAGCAACATTATAGAAATTAAACAAAAATAGAGTGGAAATAAACAAAGACCATATTCGTAATAACAAAAAAATAAAATTTTTTAAAAAGCCTAATCCTTAAAAGCCTTTAAATCATACCTTCCTTCTTCTTTCCCTTCATTTTCTGATCTAATCTTCTTTCATCATTTCGTATTCTCCAATTAAACCCTGTTCTCCTTTTCACCGCTCACTGAGCGATAGCGCCTCCATTGAAGCAAACAGAAAACAGAAATAAACAACAAAAAATCCAGGTTTATAAAAGAAGAAGCAAACTGATAAAGTTCATAAAATATACAAGCAAAAATTGTTAAGATTTCACCAAGCATAATGAAAAACACGAAGGCCTTAGGATAGAAGCGCGGCCAGACGACCGAAGACTCCTCTGACAATCCATTCCATTCTTTCATCTTTCCTTTATGCCCTCAAGTCATTCCTGTCTGATGGAATTCGTCTTTCATAAAAGCCACCAGAATTAGGTCCAGGATGTTCCTGAGGAGTTGATAGGCATCACGGAGGGGAATACGGAGTAAAAAGAAAGGAAATTAATAGGAAAAATGATTCTTTAAAGCTTTCATACAGTCTAATTTATACCAGGCTTAATTAATTTCATGCGGTAGAAAAACCCAATTGGAAATCTTGTCTAGAGTAAGGGTGGAAAGGAGATGGACGTAGTATGCTGTGGCAACACTGCGAGTGAGTAACAAAACAAAGAAATCACAGAAACCCAGATAGAAAGGAGTGAAAAGCAATTGCTTGAAGTTTTCCTTTTACGATATTTCATTTCAATTTTGACTGGATTTTTAAATTTCTAGTAATCTCAACATATTCATGTGCAAAGAATGACGTGTCAGAATGAATGAACCTTCCAGGTGAGAAGGAAGAAACGAGGAAGGAAGCAAAGAATAAAAGAAAGTAGGAATTTTTTTATATGAATTTTCCTATGTGGCCGCTACGGAAAATCGCGGCAGCAAGGAAGAGAAGATGTGGTGAAGTTATGTAGAATGGACGTTAAGAAAAAAAATTTAAGAGGAAATAGAAAAATCTGAATTATTAAAGAGAAAGTAATAAAAACGATTGAAAGATGATAAAATTGATTGTATTAGCGGGTCCATGATTTGTTAATATAAAAGTGCTCCGAAATTCAGTCACCCGTGATTTTATAAAACACAACAAAAATTACTAAAACACAACAAATTCATTTCCATACTTCGCCTCTTAATTCTGATAAATTCAGTTAATGAGATACGCGTTGCTCAACAGCGACGGACACAAGCAAACAATTCCGCAGACGGATCCTTAGCATCGAACTCATTTATTAAACCTTTTTCCTTTATTAAGTTGCCTTCTTTTTTTTAAGTTCGTGTTATTTTTCAAAAGTTGACTGATAGTAAATTTAACTGACAACTAATGCATTTAATTCCGTGCCAGATGTGACTGCAAAGGCTGGCCATAAAGCGACACCATTTGGGGATAACTGACAAGAAAAGAAGAGCGATAGGAGGTTAGGAAGAGAATTACAATAAATCCATTCAATATTGTTGAAGCTTTTAAAGGGATTTCATTTTTATGAATTTTTAATATTTATTTAACTTTAATTCCGTGATTTAAATTAGGTCGCTAATAGTAATAATTACTTTCTTTCTAATTTCCATTGAAATTTAATATTCCTAATATGAAAGGTTAATGAAGAAAAATATAAAACACACAAAATATATAAAAGTATAAAAATATAAAAATCTAATCACTAAGCAGAATATAAAATGATATCGATTTTAAAATGTTTGTAAAAAATTACATCAAATTGTGGTATACATTCTCGATTAAGTCGGTTAAGGCGAAGGAGTTTTTCAGTGAAAACTGGAGAGAAACAGACAAAAAAGAAGGGAAGATGATGCGATCGTGCTGAACGCAAGGTTAAGCTCATGAGCATGCTGTATTCTAGAATTACTAGAAGGTGAAAAATTAATTGGTTAGATGAGAATGCGAACGAAAACCACAAAAAAGTACCAGTGACAGAAAAAGCCGTTACGTTTAACAATTTTATTGCTATCAGTACAAACACATCATATACAAACACAATACAATCACACACACAAAACGAAATAATCAAAAATAATTTTTAGCATTGCAATAACAGCTGACACAGACACACGCACGAACGCAAATATTCTCACAAACAAATTCTGATAAAAATATTGTTTGAATCTGCTTCGACTTGGTTTTACCTAAGAATTAATTGGTTTTTATGAGATTTGCTGTTATGTATACGTGTACGAAATGATGCGTCATTTATATAGTATTATATATATCTGCATTTCCGTAACATTTTCATTTGCATCATTTTGAAATTTACCACAAAATTAAAATTTACAACGTACCATTATATCGGAGATATTTATAGTCAGTCCTGTCGATTACGAGTGCACTTCACCGCAAGAAACCATTCAATATTTGGTATGCTTCGTATTTGCGCATTATTCACTTTATAGCATTTTAATTAAGTTTTCGTATGTCATTTGTCAATACGCTGTTCCTTTTTTTATTATTCCACTTCTGCTGCCCCTCCTAAAAACCATAAACATAATCATAAACATAAACATAAAATACTAAACATTTTATAATAATCACAGTTATCGTCATAATCGTCCTCATTATGATCATTAGAATTTTTGTAATTATTCTACTAAGACTACGCCAGAAGCAATACGTTCCAATATATCCTCGTGATTATCGTATACACATTTATATCAAATGCTGCTTTGACATTAGTTAAAAATCTGCTAATCTTTCGGTTGAAAAGGATTTCAATAGTGTTTACATCCTAGAAATTAATTTTTAATGTAATCCTTATAATTCCGAGATCCTTGTCTGTTCTTAAAAGAGACCCCGTACCCTCAATTTTGGTTAATTATGACTAAATTTGTATCGTCAGGACAGAGTATGGGTATCACAACTCCATCTTAAGATTTTTGGGATGTATATAATTGCTTTATTTTGTAATTTTCGAATGAAAAAAGTTGTGGGGTGGGCTGTAAATTTCTGGTATTTCAGTATTAATCACCCCATAATTTCTAGTTCTCTTTAAAATTTAAAATTTCAAGAAAACTTTAATGTTTAAATCATTAGTATTCAATGGCCAAATTGTCAGTCAAGTGAGAAAATAGAATAAATTACGTTACGCAGAATAGAAAAAAAGGTACATTTCCGGAGCATAATTAACGAAAATTGAAATTTAATTGAAAAATTTTAAACTACAAGCCAGAAAAAAGTGTAGTCCTTCGTTTATCGAACTGAAAATTGAGGAAAACCAATCAAAAACAGAAAAATCGACACATCATCTTATATTAAATAATAATCGAAAAAATATTCTCCATTTTCATTATTTCCTACTCCGTAGAAGATAATATTTTTATACCTCTATCACAACTTTCAAAAGATAAAAGAAATATAGGACCAAGTCAAACTCTCCTTCCAAAAAAAAGGAAATAAAACCTGCCAGAGAAGATTAGAGCTTATCTAAAGCAGCGCAGCAACTTAAAAGGGACAAAGTTTATTCTTTTATGATCGTCATAAATATTTCATAGCAAAACTCTCATTTCCTTTTCTTTCGTACCCATATACACCAACGCACGCCCACTCATACACACACACCTACACATGCACATTCCTACGCCAACAACCACATGATATGGCGAATACGGGTGAGAGGAAGAGGCAAATTGGTACAAGTATTTCACAAAACCAGAAATGAAAGTTTTTCTTTGAAGAGTAGAATAAGATTAAAAGTAACAAATATTTCCCAGAAATATCCTAACCGAGTTTTACCCAATTTTAAAAATGCTTTTGAATACTTTCAACACAATTAAATCGTGCAACAATCGTTGCAACAACTGCTGCATGTTGCTAAGACATAATTTTTGTCATTTGTTTTCCTTCGGGATTGGCGACATCCTTTGTAGCTGCTGTAAGATTTTTCAGTCGGCCAACAACAATAACCAACTGAATACACATTAAAAAATGAACGTAAAATAAAAATTAGGGGAGGGGGTAGAATAATAGCAATAGAGAACAATAATAGCAATACGGTAATAACAAAAATTGCATAAAAGACGACGTAATGAGCCCATTTGAGAAAAGAAACCTTCCCTATTTTTCGTCTACTTAGATACAAAAGCATGAACATCTTAAATAAAACAACCGTCAATTTTGGAAAAGGGTCGTATAATTTTAAGTGTAAGGGTGGTTTGGTAGTAATATTATAGTGGTTTGGAAAGGTAATAAAATTATAAAATACATCCTTGAAATTATCCAGATTGTTTTAATATCCTTTAGACAGAATTCTTGTGCAAATTTAATAATTATTCCCCCAAGGATCATTAAAATGTTATTGGTTAAGGCTTTATTTATTATTATTATTATTATTAAATATCGAATAAAGTAAATCAGAAGAAAATTGAATAAATTTTGCAAATTTCGAAGTAAAGGAAACAAAAAGTAGTAGTAGTATAAATAACTACAAATTAAACTGCGTGTGCCCCGTTTGCTACTGTTTGGCCAATATTGCACACCAAAAGCAAGAAAGCAAGAAAGATCAACGAAAAGAATCCACTAGTAAGATGTGCATGAATAGAACTAACACTTGCTATATTACTAAGCTAATAATAATTACATACACTCACATACTCCTACAAATTCTTAACACTTTCACGATAAGGAAGCATGTCTTCCTTGAAAACATCGACGAATGGACGACTTACATTCACAACGTGTGTTGATCAAATATTTTTCAACTGGCACATACAGTTTCGGTGGAAATATGAATCAATATTTCTTATTTATAATTTATAATTAATGGAAAGGAAGAGGAGAATGGAGGGAATGAAAAGAGAAAAGTAGTGAAAAAGGAACTAGACAGAGAGAAGAATATAGGAAGAAAAAGTGATATGAATGTGAATAAAATTTGTTTTTATTTGAGAAATACATTTTCCTATTTGTAAACCCACCTTCATCATGTGTCTCTTATTTACATTTTCATTTCTGAGGGTTTAATTTTCCAACGTTTTCTTCCTTATGAGTCCGTTTTTATTTATTTATTTTTTTTTATTTTTTTTTTTTTGTATTGGAGCGACGACGAAAGCAACAGGTTTTAATAATAGTATTTTTGCAATCTCATTTTTTTACTCCAAATCCGGAGGGATAAGCTTATATAAACCTTGTCCTTCCATTTGTAATGTATTATGGGAAGAATATTTAGTCTTACTCAGAATCATTTTTATAAAATATTGTACGGATAGTCACTGCCATTGCAAACTAAGTGACAATAAAGTGAGCGGAATTGGGCAAATGTCCCGCCTCGTTTTTTGTGATATAAAATTGCAAGAGAACATTTTTCAGATTTTTGTGAGTAGTTGTTTTGGAGATGAATTAATAAATCCGAACTAAAGATAATGAAAGGGAATTGTAATCGAAAAGGAGCAATGTGTGATTAATTAATACCATAAAATTATATATTACAAATGCAATGTATATGAGCTTCGGCCAGGACGGCGTTAGCATGCCCTCTTGTTTCAAAATTAATTTTTTTTTAATTTGAAATTTATTTTTTAAGGATAATTTTTTATTTTAATTCTTTCCATTGTTTTATGGAAAGTTACTTCTTTCTGATAAACAAAATTTCGTATTATTTTAACTACTTTTATAAAGATTTTATTTCATTTTTATTTAATACTTTATATTTAATTCATTTTTACTTAAAAATTATATTTAATATTGTTGTTTTTGCTTTGCCAGAGTTCGCCAAACGGCCAGACGCCTTATTTTATTATTCTGATATTCTAACTGCCATCAGTTCACTTCCATCTCTCCTTCCCACCACTCCTTAGTACTGCCTTCCCATCGAATAAATATCTAAATTTCTAAACGTATCGAATTCCTTGAATTGAAGAGTCTAAACGAAGGCGTGCGTGCCTTTGCGACGTGGCATATTTGATACGATACATAACTTGTTCTTGTATGTGTAGACCTGCCTTTTCATTAATTGTTCTACATTTTACCCCGACTCTTTTATTTATGAAGAGGGCTAAATACTTGTCTTACATTTTGCTTTTGCTTTATTTTCTTCTTTTTTTATATTTCTGTCTTCGGAAACTAATTAACGTTCATCCTCAATTGAATTCTGATGCTGAGCATGTTGAACACGCTCAACATATTTTCGATTGTGCCTTGGGGAATATACGTTTGGCCCCTGTAGCATAAAACAGATTGGAGTGATTTCGTAAGAAGCCAAGAAATATCGAGAGAGATGGTTAGATACCTCGATTTAAATATCGCAGTTTCCGGATTTAAAAAATCAAATTTGAAATTCATAAAAAATATGCATTATTTAAAAGAATTATATCGTGTTTTATTTTATATCTATAAGAATTAAAATTATTTACGATTTACGAAATTTCATTTCTTATTTTTCTTTTCCTTTCTCTCGAAAAGAATTCGAGAAAAGAAAGAGATATTTTTGTGCAAGAGAAGTTAACCACCTTCACACATACAAGAATGTCTTTTGACCTGTGCAATAAGTTTTTAACTTTATTGGCACCATTAGCTCAAAAACGGAAATGCAGTGGAACCGTCGATCCTGAGTTTATGACTCACAAAGTGAGTAACGGAGGTAACATTATAGGGCGAAAGCATCACTGCAAATAGCATTTAACTATACTGGATTATTAGATAATTTTCTATTTTACTCGTCGGAATGCAAAGGCAGGAAATTCAACATCACCGAAATGTATTGTACCCTTCCTTCATTCATGCCTTCCTTGAAAAATATATCCTACATAATTCTGTCGATACATATAAAAATTTAACCTCTTGACGTTTAATGCAGTTTGGTTTCTCTTCTTTTATTTCTTGCATGCAACGAATTCATTTGAATGCATTGAATTTGAACTCATATTGACATTCGCACACAAACGCAAGCGTCTAGCGTACACACCCTGACACGTATAGATGCATATACAATATATTGAATGTACATTTGCAAAACTTACACTAACCCATTTATCACAAAATAGTTCGAGAACGGAGGTTTGAAAATATTTTATAGACATAAAAGCAAAACATCGCTTGCAGAGTTCGTTGGACTTCATGAAATATGAAGAACAGCAATTCTCTTTCAACATTTTCCTGCTCTTTTCATTCCCCTCACCCTCTCTGTCTCTTTCTTTTCCTACATTTTCTATTGCATTAAATTGCAGCCAGAGGCATAACTGAATGCAAGAACAAATGCAATACGTTCTTTCTTATAGTTTTTCTTTGTTTTGGTTGAATATTTTATATCTATTTGTTGAAAAGTGTTAAAAGCATGAAAGTGTAAATATATGAAAATGTGTGAGTAATTTATGTGGCTAGGTGTAATCAGACGTGTATGCGTAAAGGCTCTACTGTAAGCATTCCATAACTTCGCAATTCAATGAAATAAATTTTTTGTGAAAATAACAAGGAAGAAATCTGAATTCATGAATGCACAAATATGCGTATTTGTATTTTCAAGTCAGTATTTGAGTTTGGCATGTCTGTATGTCAGAAAAATTGCTTCTAAATGATTTTGCTTCTAAGCTTCATTTCTTGGCTTTTTCCTTCTTTTCAAAAGAACCACCGCTATTCTTTTGACCTACTGCTTTTACATACCTTCCCTCCTTCGTTTCTTTCTTCACCCTATTGCATTCCATCCTCACTTCTTTCCTTTTTACCTTATTTCATACCATTCTTCTTCCTCTCCACCGTTTCTTCCTTCAACTGCTTTTCAAAAGAACCTTTCTTCCCTTTCTCGATTTCTTTTTGGCTTTCTAAAACTTCCTGATGTGTTCAGAGCTTTTAGATTCCTTTCGCAGCATCCATTGCCACGTATCGTTTACTCGAAAGATGTATTGAAAGCATTCAATAAATCCAAGTTTTTTGCATTCACATCCATGGGGGTTTCTATTCATACAATTACTCATACAATTGTGTAGAAATTTAATATTTTTCTCCATATTTATTTATTGCGATTTGATATTTTGTCTCTATTATTCTTCCGCTCTCACGCCCCCACCAATCTCCTGTATGGCTTTTGCTTTGAATGGTTTTTTGTTTCTGAATTCAAGGGGCTTGAAATCGATTTGTGATATTTAAGCGCGACAATATATTTGTAAGAAAATCATTCGTAGGGAAAATATTGATTTTTATAAGTTTATGTTTGCAAGTTATGCTCTGTGTTTTCCCTCTCTAAATTACATATACAGATTTATATAGAGAGGTCTATATATATAAAACTTTTAGGTTATGACTGATGTAGAACTCATTTATTTTTTTACAAATTACATATGCCGGAATGAATATATTTCACACATTACATAATGACACGCAAAGGACAATACCAGGAATTTTACAGAGATTTCATGTTGTCGCGCTCCAATTGAATGACTAACAGGATGTTGGTAGTCACCGACAGCTACCTTCCTTACAGTTATCTACTATACATTTTAGCCGAATGAACCCTTCAATTGTGAACAATTGTAAAAACTACTACGTTAAGTTCCTCAAAAAATTCGACTTTAGGATTTCTCTTTAATATTCCTCAGAGCGCTCCAAAAATGTGGTCCCTCTAAAAAAATTTGAGATAAAATTATTCTTTACCTTTTTGTAGTTAGTCAAAGTAAAATAAATTTTCAAAATGTATCCATTAGGCCACTTTCTATCCGATGCGAACTGAAAGCAAAATATTTCAGATATTGTTCAGAGCTTTATGACAATGCAATCCACGCGTAATTTGGGTGAAATTTGCTGGTATCTTCGGGCCAGTGAATGGAGATTAGTCAAATATTTTTATTCCCACTTTAGTGAATAAATACTAACTTATCACTTAACACTTTGATGCAAGAGTTTTAAGTAGAATTAAAAAATATTTTAATAATAAATAACAAACAGGTTTAAAATACTGAAGGGTCTTACAAAAAGCCAAAGTCAGTTTGCAACAGATACCAATGAGTATGTATTTATAGTAGTACTCATAATAGACATTTGACACAATATAGTTCTACTAAATGGGTGACGGGTGGGATGCAAAACGCAAATGCGTTCAATTAAATGAAGACGCTTGAGCTGATGAAGGAAACGAATCCTTAATATATTATAACACGTAAGATCTTTAGATATACTTCTTTATTCTTCAATCTAGTATTTAATTAATTTTATATCCTTCTTTGCCACACTTAATTTTTTCCTTTTAATTTGTGCAAACCCCCTTTACGGTTTTGGTAAGTCTTTTGCTGGTACAGTTACTTCTTAGCATCAAAAGTTATTTCAATTTATACTGAAGCTCATATTGCAGTCTGCTCTTCAGTCTACTGCTCCACCTTCGTAAATATCATCCTTCCTGCACCATCCTTCCTTTCACTCTCCTCTCGTCTCGTAGCAGCCGACTTTGTTGCAAAAGCGTTTTTATTGCAACAGAACCAGTCAAGTAAGATCACGTGCCAGAACTTTTTGGAAATGGTTTTTTTAGTTTTCCCGTGATCCACCTCTCTTCCGCATTCAAACCTTCTCTCACCTAAAGTCATTACCGCACATCTCTGGTTTGTTGCTTGTAGTCGTTTCTTAAAAGGTTGAAGAGTTGAGAAGGTGAACGCTACACTTGCATCTGTATCAGCCGTTTCCATGCAACATTTTCAATATGCATGTGTATGTGTGGGTATGCCTTGGCGTTGTTGGTTCTCTCAATTACGCAACCTCTACGAAATTTCGAATTATCAGACTGGCAAAGTTGTGCTCACGTAATTGATGACTTTGCACTTTACGTGTAAAACCCAGCCAGAGAACGCTCTCTTAATTTAATTTTCGGTTTTCATTTAAATTAAAACAAATTAATGATTTTACTTCTACGTTCTGCTGATTTCTGTTAAATATAATATAAAAAAAATTAAATTGATATCCGTAATAATTTTGTTTTAGACAAGAAGAAAGTTATTTCACATTTTCGTAAGAAGGCTGAATTTCCAGAATTTGTGGAACATATTGCAGTCGAGCAATAAATTGTTTTTGTTTTGTGAAGAGTATCTTATTTATTAAGTTTTTATGAGTTCGTAATATAAGCCTTTTATTGATATATTTTACCTCACTAATCGATATTCTACAATGGATTCTTATTTCTGTTTCTTTATTCGAGAATCAGTAAATATTCGAAAAATAGAAGATCCTAAGAGAAAAATTTATTATTGAATTACGTTACGTTCTCACGTTAGTATTTGTGATATACTATTATTTAATATGTGTATATTTGTTTGTGGTTGTTTTTCTATTTATTCCCATAAACATTGGTGTTATCGACGCTATTAATTTCAATGTATGTTATCGAGAAATTCTTGACTCTTACTATTTAATTAGTTTAGCCTTTAACGTTTAACGCTTTATCGTTTCCTAACACCAACTAGAATTTGTTTTTCGATAATATTCACAACTTTTTTCCCAAAATAATAAACTGTCACGCGATCACGTACTTTGTGGTAGTCACATTCTTCTTCACACACACACACATTCCTAAAAAAATGCCTCACAAAAATTAAATTGCGTATACTAAGAAATGTTTGTCAATGATCACGATTAGATTAAACTGAGATAAAATATCAACTCGTTTTAACACCACGTTTTACACATTACCGGGTCTGCCTGTTTTATTGTGTATTCAAATTTCTTCGTCTCCACCGGCAAGAATATTATTTATTATCTTTTTTTAATTTTTATGTTTGTTACGTAGGGAGGGCATGTTGGACGCGCAATGATTTGCGAAATCCAGAGATATGTTGGTGATTTATAGAAAATAATTTCCTATTCATCCTAAAGCAACGTTTTTTATTCTTCATACAAATTCTATCCCACCTCGATGCTGACTAAATCTATCGTCTACCAATAATACATATTATATTGCATAATTCATGAAAGACTGTTTATTTAAATTCGAAATATTTTAAAAAAATATATAAAAGTGTGAGGAGTCTTTTCAATGACTAAAATAAAAATTAATTACTTATTTATTAAGTTCTCAACAAAATTATTGAAAATCTTTCTAAATTTAAAATACTTTTTGTACCGCAGAAAATAATTTAATGCAAAAATTTTTTGAGCAACTAAGAGGCTTTTAAAAATATATAATTATTATAAACTATATTGAATATTGAAAGAAAATTAACGTTCATTTAATATTTATTAAAAATTATTAAAATATTAAAGCACTTTTTGAAAATCGCCTTAAATTATATGAGTTGCTGCTATTGCTGCTTTTATTAATTTTATTGGTAATAATTAATTAGGGTTGTTGTTCTTCTTCTCTAACAGTATTCGAAAAGCCGTGACTTATATCGTTTACGTAGCGGTTTTGTTTTTTCTGTTGTTGTTGTTATTATTGTTGTTTTCTGTCTTCTTCAAATTTGTGGATGTACAATTCCAATTATTAGTGCACGCAATCTGAACGTGTGTGTATGTGTAGGTTTGGCCGTGCCCGTTTGTTGTTCCTCAAAAACGTTGCTGAAAATGTATCGGTTACCCCTTCAAGAGCTTTCTATTTGATAGAATTTTATCAATATTAAATGCACGCATACACGCGTTTTATTTGCATATAATTTACTCACGGTGTTAAGTGTGTATGCGAGCGTTGGGGGTAA
Organism: Physocephala rufipes; assembly: GCA_963966595.1. Classification (NCBI taxonomy): domain Eukaryota; kingdom Metazoa; phylum Arthropoda; class Insecta; order Diptera; family Conopidae; genus Physocephala; species Physocephala rufipes. The sequence goes on along the minus strand of OZ016504.1, from coordinate 27,618,746 downwards.
TTGAACACCGTAATTGATGTCTTTATTTGATTTTTGTGTTCCCTCGTCATCCTTGATTTTAGTTAAATAAACGTAGCACTAGAATAAGCCTGTAATTGTGTATGTGTGACAACTGCATGTGTACAGATAGGTGTGTACAATGAATTTCAGAGTCCATGTATTTTTCTTCTTTTACTCTAAAGAACTGGGCGTTCTTTAACGCTCGTTACCCACTACTCACTAAAATTATCTGCACGAGTATGAATTTGAATTAAAGCGAGTGGATTGCGTGATGCCGCTCGCGATGTTTATATTATCAATTATCAAATATACATTATCAGATATCCAAATAATATTCCCACGATTTTCACACGCTAAAATCATGTATTGCCGTTGATTCCAATCCATGGCAACACTTTTGATCTGCTGGACGTTGTAACATATCACTCTTGGGGTAACGAAGGATTTAGTCACCCTGTTTTGGGGGTTTGTTAATTTAGCAGCACATTTTAGCGAATATTACTGAAAAAAGAAATCGGAGTAGAAGAGAAGAGAAAATAGAGATTAAGCCTAGTAATCAATTATATTAACATAAAAAGTAAAGCCAATCAAGAGATTGAAGGTGCGAGGGCATTGGGGTTTATTATATAAAACATTTCAACAAAATTGAAATTACGGTAAAAATGGATAAATATTTCCTTCCCCTTTGGTTATATTTTTGTGACACAAAGCCGTTAACGTAGTAATGGCATTGGGACGCAGCTCTACCCACGTGGAACAATTTTAGGGATGTCACCACACCATATTTTGTGTTAAACTTGTGCGTACATTATACGCTCCAACATGTAAATCTAAACAAAAAATTACCCGCTTCTTCCTTCCTAGAAGGAACCCCCATAATAGGCTGGTATCGTATTTGACACTATTATAGATTAAAAAATGCTACGCTTTCCCTCACTAGCACACTTTTTATGATTAAAGACAGTTTTCCGATGTTTGAGTTTTCTCGTAGATTAGATCGTTTTTTAACGACTCTTTTTTAAAGTGTGATCCCAAACGTAGGATTTTGTTTTCCGAAAACTTTAAGGAATATAAAAAAGGAAAATTTACACACTTCTTAAAAGATACCCCAACGTGTATATCTTTAACGGCTGCCCATAGCATATTGTTAGTAACGAACCTCACCCTTATTAAAATAACCCCTATTATTTTATATCAAAAACACTAACGAACGAGCACGCACAAGTGGCAATTTATCACTCAAAATGTGGAGAGTTTTTAGATTTGATAAAATTTACATTCTTCTTTAATGTTTGCCTTGCTTGGAACAAATTTTGTCAAATTTAACATTCATCTATTCAATCGATTTATTAAATGCTCACAATTAAAAGAAAAGCATTTTAAAGAAAATTGCACAAATATATATGCACGCACATGTAAGCCAACGATACATTCACAACATATTCGCCTAAAAAGGATCACCTAGATTCGAATCAAAAATATTATAGATGGATAAATTTAAGAATGCTTCGTGTTTTATATTAGAAATAATAAAAAGATATTATTATTACTATTACTATATATATTATATTATTATTATTACTATTACGCGCAAATGTGCGACAGGGAAAGGAAGAATAATAGCAGAACTTGTTTCATTTGATGATAAGAAAAGAAAATCAAGGGCATAAAAGAATAAGAAAATTTCAGTAAGAAAGGATCAAATGAATGTGAGAATGTTATTTTCTATGTACATAAATCTCGAATACAAAGTACGCAAAGTTCTTCATATAATTTGCATAATCTCTTCAAATTATCTAAGAACAAGTTATAAAATTACTTTTTAACATTTTATTTTAATCAAAGTTTTTAAATTTTTAATAGGATTAGATTATAATTAAGTTAATGTCCAGATTAGTTAAGCCGATTTTGATATACTGTCAACTTCCCCTTCTTTGCAACCTTTTATTTGAATATATAGTTGGTCATTGCCGATAACTGACACTCCTCTATATGTTTTTAATCCCATTTTCACAAGAAATTTTTATTTGTTTCATTTATTCTACTGCCATCTACGAATTGAAGATTCCGCTTTCTTTTGTTTTATTTCCATTTTCACATAAACAGAATATATTATTTTCGTTTAGCTTAGTCTCGTTTTGTTATGGAATATCTTACTTCCGTTTGTTCCATTCGAATTCACGATTCGTATTCAAACTACACCGCTTTAAAGTTAGAAGGGTTTAAATGTAAACCTAATGTATCTAAAAAAATCCTGTAAGTATCTCCTACCCATTTCTGCTTCTATGGCGATACAGCCAATCTTGCCTTTCAATCTCGCAGACTCATCGCTTTAAACATCTTGCTGTTGTTACGAAAATAGACGATATATGCATTTGCGCACTTGTTTCTAAGCTCATACTTGCTTATTCTGATTTCTCCTGATTTTGTCAGTTTTCAAACTTTTTCCAATGACGTTCATTCATTTTTTCAATTACGTTTATAAATAATTAATGCTTGACATACAGGTGAAAATTTCTAAAGTCAATATTAAAGAAGCTCTTTAGATACATTCGAAAAGGCAAAAGGTGTTTGCAACGTGAAAAACATTGTTCAGCAAGGAGAAACTCGCAGGATACGGTAGTCATATTCCAGCCTTTAACAAAGGATGGAACAGTTACGAACCTTAATTCAGACTTTTCTTTTAACCTTTAGATTTTGTTATAGCTAGGCAAAAATGTTGAATTAACGAGAGCATATGATTACTTAGTTCTGAAGGAAAACAGCTAAAAAAGACGTGGTGAATATAGAACCGTTCGGTGTGTATTACGGTGTGTATTCTCGTATATAATCATTTTTTCAGAAGAGAAATGTATTTTAAATTCCGACTATAAGTGAAAACTGGAAATTATTTTAATCAATCAAACTTGCAAACAAACTTAATAAATGTACAAATTTCAATTTGTGAACTTAAAATTAAAATCGTGCCCCAAAGGATGTGGCATTATATGACAGGATTACTTACAAATAACTAAAATTTAAATTAAAATATTTTTATAAACAAAATTATGACAGTAAATAATGAACGAAATTGATAGATAATCGAAAAATACTGTCTCGAAGTCTCGGCGTCTGGTGGTAGCGTACACGCACATATACACTTACACACACGAAGCCCTCTTAAAAATGTTCATCAATATTCCATACCAATGAGTTGATAAAATCAATTGACTGAACTATTTTTTATGAAATTGGAAAACGAGGGGAAACGTGCATAGATGTGAACAAGTAAATATGTATGACAGCATTACAAATACTTAACTCTTATTACACGTTTCCGTGGATGTTTGTAAGCGCACAGGTGATCACATACATTTAATCCGGAGTGTTAATTAAAACAAACACCGGAAATGTTTCTCAATCAATTCTAATCAATTATACAAATATATAAAAGTATGCTTCGAAAAATCGTAGATTTCCTTGCTTTTTTGGCTATTTTAGTTTGCAGCATATTTTTCGTGTTTACGGACAGAACAGGATGGAGCCGAGTGTGGCATGACACGCTTATTGCATATCCATAACGACAAAATATTTTTTATTTCAAATTTCTTCTCTTATAAAACTTTTTAAATGCTTACCAAATACAAATTATTATTAAATTACCATAACATCAAATGAAAATTATTATTATTATTAAAAAGCTTGTTATTATTGAGTAAATAGTATTCTCTCACAAAAGAAAATTTAATTATAAAAAATAATAAATTCAAAATTTATAGAATTTTTGGTTAAACATTAAAGCTCGAAATTTAGCAAGTGAGAACGAGAACGCTAACTAGCCTTTCCTGGTCGAGACCAAATATTTTTTCCTATAAAACAAACAACTTATGCATCAAATTATTAAATGCTTTGCAGAAATCAGTGAAAAAGCATCAGTTAAAAAAGAATATTGAAAATTATTAATTGATTTTCTCAAGTAACTTGGTGGTAGTTGATTTTCCTCTAAAGAAATCACGTTGAGGTAAGAGGTAGAGCATATATACTCAATGACTTTTAAATTAAAAAACTACTGAAAACTAAGCATAGAAAATAAAATTAATATGAAAGCAGTTTTTCGATATTATACAAATTCACTTTAAGTAAACTTTTTAATTATTATATAAAACTTTATAATATTGCATCAATGTTGAAATGAATGAAAGATCAAACAAAGTATGGCAGAAATGTGCACTAGCATGTAGTTTGGAATTTAAATTAAAGTTTGATGACCAAATGTGTGCGAATGAATTGCATGCATTTATTTGTGCTTACTTGCGCCTTTTGTAAATTATTCTAATGTTTTAGATAATCGAGGATTAAACAAAAACGCATCGACGAACCATCCAAAATGGTGAAAGTCAAACAATGAACCAACTAAAACCTAAAACTAAAATCTTGAACATTAAAACTTTAAAAGTTTCAACTAAGAATTTATTGCCGTAACAGATTTCCAGACTTCTCAGGATGGATGGGTGGAATAGAATTCGAGAGAATGTAAATCTCGAACTGTTAAAGAGAGAGAGATAAAGAGAGAGACAGGGAGAGTGACAGACGAATATGTGCCAAAGCAACTGCACGCGTTTATTTGGAAGATTTTTCTTTCTTTTTGGTATTAGATAAAACAGGCAAAACAGAAAGAAAAGACACATAATTATCAATGGCTTATAATTTATTTGAACAAAGTATTTCAGAAATTGCCTTTAGAAAGTCAGACATAGTAGAGCAATCTTCGAAAAATTATTATTTTACATGTAAGTTGCGATTCAGTATTTGCTCACTGAAAAATTCTCTTCTTTCCCTTTTGCTTTGTTTGTATGCTCCAACAAAGTATTTACTAAGACTTTCAATAAACGATTTTTGCTTAAAAGTATTTTCAAGAATATTTCGAACCGCAACTGTTTCTGTTTTAAAGATTCGTAGAAACAAATAAAAGTTTTGATTAAAACATGAACACTATTACATTTTGAAATGATCTTTTTTTAACTAAAATTTTTGTGGTTTTATATTCTCCTACACTGCAACTAAACCTCGTAGAAATATTACAAAAATTCGTATAAAGTAATATTACACAATGCAAATTTGAAGTCTTCTCCAGAATCACCCAAAACCAGTCATTTCATTTTTGTGTTGCAGGAACATTAATAAACAAATACGCAATATCATAAAGTCCTTCGTTGCAGACATATGTCTGTGACCGTGCGGAAGCAATAAATACTATTTAATTAATTTAAAAAGTTTTGACACAGTCATTCGATTCCAGTGAACCGGACTTGAGTTCACTTTAGCTGATCTTTTTCTCAGTTTTGCATTTCGTTACGTTTCGTAACGATATGAGCGATACGGGACGTGATAATTCACTAACTTCCGCAATTGACAGTGGAAGCATATACCGAAACGGAGCCCTAAACGAATAAAAGAAAACCTAAAACAATAACGGCATCTCGTAATCAATCTCGAGGCAACTGAAACAAATTCATCGCCATTTTGACACGTTCCATATTGCACGAGAGCCACTTAGTTCGAGCCAGCAATCCCATTTATGGAAATAATTAAATTATACAACTTTGTATGTGAGAAGAATATTTAGGGGATTTTGGAACAATAACAGTTTGCGATCCCAATAAGGCTAGTATGTTCACATGTAAGAAAGTACATGCAATACATTTATAAGCGTTGTGTAATTTCGAGTATTTTCCAATTACTCCTCGGAATCCGTTACAGCCCACTTCAATTGTTCCTTTCCAAAGCTCCTTTCCCCTTCACTAAAAGGCTACTGCATTGGCAATCCCATTGTACCGATTTAATTCAATAAAATCTTACCTCTCGTGAGGATTCCTTAACCAATCATGTTGGTATCCACAGAACATACACATACACACACACGAACACATACAAAATGCGCAAACCAGCTGTTGAAGTCACAATGCAATTTACACGTTTTACCTTTCTGCTTCCTTCATGTCTGCTACTGCTCCCGATGGCTCTTCTTGCCCGTTATTGTTTATTTCTTCGTAGAGTACTTCCCTCACTGGCTTCTAAATTTTCCGAGCTTCTTTTCCCATTCCTTCTTCTGCTTACTTTCTTCTTCACTTTTTCCTGCTCATATTGTTTGACTTTGCCGAAGCCTTTGACACAGCACTTGGTGTACATATTGACCAAAGATATTTAGGGTTTGTGTACGAGCTAACTATTTACTTATGTAATTATCAACCCAAAGATTAGTTCAACTACAAAATGTTAACAAATAAATTTTTAATTAATTAGTTGACAATAAAAAGTAAAAAGAGAAGGGTAAAAAAGAATTAAAAAGCAATACAAAACTTTTAATTAAAAAGGTCTCGAAATTAATATCGAAAATATCAAATATTTAGAGGCTTGTTCACACCCTTTCTTTTATTCAATTTTATCTTATTTTCTTTCTTTAAATGCGCCTTTAATAACTCTTTCAAACATTTATTTTAGGAAGAAGAGAAGTATGATTCGATTAAGGAATGAAGGAATAAGGGTAGAAGCGATAATCACGTTATCCTCTCTACTATATTCGAGAAGAATGGCAGAGCGAAGACAGAAATATATCAGATCGCTTTTCACTAAAAGAAAACATATTCTAAGATGGCTTTGAATAATTGTTATTTAGGAAAGTGAGGTACTGATTTCGATTAAGAGGCTATTACTTTAAATTTATAATAAACTCTTTTTCTTCCTAGTTTACTATTTTTCAAGCAAAGATGGTAATGTATTATGAGACACATAAATTTGTTTTAATGTTTTTGTTTAATTATTTAAAAAGCAGAACGGTCAAAAATCAGATCCTGTTTCTTATTTATTTATTTATTTATATATTTTATTTTATTTTCTTAATAGTTTTAATTGAGTTATTTTTTCACGTCTTTTTATTTTTTGCAAGCAAAAAAATATATTAATGAAAAGAGATTGAAAAAAATCAGAAAGAATTGAATGACCGCTTTTGAGGTCTCGGCACACTGCACAATCGATATTAAAGATTTAAAACATTTCAATGTCTACCATTTCATAAAGAAATGTGTTTGTTTACTTTCGATTACTTTCGATCTCATTCTAATTGTAACTATTTCTTTCTTTGGTTATTTTTTAGTAGATGATAATTTTTGTTTCATTGCTGTGATACGTAATCATGTGAGTTTCGTTAATGAAGGTCGAGGCTGACAATAAAACAACTTACATGTAAATAGAAAAAATGCAATACCGATAAAAAAGCCAACAACAAATAAACATGTCTATACAAAAATAAACATTACAATATCGAACACGAGTTCTAGATGCTTTTAAAAATTACCGTACAGACAGAAATGATAATAATAATAGTACGAACAACAATAACAACAATATAAAAATAGCAATGATAACAAGAATAAAAATAATAATAAAAGGCTAGCATCAATAATGGAATGTCATTTCTATTGTCCTTGCTTCTGTCAGTTCAGTCCATTTTATTGCTTGAGGTGGTATCGTTTTTCTTGCTTTATTTTCCCATTTGTTACCACACGATAAATGTATGTGCTGATGTATATGTGGTGTGTCTATCTTTTGTATGCGCTGATGTTTATATGTGTATGCTTATATGTCTTTTTTCCTCTGTCTTCATCCCTATCACTCTCTCCTCCCCTTTCCTCTTGTATTCTGCTTTCATTCTCACTAAGTGAAAACCTCGACCGTTATAATCGCACGCACACACGCACTCAAATCATTAAACTTGCCATCAAATCCACACACGCACTTACAAACGCACTTACTTATCATCAGCTTTCTTCTAATCATCCATGTTTCCTCTCCGTGCCCTTTCGTATTGTCTTTTATCATGTTGAACTCTAGTCCAACCACTAGGCCATTATCAACACGATTAGTGTTGTGAAGAAGGGGGATTTCTCCTCCACCCCCCCTCCCAGTTTTTCTGATCAGCAGTTAAAAACGACATATAGAGACAGGCGTAAAGATATTCGGAACATACGTATTGAGTAATGAATTAATGAAATTATTCGGCATTAGTTGAATGAAACTGGAATACTTTCATTCAATTTGAAATTTATTAATTTGAATATCAAGACGCTAGAAGAGATCGATGAGAAATAACAACAAATATCGGATTTCAACAAAAGTGTTTCAACGGTTTCAAAAAGAATTAATAGATCGAACTAATTCATGCTTTTTAAGGATTTTGTCGACTATATAATTTTTATGGAATTTTAATATAATACAATTAATTAGTCGTTCAAATAAATTAATAAAATTCAATTGCTTAAAGTTTTGCATATTCCATAACTTTCAAAAACGTTCGCAAAGTGCTTCAAAGCAAACAACCAAAACAAACAAACGACGAAAAAATCCTTTATGAGAGAAATGAGCAAAAAAGTAAATAAAATTAAATAAAAAACTCTATTAGTGTTCCATTTTATTTTGTAGCGCAATAACCTTGCAATCTGACTAATTGTTAATTAACCGAATATTTAAGAGTTCTCTTAATCCCTCTGTGTTCGCCAATTTAGTTATGCTTTATTTTTATTTCTTATAATTCTCCGATATTTTAGGAAGCTTAAAAACGCGCCAGAAAGAAATCGAGTTCCGATGCAAAAGAAAGCGTTGCAAGAAAGCGAGCAAGTTAGCGAATGGTGGTGGGAAGTCAGTTGCTGTACCCAATCACTGAATGCTGGCGGTGCAACTGGCCCACAAAAGGGATAACCCAATTAACTTGACATCGCGTGTATATTGCACCGCACGGTTAGAGAATCAGGTTACAAAAAGAAAATAAAATGGAATACCCAAAATATATTTTTCTGGTCCAATCGACTCAAATTTAATTCATGCGATTTGTAAAAAATTTAAAGAGAATTGAACCACTTGTGAATTTAGAAGATAGCGTAAACATATTTCTTATGCAGACGTTCAATGACATCCCCATGGCTTAAAGGATTTTTAATACCTACAATAGAATGAAAGGTTCATTGAGAATATCGGCCAGAATAAAGGACCGAAAATGTGTTATCAATGACAATTCTCTTAACAGAAAATTTGAAATATTTCCTTTTAGTGGCAGGAATCATTAAGAAATAACTAATACTACACCATCAAACATTTTAGAGTGGTGGGTCTTTAGCGTGGAAGTTATAAGCGCACAAAACACGTATATGTTCCAAATGTTTGAAGGAGTCGTAGCCAGGTTAAAGCTTTTCTTTTTATTGCTCACACTGATACACTACAGCATATAAATCCTTGCCTTGACCGCCTTCACATACGCCCACACGTTCCACGCCAACCTTCCCCTGCATATACGTCATCCGGCTTCACCCGCTTAACTTAATTTGCTTTCTTTTGAATCATTAATTCATCAGGTATTCCACTTTCCCGGTTTTCATTCGGTGGCACTTCGGTGCTCTTTCATTCAATGCTCTTTCTCACACACGGCAAGGATCTATTTTGTTGAATCGGTTTTGGCTCGTTTGGTTCTTTGTCATTGATATTCCCGGATGAAGTAGAAAACTCAATTTCAATACGAACTCTTATTAAATGCATTTTCAAAGTTGCTCGACGGGAAGAGAAGGGAAGATCGTTATTCTGGTTTTGTTGGCAATCGACACCGAAACCCAGTTAGCTACTCGAATAAACTGACTGAATGCGGTAACGATTGTGAATACTACACTACTACTACTATGTGTTCTCCCTCCGACATGCCTGTTTATTCTTTTCTTTTTCATATCGTCTTTCGTCTGACGTATAAACGAATCGTTTGTTACCGGGGCTTTAAACGAACGGTAAACAACGCCTTTTCTTTTACTAGTATACTTATACTCATATAGTGCTGTTTCAATTGCCGTCGATGATTGTATGGTTGTTGAAGCTGATAGCAAACCTGAAATCTGTGCTGCCGGTAAACCTAATATTCAACAAACGGTCTCGATTCTGAAGAATATAAACCCATGCAAAACGATGCAAATCGTCCATTCTCTCTTTCGTAGAAAACTGTGAAATCAAATAGAAAAAAAAACGCGAAGGGTGAAAGGAAAATTAGGAGGAGGACGTAGGAGTCAAATATGGGACGTGGTAAGTAGGTGAGTTTAGTGTGTATCATTCAATTACAACGTATTTAATCGAGGTCAATGTGCGGGAAAACTTGCACCAGTGCACAAATAGAACTTATATATCACGAATGAGTGGCATTGAAATCAAAGAGATACGTCAGAGTTGGGTAAATACCATTTATCCAGCTTTTCGCTTTCATTCTTATGGGTCAACTCATTCCGTTGCCAAGCCATTTATTCGTTACAAATTTTTTTTGCCGATTTGAAAACAAACACTTTAACTTTGTTATGCTGCGGCATTGTATTCACATTTAATGATTAGACAGATTTCAACTCAATAAAATTAGGATACCAGAAATCGACCAAAATGAGCTGACGAACACAAATGGATGTTTGTTGGGGACAAATACTAAAAAATTTATATTTAAAGGGAGGGAATTCATTTGGAAAAAAACAAGAAAAAAATACAATTTTATAAGATTCGTAAGCGTGAAATAAAGCTTCAGTATTTTGAATTGTGAATTTATTACTTTGAATTTTTTAAAAAAGTGTTTCTCCCTTCGCTCCCTTTGGTTTTTTGTCGCTGAAATCTATATTCGTAACTTAGAGAAAATGTTAATTGTAAATGATTGATTAATTCACGTAACACATGTTCCCCCCATTCCTCGACCCGAACTTAATCACATTTTCATTCGTTTTATTCTTCATCATGTCATTACTCTTTACAAGAAAGCTTTTAAAGCCCTACTACATTTCATGGACGTTTCTCATCTTTTGTAAGACGATTCATTTACTAATTAATTACTTTTTTCGCTTCTCAGCCTAGAATATTTGGTAACACGTGTATCAGGAAGGCAATATATGGTTTTAAGCAAAAGGTCCTAATCATCAGATAAATATGTACCCACATTCAACCAAATGTCATTCTAGTCTTGCCTTTCTTTACACACAGTTCTCCCTCTCAATCTCCCTTTTTCGCAACCTCTCTCTTTTTGTATATTTCTATAAGTATGGTACGTATGGAAAGTGCGTAAGGGCTTTTGTTGTCGCCACGAATCAAAGCAATGAATTAAAGCAATTTTAGAATTGGATTTGCGACAAATCGCAAATTTGTTGAAATGAAAATTGAAGAAACAGTAGCTATCAGAAGCACATTCATGATTGTCATAATCTTTATTCCATATACATGGTGATATATATCCATTTCTGCATATGCCTATAATGATATCTATTTTTTTAGGAAACGATGAAAACTCTTGGACACAATTTTTTATTCTGCCACAGGCAAAGTATTTGTAATTTGATTAACGCTGTTTTTTTGTTTCGCAAAAGTTTACAGCAAACTGTCTAATAGCGATACGTCTGAGACTGCGTTTGTATTTATGTGTTCTTATATTACCCTAAAGACTTACCAGAAACTTCTTATAAACTAACATACACATTAGGGACAACGAACGCTGGCAAGCGAAGCTGAACCAACTATCTGAACGAACGACCAATTGGCTGAGCTTAAATTTAAGCTAACCACCAGAGCGTAACTTCTAGTACCGACACCATTATTTCTACTCTTTTTCCTTTTTCTTATGCTCCATCTTATTCTGCTTATTCTAAGTTTTCTGTTTCTTCGTTTTCTCTGCTAAGAAAATGCAGCAAATGTTGCAAACAGTGTGCACTTTGGTCTTCATTCTGCTTCCACACATCTTCTTGATAGAGATGAAACATTTTCTCACGCTTTCGCATATCTCTTTGATGGAGTTGAAACATATTCTCGGGCTAAATAATCGAGCCACCACTTCCTTGACTATCCTTAGATCTCTCCAGGATAATAGGCTATATTTTTGTTAACGTCGTCGTCATCGTCGTTGTTGTTGTTGTTTTTGTTTTAAGTTTTCGTTACCCCCGAGGGCTTATTGATGGCGGTTGGGGAGTGGGGTTATGCATTCAAGGAAACAACTTTGCATAAATTATGAACGACCCCAAGCACTTTTTTTGCCTTCGTAATGAAAGACTACGACGGCAATGGTGTTTTGATTTCTGCATCTATCGTGATCCTCCCGGTCTTTCCCGAGGTTTGTCTACTTGATTCTCGTTTTGTATGCTTTTTTACATCGTAATTAAAGTCTTACAAAAAATTCGAACTTAAAAAGGACTTGCGTAGTAGAGTGAAACTATAGAAACTATTTTTCAAAACTGGTTGACAATTTCTGGAATGGAAGACAGAAGGAGAGACAATATGATATAAGCCACGATTTTCCCCCTGGGATGCCAGATCAAAGGCCTTTTTCCTCAGCTGCTAAAAGCGTTCTTCAGCATTGCAGCACCGAAAAACCGCACCACATTTTCCCGATGCTACTCCAATGAAAAAACATAAAAGTGTGTGAGTGCGTGTACTTTTAATGGACTATTTAATGTTTTCAATTCTGCATGGTAGTGCCCCGGTAAATATATGTGTGTTTGTTTGTTTTTTTTTTGTCTTCTTTTTGTGTCACTGTATCAGTGAGTTACTCGTTGTAAAGATTTTCGCATGCGTATTACGTGCCGTGGCATAGTACAATTTCAGCTGGCTTTAACAATCGCGCTTCCACAGTCTGTCTCTGCTTCTGTCTCTACCACTGCATCTGTCGCTTTGTCGAGTATTTCATGTTTTAGTTAGGCTGGAGGTCTCGAGAGACAGTTGTAACTTCTGAGCCGGTGGAGGTTCGTTAACCTTCTTTCGTGTTTTTTTTTGTGTGTGTCTGTCTCAGAGCGCTTCAAACCGAATAATTTATGTTAATTTATGTATTTACAAAAGCACTATTTAATAAATATTACATATGAAGTAGAAGACGCATACATACACACACACACACAGCTACATACACAGACACTCATCCATACAAATGTAATCATTTAACTTCATACTTCTCCCTCGCCTTAATAATTCACGTCAGAAGCTGATAAAAAGCCTTGAGTACAAGTTGAAGATACAGGGTGAGAAGAACCATATGTACCCACCTACACGGTAATAAAATTAAGCTAATCTTTATAAATTTAAAATATTGCGTTCAATTTAAGAACATTACATCTCATGAGAGAATACTGATAGCTTTTCTGTGCACGAAATTTGAATTTTTAATCAATAGACCATTGTTTAAAATTTCCTCCACTAAAACTAAACCTTTACAAACTCCAAACCAATTATTCAACGCGTTGTAACAGCGGAAGCTTGGCGGCGACCAACGATATATATCTTCAATGGATTTTTAGTAACAAAATTGCATAGAATTTATGGTATTCTTTGATTTCCGGTTAAATGCACTTCCGTTTTTTTTTTTTTTTGATTATGAACCCGAAATATGAAATGAAACTTAATACGCCATATTAAGTTTAAAGCATGTTAGATTTTATTAAATTCAAAATATCGTAATTTTTTGTTTTTAATTTATGATTTTACTAGCATGACACCAAAATTATAAGCAATTACTATTCTGCCTAGGTAAAATATTCCTAATACAAAATTCTTGATGGTTCAATTAAAAATTTATCTCAATTAAAACTTATTTCTAGGGAAAAACGTTTGAAATACTTGAAAGGATATAGTATTGAAAACATTTTGTAAAAGATAATCCTTAAAACGACTTAACCACAATTCTTAGTGAAACTTTTTCCTGACAAAACCAATTTTAAACAATTAAAACTTTTGATGAAATTGTCATGTTTATATAACTGCATATATACTTGGCCGTATTGTAGTCATAATCAACAAACTTACACACCACAAGCACTCACGTATTGCGATAAGTGTATCATACATCATATTCTTAAGTAAAAGTAATTTATAGATAAAATATCTGATAGAAACCATACAGGTTCAACTTTTCCTAACCTCGAGTCCTTTAAAACTTTTTAACAAAAATATAGTAGATTATTTCTACAAAGCGAAGTTCTTTACGACTCCACTAAATACAAAGTCATTGCATAATAAGAGAATTTTTGCGAAGAAAGGAAGCAAAACTGCCAAAGTATAAATTTCAAAAGAATTAAGAAGAAAAGAAGAATTTCATCGAGTAATTCTTATGTTTGGGAACGACATTTTCAGTTTTTAATTATCACGCTTTAATTAATTTCTAAAGGATTAATTTCTAAAGGAAAGAAAACAAATTGAAATTCAAAATTATATTGGTGTTATTCAAAATAATTGAGAAGTTGAAATTTAAAATTTAACAATTTTGGCATTTTTAGAAAATTCTAAATTTTTTCCTGAATACTTTATTTCTTTTGCAGTAAAAGTTTTAAAAGATGTTCCCAAATTAAAAAAGATTACGGTTTTTCGCAACTAATTTTCTAAAAGATAAATTGCATGAAAACTTTAAATTTATTTTACGTGTCAAACGATTTACAAAGGACAAACAATTGATGCAGATAATCAAAATGAAAACGATTTTTACTTTGTTCTCTCTGTGTTCGCATAGGGCAATGCTTTTAACACTTTTAACACTTACGAATATATAAGGTTTTGCTGGTGACAAAAGCAGGTGACAAGAACAGACAAAAAAATACATAATAAAGAAAAGGAAGAAGAAAAAATGTGCATTAGAAACCGTTCCAACGGTAGCAACAACGAAAGCAAAATCATTAAGGGAAAACAACAAATCAATGAATGAGAATAGTTACAACAGAAGAAGAAGCAACAGCAACAACCTATGTAAAAAGAACAACGCCAAAACACTAAAACCAACAATGAATCTATATCAATTTTGTTGTTTTATATACAGTGAAAAGAAAAATTGGTTGAAGCTCGAAAACAATGAAAAGTGTGAACAGACAATTCCCTACGAGCTCAACTAGAGACACACACACATTTGTTTGGAAACACCTATACACACATAATCACACACACGCATATACACACAGTGCATAGAAAACAATAAGCATTAATAAATAGTATTAACACAAGCAGACAAGCTTATCATTTCGCAGACGAAGAGGAAGAAAAGATAGAAAAAGAAGAAGAATTGCAATAGAAAAAAGCTGGACTATAGATATATATGTGTGCGTGTGTGTTGCTCGTACATTTTACTATAACTTAACTGAAGAAAACAGAAGCAAATAAGCGATAAAACCCAAAAAAAAATTAATCAAAATCTTTTAAAAAGTATAAAATTTTATAATAATAAAATGGTAACAATAAAATGCTTCGGCTATTCAAACAAAGCCAAAAACAGAGGAAAAGAAATTTAATAATCTTTCCGATAGTACGAGAAACGAAGTTTTAAAAGTTCTTTGAAGAGTTCTCTTCTAAAAATGGCAAATTAATAATTCTTTCAGTTTTCAAAACATTATCTCATATTTGTGCTCATGCACAAATTCCTTTCATTCAATACAAGTGTGTGTGTATGTATTGTGTGTGTGTGTATTCATACAAGTGTGTGTATGTGCTTGTGTATGCACGAGTGGATGAATGTGTGTATATTAGCGCACAGACTTTTAAATTCACTTCAATAAATAATGAAACAAACAAAGAAACAAGCACACTTCTCCAGACTCATTCGGCCCCCCATATTCTGTCCATATTGCTCTTAGAAATCGTCATTATCACTGTCATGATCATCATTCTCATAAGCCTCTTTCATTTTGTACAATCAAAGCAACTTCAAAGAATAGCTAAAAACATGAGGGTTCAAAATTAAAGATAGGGTTCAAACCGAAAATAGAAAAACTCTATGGCACAAACTCTTTTTTGTACAATTTATTCCTTTTTAAGTGGTATTCACATCGTACGACAAAGGATTGAATATCTTCACGATGTTGAGGCAATTTTGAAAAAGCAGTTACAAACAAAAAAAGTTAATTTAGACAATTATGGGTTTTTACTTTTATCTTCAAGTCAAGCTTAAACTTCATTTCCTGTGAATTTACTAAATAAAAAATAAATTAATAGAAAAACATTAACAAATTGTTTTCCATATTGATAAATATAACTTTATTCAGTCGGAAGGAAAATACTACATTCATATCACTTTTAGTGTCACGAGTGGCGATGTATGTGATAATGTATGTGTTTTCATCTCTAATTCCGACACTGCGTAAATTTATACAACCTGAATAAATCAATTTTTCCGCATGAAAATATATTTTTCCGCGTAGAAAATTATTAATAAGAAAACAGTGATAAAAAAGCAAATAAACTATAAAAAGCAGCAGCAAGCATCATCATCATCGTCATTAGCAAAGTGTCAGAAGATTAAGGCAAATTGCTCGCAATCTTTTTCGAATTAACTTAATGAGTGTATTCAAGGTAGCAACAACAACAATAACAACGATCAAAAACACTAGCAGTTAAGAAAGAAAATGACAACATCGAAATGGAAGGAAAATGGAATTCTACGTACGTGCAGTTTACACAAACTGTCGACATTCACACAAACGTATAACTGCAAATCGAATGAGACTGTTCGTAGAATAGAAAGCGACGGAGACATAAGCTATAATAACGTCATTAGAGAATCACCATCGCCTTTTACTATTATTTTCAGAGAACCTCAGGTCAACTGGACACCCATCGAAATGATGTAAAGTGAATCTTACTAGTGAATGACTGCAGTCCTTGCGCATTATTCACTCCCACACGGGGATGCGCAGACGCAAGCAGAGGTTTTGGCAGCAGACGCAGACAGATGTTTCAAGAGATGGTCTGCAGATTAATGTTGGTGTGAGTGTGTTTATGTGTGTGTCTAGTCGCAATCATTTGATGGGTCTCTAGGGCTCACCCAGTGAAAATATTCACCACACATTCATACAAGTAAGCAAGTATGGATATTAATATATATGCGTGTGTGTGTCCGTGTGAGTGTAATTTTTTGTGAAAATAATCAATTTCTTTCCCAAAAAATGTCCTTGCATGGGGTTACCTTAAAAAAATAGTCGTGCACGTTTATAATTTGTTTTGTTTTTTTTTCTCCACTTTAACGACAGTTTCAGTTTTGTAGAATTATTCCAAACACTACTGCTGATGCTGTTCTTTGTATGGATGAACATCTTTTTCCAGACTTTTGTAAGTGTTTCTTCTCTGTTGAGGATTGAGAAAGAATACCTTGCCTGACAGCTATTTTGCTGGCGTTGCTAATATTGAACATATGGCATTACTAACGTAAAACATACAACATAAAATATAAAACAAAAAATATAAATGTAAACATAAATGTCATTTCGTTTTCATTAACAGAAATTTTTCAAAATATTTATGTCTACAAAATTTCATTCAACCTACGATACGTAAGAGGAATTATGATAGCTCGACTTCGGCATGAACAACCTCAACTGATATAGGAAACTATATGCACTCCATCTTACCTGATTTTTTCATGAGTACGAATTTGCTCCTAGTTTTGGTATTAAAAAAAGGACTTCCACATAATGATTTAGACCATGTATGATCACCGATTATAAAAGTCTGGGATAAAAGCTGTTACAGAATTTAAGAAAAAAAACATATATATAAAATACACGTAAGTCATAAGGTTCGTTATAGAAAATCATATTACATGTATGATTTTTTTAAATCATTTAACAACACTCTCAACGGCTTTACTGCATGATATATTTTAAAAAACATAAAAATCATTAACTAATTTTTATGAATGCAGACGCTTCTCCGCAGAGTGAAAAAGTATACGAGATAAGAAAAAATTAACAACAATAACAATAATAACGTCTACATCATCATCCTTACGTAACACAAAGAGCAACTGAATTGCTGCGATTTACTCTTGCCGCAGCATGTTGCCAATATTTTGTACTGCGGTAACTTGGAAAAAGTTCTACACTGAAGCTCTCACAATTGCTACTGCTGTTGTAACAACACACAACACTGAAAAACACTGAATAAAAACCTGAAAAAAACAAAAACAAATCCCGGAAAATGAGAATGTAAAAATAAAAGAGCGTAACAGAAATGAAAACCCATAAAATAAAATAAAACTATCAGAAGTGGCAACAACTTCCGAGTGATACCTTCTGCAGCACTAAATCCAACTAAAATAAAATTATGAATAACAACAACAACAACAAAAACAAAGTAATATGAGCAAATATGAGCAAATGCAAAAGCAGCACCATTCTCATTGCTGGCTTCCTATATTTTGGCAGCTTCAGGTCGTTGCCGTTGTCGTCGTCGTCGCCGCAGTCATTGTCGGTGTCATCGCGTTTGCTTCTCTAGAACGATGCAATTAACCGAAATCCCACTACGATGTTCGTTGCAAATCTTTCTACTGCTTTTACTGTTTTTACTGCTTTTGCTGTTTTACTTTTACGCCGCTGCCAAAGGAATGCAGTGCTTGCTTTTGTGGTCTAGTCATGTGTCTGTTATTTTTTTTTTAGCATAATTTGTTTTTGTCGTTTCAGCAGTACTCGTGAATGCAATTTTGTGTCTTATTGTTGCAATAGCTTTGTTATTTTGTTATTGTTGCTTGCTGTTGCGATTTGTAGTTATTTTTTTGTTCGTCAGAATTGTTGTAGTTTTTTCAACTCAAGCTTTTAGATTCGGCTAAAATTTTTACTACTGCTGCATTTGATACAATTTGGTGCTGCTTTTATTGTTTTTATCTAATTTCAGTAAATGGTTGCCTAGAATGCGGAAGTTGTTTCTTCTTTGGTTTTTAATGATTGAGATTATGAGAAGACTTACGAAAAGAATGCAGTGATTTGAATAGTACTATTAGAAATGCCTTTTAGGGAAACAGTGGCGTATGAATAAAATAAATTGAAGATAATATCTTTTGGCAACCGAAAAGGATGAAAATATTTTAATAATATATGTTTATTTGGTGCTGAATTCTTATGACACATTTTAAAAAAAGAAAAGGAAAACAATGCTCACATTTATGCCTTTCAGCTTATTTAAAAATTATTAAGAAATTCCATACGCTCAGCAAATAATCAGAAACTATAAAAGAAAGAGAAGTTTTGGCTTGGCAGAAAAAGCCATTTAATCGGTAATAAGTTATTTCCTAAACATATTACATAAATTCAAACAAATAAGATATTTTCTAAGGAAAGCTATCTGATTCCCTCTTTGTGAGATTTGTGAACCCCGTTCCCATCCCGTATGGGTTGTGGCTGCCACTAAAAAATAATTTTAAACTATGGAGCCTTTGACCATAAAAAATCAAATTATAAAAAACTCTTAATAATAAAATCCCTTAATAATAAATGATAAAACCCTTAATAATTTATTTGTTCCAAATTCTTTAGAAATTTGTTTAAACCAGAAAATATTAGTAAAGAGAAAGCATCCTCAACGAGCTTTTAACATGGCTCTACAGCCAATGCAGAGAAATATAAAAAAATAAAATTAAAAAAAATAAATATAAAAAACTATTTGAAAAACCACGAAAAAAATTTCGGCTACAAATCCTATTAAAACTTTTCAGTCACCAAAAAGTGCCGCAATCATGTTTTGAAGGTCTTAATTAATAATCACTCATACCACGTGTAACGCCTCAGGGTACTCACGATCTTTAACGTTTAGAGCTATTGAAATAAAAAAAATAAAGTCGATTAAGTTTTACGCTTAACAAATGGATTCATTTTATATTTTACTTAAATTTCGAAAAATACAACAAAAAGTTATCTTTATCGTAAAGTCTCCTTCGATCTTCTGAAAGTGCCAATTAATGATGCCTCATACGACGTGTGATCCGAAAACATATATTTTCTAATTATTCATTGGACAAAGATTGTGAAATTTATATAATTTGTGTTACTTCTTTTTGCGGAAATTCTCGCATTTCTGTTCGTTTCTAAAACTGCATCTATTACTAAGTTTCCACAGTATCGTTTCACGTATTCCCAGTAATGATTTCGAGAATTCAAAGCATCTTAGCAAACTAGAGCGCATTTCAAAAGTCAGACAACGGTAACTATTAACCTTTAAGTTAGAGAGGAGAATTATAATTACTTCCCGGCCACGCTCGAGAATATATAAAGCACAACGGCACAAGATCAGGCTTCTCAGGTTTCTGATGGATGTTAGCATGTGATTAATGTGTGGGGGTCCCTTATAGCGATATTGTAACTTATTGCCATAATTGTAACGATTGATTGAATATGAAATAATAAATGAAAACGTCAAATTATAAAAAAAAAATCCGTTTCTGAGGAAATGATATGATAACATCAGGTTTCGGAGTTATCGTGGTCCGTTCTGCGGCAAAGTTGTAGTCCATTCATCAAACCAAAATGTGTACTACTCCGTAAATACGACTCTGCCAATATGACAGCAGGAACAACATTTATATTAACAAATGTAACGCCTGCTGTCGAAGAGCGGAATAGTCTTATCAACGGGTATGCTCTATCCCTTTCCGCCTATAGATACCCGGCGTCTGTGACATCTGTGTTGACGCTTATGTCATTCACATTCCTTTTCCACTGACTGTACCGAGTGTACAGAAGCTACGAACAATATTTAAATAATTGTAACAAATGCAATTGTTGTTGAGCACTTACTCTTCGGCTGCAATCCACAGCGCTTTGTCGTGCACTATGTCTGTTCTCGTAATACGTAGCACGTAACCTAACAACATGTACCTCCAACGCAGCTGTAGAAGCAGTAAAAGAATCGGTGGCAGCTGCTGCAGCTTGCTACTTTTTTAAATTTCTTTTCTTTCTCTCTCTCTCTCTGCATTTTCTATACAAAAGACTTCATTATTCAATTTTATATTTACTATTACTTG
Source organism: Physocephala rufipes (assembly GCA_963966595.1). NCBI lineage: Eukaryota > Metazoa > Arthropoda > Insecta > Diptera > Conopidae > Physocephala > Physocephala rufipes. The sequence goes on along the minus strand of OZ016504.1, from coordinate 27,597,961 downwards.
CATAATTTTTGAGTGTATTCGTTTCATCACAACGCGATGTTGGTGCACCACATAAAAGATGGTTTCCCTTATTTTAAATACTTTACAATTTCAGCTTGTGCTATTTGTGAGTTATTTTTGTATCTTTGTTGTCAGTTAACTAGACGGGAAAACGGAAGTAAAAAGAGATCCAATTTGGGGAGGAGTGAATTCATGTTGACTTCTAGGTTTTGAAGACTATTTTAATAACAAAAAGATCTTTTAAGGTTTCGGGAAATAACGCTTAACATCATCTTCGATATTCTAATTTATCCTCGTTTTCATCTTTTAACACCTAGATCTGTTAACATATAGATAAAAAATATACATCGGAATATATCTGATTGAGCTAAAATAAAGTGTTATTCATGGCTCATAAAAAAATTTTACAGCCTGCGATAAATAAGGAAATATTTGTTTACCATCCTGCGACATTTGAATGTTCTGCGAAAAGAGAACAGTTCCCTTCAGAAATCTGAAGAAAGGAGTCTGGATAGTAGATACAAGACACATTTTTTGTGTGACGATTTCCAAATATTTGCAGAAGGATTGTTCTGTTTTATAAAAGAATTAGAAAAGTTTTAATCACATCATGAGTCTTCCACGATATGATTAGTTATTTCATTTTTTCGGAACTTCTGAACTTATTCCTAGATTTTAGCACATTTTATTTAATTTTACTAATTTATATTTTTTTTTTCATTTTCTATCCGAAAATTATCAAAATTTTAAAAAGTTTCTTAAAGCTTCTTAAAGCTTTTAAAAAAATAATAAGTTTCATTTAATTAATTTTATATCCCAACTATCCTGATTAATTTTAAATAATTGCAATGGTTAGAATGTTGATTAAGGCACGGTAAGGCACGCCAAAGAATTTTACAGAGTCATTAATTAAAATAAAAACACACATATGTTTACAAATATATATTTTTCTGTCTCTTTCGATATTTTGCACTAACGAGTTCTTGACTGACGCAAACGTCACTGAAACCGTAATATTTTCACGACTCGACACTTATCGGTTAAACTGACCAAGTCAATATCGTAAATCGCATGCCATTCGACCCGATATGGGTCGTAGATAGTTCATGACACGCAAGCACTATAAAATGAAAAAACATATTTGTTTGCCGCTATTTCTGGCAGGAGTACCGTAAATAAAATACATAAAATCGAGAATAACTGAGTAAGGAGAAATCAATAGTGAGAATCTTAAATGAACCGACACAAACGACGAAATGTAGAAAGGCAAACCACATTTTCTAACGATGAAATTTTGTGGCGACGTGCTTACGTACTTAAGCACTCGGATACTATTTCTAACTGCTATTTGTTTAGGCAATATTCCTCCCAACCATCATTTTCGTTGCAAATAATGAACCACTTGTTCAGTAATGACTCATCAAATCGAGTTGAAGTTTTGCAAGTAACGAGTAAGTTCGATTAGTTTCCACTTCCAGTTGACCACAGACATGTTTCTTGCTCGTTATCTTCTTAGCGAAAGAACACAAAAGTACTCAAACTACTGTCGGTCATGAGGTCAAGTTGCTCGATGGGGCGGATGTGAGAAGAACGTGATAAGGGGAGATGGCATGGCAAAACGAAATTTAGGATCTTGTTTACGACCACCGATACCGATACGTGTCGAATGCAATAAAATATAGCTGACAATATTTGCGGTTATTTTGTTTGGCTACGAGTTTGGGTTTAAGATTGAAACAAAATTAATTACAAACCGTTACAACCGTAATTTCAAATGATGGTGACGTAATTATTGTTGTTGCTGTTATTATTGATACGTATTGCAGTAAAAGTTTGTTGCTTTGATTGCTTTATTATTCATATGCTCTTCAGTGTCAGTGGTTTTACTGCGTGAATGACCATCACCCTAAAATGCATTCCATTACTTTGTACTAGTTTTCGTACAATATATTGTATAGTTTTTGTATTCGACTACTTTATACTTTTTTTATACGGAAGATTTGCCTTAATGCACCGTTTTAAAATAAATGAGTAATTTTTAATTACATATGAAAGAACTTATCGACTGGATGTATACCATCGAAAGGACACTTGGGAAAACCGAAATTAGTCTGAACTCTACCAGAATGTCTATTGGAATATCAAAAAACATAGAAAACAATTTGGGTATTTTAAAATGCATTCCTTTTCTTTTTTGAGAACCTTTTTTCCTTTAAAAAGTTTAAAAATTATCCAAACGAAGGTAGGACAACATTTCCTCGTACCATTAGTGAATGAGATATAGACATAGACTTATAGGTACAAATATACTGCTTTAAAATTTCACTCCAAATTACTTCTCGTTTACGGACCGATGAAAAAAGACACTTAAAGAGTTCCTCACCAAACACTATAAAGACAGACGTATAGAGACATAGAGGCAAAACTGAGAATTGCCAGACACTACAAATTGAACCAAATACACCAAAAGAAAAAGGGATTATTCCTTAAACGTTTATGAGAATTGATACTTTATCAGTTTGCACTTTTTTTCTTAATCTGATCAATCACATCCACAAGAAGGTGGTAAGACAATTTTTTTTCATTCCTTGGCGCCTTGGTAGAAAACAAAAAATTGTTCACCACACACAAACCCCCGAGATTGAAACCCCTTTATTCGATTGAGTTTCTTGTGTGCTTAGGTGTCTATATGTGCGTCTGTGTGTATTGAAAATAAACAAGAAGAGATCCAAAAGAGAAATAGGTTTCAAATAAGAAAGGATCTGAAAAAGGGCCCTCCACATAAAACGCTTTGATAGAAGAAGTAACAGATGTCACTAAATATTATATCAATTATTTCTCACATAAATTTCGATGTTCTTTTACAATTCCTAGCCAACTACGTTTACAAAAAGCAAACCAAGACTACCCCGAACAAGTTTTATTGGACCATTTGATCGTAAGACGAAATTGATGTCCCATGAAATAGGTTTCTGAGAAAGAAACTGATATACGTATTTTTATTAAAATTATAAATAATAGTTGAATGAAAATGGCTTAATTTTCGGATACCTTGAATCCCTTAGTTAGTTAGAAATCTCCGTAGCGCCTTCAAATGTTGTGTTTTTTACGTAACGAATATTCAAAGGGATTATTAAAAATTCCCTGCGAAGTAGACGGAATTAACAAACTTCGTCTAAGATTTACGATCATCTTCTACTGAGAGAAATAAGCACTACATGAAAAAATCTTTAGGCCAGAAAGCACCCCAAATAATTCCACCAGATTTAAGAGATTATAAAGCAATTATTTTAAAAGTCCTCCTCTCCCTATTCCCTCCCCTCCATGATTTAATTCATTCCTTTCTTTCGATTAATACCCAACAAATACTGAAAAATTAACAAATACTAAAAATTAACTAAAATTAAGATAAAATTAAAATTTCAAATGTTTTATTACTTTCGAAATTCGTTTTCCTCCAACATCGTAGTTTCGTATCATTTCAATTTTGTTGTATACTTGATATTTTCTCCATCTCTCTTTCTCTATGGCAACAACTTTCATGCATGTCCAACATCATCGTCGCAGACATTCGATTCAACTCATTTCAATTTTGAAAGTATTGCAGAATTCATTTAAATTTTTGCTACGGAAGGATACTGTTGCGAATCAAATTTGTGTATTTCTCTTCCAATTTCCTCTCCCCCTTTATTCTACTTCCTTTTTTCATAATCGTTTTCTGATTTTATTGAAAAGATGTCTATATATCGTTTAAGCCCTTTTGATCGAACTAACCAACAAATCCGTTTTTTTATATTTTTGTGTGTAGGGGAAAATATTATTGCATTGGTATGGTATAGGTATAAATACATGTGTAGCCATGAATTTATGTACGCATGTATGTACGTAAGTATGTAAGTGAGTAAGTAAGTATGTGTGTATGTATGTCTGCTTCTATGCGAGTGCGGACGTGTATGTGTTTCCCAGGTATGTATGAATGGTAATATTCTATGGTCGCGTAAAAAGTCTGTATACATTCATGCCGTCTTTACGCTTGTATTTGTTTGGTATTATTGTACTGTGCTTTCAAACATCATTGCCTCGTTTAACAAATCGTAATGAATTTTTACAAACGATGCCTTTAGGTCCCACGTTTTAGAGTTATTTGCCTTATATGGAATTTGTTATGAAATCATTTTGTTACAGTGGTTTTTAGCGCTTGGTTATTAAAACAGAAATCAAATATGATTTTCTAAAAATATCATAATTCCGCGTATTAATTTTTTCAATATATTTCCTGTTAGCCGTTAGTTTGGTGAGAACTGTTCTGCCAACCAGTGAACTTGCGCATTACGCTCCTGAACTTCAACAAGCAAACAATGGAATAAATAAAAATTATCTCATCTGTCGTAAAAATTAGCCAAAAGTAAGCCACTGAAGCGGTCGTTATTAATCCGTCGTCCCACCGTTTAATTAACTCTCGATCTTTCCTTTAAAACAATCGTCATATATGTCCCATTATCTGATTCTGAATCTCCCTGCTCGCTTTTTTTCTCTCTCCCTCCTTGACTTCTTCACCCTCACAAACCGCTTACAATCCATTCCTAAATGAAATACATTTTCCAATTTTTTTATAAAATTCCTGCAACGAATTCCTGCAAAGGATTATTCCACACCAGCCAACGATTGACTTTTCCCTTTTAATATTACTATTCCCACAACCACCGCATTCACACCGCTGCTTTATATATTTTAGATTTAGCGTAATATATTATTGCAATTGTTGCCGTTGGCCAAAGAAATGCTAGCAATTCCTTTTCCCTTTTTCATTTGACTGCATGCAATTGCTCTTTTTAATCCCTAGAGACGGCAAAACGAAAAGTATTAAAAAATTGCAATAAAGTCGGACTGGCAGTCGGTGCTGCCAAATCGAAAATGCACTTCATTTGGGATTGCGCCAATTTGAAGTTTCAGTCGCCTTAGATACCGAAGAAAAGATTAGAATTTAATTTTTCTAAGATGGAATATAATTCCTGAGAAAAATCTATTCAGAATTATTATAGAAGTTATTCCCAGAAATGGTCATGTAATGACATTATGGAGAAACCTATCATTGATGGATTTTAAATTTGAATTATACCCCACTCTAACGGAACAAGGAGGATCTTGAGGATTCTTCCTTTCCTCGGTAATTTCGTCAATGCAAGAAACATTCGCATAATCATTTCCTAAATGAGGTCACCGAACCCGAACATCATCCTTCACTCTTCTTCTGTTTCATTTTGGAAAAAACTGTCTATTTACATTTTGAACACTATCAACGAGTTCGGGTAAAATGGGATTTTTCTTCTTCTCTTAATTTTCTTAGATGTGTTTAAGACAGTAAGAAAATTTATTCTCGAACAAATAGCATAGAACTCGAATAGAATGAAAAATTATTTTAACAACAGTTTCAATACTTTTGGCAACAGTGAGCTTGATGGTACACCATGTCTCCACCCCCCCCCCGGCCCCCTTTACGCCGCTCAAAAAACCCAGTAGTAAAAGTAGTAAAAGCTTTGCACTTTGCCCCGGGGGATGGGGACAATTATAAATAGTTGCTCGTCTGGAGTTATTCCCAAGGAGTTGGTGGCTTAGATAGTTGGTTAGTTACTCGTTTGGTGGGTTAGTTGGCCATTTGGTTGGTAGTCTAAATATTTACACGGAGCGCGAGGGTAACCTTATCAAATCTATAGCAGGCTTCTTGCAGGTTAAGGAAGGCGAATATGAATATATTTCTTGCATTCTTTCCACACTCCTAGCAGTAAAAATTTTATTCACACTCACACGTTCGTATATAAAATATCTCACAGGTTGGGAGTTTAAAAATGTTGTATATTTAATCGCGCTATTTTATTATACGCCTTACGCACGCCCGCATAACCTTCATTTTCGGCGTTCGGCAATATTACTATTTTATCAGTATTTACGATGGTAATTGAAGTTTAATAGGGTCGAGTATCTAGCGCGCTCTTATCGCGAGAATCGAGTGTGCAACTACCAAACCAAAGCATCGAGCATCGAACACACTGGAGCCTTTATAAAATCGTTTATCTTTCATGCCTTTATTCTTTATCTTTGCGCACGTACTTCAGATTATTTTACAAAAAAAGAAATTAATAAAAAGTTTTTCAAGAGTTCGAAGTTATGTGTTTTTTAATGTTTATAGCCTTTATTATGGGATGTTCGCAAGCGTACAACCTTCATAATAATAGATGAAGGCATTCGTAGAGATATTTACCTTGGCGTACAGGCAAGGATCGTATCCTATGAATTAAGGGATGTGAGAATATAGTTCTATGAAAATATTGCCAGAAAATTAAAATTTAATATTTTATTTCCGAAAAATCATTGAACAATAAAAATGTTTCGTAATTTATTTTTTTTACTATTAAAGATTGGAATATTAAATATCAATATTTAGAAATTTTGCATGCCAAAATATTTACGATATATATTGCGAATATGCCTTAGAGGTATTGCGAATTATTAAATCTTAAAGCTTTTTGTGGAACTCGAAATTTATATCTGAATTTAATAGATACTAACGAATATCCCGAGAAACAATTTCGGGATATTTCAGAACAATTTTGAAACTATTTCCGATCATTTCTTGGCCTCGGAATTTTATTCATTTATCAGTTTTTCATATTGGTATTTTGCCTTTTCAAGATATTTTTTTGCTTCTCGGTGTATCGTACTTCGGGTCCTATTTCGGGCGCATTACAGAATTTCGTACTTTTGGTACTTTTTTTCGTACTTACTACTACCACAAAGACACCACCTGCATGTACTTCATTTTATTTTCATTTGAAATTCTTTAAAATCGTTTACTCTTTCATCTGCATTTATTTCTAGCCTCGACGACGTTCGCATGAACGATATCGGTACTTTCTATGGATGCAAAACGTTTCTTCATTCTTTTGATTTCTTCTGTAAATATCTCGAGATTAAATACATTTCCCGATGCATCTCCTGGTACGTGCTCTGCTCTTCTATCCAATTCATATTATGGGATCCAAATAATTAGAGCTGAGCGAATAATATTCCCTAAAAAATATTTGATATTCCACGCACACCCCAATAAGACCAACAAAAACACATAAAAACCGTACACACGAATCGCATAGAAATTATTATGAAAATAGTTGTTATTTTTTATTTATAAATTAATATTGACTATGTATCGATTTATAGTACGATACATAAATGCCCTTGGGTATCAGTTCTTTGATATACACGACTTCTTTCAGCATTACATTAGTTTCCGATTTCGGTACAGCAGACATTATCTGCACCGCTACTTCACTTAATTGTTTCCCCAAAAGACCCAATACTTTTAAACGTACTTAAACATACACACGTACGTACTAAACGTACACACATTGTAAATTTTTGGCCTTTTTGTTTGATGGTTTGCTTTCTTCCTATCTTTTTTTTATTATTATTGCTTCGTACATTTTCCCATTTCATTTTAGTAATATTTATTTATTTCCTCTCTTTCTTGGTTTGATTTTGATAAAACGAGCGCATCTGGGAATTTTTAAAACTTCTTTTCAATGAGAAACTTACCGTTTCTTTTTTCTCGTCTTACTTATTTTTTCTTTTTTATATCGTTTTTCCTTCTTTATTTTTTTTTTTTTTTTTTTGCTTCTCTTTGTATTGCACAAGTTAAGGCATGTAGAAAATATCTCTTTTCATTTGCTGTCAATTTGATTAAACCAATTACGAGCATGTTCTCTTTCTCTCCCAATTTTTGTATCAAACTTGAGTTTAACGAATGCCATGGAACACGTTACGTGCATGCTCAGTGAACGCGTCATATTTATCTCTTCATTTTCAATATTTATCCTCTTTTAATTTAAGTTTTCTTTATTATTATATTTTTATTATGAAGAATATTATACTTTTTTATGAAAAGGAATAAATAATTGTTTAATAGGATTTCAAGTACATTTCAAGATATTTATTATTTAAGTCTAGCCTTCCTAGAGAGAATGAAGGACTATATGTTTGAAAAGAGCTCAATTTTCAAGCACACGTGCACGTGTGTATATGCGTGTGTGTTTTTGTAAAAAGCCTCTTAACTTTAAATGATTAACTTTGCTAAAATTTTGCAGATGCTGAAAAAGCTGATGCGATGACAAAAAAGAATTGAAATTCACTCAGAGTAATTCTTAAAAAATTATGAAAATTAATGCGATTTACTTTTATCATATTCCTTTTCATTACTCATTCTGGATGAACATAAGGCGACTCAATTTAATTCCAAGCTATCGTAAGGTCTGTATGTTTTTCACCTATTTTCACTTTCGACAACAACAACAGCAAAGCAATTATTCATGGATTCCTCAGATAAAAATATAATATTTTCATAAGATTAGTTATGATATGGCTCCCTTCTAATAACTGCCTAATTTTGAGCAATAAATATCATTCTTTAATACTTCTCCAAAGTCTATACACCTTTTATGAAAATCGCAAGAGAGATTCTTGCTGAGAAGTAATTAATATTCTAAAGGGTTAAGTTTATAATTAAGCAAAAGGCTAGAACTTATTAATTAATTATTAATTATAAATTTAAATACCTCCTATAACAAAGTTATTCCCCAGGGAATCGATGAAAGAAGCCAGGAGTCAAAAGTATATAAAGCTCTTCAAAAAACCAGCCACGACAACAAATTTGAAACGTAAATCGTAAACAAAAAATTTGAAATATCAATAAATCATCGTCCACCCTTCTTAGTGATATTTCTAGTTTTAGGTGCAATCAACTTAAATTCAACACAAATCCAATTCAATTGATTTACAAATTTTACTTAATCTTCTTATTTAAATTTCATTATACCTATAAATTCATTTCTATTCGATGTCTCACACAGATTCATGAGAATTAATAGCAGTTATTTCAACTCTTCTTGAAAAAATTTCCGAGTAATCATTCTTCATCCTGTAATTAATTTCTCATTCTAAACCACTTAAATATTCACCAATATAAATCATCGAAACTAGTTGACAGCACAACAAAAATTTCATTGTCAACTTTTTCGTTATCGTCGAAAATATAACCAATATAAAGCAAAGGAAAAGCAAGCGTTAAGAAAGATGATAAGACAAATGCGTTACCGGCGTTAATTTTGAAAAATAGAAGTACTAATTAAGTAAAAGAAAAAATGAAGTAAAACAAAAGTAGTTATTAATTAAGAATTAGAAGAAAACAGCTTTAGACAAACGACAGAAAAATTGTATCTTACATCTCTTTTACATATTTTGAATAGTTAGTTTTAAAATTGAAAACAAATTATGCAAATAATTTATTGACAAATATTGGATGTCTCAGCTTCTTGAATTTTCATACGACTGGAATCAATTTTTCTTTTGTGTACGAACTTTTAAGAATTCACTAAATTTTCCGCGCTCTATCAACCCGCGTTACTACGGAAACACCTTGACACTCAGATTATTCGTCGTCGAGAAGAACTTGAAAAACTTGACTTTTTCTTGAAAACTTGAAGAACTTGAACAATGCATTGGCTCAACAACATGCAGCACTTCAAAGTGTCGTCAAAGTAATTGTAGCAGTGGCAGCAGTTGTTGTTGTAACAGTTTTAAAAGCAGTAGTAGGAGTAGTAGTAGTAGTATCAATTGTACTGATATTAATAGTTTGCAAACAGTTACATCTAAATAACTCTTCCTTTCACGCGTCAAACTCAAGCTCGAGAGTGACGTATATACATGTATGTGTGTACATATCCGCCACACACATTCCCGGCGTGCCTACACACACATTGACAGATATTGCCATTTATTCATAGCTTGTCGGAGAACATTTTTCAGTTCTCTTGACGCCAGCATTCAATCCATTCTGATGTTCTTCAAACAAAAATTTTAAAGGAGCAAAAATTTCAAAGAACCGCATCGAAGAGAATAACAAAAAAGGACACTGCTGTCATCATTATCTTCATCACCATCATCGTCGTCGTCAAGTGACAAAAATCAATCTCAAGTTCTTTTATTACACGAAAAGTCATAAATTTAACTTTAATGTCCTCGTCGGGACTATCACAAAGCGAGTAGACCGAAAAACGAACGACGAACGATCGGAAATGACAAATTATTACAAACAAACACACATCCACACATACACACACATAAAGTTATACTCACCCCCTAAACCAAGAAAAATAAATTACTGACACAACGCCATTTTTCATGATGATCGCGTAGATGTGAAGCAAGTTTGACGACGAATAAGAAAATGAAGCGGAAGAGAGAAAGAAAGAATGAATAATGGATTGCACATTAGGGTCTTTAAATAAATAAAGAATTCTCATAACTTAAAGAGATAATAAATTTCTTGAAAAAATAGCATCAATTTATTATCAAAAAGTTTGTTCATTTGAACCAAAAAAATCGGTCTTTCTCGTGAAGAGTTTTCCACGAATACGGTTTATAAATTTTGTAAAAAAGCCAATCAATTATCTTAATTACCCGTATTTCGTGTGTTAATTTTTTTGTGGGTCAGTAAAATTATACAAGAAGTGCCTCGTGCAGCCGTCATCAAAACAATTAGTCCGAATTTAATGTCGAATTTAAATCGAAATTAAATCTTCGAAGCCATCAAAATGCCATTAATAGCACACCGATAATCTCTGCGCTCTGAAAAGCGTACATTTTCTTCTAGCATACAAAGCCCTTTCTCACTTTCACTAGACTGGAATTAATTGCAATCTGAAATTAATTAATTTTAATTTGTTCTTCCTTTCGTTTAATGAACGGCATATTTCGCTCTCTATTCTCATTTCTTTTCACTCTTTTTTTTTCACCCTTCATCTTCTTTCTTGAACTTCCGTTATTATTTGATACTTGATACTAAAGCGCAATCTATTAGAACAATCCTTAAAACACACCCAGTTATAGCGGAAATATTAATATTGCTGATGGTGTGGGAACGGGAGAAAGGGAGAAAGGAAAGTCGGTCTTAGATGAATTGGAAATGGAATAGTCCACTTCACTCTTGAAACACTCGACTCAACAACGCTCTCCGTATATATTTAGTGGTGGCTTCAGGAAGGAAGGAAGGTGTAAAAGTGAAGGTAAGTGTGAAAGTGTAAAGTGCGAAGAAGATTGGCAGTTGTAGCGAGATTAACTATGCACTAAAAATCAAGCAAATAGTCCAAATGAGTTCATGAAATAATTTCTCTCATTCCTTTTTTTTCCTTTTGTTCCGCACCTACGTAAAACTCACGGGCACCACCACCAGCTCCCATGAGATCCTATCCCATACCAACAAGCTTTTAGTATTTTAAAATTTAACACTGAAACCTTTAAATGAAGAAATAATTAGCTCTATTAATGGCTACGTGATTAGCGCACACAACTACTCCAAAGGTCCAACAATAGACGTACCGTGACAATTTTGCGCCTGTAGTCGGTCAAACGAAACGGCTGCAGCGTAGCACTTGCCAACTTCTGTAAATTTTTCAGAATTTTTCAGAATTTCAAAAATTACACTCATTCGCCCGGAGAAAGACTGTGTCACAAAAAATAGGTAGGTAGCGCGAGATGAAGAGGCAGGGCAGAATAAAAAGAATACTGTTTCAGTCACCGTGGTGTGAAATCGTCAATTAAATTACGTTACCTTCATGCTGAAATGGACCAACCGAGGAACCGTACCTACATTTTTCGTGTCATTAAGGGTCTGAAATTGTAAAGGTAAAAAAATCAAGAGAAGGGAGACACGAATTGTAGACCGAGTGGGTGTAAATCACAACTTGTTTTTAAATGTTGAATCAATTAATTAAATGAAATATTCAAACTTTTGTAAATCCATTGGGGTCACCTTTGACGAGAATTTAATGAAGTGGCCGCCCGCGCTTTGTTTCATTTTAAAGTGGTTTCCAGTTTAATTAAAATGAAATCAGATCATGTTGGGTTTGCGCCACCTTTGATAGAGGTTTACTATTGCATTTGTTTAATGATTCTTTTATAACAGAAATTAATTGCGATTTATTTTTTTGGTATTTACACAAATTACGCTCTTCTGAGCGACAGGCGAAAAGACTTTCCAGGCAAACATTTTGATTGTATACGATATTTATTATTAAGAAATTCAATGAAGTCTGTCGGAAAAATTTAGCACAGAATATTTATTGATATATTGATATTGATATAGTTTCAATTATATTTCAAGTTCACCACGTACCTGAACATTTATTTGGTTTGGTTTTTTAATTTTTTTTTTATTTCTTTTTATTTTTTTTTTTTTTTTTTTTTTTTTTTTTTGTTTTCATCATCATCAATTTCCCAAACAAATTTTTCGTTTGTGAGAAACAAAAAAATGAAGAGACGAAAAGAGACAAAGAGAGAGAGAATGAGAGCAAGAGAGAAAGAGAATGAGAGACCGCGCGAACGGTATTACTAATACCAAGAAATAGAAATAAAAATTTTATTTGAATGTTTAACAAAATGCATAATTTTCAAAATAAACAGAAGCAACAGCATTAAACAAATTTTTTTGATGTGAAAGAAAACAAAAAAAGCATAAAATATAGCTCTATTAATGAACTGATTGACGGCAAAAATGAAATTAAATTGATGATGACTATTAAGTAATAATGATAATGATGATGATGATGGTGATTTCGGTTCAGCAATGCAGTGATGAATAATTGTTTTCTGGTTTTGTAAATCATGCTCGATAAAACGAGAAATGATTTAAAACTTGTCAAATTTTTTTTTCATAATATAAAATTTATAAAACTTTTAAGCATTAAAATTATGATTTTTTTCAAAGCAATTTGAGTGATTTGATTTGGTTTGCTGGAAATAAATTGTTAAACTCACAGACAGAATGGCCTGACGGAATGAATGGAATATTTGAAGTTGTTGTCTGTGTTGTTTTTGTCTAGCAGCTAATTTTGAGGCTCGAAATCGAAAAATTAATTACCATTAAATTAACACGTACAAATTGAATTTGTAAAGAGCATCGGTCTACCGGTGATTCTGCATTATCCGAATTCGAATATTTTCGCTAATTGACCAATTACCGAAAGTCTATCAGTTTAATCAATTTATTCGTTAACATTTCATAAATTTAAAATTCGATCTTACTCTGCAAAATATAAATTATATTACTTGATATTAATGTACTCAGATCAATATCAGAACGATTTACTAATAATTTAAGTAATTTAATTAATGACTATCTTCATTTACGGCCACTAAATTTCATTTAATTATGGTCATTATTTGATGACATTAATTACGAGTGACTAATTTTCGCTGCGATGGCGTTTACAATTCGATATAAAATTTCAATTAACTTTATTTTGGAAAAGAAACGTTGTAAATTTAATGGAATTAAGAAGATAAAATCAACCACAATAGGTCATAACATTTTAAAAGTGTGAAAATTTAGTTAGTCGATTAAACTTGCAGATTATACCCAATCCCAAAATAAATATCTTCTGCACATCACAATTCACCACCACGGAATATTCAGATAGAAATTATTCCAGTGACCCCTTAACAACTTTGTGTGATAATTAAATTCTAAGAGTTTAATAAATAATACAATAAATTCATCAGATTTCTGTTCGCCGGTGGAAGCTTTAATATCCAAGAAGACCAAGCTTTAATATCCAAGAAAAACACAAAAGCCATTAATATCGATTTATAAAACCATTGAATTCTGTTTAACGATAACACTAACAAAAATGTTATTTATTTTTGTCGTAGTATATTTTATTATCAGTTTATTGTGCCTTGGGTTGCTTTTGTTTGGTCTTCTATTTTTATTACAAACAAAAAATTGATGGCCATATTAGAACAGTAGATGACGCAGAAGTGTGATAAAGAAAGGCATGAAGTGCCGAAGGAAAAGAAGAAGAAATCACCCGGTCATTGTCACTTGAACGCATTCCCGATATTATTCTATTTTATGCGAAAACACAAATTTGTTCAACACCGCGATATACTTCTCAATTAAAATTTTAACCTACAGTCAATTTATAATTTTTGTTTAAATTATGTTAGGCCATCATTTCCGGAAATTAAGCTCTGTATTAAATCAATTTAAATTTTAATTAAACTCTAAAATTGATTCTCTTGGATGATTTATTTTTTTAAACATACTTTCATCTTCTTATCAAATTCTTATAAACCTATTTAAACATATTAATTTGGCTTACTAAAATAAAGCTAAATTGAAAAATATATGAAATAATACAAATAACTGAAACCCACTTAGACACTGGAGGATTTAATTATTTTAGGTATAAAATGACAATAATTGAAGAGAAAATCTGATACGGAATAACTGAAAAACTGATGCTTTTGACAAAACCCAAAATGTATAATTAGTTTCATCCTCGTTACATTTTCAGAGATTATATTTAGAGAAATTATTTATTGCTGTTCTTCATTATGATTATCATAGTGCAATTTTTTTTATTTTTTAAACAGCTAACGATACCGAGCTAACGAACAGAACACACGGACTACAGTACGCGATTAGATGTAGCCAATTTTTGCTATTTTTGTTTTGTGCTGATGCCACCTTGTTTATAATAATGACGCTAACGCTGAAGAGATTGGTGATTATCATGATAATGGTTTTGTGAAAAATTTAAGGACACACTGAATTTTTATGCCACATATACTCATACGAGTAACTATCTCCAAATTTAATCCTTCCTCGCTTGCTCGTCGCGCGTTCCGTTCAGGTCCAGACTTCCGAATGAAAATTATTTAATTTTTCTCTTTTTTTATAATAAAAATTAAAAATAAAAATTAATGAAAGGGGTGATAGTTTAGAATACTTCAGCAATTGCAGATGTTGTCTTGGTCTGTTTTTTTTTTTTTTTTTTTTTTTGTTATTCCTTTAAAGCTTGACGAAAAAATTATGATGACCTGAATTCTCTAGAGCACCGGGATACAGAAACTATACCACTACCCTAGCACATTTTTTCGTATGGTTTTTCATTCGTTCATTTTAATTCCATTTGACGTTGGTAGGACGTTGGTTGTTCTTGTTGTTTTTGTTATTGCCATTACCATTTTCGCTCTTCACAATGACCCCTAGTGTATTCTTTTGTTTCCTCGACCCCTTTTGGTGCACTTTTTTTAATTTAACTTGACCGGAGAGTTCCTGCAACATTTTTTTTGTTGCACATTTTTCTCATTTTCGATTTTATCTTGACATGAAATAATGTCACGAGGTCGATGTCAGCTTCATCTACTTTCGGCTTATTTTTTTAAATTTTATATTGTTCAATGTCTTTTTTCGTTGGTTTAAAGTTATTGTACTTTTCTTGGTTTATTCGCATCCACTTAATTTGTATTTGCTTCCTCTACTACTTTTATACAACTGTATGATATTCGGGTTTTCATTGCTTTCAAAGGAATTTTCTTCACAAAGAGAAACCATTTAAAAAAAAATATTTAATTCGCTGCGTTTTACGTAATAATGTTTTAAATTTAATTATTTGAATAGATCTACTACTAATATTAAAATATACATATACATAATGACATATTGTTTAACTGCTGGGAAACGTATGTGACAGCAATGTTCATATCATTATATCATGATAGTTTCTTTATCATTATATCATGATAGTTTCTTCATACAAGATCGCCATTGTCTTTAATCGTCATGAGCCATGACTGATTACTGCCTTCTTTTTCCCTCCACAAACCCATTCCTCCTTTCCTATACTCTCACTCAGCTTCTCGGTAATTTTTTCTTTCCGTTTTTCCTCGACTTTCGCGTTGCTTGCGTGAATACCAGGAGCTAAGGACATACATTTCCTTTTTCTTTTTACACATCAGGGTGTGATATCCGGCATAAGATATTTCAAGTGTAAAATTCCGAAAGATTACATAAAGTTAAGAGACGTGAAGACAAAACCAGATTCGTTTGAAAGCATCAAAGAGAAATTCATGGCATGTAGTCAAGGGTTTTTCAACCAATTTTTCAATGTGGTGTAAAGTGAATTAAGAGAAATCACTTTGTGTTCGGTGTCAAAATAGAATGAAGACTCTTTAAAAAATTTATTTTTTAGAAGGAAAAAACTCGAGAGAGGGAGGAAGAAAATGTGATGGTAGAAATATAATAATTAATTTAGAGATACACGAATTTTAGGTGATCTCTAAATACATTCTTCTGAAAATTCGTGCAGTACTGAAATGTTTGACAAATTTAACTCTTTCAATTCTTCATATATTTGTTATAATAATATTCCATGAGATTTGTCTCCTTAAAATTTGAAACTTGTTTTTTTAAAGATTCTTTCACCATTCATCATGCCTGAATTTATCGGAAATCTATCCCGATTTTATTCAATTTACTTAAATTTCCTAGAGCTCCATTGCGACATTTTTTCCTAATTATTTCATCAGGTCTGTGCAGCAGATCTTCAAATGTTTGATGTAGAATGTAAAGATAATTACAAGACCTTTAGCCAAGACCTTAGCAAGGATAACCCCTTGGAAAATCTCAAACCTGAATTTGTATTGGTACAAAGGAACTCCGATGTGATTACATTAATGTAACAGATGAAGTATACAGTAAAATTTTTATGCACTCACATTCATCAAAACCGAAATTCACCAAGTACATTCATATAAAGATAGATTATGTTCTGCAATCAAAGGATCTAATATATCGCAGGCATTGGATACATAAATTGTTGTCCATAAAATGATAAGCAGATGTGAGTTTTTTCTTTTAAAAGACTGACAAAGTATTACAATTACTGTAAACATAAATACACACTCGATGGTAGACATCACATGGATGAAAAGGAGGAATGGGGTCTATTGAGAGAGGAGTAAAATGATTAACGACGATGCTAAATCCTTTTTATGTTTGGGCTTCCCTAAAGAGATGAACTTGTACAAACCAAAAATAAACTCATTTAGTATCACAAAATTCTCATCACATCTACAATCATAGTAAAGGATAGTAAAGGTAATCCTTTTTTATGATAAATGACAATGGCGCGGCAAGAGGACGAGGGAGAGGAAGTGGAAAAAAGAGAGGAGAAGACTCCACTATTCTATCCCTAGCAGGATGTTGACAAAGTAGAGCCATCCAAAGCTTCAAGATTAAATTACATACATGTATTTTTTACGACTTTCTAAGAAGAATAATTTGTTCACTTTGGGACGCAAAATTTGTGATGGCTTTTTCGGTCTTCTGGCCAATACCCTCAATATTTATAAATTTTATTATCAAAAAAAATACGTGAAGGGGAATAGGAATCAAATAATGTTTTTTGCAATGTTGGTGTTGGTGTTGGTGTTTTTTTGTTTTTGTTGTTGTTCTCTTTCCAATGTAGTTTCGCGTACAAAATTGTTCATCAACCAACCGTCAGTGTCTGTATTGGATTGAAGATAATCGAAATTTTAAAAATAATAAGAAGACTTTAATGTTTGTGCCAACAAGGGTGATGAGAGTGATGATTACAATGATAGCGGTAATAACAACGGTAACGACAACAACAACGAGCGACCAGAACAACAACAACAATAACACAAATTATGTCAATATTAATACACTAGAAATAAAATTAATTACAAAATCGAAATCTTAAACCTTATTCACTCAAATAACCTTCGGTAAAATTTACTTACATTCAATGAAAGAAATTATTCGTTTTGGAAACTGGGTCAACTTGAATTCGTTTAATTTAAGGTCAAAGCAATATTAGTCAGTTGGAAAAACGAATAAAGAACATTGATGCACGTACACATGTATACATATATGTATATTTAATTAGATATAATAATAATAATTGGTTTAATATTCCTATAAGAAGAAACAAAATGCGATCCTAAAAAGGTTTTCCACATTTAAAAACTACGCTTAATAAACTGAGTTGAATGATTTCTCGAATCTCTTCGGATGCCCTATAGCATAATCCTCTAACAGATAATCTGATAAACCAGTGAATTTCTATTCAGTTAAAGGATACCTTAAAGAGCTCATAATATATAATATGTTGTCAACAATCTTCATACTATTTAACCCTAAAATTAAGAAGCAAGTTTCAAGCAAGCGATCACTACCACGCCAACAATATTTGTAAACTCGTAAAAACGATCAAAAATGTATTTTCCCCAACTACTTCATTAAGTGATAAAAAACATGATGCTTCCATAAAATTATTTATTACCCTTTTTGGTTCTAGATCATAAAGAAAACTATAAAACCGTGCAAATGTCTTCGATAAAAACCTAGCTGTTGATTTTATTTTATATTCAAATTTCTTCACGAAACTGATAGAATTTTCGTGAATACAAAAATTTATCACTTCGATATCATGAAATCGTATTCGCCATGAAGGACATGGAAACGCCGGATAATTTCGTTGCTACTCCTGCTCAATCGTGAAACCATAAGTAGTTTGATTACGTTAGATTCAAAGAATGAAGAAAAGAAGAAACGGAAGAACAAGAACATAAAACTGGATAAATTGGAAAAAGGTGGGCATGACTGAATAAGTCTTCTATGAATTATTCGTTGCATCCATTACGCGCGTAAAACATCGATAAACAGTACTGGCTGTTTTATTATAAAATATTGACAGAATATCTGATTTTACGAAAGAAATAAAAGCAAGCTCTCGGAAATTGCTCTCGATGTTACGAGATATACGTGAGATATATCTTATATATGAGTCTTATTCTTTACTACTCTTTTCCGCACGCAATATTTATCGTTTCGATGCGAAACATTCCAAATCGATTCTACCATCTCTATCGATTGAATGCTGATTATATGAATATGTTGTATTTTCTATTGTATTGTTGTTGCTTACTCTCTTCTTCTTATTTTTATTTGTTCTTCTTGTTTTTATTTTGATTGTTTTTTTTATATCTTTAGCTACTTTCAAAGTTTATGTTGAAAATGTGGTGATGTTTATGGATTTCATTGTAAACTATTTCGGGATTATGTTTATTTATTATTTCTTCTTCTTTCTTCGCAAATATACAAATTGTCGATGTTCGAATCAAATTGTTTGTTGCTCAGTACATGCATGTATTTAGAATAGCTAAAACTTTATATACTTTTTCGTAAATAGATGCAATGAATTTGGCAACTTTTCTTATTTTCTTTCTAAACGTCAAGTCTTCAGAAAAATGCAATATATTTTCAAGACAAATCAACAAGACAGAGAAGATTCTCATGATGAATTTATTAACTGTTATTATCGTTAAAATAAAAAAAAATAATAAGGAAGTGTTGCTATATATGTTATATAAATTCTTAATATCCGTCAGCTTCTCCTTCGACGCGGTTATTTAATGGGAATCACCGAACCCGACAATCCATCGTTTCGAACAATGCTAGCTAGGAATAACGTAAAATCGTGTCTATTTGATTTCATTTTAATGATAATTAAATTAATTATACTATTTTTAATGCTTTATCGGATTGAAAAAGAACATTATTATAAGTTACATTTTCAATATTGATTTTGTCTGTAATCAATGCGAAATTATATCAATCAATTAATTTTTATTAATATACAAATAAATAAATATTTACCTTTAATTCATCTTCAATTTCAGTTTTTGTTATTGTTGTGATATATATGCTAGTATTCATTAATAAATTATTGATAATATTTGGGTAATAATTTTTATCGATAGCTGTGTTTTATTTAAAACTTTACCAAAAATCTTTAATCTCTTTCTCCCTCTGCCCCTCCCTCCCTTCTATCTCCTTCTTTTTCTTTCTCCTTTTTTACGGACTAGTGGAATTCAATCTACTCAATCTACTCTACTCTCAATCTACTTGTACCGTCGCTTTATATTAATTTTTCTTTCATTTATAACAGTTGTGGAAATTAGTTAAATATATCGATTCATATTTAATTGCGTCGATAGATAAATTTTAATTTTCACATTAATTTGAAAGTTGATTGTAAACCGCGAAAACTAACTCATTGAACTCGAAAAAAATCACTTCTAGGTTACATAAATTTCTATGGATGGATATGGTGTGTTTGCGTGTGGTTGGCTGTGTGTGTATGCGTGGATGTGTTCACAACGTGTTTAAATGTGCATCAAGTGAAGTTTATTCATACGCACTCTTATGCGAAGTTTTATTTAAATTAATTAATGACTTTTTGTTTATGCCAGAATCAAAAAGATTTCCTCAAACTGGAAATAATTCTTTTCAATATGATTTCTGTTAGTTAGAACATTTTAATTATATTTGAAGTGGTTTTTAAAAAATGCTTTCATTTTTTATTTTACTTTTTAAAAACCCAAAATCACATAATTAAAAAATTATTATCAATTATTTCACTCACAAAAATTATCGAAAATTTGCTCTTCCTTTGTGTCCTTTTCGTCTGTATTAAAGAATTTAATTTTTAATTTTTAAAAAATAAAGAATGCCCGGTATTCTCATTAGATAAACGAAAAAATTATATCAGAAATATTAGTTGGCAGCGACAACAATAGAGCAATTGCAACCAACAAAACACTTAAACGCCTGAAATTATGCTAAGCTTCATTAAATTTTTATTTTCTTATATTTTTTGTCATTTTTTCAATCTTCTCTTTGTTGATAATAGATTTTTATTTTGTGTTTTTAATGTTATTCATGTTATAATGTTATTCTATAGCATCATCAACTCCATCCTTGCTTCCCCAAAACAAACCACCTCCACCTCCTCCACAACGTATTGTTTTCTATGTTTTCGAGTTTTCATAGCATTATGTACGCGCTTACAGCAATAACCATAATGAACACTTAACAAAATTTCCCGCTCGAGTTGCGTAACTAAACGCCACCACCACTACTATCACCAAGGCTATCGTCACCCACGCCACCGATGCTTGATTTTGCCAAAAGAGTCAGACTTCATTACAATCAACTAAGTTAACCGCAACACTAGAAAAGAGCAAAAACTGAATTGGACGGTTTTTTATTTATACAGTTGTTGTTGTCGAAACCACTTTTTTCTCATTATAATGATGGCGTTATTGGCGTTGACACCATTACCACATTTTTTTCTTTGTTTGCCTTTTTTGCTAATCTTTTTTTGGCTAATAGAATTTTCGCATCGTTTATTATAATTTAATTTTATGGTTTCAATTAAATACCAAGCAAAATAAATTCGAAAGCAAAAAATTTTTAAAGCAAAATACTACTTTATGCGTACAGTGTTTTTCATTACAGTGATTATCCTTTAAATCAAATTTTAAATGCAATAAATTCTCAAAAGTATTTGAAATTTATTGCTCTTAAGGAATTTAAATTTCAAACAATTATTATCTTTTTTTGCGTATTTGCTATCGCTCACACTCCTTCTCTTCACTATGCCAAATTCTGTTAATCCATTTTGGAGACGGCGATAATTGAAGGTGTCACACATTCGAGAAAGTATTTTTAACCATAGCAATTAAAAGGCTACGCGTTACCATGCTGTCTATGAGAAAAAATTTCTCTGACGTTCAAGAGGCAATTAGAACCCTGGTATCCGCACAACTCGTCACCCAAATAGCGAATGGCTGTCGGAATTATATATACATCTTACCTGCATTCCTCGTCCAGTAACATTCCGGAGACGGCAGGATCGCAATATATTTTTTGGGTGAGTAAGGCAAATTGCATCGGTGTTAGATTGCTCTAACGCAATATGGACGCATAGATCAAAAGAGCTTCTAATTTTAAATAGTATGCCTCTCGACACAGAGCTTGACTTCGAAGAAGACACACAAGACTTTTTTAAAAATATTTTGTGGTAACTAATTAACGAATAAGATTCTAAGAGTTTATAAAACAGAACAAATAATAATAGGAAAAAACTGACAGCCTTTTTATGAGATAACTGACTAATTAAAAGACATAATAATTACATAATTTGAAACATGAAAATAAAATTAAACAATTAAAGATTTAATATGATTAATAAATGAAATAAAACAATTTATAATGATATTTATAAAACTAAAATAAATCATTTATTATTAAAGTTTAGTTTTCGTTTTCATCTGTTAATCAATGTTAATAATTATCGTTACAAATCATCCTAATCTTGGAAATCACGAACATGCAGAAATAGTCAAAACATATTACTGTGTATTAAAATATTGAACAGAATTGTGAAATTAACTGAATTTTATAATCAATTGAATGAGTAATTAATTGAAATATTCTCAATCCCCTTTGATTTGAGAAATATAGGATGTGAAAAATAAACTTAGGAAAATAAAATTGATCCTCCAGTCTCAAATTCCGAGCACGAAAACCAACTTACCAACCAATTAAATTCTTCAATACACCGTCTGTATTTAGCCTAATCTCAACTCGGCCGTATTTTACCTCCGTAAACTTCGACTTCATCCATGTTCTCCATTACTCAACAATTAGTTTCTTGTACTGCCAAATGTGATTTCCATATTTTTGCCACGTTCCCCTTGTCGAACTGAAAGTGTTTGAGTTTTGGTAAAATTTGGCCTGTCGCCATTAATTTTATGTCTTTATTATCTCGTACTCACACGCACGCACCCATTCATATATACTCAGAATAATCGAAACTCAAATATTTTAAGTTTCCGTTTTCCGGTTGCCCGGTAGTACACTTCCGTCTTTTGCTTCCACTACGACTCAATTCAATGCAACGCGATTACAAGGCGTATCAATGCAACGCGTACAAGGCACGGACACAATGACAGCCACCGTTTCTGTTTGATGAAAAATGAGAAAATATTATATGAAGAACGCACTGATGAACGACGCATATTTCTACTTTCAAAAAAATTCACACATTCAGTTTCGAATATTTGCTATTTTGTTTTTTTGCCTGTCTTACCTGTCCGTCCCACGTATTCAAACTATAAGACATACGCGACATATTAAAATGTATTACATGTACGAGCACACGGAAAAACAAATGAAAACTGTTCGAATTTTACGGGATTCGATACAACGCTTTCGTAGAAGCTGACCCGAATGCAATTAGAATTCACACGACTGCAAACGATGAATTCAGCAAAGACATCATAAGCGGCAATGTCGTACCAATACCAAAAACGATGACGTGAAGCCGAAAAACGGGAAGAGCGCCTGCCGCCTCAAGAAAACCAGACACTTCAGTCTCGTAGGAAAGAATCAGCACGTAATCAGCACTGGAAAAGTCTGCAAGTATTATGAATCCATTGAGAGCAACTGCAAGGCAGAGCAAACATTAAAGAGAGGAACTGTAAGAACCGACCACGTGGGTTCATATAATACTCTTTCTCTCTCTCACACACACACGCGCTCATTGCTTAGAATATAAAAAAGAATAAGTTCCACCCAAAATTGTTAGTTTTCATGAATAAATGGTTTTAAAATACAAAAATTATATCATGTCCGCTAACATAACATCAATGTTGTTAACATAATATCTATGCTGTTAACAGTATATCGAAGCTTTACAGAATCATAGGAATCAGTTAAAATATTAAGCTCTTATATAAATACTCTAATGAATGATTAAATTACTAAGAATGATTAGATTACGTTAATGAAAATAAATTAATAGACATAGATTATGAGAAGAAAAGGATAATAAATGACTACACTCACATTAGAAGGCACTAACATAAAACATCGATTACGTACTGATTGCAAAATTTCCAACTAAATCAAAATCAAAAAATGTCGCATTAAGAGGAATATGATTAGTAAGAGGAAGATAAGTAAGCCTTCAATATTTTGCTCTTACTGAATTTGTACATAATTTCCTTATTGGTATTTGCAATAAAATTAAAGAGACCACTTAATTTCGTTATTATTATTATCATTAATAGCTTAAAACAAAACTTAAATCATTATAAATCTGTTTTCGTGCGGGGGTCATTAAAAAATTCTCCATTATTTTTTTATGATTAAATTTCAAAAGAAGAATAAAGCTAATAAAATGAAAATTGACAATTTGTAAAAATGCATCAGAAAGACAATTCTTCTCTTTATTAATTCCACTCTCCCTCCACATTTCTCCTTTCAATCCTTTACTTCTGTGCTATTTTCTTTTTTCTTTGCAGTGTGTGCGTCGTGCGGATGTAGCGTGTTGCAAAAGTCTCATTCCAGCGGTAAAAGAACTGCATTTCCAGTGACTTCCAATATTTTCGAGTTCCAGTTTTAATTTCCAATTTATTTTTTGTGTGTTTGTTTTGATTTTTGAGCGGCTTTTGCAGAAACGTGCTTGTGCAGAAGGCATTCACACCATTTTTCGCAAAAACAACAACTCGAACAAAAACCGACAGAGTATTTGATATCGACAATATATAGATCGTCGTCAGAACTATTGCCGACACCATGACAACTCGACGCCGGCCGAGCCATGAATGCATAAGCAATTTAATAGGTTCCCAAAGGGAACAAATCATTTTATTGGTTTTACCTAGATGTGGTAGAAGGAGTACAGGGTGGTGGTGAAGTGGTGTTGAGGTATTTGCGCTGCAGTCGTAAAGGCTTGTTTACAGAAATGTTTTATTTTTTGGCAATTAAGCGGCAGCTCTGCGACAGCGCTAACCCAGTCTGCATCGCTGCCTGTAAGTTGGCCAGATGCTACCTGTTTGCCTACCTCTTCCTGGTCAAGCCGCAGATTGTAAAAGTCAAACGTCAAAGGACGCGTTTCCCGGTTATGGATAGAGAAAATTTGTTGCATAGCCCGCTGCTTCTGCGGCTCTTCTGCTAAAACAGCACGCCAGCACGCAAAAAGGCAGAGAGTTCTTTGCAATTTGTCTGACTTGTCGCAGCGCAGCCAAATAGGCTGAACCGAGAGGTCGGTCGTTTTGCACCGGGTTAAGCTGCAAAAAATTCGTGTGATGCAATCGTAATGACGACAAAGCAAAACAATGCATGAAATTGTCTGCACGGTATGCTTACAATTTCAAATTTTATATTTCATTTCTTTGAATTAAACATGTTTAGAGTTTCCTTTTGTTCGATTCATTTCACATTAAAATTTGTCTTTCGAGTTGATTCGCAAAAAAATCGGATTTTTATGACGACAAAAATGGAAACACATAGGAAAAATTTAGCCTCTTAAATTGATTTTTAATGCAGGATTTTTCCCTGGTCCGTTTGTGTGCCAGTCGTTGAGCTGCGCTGCGATTATGAGTTTGTATGTGTGTGTGTATATATGTATGTGTGCTGCTTGACACAATTTTCCAGTTGCGCCTAAAAGTGCTCTGCAGTTTTATTAATTTGGGTCTGGGAATATTCGAACTTCGGAGGGAAGTCGTCGGGAAGTCCTGGAAGTTGCAAAAGCGCAATATATTTTTTGAGGGACAATTTAATTGAGAGTTTTTTTCAGAAATTGTTCACATTCTCTTAGCTGCAACGAGCATTTTTATGGATCACGACCGAGGAAGATTAAGCCGAACGAAATTTTGGGCCAATTTCTCATTAAGTATACAAACACAAAATAAGAAACATACACACACATATACAAGCGTATTGTAACCTCCTGGACAAGAACAAAGTAGGGCGAATGCTTTTATGTTCGCAATTTTTCAGATTCACTAATTCGCTAATTTTTTCATTTAATATGTGAGAGCTCTATCTTAAATTTTTAATTGCTACATTTTGAAATGAAAGAATTTCTCGAAATAAAACAAATATTTCAATCAAAATATCTGAAATATTTTGTTCAAAAAAATTGGATGAAGTTAAAAGCAAATTCTAAAGCTTTTATGGAATCAGAAAAACCCAAAAAAAGAAGTCAAAGATTTTATAACCATAGAATAAAAAAGTCAATTTCTCTCACAAAAAAATTAGCAAGAAAATTCCATTGACCATTTAGGACATTCAGGAATTTAACATTGAAATAGTTTGTCATGAATATTGTCATCAATGGCAACAATGTCGCACGATCACTATGCCGCAACGAGCTTTAAATTGTTGGTGTATAAAAGAGATAAATAAACTGCATTAAAAAAACCAGTTAAAAAATATGAGCAGAGTTCAATAACTTAACACTAACACAACAACAACTAAAGCAACAGCAACACTGAATATATCCAAGAGCCGGCAATGCAGACAGAAAATCTGCATGCCGCAACTTTCAGCAGACAAGCAACAACATCGATGCCAGTTTCCCGACAGAAGTTTCCTTGAAAAAGCTTAGCATTCGAGAATCACTGAATTCGAGATGACGATGACGTCGATTCCAACAGAAGCGTTTCCCATGAAAAGAGAGCGAAGGCATATACAATCAAATTTAGAGGAATTCCACGCAATCGAAATGAAATTAAAAGTTCGAAAAGTATGCATAAGTTTTATAACATTTCTGTTTGGGAAGTGAGAGCTCTCAAGAGAGAATAATAGAGGAATACAAACAAAGAGAGTCATCCCTAGAGTGACTGAGAGCTCTAATACATAATGGATAATTTGACGCATGCGACTTTTATCGCACGGTTTTTCATTCTTGATGAGACTCAATGCAAACGATAACCAGCGAACCAAATTGGCAAAAACAATGGCAATAACAATATCACAACACATGAGAGTGTGTTTGTGATTGTATGTGTATGTGGGCGTGTGTGTGTGTATTTCCTCACATTTGAAGATCAGAAGTAATGGAAGCAGATCAAAAGAGGTATGGAAATGAACTATCGCTTTCCCTTATCGGAAATGAATATAAAATTTAAAGGAAGCAAAATCGGTGCCGCTGATGCTGCTGATTCTGGTACTGTTTGGCTGATAATGAGCACCTAAAGGAAATTAGTTATTGTTACAAAATAATTAGCATAGTTTTTTTTCCGCCTCGAAGTTCATGCAACGCAATTCAGCGCGACTTATTTTCGTAATTCAACTATTAATTACCAGACTGCTCGATCAACGATATTGAATAATTCATTACTTTAAAATTAATAAAATAAACAAAAAAAAAGCGAGAAGGCTTCAACCAATAAAGAAAGCACAGAAAATTCGTTGATTATAAAAATTTTACATTAATTTCTCTTTTTTTTCTTAAACATGTATTACTTCATTCTTTTCATCAAAATTTAATTTAAAATAAACTATCCTTAGCCATTTAATTAAATTACTTTTTACAAATTTCTTACAAAATGTGGAGCGACGGTGTTTATGGTCGTGGTAAGCGTAAGTGTGCGCTTTTTTGTTGAGGGTGCCGAAAAGTAGGAAAAAACCAGAAACAAATTTGATATTTACTTTCATTTTTGAGCTACTTAACCTTATTACAAGTGTTGTTGTTTATGTTTTGTGTTCAATATTTTTGTTTTCATTAATTTCGAAACAGAATCGCATAAAACGAGAGACAGAGAAAGGAAGAAAAACGCAGATTATAAAACGAGGAAGAAACAGAAAGGATGTGACGATTTAAGAGTTCATAAACGAGAAATTTGTCGAAAGCAAAACCTTACATTTCCGTTTCCGTTGACTTGATTGTGCTTTCTCGTAGATTGTATTTATTTGTGTACTTTTTATTCATTATCTCACATCCATAGACACGCATTCACGAATTCTTTGGGTATGAATACTTTCTTTCGTCTTTGCCTTCGACTTCGACTATGCTTAATATTTGCTTACTTCTAGATTACACGCATTTACGACTTGAAATCGAAAAAATTTACACGAAACAATGTCAAAAAAGGAAACCTGAAAGATACGGAATATCATTTACTAACTTCGTGTGAGCATATTTATATGTGTATCATTGTTTGCGTGTGTATGTGCGTTTGTTTCATAAATGATTATGAACAACAATGTTTACGGTTTTAATATTTCCCACTTCGGAGTGCTCTGGATTTTAGCGACTTTTGGTGGTTTTTAATTAATAATTATTTAACTAGAGAAGTAAAAATAACCAAAAAAAATAAACAAAAATATAATTGGCTTAATTATACTAAAAAATACAATTAGTATAATTTTCAAGAACAAACTAGTGAATAAATGGCTTATGACGTTCAAATAAATAAACCTCTAATTTATTTATGATTAAATAACTTTTCCCAACGAGTTGTATTCTCTAAAATCAAAATTCAATTGAGTCCATAAACAACGATCTGTTGGAGTTTATTACATATCGGTAGAAGGTATTTGAACACTTTAACATTTTTCAACATTTTAGACAACTCTAACCGAAGAAAATCGATAGCATCACTTGCCAACGTCGAATTCAAGGATATTTAAGGATACACGAACACAATGCTTAACTATTAAAAGTTTTCGACAGGGTGAAAAAGAGGCAAAGCATATAACGCTTAGCTATTATAGATGAATATTAGATAAATAATTTGCTCGAACGAACCCTAATATCTTTTAATCTAAATAAAAAGGCATTTAATGGCTAGTTATTTATATCATTTTTTTCAAATACACTTATCAACACAAACCCCAGCAGTAGACAGACCACAAAAAATCTTTTTGTTCTTAAAAACATACCATTTTGTTTCATATGTGCCTTTAATTAGGACCTTGAGACATTTTATGATTAATGCATTATAGATTTCCGTAGTTTATTTACTGAATGTATATGCCCAAAAGCTAAAATTTTAGCCTACACTACATTTAATTAAGACACTTCTCACTTTATTAAACCTTACTTGAGTTGTTTAAGATGTTTGTAATACCATTACCGTGTCTTTGGTAAATTTCTATGGGAACATTTAATTTCGACGCCTAAACTCTTTAAGGCTTTCCTGTCAAGGCATTTAAGGCATTTCTGTTAAAATGGATTAATGTAGGAAAACAAATGTTATAAAATTGAAAAAATGAACTATTTGAGCGCAATTCTCCCTTTTTTTCTTCTTTGCTTCACATTAGATTTTTCATAATAGTATTTTGTACTCTATTTTCCATTGCTTCCCTTCTTCTCCTTTTTTTTTTTTTTGTTTTTTTTTTTTTTTTTTTTTTTTTTTTTTTTTTTTTTTTTTGGTGAGTGGGGGTTGGTTGTAATTTTCATGTTTTCTCCATCACTTGTGTGTCACACATCATTTCAATCTTCCTCTTCAAGAGCCTTGAAACTAATTTAGTTAGACGTATTTTCAATTTATTATTCGACTTCGCGTATGCAAATGCTTTTTTCATTATTTCTTTTTCATTATTTTTTGTCGTTTTTTGTGCTTTGTTTTGTTGAAAGAGTAATGGATTTTTTTTGGTAGCTTTTCAAATTAGGAGACTGTCGACAGGACCAGCTTAAGAAATAAAGTCCGTAAGCCTAAATCCATTTCAAGAGGCGGGGCGGGCGTGTGACAGGGGAAAAATTAATGACTGCAAGCTTTCTCAAATGATTCCGTGAATCGGTCTCTCTGTATCTCCGTCTAACTGTCTGCCCCTTTGTGTGTGTTTAACTGTCTATGTGTGAACGTGTGTTGGTTTATGTGCTAACAGCTCGGTTTGCATTCCGTTAATTTTCGCCAAAATTTCGTCAAGGTAACAGCGCCGCCGACGTCAGCATCATTACTTACACCACCGCTACCACAACGCCGGTAGTTGTTCGTGTAGAACTTTTAATACGTGCTCGAAATCTTGTTGACCTGATTTTGAAATATTGTTGTTAAGATTAAATTTGATTTTAACGCGGTGCGTCACTTTGATGGAATTCGAGTTTCGATAGACAATTCGTACACACGCTCGGCTTTACTTTTTTCTTTTTCTATTAATATTCTGTCCAACCATTTAATGGCACAAATTCTATACAACTCAATTTCTTTATTTATTTATTTATTTTTTATTTATTTATCTCGTTTCGTTCGATTCAAAGTTAATCATTATAATAAATGAAGTAATCACAGATATAGTCAGATATTGAAACACACCGAAGAAACTGAATTTCGCCTGAGTTTAACTTCCAATCTTATGGATACTAGATTTTTAAGTCTGTATGCGTAAGAAGTAATTTCCTTTGACACCCATGACGTGCATAAACCAAAAAGGCTTTATCAAATTGGCGGTAACAACTGTCCATTATAATTTACTCTTTTTGCTAGTCTTGAATATAATCTGATAATAGTGAAAACTTCGCAAATATTTTGCTTAGTCAAAACCCATAACCTCTAAATTTTAAAAAAGGCTAATAAAATTGAAGCCCAGAAAATAATTAAATTTCTTCCCAAATTTTTTATTTTTATACTTCCATTTATCAATTTTAAAAGAGTGTCAAAAACCTTTAATTGCGGAAACCAAGCCCGCTCTCATTAATTCAGATTCTCGTAATGACCGAAAACATTCAAGCTCGCGCCTAACACCCACAATGAAAGTAATGAGAAAAACGAAAAGAAATAAAAGCACTAACGTCATCCTGTTAGAAACGATAATGAACATTTCGGAGCGTGCGGGTAACACCCACTTTCGCCTTACTTGCAATTTAAAGCAAACCGAAAATTGTTAAGCTTACTTAGAACACCGCGATTTTCGTAACGAACTTAGCTTAGCAGACTATCGTTTGGAACGCTAGGAACGTAAGGGCGTGTCGTGACGTGAGAGAAAAATACTTTTCAAGGTCAAGTTATACCGCATTGTGTATTCGGACCACGAATGTAAATATATTCATAATGAACCGTATTTGAAGGAACCGAATTTATTGAAATGTATTAAAATATGTAAAAAAGTAATTGGGGTTTTCTCTGGGATCTTCAGTTTTCGGTTCGATGACTTTCAGTAATTCCCGCGCCATAATTTAATTTCAACCTATTTTCAAAACCATTTTACTCGAAAAAGTTTGTCGCAAGAAAAAGAAAAAGCAAACTTTCCATTCAAGGAGTGACAACGAGGAGGCTCACGCTACGTCGCGTTTATGATCATTTTTTAAATAACAAAATACTAATGGCAAAAACACTTAAACAACAACGTCAACAACATTGTTGTTATGTTTTCGTGGTGTATGTGTGTGCGTTCGGTTTATCGACTTCGTTATAAATTTGTTGAGTGTCGAAGGATAACAAAAAAGGAGAAAAAGAAAAGAAACGGAAAAATAATTTTGCTTTGACAATAGCCTTTTTTGGGTTTTTTCCTCTCGCTCTAAAATTGTTATTCTTCTATAGAAGCAAAATAAAATTGCAACAGTTAGAGTCTGGTGCTAGTGCTACTGCTGCGTTACAACAAAAAAGAAGAAGAACTAACAAAGAGAGAAACAATTAAAGTTGAAAAAAGTAAAACTACTTCGTCAGTAAAATTTGTTGTCCGAGAATAAAAATTCTTTATGTTGCAAAAGTTTAATTTTAAATTGTATTTTATTTTATATTGCTGTTTTCTTTATCTATTCTTCTGCCTCTCTCTCTTTCTCGACTTCTCACAAACACACACATACACACCACTTCCTCTCTCTCTCTCTTGCTCTCTTAATTTAACCACAGTTTTCTAGGAGTTATCTTTTTCATTTTTATTGCCTTGACGATGGCGTGCACTTTTTCAAAATTTTTATTATATCCAAAATTGCCCTTTATTGAATTGAATTATGTATGATTCACTTTAAATTTAATTTAATTTTTATTGTATTTGTTGTTGTATTTTATTAAAATGAAGCATTTACAGAGTAAAAAAATTTAAATATTCTCCACAGTCAGCTTAACGCATAGTTTGTTTCTTAAGTCTTCCATAAGACCGCAAAAAGTCAAAATCAATCGCAAAAGCAATCCGTATTTTGTAAGATTTCTTAATGACACCTACCATTTACTTATCTATTTTGAGAAATTATTTCTTTTACTCTGAATTTTTTATTATATATAAAATTTGAATGGATTAATTGAATACATTTGAGACTATATCTCGAAAATGTGAAAATTTTTACTACGTTTAAGATTAAATTCTCGTTTATTATATCGTCGTCATTACATCATTCCGCATGAAATTTCAGCATCAACATTTCTAAGGACGCAAATGAAACCAATTAAAATACAAGCAGTTTGTACAAGCTGCAGACAGCAGATGAGACAGCAAGTCATTTAAAGATGCGCATGTTGGAGTGTTTGTATGTGCGTGGGATCTATTGACGAGACACGTGGTAGCCACGCACACAGCTACCATGCGTCCCGTCAACAACAAATAAACATATAAACTTATATGCACGTATATGATGCACTTCTGCACACGCTCTAACTATCACCAGCTTCATTCATCGACATCGGTGTCGTGCACGTTATTTCGTAACATTTATAATCATGTTTTGTGCGTTGAAGCGCCCTCTGGCAAATGGTTTATGTTTCGATGAAAGGTTGAAAGACTCTGGAGGATCGAGACCATTTGTGGACCAAATAATGTGGTTTCACAATGAATGAAAACGGGTGAGGGGTGAGCGACGGTAGTAGTTGAGATATGGATATGTGTTTATGTGCGGGTTATGCAAGTTCTTCGCTAAAATCTTCGCTAAAATCATTCCGACCGAGACAACATTCTAATACTGATTAGATTAATCATCTCAACAAATTTATAAGATTATTTCGCTTCATTACTTTTGTACAAGAAAAATAGCAGAAATGGAAGGAGAACAAGGATAACAAGAACAATTTTGAAATTTTGAAAAGGAATCGAAAACGTTTGACACATTTATTTACAATAAGACCAAAATGGACGACAAGAAAAAATAAGCGCTTACAACATGAAAATTTGCTTTCATTTGCAGACGACACTGAGTGTTGCTGATATACCACTATTGCCGCTAGTACAGCAAAATGCATCGAGATGTAAGAAATGTAAAACCAAAAAGGATCAATAAATCCAAAAACTCCAAATAAAAATGATAACAATAAACAACGAGGAGACTCGAAAAATTCCAAAAAACATGAAAGACTGACTGACTTGCGAGCGCGAGCTTCAATTGCAATTATTTCTCCTTTTGCTCCAATTGCAATTATTTCTCCAAGCGACGATAAGAAATTCGTACCATGAAAACGTGGCGAAATCGGTTGTTTACAAGCTTGGAATCGATGTGCTCTACTTCTATGCTTATATGTGTGTGTGTTTGTTCCACAAAATAAAATGTTCCAAGTAGAACGGTGTGAAGGTGTGATGGCTCACGATCGAAACTTCGAAACGATCTGAAGTGAGGCATTAAAATTTGATTACCAGCTGGTTGGGTCTATCCAAAAAAGAAACGAAATTTGGTTACAGCAGCCGATTTAATAATTTCAATTCATTTACGTTGTATTCAATACAACGTAAAAAATATCGACAACTTGAATAAAGACTCTTAACCACCTACCACACCTTCTACAGACATATCGACATATATCAATACCCAGACACACTCACATAAAAACCAATTAATACAAACCGGCAAGGCAAAAACATTAAGAGAAACAACAACAGCATAATACCAATAAATTTATTTATAATACAATAAAACAATCCGAGAACACCGACCACCCTAAAAAACTAAAATCGGAAAAATATAAAGACAATGGATTCCTCAAAACCGAAAGCCGAAATTACGGCAAATAAAATAATTGACTATTAAGCAATATTTCGAAACATGGAATTTTCCCTTTCCGTGTGCGTTGAAGCATAAGAGAAAGATATTTTACAGATGAATGCACGATGGTCCGGTCGTCTTTCTTGTTCGCTTCCAAATCACGTTCGCTTATCCACTACTTCTCCTGCATTACTTCCTACTCCTCTATTTCTCCTTAGCCTTTGTCACATCCGTTGCCAATGACGCGACTCGTGGTCGAATTTAATAATGACTATTAGTAGTTGTATTATATTTATATATATAATTGTTTTTTATTACAGTATAGATTGCGAAAGTATTTATTGCCTAATAATGCTTAATCTAACTAATGCTTAATCTTTATCTTTGTAGAGATATCATACATATATACATACATATGTGTGTGTCTGTATACGTGTGTTTGTCTCTGTTTATGTACACGAGGGAACCTTTTCTTCTTTACCATAGCCACATCCTTGCCACCCTACAAAATCGGAAGACGAACCAATTTTGGAAGCTGCTAAAAAAACAGCACCCAAACTTCCGGTTGAACCAATTCTTCTTCCCCTTCGCCTTTATTCATTCACTATAATTTGTCTTCAGGTATAATAAATTTTATATTTTTATTGATTTAATTAATTTCTCGTACAATTTATGTTTGCTCCTTTTTGGGGATGATTAAAAGTGCTTGCTATAAATGTTCAAGGTCCTGCAATAAACGAATAAAATATAAATATATACAGACAGAGCACACACATTCACAGATACAAAGGGGGAGGTCACTAGGAGCCAGTCTGTCTGGACATTGATAAATTGTGGAATAGTGCAGACTGCTTTGAAATTTATCCTTAAATTTTCGAATAGAAAATTTCTCAAAAAAAATTCGGTGCAAAACACATTTGTTTCGCCTTCAATTAAAGAAATATTGAATTGAATATCCAGATGAAAACATAAATTCCAGAAAAATTATTTTCATTAAGAGAGACTAATTAGTAATGCATTATGAACCGAGAACATTTGATAAACAATAAATAGAATAACAATGAAAATAGAAGACCTCATTAAGTAAAATTATAATTTTTTATTTTTCTTTTAATTAATAATACATTGCTTCTTATAAGTGAACACACATCGAAGGAAACGGAAAAAACGAATGTTCTTGTTTTGAGTAGAATTCATGAAATAATTAATCATGTTTTCACATCAATTTATATTCAATATTTTTAAGAAAACCCTAAAAATATGTGAAGTTTTTATAGAAAAGTCTCTCCGATATTCGAAGATATTTTCACAAAGTCAATTTCAAACGATATTAATTTTTACTGAAATTGATGATTTTAAATAGTATTTGATCCATTTTCACATGATAAGAAATATTATATTTTTTAAAACATATTAATATTTGCTTCTGAAAAATGAGTTAAAATTAAGGAAGGCAATTAATAGGCGGACGTTATTCAAGTGAGCGAATATTAAATAGTGCAGTTACAGATAAGCACACGCATACACACTCACACGCCCACAAACAGACAGCCACGCACACACGCACAGACATACACACAATTACATTCACATACACAAGCGCATGTAAGTGCGAACATTAAGAACATTGTCCATACAAAAGTATTCTCTTATACACATAATATATGAATGTATGGGTTCGAATATATGGGTTGTCCATAAGCGCAATACCATAAAATCGCCATAATTTACTTTCTCTTGTGATTACGTTAATGAACAAATTATGAATGATTGATAATAATAATACAAACGCATATTTGTATAGTCATCACTCTACATAAACGCACGCATATACGAGTGTATGTGTGTATATAAGACTTTGAAATTAATGGTACAGCTGCTTGTAATTCTACAACCTAATAAATTTAATGCAAAATTATGATTTCATCTGCATACGGTTAACGAGACAATCGACAACCAACAACGATGTCATCCTCGTCGCCTGGTAAATTTGTGAATATAAAAGCGACCTGTTTGAACATGAATGGGAGAATGTGTTTAACTGGATGCGTGTGTACACACACGTATGGTTGTATCGATGCATGTTCTTTTTCTGAATGGGATGGCATATATTCCTCTGCATGCGTGCGTGCGTACATATAAGAGGTTGTATAAACAGAGCATGAAAGATCACATTAACCGATAATCTGTTGGACAGTACTTTTGTTCACCGCCGTCCCCACCTCCCCCCTCAAACACCCATCACTGTATATCTCTTCACAACATGCTGTTATTTACTCTACCAGTTGGATTCAAGTGGCTGAATAATCATAATAATCTCTTTGTTGGCCGATATTGCTGCTGTTTTTGCTTTTGCTGCTTTACGTGGTCGGGACCGTAAACATATTTCTGATGTATTACCATTAGTATGCATGCGGATTATTTATATTTTCGGTCATTGTGTTTTTATGCTCTATTTCCCATCGTGGGACCTTTTCGTCGATTCTTTAGTGAATAATTCATTATTTTGCAATATTTTGTGTTATTATAATTTATTTGTGCTCTGGAGAGATGATAACATTTATAATAGTATACATGATTTAAGACAATACAATAAACTTTGTGCTAATTTATGACAGGAAACGGATATATTTTGAAAATACTTTCAAGATAATTTACCTGACAAATATAATAAATGAAAAACTACCTGATTCGATTGGTCAGAGGTCTGACCCATATCATCTAAGATAGTGAGCGTTCTAAAATTTAATATAGTTCGATATAAAATTCATCTGGTTCATACAGCTTATTATTTATGGATGACTTTTCATAATTTTGTAAAATTTGTCAGGAATAAAAAACCACAAACAAAAATGCGTTAAATGAAAGCAATATTCATAATAAATGAAAGAGCGAGAAAGAGAGAAAGCAATGTTGTTGTAATCTGTCACATTTTTAAATCCAACACGAACCTTCTTCATTAATTTGAGAAACAATCTTTCGTATCGTTTGGCTTGCAGACTACAAGTTGATCCGCTTGTGCAGACCATTCTTTAGTTTGCCGACGTGTCGATCAATTGTTGACGTGTTGCAATGGCAAATGAACAATTCAAGCTAATTCCTCGCTTGATACCAATTATGGAATGAGTTGCAATCATTTAAATAAAGGATAACTGCAATATTAAATGTGACACCTGAGAATGAAATGAATGAGATGAATCATCAAAATGGATGAATGGGTGTAGGTCGAAATAGTGTTGGATATCTTTGGTTATATATCTTCAGATATAAAACGATCCGTAATTTTGCAGAGTCCTTTACCCTACTAATGATATCACTCCCATCTCTACGACAGTCATTACGGTTTCGCTGCTTTTATTTGGGCATCGCCGTTGCCGGTGGTAGCGCTTTGCCATTGTTCTTGCACCCCATGCTGGTAACTATCATACATCTGGTTACCAGAAGTTGAGAACAATCGTAGAATGTTGTGGAAAAGAAAAAAACTACAATAGGATTCGATGCAATGCGCCGAGGGGAATGATAGAAACTCGAGAAAACTGAATAAATTCTCGTATTTCTCGTATTCCATTTAAGTTCTGCCGCACGAAAAAAACAAACAAACAAATAAGCAAACAAACTTTCAAACAAACAAAAAGATCATTACAAATGCAACAACAAAAGCTAACAAAGCTTGATTTTTGTTACGGTATTGTTGTAATTGTTGTCATGATGGTGATTGTGGTCGCGGTGATGGTGGTTATGATGCTGCTTACCATTGCAGCCACTGCTATCGCCACAGTCGTTACTCCCTCAGTTATTTTGCTTATTGTTGTTGTTGTTGCTATTGTGCTGTTGCTGATGATGATGCATGCTGTTATTCTCGAATTGTTTTCAACTCGCTCGTTCTCGTTGTACCAGCATTTGCTACCTGGCTCCGGTTATTTCCGGTTGTTGCAGAGAAGCCCACCCAACCCAAAAAAAAAACAAAAATCTGCATTCGATGCAACGTTTTCTTCGCTTTTTGTTTTGTTACTCCTAGAATGTTCTACCGCTTCTTTCTCTTCTTCTCCTTTTTCTCTTCCGTCTCATTCTATAACTGCTATTGTTCGTGTTTTTTTTTTTTTTGTTAAATTCCTTTCATTATTATTTTAAATTGTTGCCCGCTTGATATTGTTTTTAACTCTTTTCTTCTTCACGTAGACA
Organism: Physocephala rufipes; assembly: GCA_963966595.1. Classification (NCBI taxonomy): domain Eukaryota; kingdom Metazoa; phylum Arthropoda; class Insecta; order Diptera; family Conopidae; genus Physocephala; species Physocephala rufipes. Next base: position 27,560,372 of record OZ016504.1, on the reverse strand, counting down.
GTATTTATTTATGAACATTTTTTCTGTTTTTTTCAATTATTTTGAGCTTTTTAATTGATAGTTAAAAGTAAAAATACCATTTCCGTTTGCTATTCATTTTCACATGCCCGTGCGCGCCTCAAAATCCTTGTTTGTTAAAGACAATTCATTAGTTTGTTGAGTAGTGTGGTGAACAACCAGTCAGTGGCTTAGGGGAAGTGGTGAACATGCTGTCAGTGTATTAATAATGTAATATATTTTACTGTTTCCAAATATTTGTGTATTCGCAAGACTTTTAGACATAATTACCGCATTTCCTTTGGTGTTTTTATATTTTCTTCTTTGTGCCTTTCCACCCGTACGCCATGATATTATTGCAAAGATAAAAAAACACTTTCTTTTAACATCTACAATATTTCTTTGAGGAAATTCCACTCTAGTTTTGAGTTGGAAAATCAAAAAATATACTCCATGATTTTTTAACTATTATTTCCTTCTTTTCTCTGTTTTTTCCTTGCGATTTCCATAAAAAGTTTATGGACATATGAAAATATTTTTATTGTCGTCATAAAATGAATTTAATGAGATTTTCTTCCCTTTCTGGATTTATAAAACAGTAATAGAAATAATTCTCGGAAATTATTAAAAATTGGAGAAATATTTACCTATAAAAATTTTTATTCCTTAGAAAAAATTTAAATTAATAAAAAATAGGAGCCACTTTCACGCTCTTCAAAATTACTGTCAATTTTTTAATATTCTAGAATCGCCCTAATTCTCATTTAAAATAATTAATTATGGCTTCTTCGCAAAACTCTATCCTAAAATATTTTCCACAAGATTTTCATGAAAGTGAAACGTACGCAGTAATAGAAGCAGCATTGCGTGGTGACAAGCTGTCAAAAAGAAATCTACAGAATTTTTGATACCGAGATGCTTTAAATATATTATCCAAACAAACGGTCGGTCGTCTGTGCAGTCCAACCAAACCATTCGACCAAAGCAGCCAACCGAAATGAATGAAATCAGTCGAAGCAATGCAGTCACGAATGCCATCAAGTAAAAAAGGAAAAGCAAAAGAAAAAAAAACAAAAATAAGGGAGAAGAACAAACAATAACTCAATAATAAAATGATCGTAATAATGACGACAGCTATGTTTATGAAGCTAGTAATGACGTTCACATTTGACGATGGCGTAAACGCTGACGTTAAAGACAATACCAAGAGAAACAATGAACTAAAAAATAAGACATGTCCTGTCAGGTGGATGGGATAGTCCTCATACTATTTAATCATCTCCAGAGAAAATAGAAAGATGATGACGACGACAGCGCCGCCGGCATTATCGCTAAATCTGGGCATCTAAAACTAACCGAAACAACAAACCTGCCATCTCCGGAATTATTGTTGCTGCAAGCGACATGCATCCTAATACATTGGCACACACGCACACACTTACCAAGACTATACTGCTGGCAAGATTTCATTATTCACTATCTGCATTGCTGAAGTTAGCGATCAGGACAAAAGCCAATATTACCAGGATATGTAGTCTATCCAGGACGTTTGCATACGGAGCGACTACGAAGTGGAAGACAACGAAAGTCGGAATTTCATTTGAATCATACAGTAATGGGGCGACACAAGCAGAAGGAACAACAGCCGCAAAAGCAGGAGCAGTAAGAGCAAGAGCACAACAGTATCACCAACAAAAAAAAGAAAACATATCAGTGTTGACAACAGAACGATAGCGTGTGTGTATCGCTTTATGTAAGTATGCGTACATGTATGTATTCGAGCGTTAGCTTGAATGCGTCTTATGCTATATCAATGAGATGATGTGTTGTGCTCATCATCCTCGTCATCCTCACCATCCATTTGTGTCACAGCTCGAAGCAATGCAGATTGGCAGCAAAGGCACTTCTCGAAGCTGGTTAACCGAAAATCTGACAGACAGCCAAGCGGAGTGACGCAATAGCGTAGAAGTGCATATTGCCATTGTTATTGTTGTTATTGTTGTTATTGTTTGTGCGGTTTGTGTTGCCGTTATTGCCAGCTGCATTTGCAGCTATTTCCTTCCTTCCTGCAACCACTGCCGCATCGTAAAAAAAAATTATGAATGCTTAGAGAACATCACTGAGAGAAAAAGAATTGTGATAACCAAAACAACAACAACAGCAACAAGAACAACAATAACGATAACAATCAACTACAACTGTGATTACTTTTACAAAATCGACAAAAAATGAAAAACAAGAACAAGAACAAGAATATATCGAATAATTCTATGCAGTAGTGGCCTAAATGAAAAGAAGCCTAAGTTCTTTCAAACAACTTTATTCTTAAACAACTTTCACAATCTTAACTCTAGAAGTTTGTAAAATTTTTTGGGCTACGCCTCGAAGCACTTATCTTTCATTTACGTAATTTACGTACCAGGCCTTGGATGGAATAAACGAATAAATATATTTGTAAACTACTTCAGGGAACCGCAGGACATCGCACTCGACGTAGCTGCAAATAGGATGAAACTAGGCAAAACAACGGTTGGAACAATAGACGATAACAAAAACCAGCAGAGATAATGTCATATGAACCACTACCGAAGAGAAATGAAATGACAACGGATAATTGTTTAAGAGAAAAGCCGTAAGCTCGTAGCCTCTTAGCGATGATCACCAAACGCATACACATCGACGTTAGTTAAGGTTAGGAAGGAAGGTCTCATCCTACGCTTAAACCTTCAATAACTCCAAATCCTGATCCTCCAATGAACTCCAAAGCCGCTCTTTCGCATTCAGTTCCTTACTTCATAGAATAAGTTTTTCGATAGAAAATATTCATACACACCAACACGCTCACACACATGCAGATAAAGCGCTATTAATCCCCGTCACAAATTAGTATTTTACTGAATTATCAGTAAGTACGCTCAATAATATTTAAAATAGATTTTTAGTGCCCGATATATTGATTAATTATTCAATCAATCAATCAATCAATGCAAACGTTGAACCTTAGGTTCTTGAAAATGAAAATGTTCAATTCAATATCGCAAGATACCAAAACCATAGCCCAGGTAAGGTAAAGGCAAAACTATCTGTAACAGAAACATTCCTCCCCTTCATAAAAAAATCATTCACCAAAAACAAATTCTTCGGCTTCTAATTAATTTGACGCCACCATACGCGACCATTTGACCACCATTTGACGCCTCAAAGCGAGCATTAAATTGAATCAACACTATCATCAGCGCAATAATTTCCAATATATACTACCCATATATACATCAATATATCAGTATAGGTTTCACGGACGTGTCCACGACAGAGACATTTCAAATTAAATTAATTGTCAATGTCATGAAAGCAGACAATCAAATTCCACCTGAAGAGAATTACGTGGTTATGAATATAATCCTCCTGCCTGTTTGCCTTACAAAGCGACCCCAAGGCACTCTTGCTGCCACACGCTCATCGCGCCAAGCAAATTTAATTAAAAGCGACGCCATTTAAGATCACCATCTGGCGATGGCAGTGACATCATGATTGAAGCATCGCGGTCTTATTGTAAACTAAAATGAGTTCTTCTTTAAACCCTTGATAAAATGCTTTTGCGAGAAAACCGGATGGTAAAAGAAAGCTACAAAAGAAAGAAGAGAATAAACAGGTAAATTAAGGAAGAGACAAAGGTATAAATTAAAAGCCTGTGGAAGGTAAGCTCGTGATTTAATTACAATCAGATACGGGTCGAATTAAATATTCTTAACCGACTCCAATCAAAAGACTCGCGTAAGTTCTGAATAAACTAAAGGAATATGTCGTCGTTGATTTCAGATTTTTATTGTTGTTTTTTAACATCCTTTGATAAAGGATACTCATTTTGTCTTACCCTTATTCTTCTTCCTATTCTGTTTTTATGCCTTATCTTCCTTATCGTGCCCTCTCCGCGGCAACTTTGAACTTAATCTCGACTGAAATATTGAAACACAAGGTGATAATAATGAGTTCATTATGCCCACTTCGATGTGCCGTGTCGTGTCTTCCGTGTAAATGGCATCGCATATTTTTTTCTCTTTTTTAGCGTTTTCTAACTTCCGGAACTGCTTCCTGACACTGATTAAAGCAATAAGGTTATATTTTTATTCACCATATTTCCTTTTTATTGATGAGATGACGACTGTACAGTGATGACCACTTGAAGTGACTCAATTAGGAAAAGGATCTGAGGCTTTCATAAAATTAGCAATAATTTATTCTGAAGCTTCCCAGTAAGATTAACTTGATTAGGAAGAATTGCCAATCTCTTCATGAATCTTGTGCTTTATATTTGATTTTAAAATAATAAAATTCAATTGGAAAAAATCTTCATGAAAATTATAAATTAGTACATTTGTTTGAATGGTTAAAGTTATTTCACATGCAGTAATAGATAAGAAATCCTCCCTAAATCCTCCCTCCCGCACATATGCACAAACACTCAGTCACTTATACTCACTCATGAAACATTTCGTATCAAATTGTGATACAAACAACTACAGCTGATTTGAAACAAAAACAACTTTGACGAATTGAAGCAAACATTTGAAAACTGAATTTTGCCTACATTTATACACTCGATGACGCAGCCAGCCGAGGGTGCGAAGTTCTATAGCATTTTTTTAATGTTAGACCACAGTCTAATATTAACTAACAACAGTCAAGACAACAACAACAATATGTAACAACAACTAAATGAAAATCAATTGATTTAAATTATCTGCTTCGAACGCAGTGGCAGCAGCATCATCTTTCAGTCGATGCATCATTGATTCACTTAAATTATATAAAGTTATTGCCTTCAGTTCATTCATTCATTCAATCACCCAATCATACATCCTACAAACTAGTCAAAATATTTATTATTATTGTTATTATTCTTTTTTCTTTACTATGCTTTATTTCCGTAGAAGCTAAAAGCATTCAGTATAAAACTTTATGAATCTCTCGTGATAAAATTTTGAAATATGAAATATTTTCACATAATAAAAATGTATTTGATTCAATGGATGGTTGTTTTAATACACGTTGATGAAGCCTATGGGAAGACATTCCGCACCGTCTTCGTTATGACGCATTATTTTTAGCTTTCTTTTGACACTGATTTCATTTTGTTATTCTTCATCTTTTTCTTTTGTACTGCATTACTCTCTAGATTAAAATTTTGCTGTCATTACCATAGTTTGTATTAAGCCAAAAGAGGCGCGACTTTAAGGATAACGAAAGCGTATCGAAACAGTGAAATAAACGGCGATAAAATAAAGATCCGATATACGACCATTCCCGTTCTAGCATTACATACGGGGCGTATCAAAAAGCGGCAACCATCCAATGATCCCGAAACGAAGTTCACAAGATGAAATTCGAATACTCTGAAAACCGTTCCTAGTGCGCCCGTCAGTGCGGCAGCTTTCCCTTCCTTAAGTCATCTACTCCCCCTTTTTCTTGCGCTTTTTATTGAACAATACGAAAGAAACAAAATGGCAACAAGGCAATATTATTGCTTATCTTTGATCCTTGGCAAAAAGACAACTTCCAACGGATAACGTACAGTGCCGGAACATCCGTAATCGACGTATAACTTGTAGGCTCTCACAGGCATGTCAAATCGAAGCTTTTTCTGCAAACAATAACGACTCTTTTAAACGTAAACCTTCAGGCACGCGCGTTTGAAAACTAATAAGAGGACCTTAATATACAATATAAAATCATTATTCGCTTTTTTGTGGTTTTATTTTTCGGTCTGTAATTTAATTTACAATCTTATGCATGGCCCGCATTACCTAACGAATTTGGCATGCCTGATTTCTGCTTTCTACGATGCTTTGACTGTAGTTGTTAGGTTCACTGTTTTGTTGTTGATCGTGATAGTGTTATTGCCATCTTTGGCGCTATCTTGACTCCAAGGCTTTTGGTGATTGTCTTGGCTCAAACACCTCATTGCACTCAAAGCTCGATATCAAATTAAACCTAATAATGTGGTGCTTGTGGCATTTCCAGAGTGTTCGTTTGTGTGGGATGGGAGATCGGTGTTACATATTTGCTTCTTTTCTCATACAAAAGTCGTTGACCGAGCAGGTGCACTTTGGCAAAAACTCACGTGAATTCCATCCAAGTCGTAAAGTTTTTGTTCTTACGTCGCAGCATTTTGGCGCATCTGTATTTGGATCTTTCTTCTATTTTTCATTTTATTTTGTTCCCAGCCCCTAGAGGACATTATCGTAAAATATTGTATATGTACAAGTGTATGCATGTGTATAAATAATACAGAAGACATACCTTCAGGTAAACGTTCGGAATTAACGCGGGATGTTACCGGAAGTGGTGCTCAAGCTGATTATCTTCTCTACTTGGGAATAAGGTTTTCCATTTATTGATATATAATTTTGTGTGTGTATGTATGATATGCATGTATGTGTACGTGTGAGCGTATGTATGTGTGATATCTTTGCGCTCACATTTCTTTTGTCCATAATTTTTGAGTAAAGGAAAAATAACAAAAAATTTTAAAAAGTGCTCAAATAATTCCAATTTAATATAAAATAATTAAATTTAATTACAAGTGCGTAAAAATTATGCAGTATTTTTTCTCTCAAATAAAAACTTCTGAAACACTCAAGACCTCAACGACTGATTGAAGACAAATCCAATATCCAAGGCGACGTCATTAAATTCTTCCCAAGTTTTTATTTTCATTCCAAGTCACTGAACTCCATTTAAAAATTGAGAGCATTTCGACTGTGACCGAACTAATTCATTAAACGATAGACGTTATCGCTACTCAGTAACAGATAATGGTTGAGACGTCGCTACTACCACGACAAAGTAGTGGGGGCGACCAAATGTAGTTTCGAATACTTGTTCAATCGTTTTTCGAAAGGAACGAACCGAGGCCACAGTCTGTTCTTGAAATAATGCCAAAAATTAGTGAACCAATGAGATTATCAGAAATCATCGAACGAGTCAATGTCCGAGGATATTATAGAAGACCAAAAAAAAAACAAAGAGGCAATGATGAAACTAATAATGATAATGGTGGCAATGACCGCATGCAGTAGACAAACAGGCAAGACAGGGCGAAATTGCAGCTTTTTCCAAAGTTAACAAATCAACTGCTCTTTTCAAATGCTAGAAGATTTCATTGGCATTTCATTGGCAAACTTTTGCAAATTATTTTATGAGACATTAGTAAAGCAATTTGTCTCGTCTGCTAGAAAAGTACTTGAAAGTACTTCAGCAAGTCGAGCGTTTACTGAAAAGTGAAAATTTTCTTGCCAAAGTTTAGTGTCCTAAATATGCCGAGATCTGAGCACTGCTAACAGTTCTGGCTTATGGGATGCAGTCACCTAGACTTCTACGAAGCCATTTCTCTTTCTCTCTGTGTTGTTTGTTTTCTTGACCTACCACTAAGAACAGAAAATGATGTATTTTAAACGTACAGACCAAAATACTCGTAGTTAAATACTCGTAGTGTTGTGAGAAGACGTTCTGTGTTTTTTTAAGAGAATAAAAGACAATTTTTTTGATGTTTTAAAGTAAAGTAAAATATAAAAAAGTAAAGTTAAAAATATTCACTGAATTTATTGTTGATAAGTATTTAAGAAACGACTCGTTTGGAACCGACTTCATATTGGTTTCCTGTGCAACCTAAAATTATGCTTCAAAATTTTTTTCTGATGCTACTTAAGGCTTGAATAAGGATTCCGTTTGCATGCATTCAGAAGCGAAAGTACATACGTATCATGCATGTGTTTGCATTTGAAATTGTTAGAAGATTTAACAAATATCATTCATATTAAAATTCAATGCGTTCGACAAGCTCAATCTCAATCAAAGTCAAACGAATAAAATTAATATTTCTACTTTTGACAAAACAGTAGCAATTATTATTGTTGTTATTATTGATATTGCTGTTGTTCTTTTCCTGTTGTTGACATATACAGCTACTTCAAAGTCTTGACAATGCATATCAATCTTTCGGATACGTAATTGAAACATCTTAAACCTTGTTGTTACGCTTTCTTTTACATTCTTTATTGTAATTTTGTTTAAAAGGAGCAATTGCTCAAGAACTAATATTCTTCTAATTCTTCTTCTATCTTACTGTCTCCAAATTAAATATGATATTACTGAGCTTTACTACTTTTCGTCCGTTATTATTATTATTAATATTCAATGAAGAATAAGAAACGACAGACATTCAAACTTCGTGCTTCAGCTGCTTTAAGACACATTATGATGACTATTATATTGAGAGTAATTATGATTACGACAATGATTACAATCACAATGAGAATGATTACGATGATATTAATAACTTCATCATTAAGGAACGTCAATGCAAACTGCGACTGAAGAACAAAGTTCAGCAAAGTTTCTTGATGTCATCGCAGCATCGAAGACTTTTCTCCTCCGTCGCAACACACGCCTCCGCAACCATTTCCGTTGTCGCAGTCACTTCTTTCAGCTCGAAATATTCAAACAGATAGATAAACGCCACAGAACTTTTTGATACAAACCACGGAGATAGAAAATGTGTCTGAACACTTGCACCGGAACACTCGACCACAAAAACGCGAGCAAGTCAAATTGAGAGGGTTGACGCATTTTAAGAGTTGACGGATGCATTTAAATAAATGAGTTCCATTTAAAGCGTTTTTAATGGTTTCATGTGAGTGCATGGATATGTGCGTGCGTGTGTGTGTGAGCGGAGCTTGGATTAAGGCTGCAGCAGTGCAGTATGAAACTGTAGTAATTTGAGCTTGAAATGCTTGAGCGGCAGCAAAGCGTGAAAACGTGTTAACACTCGCTCGGTTACTCGTTAAAGTTTGCTGCGAGAATTGTTGCTTTTTCGTTTTTTTATTATTGTTTTGACCTCATCTATCTTTCTCTATATATGTCTGGATCCCTTTTAGTAGAATATATTTTATTTTAAACTGCTTTCCTTTGCGATGAAATGTTGACTTATTCAAATTTATCAATGACGAATGAGATTTGTTGTACGATTTAATTTTGTTGTTGTTTTTACAATGTATTAAATGAAGATTAACCAAAAGATCGTGAAAGTAACGCGCCATAACTCACACTTCCAAATGAGCAATAAACGTAAGACGGAAAATGCGTTCGGATTAATTCAATTTAGTTTAGTTAAGCTCAGTTTACTTTGATTTGTAAAATCTTGAATAAATTAATCTGACGTTCTTTTGAACGCATTGAATTGTTGCCACACGTCGAAAATTTATTCATCCTCTTATCAGTTACTTTTCTTTTACCGTCAAATTTGTTATTGTTTGGCTGAAACTGAACTGAACCTCCTAGAATCTAGAACAGTATCTGTATCCCTTCCCTATCCCTATCCCTTCTCTTTTCAATGAATAACAGTCTCAAAGTCATCCGTACACTCTTTTCTCTTTTAATTTTATGCAAACTAATAGAAATGAATAATAAAAATCGCTTATTTGTGTCCTTTTGGCGATGCTGTGCTTCTTCGGAAAATATGCAATACAATTTATCAACGCAGTTCCCTTTTGACCAACGCAACCCCAAAGTCCAATGAACTCTGTTTATTCCGTCATGAAAACAAGATATTTTTAAAAAAACCTCTGTTCAATCCTTAATAATTTTTGGCCCTAAGTAAATCCCTTTAAAAGCTTACGACTTCTAAAGAAGGCCTCGTAATCGATGGGAGTAATTTATTTGGGTGTATTAACCCCAATGCACTATCGAGTTTTTAATCCAACCATAAATTTATTAAGATTTAAAATTTCCACAAGAATCTTAAGCGGCTTTGTAAAAATTTATTTCTAGTAATTTAATTGAAATACGTTTTCGTATGAAAGACTTTAGACAATCGAACTTTTTCACATGAAAAGACTAATCCTCCCAACTGAAATAATGTTTTCATGCATGTAATAAATAAAAAATCTATTATCACGGTGATGAAGCTGGCGCACACAATGCGAAACATTCTCCTCTTTTATATCTGCGTTCTTTCGGACGAATCGCCCCGGTATGTCTACTTACGAGACTCTCTAATAAACAGGTAGAGCCTCAGCAACGGCTATAAGAAACCGTAATATTGGCACACTTCCAGAATAATATGATGCAACTTTTTGCGATTGCTATAACAGGATTATTTCACTATTGCGTTGATTGCAGGATTCATTTTTTAAGGGTTTTAAAATATTATTTTTTTTAATCATCAGAATCTTTCTGACTGTAACGAGCCAAGAAATTGGAAATCGGACATATTTGGTGGTCTCAGATTTAGATCCCAATAGGTGTAAAAACAACGACAGGAATAAGCCACGCTATCCACAAAGCCATTACAATCAAATAAAAAACATGAGAAAAATATCAAAAGTTCAATTTTTTGAGGAAATTTAATTCATTTAATTCATATGAAAAGTTTCGTTTACTTCCGTTTAGTTTCTTAAAACTGAAATCGATGACATTCAAAAAAGTTTGCATTTGCATCTCTCGCCAAAGGAGTGAAACTCATACGATTTTAGAGACAAAAATATTACAATTTTTTTAATTTATAAAAGGCTACGAAAACAAACTAAAGTTCACACAGAAATAGTCTTCCTTTTCAGAGGAAGAGCAAAAAGTATGTCTCTGGTAGTAGGACTAGGCTAACATTCTTTTAACGATCTCCATCAGACATATCGGAAACAAAGACTCATTAAATTTTGTGTTTATGGATGGAATAAAATATGCGAAAGGACAAAAATGAAATAAAAACTGGTAACTCAGTTAGTTAATAAAAAAAAATTTATTGACCAAAAGGAGTATTTCTGGATTTATTATAGCAATTTTTGAAAAGAAAATGCTTTTAAAAAGCTTTGATAATATAATTAGTGCTATTTTGTTTATAGAAATTTTTGCAAAATAATCTTGGAAATTAAATGACAATAAATTTTGAATTTGGCTAATAAAAGCGCAATAGAATCTTCTTCTTATGTTTTGACCTTATATATCTACTACCTCTCTAATTTTTATTTTTAATATCCAAAAGGAAAATCTCTTTTTCGAACAATTTTACACAAAAGGATAGGCCCAAAGAGAACAATACCAGCAACAACAAAACACGCCAACCGCAACAACAACAACAATAACATCGACAGGACCGCATTCATTATAATGGAGACAACAACATCGATATTAAAATTTATGGTATGAAGGCTCAATAAAAAGTGTTCCTTGCTTTTAGGAAACGTTAGACAGGTTAAGACTGTAAAATCACGTGCCACGTGCCACGGCAGCAAAATCAATGATATGAAGAGGTAAGAGTTGAAAGGACGAAAACTTGCAAACTTCAGTCCAAAGAGAAAAACATTTACAGCAAAGACCAAAGAGACGAGGATGAATGAGATTCATAGAAACTGATTATCGGCTGTTGGAATTTTATCGAAAAGAGTTTAATGTTGCCCCTACATCGTGTCAGAGAATAAGAAGCAGAAGTAAACTGTAAAAGTAAAGAAGAGAAAATGAATGAAAAGTGAAAAAACCATTAATTTTATTCTAGGAAGTAAAAAGGCGATTATTTTCTGTCAATGAGATCTGTATGGATGACAATATTCGATGATGACGGTTATTTATTTTCAGTAAAGCGTCATGAATAATAATGACGATAACGATAAAAATTGCAACGATAATTATGATTTTTTTGTGTCCAAATGAATACATAAAAATTTTATTAATGTAATGATGTTTATGTAGTTTATTGACCGATTTCATGTGATGCAAAAAAATGGGTCAGTAGTTTCTTTTCAACATTTGCAGTCATGGGAGTATTGCTCTGGCCACGCCCTGTTAAGTCAAACTAATCTTTTAATACTCGGTGGAATGGATTAAATTAGAATAAATTATAGTTGAGTCATAAAAAAAATTCGAAATCAAGTAAAGAATTAGGATTCCTTTAATATTTGCTTGCAATTACGCTTACCCCAAAAACATACGAGTACAATAGATACGCTCCCATCCACAAAGGTACGCACATTTTTATACACACACACATATATATGTGTGTATTTCCTAAACGGTAAGGGCAACGTACCTACCCACACATGATTTTATCTTCATGATGATTCTCTTACATTTTTATTACCGTTGGGTACACCGAGAACAACGCCAACATCAATTAACACGATTTCCCAGCGCTTATCGGTAACACTTCCGCAAACATTTACGTTCATTTTATCATTCATTCATCCGGCGTTGAGTCAGCTCGAGAGGAGAAAGAATACAAATAACCTCAATGAATCGACGAGTTGTTGGTCGAGAAAGCCACGAGTTTTCGTGTTCTCATGTTCCCAGATCATGCGATTTCACATGATATGCCTTCAAGTTTTTACAACTGGATGGTCAGCCGAAACAGCAGCTACCTGTTTTAACCGACAACGGTGTTGCTGGGAGATTTGCAAGTACGTGCATCCGCTTGCCCCAGCCTCTTATCGTAATTTTGATTTCCCACAGGCCACCAAGTGGCTTCTAATAGAACCAACATTACCAGAAGATGCAATATTTCAATCCGCCATCGTCACCGTTCGTGCCCCCATTTTTGCAATCATTCATAAAGATCACATTGCTTCGCAAAACATCGTAGTCGTGGAGCATCCATACGGAAACATGAAAAAGGACGCACCTAAGACACGTGTGTGTGTTTATGTGTATATGTTTGTATTCTTGTGTATACTTGCGCTTGTACTTTTTCTCCGCGTAAAATTGATTGATGACGCAACCGCTACCAGTAAACTGTCAACAGCCGGTAACATTTGAACGATATGGCAACGCCAATGCGTACCTGTATTACTCAAGTTCCATTTGATATTTCTCGAACTTTAACATCAAGCTGATGTTAAGCATAATTAACGCAAGTTGGCGGCGCAGAAGGCGGTTGTTCGGCTTTCCTGGATATTGTAGAGGACACTTTAGGAAGTCTTCTTCTCACCGAAGCGACGATGCAAAAAATGGAATGGATCAGTCACAGATTATGCTTTGGACTACGCTACAGACTTTAATATTTAGTCTTTAGCTTTTTTAGTCTTTCGATTTTAATGTCTTGACTACTAGTTGGGCTTGTTTTGGTTGATTGTACTCATATGGTTTTCTCTCTCTCTGCCTCTCTCTCTCTCTCTCGATTCTTTCTTCAGAGCTTCATCAAATTTTTCCCTTCAAATGAAACTTGTTAATCATTGAAATTAAATTAATAAAGCAATTTCTTTTTGGTCTCTTAGAAATGTCGATTGTTTACTAAAATTCTCAATTCTTCTCTAGAAGGCTCATTTATAACGAAAAATTCATGACGCCTCAGAGTTTTAGTAAACAATCGACATTTCTAAGAGACCAAAGAGAAATTGCTTTATTAATTTAATTTCAAAGATTAAAAAGTTTCATTTGAAGAGAAAAATTTGACGATGCTCTGAAGAAAGGATAGAGAGAGAGAAAACCTTATCGATTAAGAGAAACTCAAGCAATTCTTTCCTCATAAATTAGGAAAGCTATTTATTTTTATTTTATTGGTATTCTAACAACTGAAAAAATTAAAAAACTCACACACTGTTTCCTTTAATTTCATATTTTGCGCTTTCACCGATTGATGTTCATACAGAGCGTTTATAAAAGAATTAAAATAATTTATTAAAATAACTTTGAGTTTCCATTTGCTTAATTTTATTCGATTCGCAAATGGATACGTGCAATTAAAGTTAAATACAAAGTACAAAACAAAAGCATCTTTATGCGTTTGTGATTTTGGTTGACCGCAAACAACGCACGAAAAACAACAAAAATCATCGAAATTAGTATTTCGTGGCACGTAGGCGAGTAATTTATTTAAGCACACGCACTCTCTCTCTCTCTCTCTCTCGCTTTGACCAAAGTGCACAAATACAAATGTTTCTTAATAATTGCATTTTACTTAAACAAACAAACAAGCAAGCATTCATAGGCGTGACTCCATCGAGTGTGCTTTTGTAACCAAACAACTACCGTCATTATAGCACTTTACCCACTACTCAATGAACCGCACAACAACAACGATAACACGGCGATACTCAACGAGTAGATTTAATGCAATGCATCGCATCGCAGCGAAAATAGAACCGTTTGTGGATTTCTAGAGTAAAGTTATAAATTGAAGCTTATATGAGTGTAGGGCCAGTCTGGCGTTCGAATATAAAAATGTGTTGCCATCATAAGAAATTGATGATCTGTTTTTATAATTTATTTTAAAATTATATTTCATAGTTCCTTTGCAGAATAATTTTCACGAAAAAAAAATAATACAATCAGTCGTTGTCAATGTTTCCTTTTTCATCAATGGAGATTATAACACTATTTTCTGGAAACTGCGTAAGCGATGTTTTTAATATATTTTCAAAAAATCCAATTATATTACTTGTGGATCCTTTTTGTCACATCATCCCAATAAAACAACATCATATTTCGCGATGAATTTCGAAATTAGTTTCATCATTTTAACATCGTTATCATCTAATAAATTCCAAACTGCTTTATAGAAAACCAGTTTCGACGAAGTGACCGATCCAATTTTCTTCTTTATGCACCCTTAAGAGGGAAAAACAAATATCCTGTAACCAAAACCGATTGTAGTGCAATATCGGAAAAAATTAAAAAAAATTGTTTTATATAATCGGAAATATCAAAAGCAAGCTATCCAAACAACGAATACTCAATTTTATTGACCGTGAAAAAGGTCAATTAATAATTCGAAAAAATCTCCCTTTATTTTTATAGTTTTTTTATTAAAACTATTGTATCGAGCAAAAACCATTAAAATCGCATGCGATTTAATTGACATCAATTCGATATTGCTGTCTTTTATAACAAAAATAAATACCAAATAAACTGAAAAACGGAAATGATCGCCATTCGATTTAAATAACATTCTGATTGTTCTGAAATCTGCGTCTATAAACATTTAAGTTATCTTCAAGGGTCGTGTAAAAAAACCGAAACCATTTGACAAGAAAAATAACAAATAGAAGAGAAAGAAACAGGAGTGTAGGATGAACGGCAAACAAGAGTGAGAAGTAAAATCTAAAAATAATAAACAGTGGAGCGACAACGTGACACTAACGAAAGCAATACAATAAAAATATTAAACACGTCAATATCGTCATTATGGCCATCAACATCATTATCATCGGAAACCACTTTAGCAGAGATTCGATTATTTTGGGACGAAATATTTTGACACTTTGCTACCCGAAAAGGAAACGTAACAAAGAGAATTTACAATTTCCGCTAAGTGATTGTTTGTTTTGTTTTGGTCGTTTTCTAACAACGATAACCAACAGCAATAGAGCGATGGCGTGGATTACGAAAACAATGAAAACATCAACAATAAAAATGGCAATGGTAATGGCAGACATAGAAATAAAATTACATATAAAAGTATATGTATGTATAAATGCTCACACATATACACACAAATACACACACCGCAATATCATCAACATACTTTTATGAATTTCACAACAGCTTTAGTTTATTTTCTGTTATCCCAGATTTTTCCAAAATAGTTTCACTCGCCCTCCCTCTCTGTGTCTCTATCACTCTGTTTATCTCTCCACCTTTCTCTTTCCCAAATTTTGAACTTTGAACTTTAAAATTCTGGTAGCACAATTTAGTTGATAGATTTTAATATCATCCAATTTGGTTTTTGGCAAATTATCTGAATTCAGCATCAAACTGCAATATTCGCAATTACTTCGAAAATTAGCTTGTTAATTTTTTCCTTTCATTCATTTCATCCGACTCCTCTTACGTTCTTCAACCAGATTGATTTTTGAGATGGTACGACATCTCAAAGTTTTCTGATGGAAAACTTCTAAAATTGCTTAAGGTCTGCTTTCAATAACCATAACAATAGAAAAAGTAACAACAACAACAACAATTCTGCCTTTTTCAGAATTTCAATACTGACGATATTTCAAACAACCGTCTTGTCTACATCAGTGATGCCACATCTGTGATATTTATCTACCTACAAATGCAATTTTCTTGCTATCCTTTCAGATCTCTCTATGGATTGAATCTATCTGCGTATTTTTCTGACACTGGTACGAATATCTAAAGAGACAAATGGAGCAATCGATGACGGTACAACATGGATGAGAAAGGAAGGATAAGATACTGAAAAAATCTCGTATGCACTCGCAATCCAACTGAAAACCATTTGTCCACCATTTGTTCCCAAAAAAACTATGCTGTGTACATACGTGTGCTTGTGTGTATGTGTGTGTGTGTATATATAGAATGTGTGTCTCTTTCTTTGCCGTCTTTTCTGTTGAAGTATTACGAGCAGAATATTTAACGGCGAAGTGAAGCTGGCCAAATCATCCAACCATCCATCAGTCAATCGTTATCCAATCCTCGGTCGATCTCGAAGTTGAGCCGAAGTTAGCGCAACAATTGCTCAGCGACGGGCAACAATTTGACAAATTTAATCAAAAGTTACAAAGTGTGCATGACGAAACAATTCACAAATATTCAGGTCAATCCTGTTCGAAAGACGTCAATCGAAGGAATACAATCAATCGATTTGACAACAAGAATCGAAATTTGGGGAAAAACCATCGAAGATATGCAGCACCGGTAGACATCGATAGACAGACTACTTAATGCATTAAAATCTTCACTAAATTATCAAAATTTTAAAAATTTAAATACAATTTTACGACTCGCTTTGTGAAAATTCGATGAAATTAAAAATACTTCCTTAGAATGATTCGATTTTTGAATGTTCGTGAAATTCTAAAAATGTATTGGGTTGTGTTTCCCGGTGTTTTCCGATATAAATTTCTTAAACATTGGCTTAAAAATTATTATACATTGTATAATATTTAAGGAAACTAAAAACATTTTTATTCTTCATAATCGCTTAGTAGAAGTCATTTCAAAGAAGTTAACTCATTTTCTACTATTTTTGAAATTTCTTACTATTTTTTGAAATTCCTTCTAAAGTCTAAATCAATTACTTTAAAACAATGCAATATTTCGCAAAGCATTTCAAAAGGATTTGCTCTAACATTTACAAAAGAGCTTTTCAATAATATAATCTTCTTTTTTCCATTTTTATTTTTTCTATTTTTTCTGTTCCCAAACAAAAAGTCGTTGAAACTTTCAAAACCAGATAAAAACCCCGAAACAATAAATTCAACAAAAATTGCAAATAATTAAGGAAAATATAATTTTCCTTGCCAACAGAAAGAAAACCAACCCAACAGGAAAAATAGTCGAAAAGATAGAAAGAAGGAGATATTATAAACTCGTAAATTTAAAAAATTATGATTAAAATAATTTTGAATTTTATTATAATCTGTTTCTCTTTAAAGACTACACTTAAAAAAATTAATTAATAAAATATACTTTCCAATATCTTTGATCAGTCTCACGACTTTTACTTTTCACTTTTTATAAAACTATATTTCCTTTTGGTTTTCGTGAGTTTAAATAATTTTCTTTTTGGTTGAATTAACTGAATTGCAGTTAAAGTAATAAATTTCCTGTTGCTTTTTATCAAACGTTCGAAAGTTTAGTCATTTCCTTAGCGCAGCATCACGCCATCACACACTAACACTCATACACTCAGACCAACACTCTAATAATCATCGTGGGGTTGTTTGAAAAAGTTTGCACATTTTTTTACCGTTGAAGGCGAAAATTATTTTAACGATTGAGCGGGGATATCGGTAATTGAATTGGACAGCAGTAACACGCACTACGGGTTGAATTTTGCAATAGATGGACCAAAATTTAATCATTGACTTCAAAGTTAATTATTTATAGCATAAGAGTAAATAACAGACGTTGTGAAAGGATAGCAATATCGAACACTATTTCGATTATTTCCTAGTGGAAAGGTCACTTCCAAAAATTCGTGGATATTTCATTCTTGAGGAAGAAGGATGCACATATAATGACAGTGGTGAAGGATGGCGTAAATTCCTTATCTATTGATGGAAATATTGAAGATCTTTTACCTTCAAAATATTTTAATGGAGTCTATGTAACAAAATGTTGCTAAAGTGGTCGAAAATTATCGATATTTAGTTTTGTTTTCAAAAATTCAACCACTGTGCAAAAGTGGAAAATGCGAAACACGAACAACGTTAAGACGTAAGGACAATATATATAAAAAAATGGTAAGGAGTTATAGCGGAGTTTAGTGCCTTACACATAACCTTCATTACAGTTTCTTTTTCTTTTAACTTTAATAACTCTATGGAAAAATTAACGCAATTCCCATAATTTTTAATTAAATGCTCTAAAGCTTAAAAAATTCTTATTCGTCTAAATTCAGTTGATATAAAAATCACCTACTTGCATTTTTTCTCAATACTATTAAGAAGTATAAAAATAATTCGTACTGTTAATTATATATAATTTTTCCTACCAATACTGAGAATACACCAAACTCCACAAAACTTTTTATAGTAATTAAATCATACCAAAATTATCACAATTAAATTTTCCCAATACTTTATCAAAAAATACTGACCTAAAGTACTTAAACTGATTTTTTCATTTCATTTCTTTTATTTATATAATTAACTCAAAAAATTAATTCATTTCAAGCTAATTGAAAGTATCAATATTTGAAATTTTGCCAAAATTTCGACAAAGAAAAAACCTTTGTTTAAAAAAATGTCTGAAATTGAATAAAGCTTTCATCAGTTCACTTAAAAACTACATCAAATAGTAATAACCTGAATATCCAGACGGCCGCTATTCCATTCGTTACGTACGAGTTTTTTCGTAACGGACCCGCATAATCCTTCCCTATCACAACGCATCGTATTCCTCAACATATTTCCATTTAACTAAAAAAAATTGTATTGCCCTTTTATATCTTTTACTGGTACCCGAATGAAATACTCCAATGTATGTCAATCCTTTGCAACAATTTTTTGACGTTCGTCAACCAGAGGCCACTGAAAATTGTGCACAATATGTAATCTAACGACCAGCAGCTGCCACCAGATACATCACCATCATTGTCGTCATCATCACTCTCCTTCTGTCTGATTCCCTCTTCTCTGGATCCCTCTCTATTTCACCCTCCTTTCATCCACCCTCTCCGAACAAAAACACTGGAGGAAGATTTCCTTTTCAGCGCAAAATATTACAAAGGAAGAAAGAAAGGAAAATTAAAGAGAAAATGTTACAACGGGACAAGAGATGAAATAATGACGAAAGGAATAATTGCACTCTCGAAGGAAATCGTTGGTAGCGGCGACCGAACTGGCCTCTTTGTGTCTAAACATTATTTCTTTCTTTATTTCTGCTTATTATTAAAAGCCACTGACCGAATGACTGAGGAGCTACTATATATAGTGTATATGTATAAATGATTATCTGCTCGACAGACTGACTTATGATGGAATGACGAAAGAAAATTGCCTTTCCTTCATGTGTCACAATTTTTGTCCAGTGGAATTTTTTCTTCATACGTCACAAAAATGTTTGCATACTTTTGACAATCCAAACACGCTTTTACGTGAACGTGTGTGTGATGGATGATAGGTCGGTCGACCAGTCGGTAAAAGCAATGCATTTTGGCTCCAAACGGCCAAGTTTGATTTGAGAACAAACCAGTTTTGTTCGTTTAGGCTTTTTCACTGCTTTTATGAATGGAAAACCTGTAATCCTGTCTGATCTATTTTATTTGCTGAACATGAAAAACGGCACCTTTCCCGTTTTTGAGGCTACCCTCGGGTATTGGTCTTAACTATTGCTCTTATTTTCTTAACCGACGTTTTTGGAACTCCGCGAATGAAATTGTTTGTACTTTCTAAACAGTCTTCTCTGTGTCTGTGCGTGAATGTGTATTTGGCTTCGTCAGTATTCGATGGATCCATGCTCATAGTTTGACCGTGTATTTCTGTATCGGTGCGCAGCTTTTATTTTGTTTTTGTACACAGCTGTTTTAAACGCTCGACTGGTAATGACCGCAGTAGGTTTTGCGCGTCCATTTATTTATGTATGTCCATCCATTTGTTAATTGTTGTTGTATTTATGTATACTTCGTAGCGTTCAGAGATACTCCTTTTTATACTTTACACGAAGGAACCTTACGCCATTCCTTATGCCAGATATTTATCCTATTTTATTTCCAACATTTTCCGCCCACACTCAGACACATGAATTATAATTAATCATTTTTGGTAATATCTAAACGACGTGGAAAGCATATCCACTGCTTTTTAGGCACTCCTTGTCAAATCCATTCATATATCCTGTGTGTACAGATTTCCTTTTTTGTTTTTTATTTTATCGACAGCATGTCATTGAACTGAGCGCATTCAACTTTCAGGTTTTATGAGAATCGCAGCAGAATATTTGACTTTTAGTCCAGATAGATCAAAGCAGTGCCTTCGGGTATTTTGACTAAAAGCATACCAAAATCCCTCAAACGCTGTCTCTCACTTTGAAAATTAAACCTTTAAGTACTCGCGCGATTTTGCTTCACTTTTGTAAAGTAATGAAACCCTGCAACAATCTTTTTAATCTCTTTTCTACCCTCAAGGGCTTGCACATTGGCAACACAATGAATGCTGATGAATTTGAAACATTTGCCAAAAATTTATTATATTTTTTAGGTAAATCCTGCAGAGAAGGTCATTATTTTTGGGGTGCTAAATTTTTTGGTTATTACTTGTTTGCATTATAATTATTTTTGAAATCCATTGAAATCCAAACCCATTCATATTTTTGAAGGTTTTTCGTCAGTGAAACATCCAGCAGTCTGATTAGTTTACATAAACGAATGATACGCCATCAATGCGCTGTGTCCTTGCGACGAGCTTATAGCTCTGTGTCATAACATCGAGCATCAGTCGATCGATAAATCGGTGGGGCCAGTTTTGGTGTCGATGGTGCGATTTTTGCAAATTGTTAGCGCTTTTCAATGCTATTTGGTTTCTCCTTGGTGCTAAATTTAAGTCATGTTTGCAACATTTTCTAAGAGTATTTATATTAATTGTGCTGACTGATAAATGACATTGCCATAGTTTCAATTTTATTGCCGATGATTGGTAATATTTCATTATTATTATTATTATTCATTATTATCAATATGCATGACATGTTTACCCAAGTGATTAGTTTAATTTTAATAATGGAAACTACAATATGAAAAATATTTATTGTAAACTCTCTAACCTTCAACTGAACGCCTCTTCGAATATTCCAAATATTATATTTATCCTTGGGTAAGTCATTGGTGCCACCTGATAGAAATGTATGATCAAATTCAATTATTTAATCGAATCTAATTATTGGGAATGTTTTGAGTGTGCTTGCATTATTTAGTACAATCTACGACATTACTTAATTATTTTCTGCAGACTTTTCAATTTGGCAACAATTTTATATAATAGTCGTATAATAATAATTTCAATGATAATTAAAAAGCACCTCCATTTAATATTTTTGAATAAGCTTTTCTCAAAGCTCACAATTACTGAAGAACGATTAGAGCTATCGTTATGAAGCTTAGTACGAATATTTTCTGCGAGCACAAACCAATTAGTTTTGAAAATGAGTAAAATCGGAAATTCGGTTTAATATCGAATATTTATGAAAAGGCTTAAGTGTGGTCCGCTCACTAATACAGTAGTTAGCAATATCTCGTAAACGCTTGGGGATATTTAAATACAATTTTATGCAAGTGGTCATAACGTCATTCTGGATATTCTAGATTTCAGCTGCAAATTTGTATTACGGGTTTAGGGTGTATGAGCTCCGGCCAGACCGGAGTAAGTGTTGTTATTTTTTTTATTGTTTTCAATTGTTTTCTTGTTTCCCTAACAAGCAAAATTACGGCCGAAGCAGTAGGAAGGTTTACCCAGAAATTATGTCATACGCCCTTAATGTAAATCAACTAAGTTTCGTGATATTTTGAGAAGGATCTATTTCAAAGGACGATGACAAGGATGGGATAGAAAGATAAGGTGCAATCGGAAGCATAACTAAGTGTGCTTGTTCTACTTCCCCAAGTTTTAACTATTTGTTTATTTATTTATTTATTTTAATTTTATTGTGGTAATTATTCTAAGTTATTTTTTGTTGTTATTGTTGGTTGTATTTGTTGTTGTTTTTCTTTTTTGTAAATTGACTTCCGACACTTGACAAACAATAACCACTACGGATAGTCATTAGACATCTCTGGTAGATTTAAGTACCGACTGACGTCAGACTTATATATCTTTCTCTTTTTTCTCTCCCTCTCTTTTCCCCTTTATTTTTCCCCTCTCTCACTCTGTGTCTTTGTTCCAATTTGTACCAAAATTCTTGGTAATGAAGCTCCCAAAGGAAATGGAAATTTACAAATTTGTAGCTCCGGAAGGGAAAAATAAATAATTTTATTTCATAAAACAATCGTTTATTTATTCCAAAATTTCCACAAAAATTACTAAGGTTCATTTTGAAAGGGCTAAGATGGATCACAAAGAATTCAATTCTTACTAAAAATTAGAATTTACGGCGATGAAAAAAAAGTAAGAAATTCATTTTTTATTAATAATTTATTTTCATCCGGGATTTAATTTTCATAAAAATTTTAAAAACAGTCTTGACTAAATTAACTTCACCGACTGCCCTTGGCCAAAAAATACAAATTTATTTTATCTAAATAAATTATTTAGTAAAATGTAAAAAAAGGTAAAATAAAAGCAAAATGTAAGAAAAAAAAACATTAATAAATCGAAATGGCGAGCGGATATTGGTGTGATCCCAAATAAATTTGCCTAAAATCGTTAAATTGGTGTCACAATCGTGGCAATAAAAATGTCGTTTAATGCGAAAATAAATTAAGAACAATATGCGCAAACTCTTGTAACGAGTTTGAAAAAAAACTGTTATCTTGTTCGTTTCCAGTCAACAAATTTGTTTCAAGTCCAAAAATTTATGCAAATAATTGTTATGAAAATCATGAGAAATTAATAAACAAATAAATTCTTAACGAACTAATTAATACCAATTAGTACAAATAAATGAAATTCGTTTGACAAAAGGCTGGATGAGCGGGCGGAATATTTGAAAGGACTACAAGCTGCCCCTCACCCATACATGAAAATCATATACGATTCATCTATGCCTTCACAAAAGCATGAATCGAATGTTTAATCATCATTACAATCATAATCATATTGCTCAATACGAATTCACGATAAATGCATTACTTCCAATAGATGTCAAACGAATACAACTAGCACGGACCAATTTAACTGAGTTTAATATTACTTTTAGCTCATCATTATTTCACCATTTCTTCACATTATTATGACTATTATTATCCTCTTCGATACTATCGTTATCATCATCATTATCGTCGTGCGTTGTTATTCCATGTATGCCACTCACGTCGTAGGCTGCGGTCAGTTGTTCCTTCGTGTCGCACAATGAAAACGAACATATATGCAAACGAACACAAACACTCACACACTTATCGTTAACTATACTTATAACATTCTTTTTATGTTATTTGACGGCGCAAATTCATGTTTATGCTAGTAAAACATACGATCATATGCATGCTTTCGTGCGTGTGTAATTATTCGCCTTGGTGTATGTGTGTGTGTGAGAGAGAGAGAGTGTGTTTGCATTTGAATGCACGATTGCATGCATTTGTATTATGTATGGCTGGTTTGTATTGGTACCAATTTGTTAGCTTATTTCGCCGTTGGATGCAGTCACTTTCTATCTCTCTCTATCCCGCCTCTCCATTGCTCTCTTTTCATTCGCGACTCCATTAAGTTGTTATAGGTGCAAATGTCATTCATTCATTGTAGTCGCTGTTGCTCCAAAGTTTGTGAGCCTTTATGTGTGTGTGTGCGTGTGTGGACTTTGTGAATTTCTTTGTCATGCTTGAGTTTTTCTTTGTTTTCTTTCTACATTATTCATGTTTCCCGTGGTTGCAGCTCCCCTCCCCCTTTAACACCCCTCCATCGCTTTTAATTTTCCCTTCTTTGCTTGCTTTCTATCCTTTACTTCAACTTCTTAGCTTTTTGCTTTTGTTTAGTCAGATTTTTTTTTGTTTTGATTAAACATTTCATACGCTCTGATTCCCGTTAGTTTAGCAGGTTAGTGGAACATGACAGTCGCAGTTGGAATCACAATCGGTGAAGCGGCAGCAGCAAACGGGCACTATTTGGGTCTCGCTCCTCTTTTGTTCTCGAAATGTTTTTTGTGCCAACTAAATACTATCTGCTCGTGTATTTATTATTTGTTGGTCAAACGGACCAAATGTTTACCTTTAGAATGGTTTTGTTTTTTTTTTTTTTTTTGGGCATTTAACAGGCCACCGGCAATTGCTGACAAACAAACGAATGAACGAGCAACATTAGTAAAGCGATATCAATAGAAGGAGAAGAAAACCAAATAAATAATCCCAAAAAATGTCCTTGAAATTTGTTCAACGCCATATTTGCAAACATTGAAGGAAAGATATTTCGTGGACTGTAGAAAATCATAGATAGTACGAAGATACACGATCAATTATACTACAATACAATGCAAAGCGTTCAGTCTGAATTCTGGAAAAATTCTGGAAAACTAAAAATATTAAAGAGTTAATTTTCTGTTTTGGGCTTTTACGCATAGCTAAAATAATTTAGGAGCCACAAGTGCCCCGGGGGCATATAATGATCAACATTTTAATGCACAAGGATGTATCCATAAGGATAAAATGACTCAAAATTACTCGACAACACAATCCACTTCTTCTTCCTACATCGTCTCACAACCTCTGGAAGGTACGTGAAAATACTCCTGGAAAGACTGCATGAAAGTCATTTAATATTCAATAAGATTGAAGAGAAGAAACAAGCGCCCACTCACACAAATACAAATGTTATGGATGTGGTTATGCCGAGTACACCTACTCCTACAATCATTCTCTTTATTTTTATTGAACGAAGGACCATTATCAACCGTACGTTACAGCCTCGTTAAAGGCAATGACAAAACCAACAAAGACAACACCAACAACAACAACAAACACAACGACAACATACAGTTTTTATTGCTGGCTGATTTTGTCACGTGCGGGATTTATTGTGGGAGCAATTGAATCTTGATATAATGCAATAATATTCGTAGGAGCATCATCATCAACAACAACAACAGCAACGTCAACCATAACAGCAATAGCATTATTAACAACATCAAAAATCAATAGAAACTTCAACAAAACGGTAGAAATAACGAAAGCTAAGCGTTATCGTCGTTAAAAAACTGAAATAAAAAGTCAAATAGCAGGAAAAATAACTGCCATTAACATCGACAACAACAATGTCATCTTGATAATTTACTAAAATTTTACATTTGAAATCTTGCAGGTGTTGGAGTAAAAGAAAATTATTGTCAACTATCTGGGACATCTCCAAGAGCGTAATTTTCAATTTTCTGTCTTAAATAAATTTAAAATAAAGATTAAATTTAATTCCTCTGCTAAAATCAAAATTTTTGCTTTCTAGCAGATACATACTTTTTAGAAGGATACGTTTTGCAATTTATCGGAAGTGGCGAGTAATTAAAATGCATGCAAATACATGTATATTAATTATTATTTAAAAACCGAGAAAACAAAGGCTAACTCTTTCTAAATATGTTGAGTAACAACAAAAACAGTTATTATGAGAGTACTGTGGTTGTTATAAATTTAATGATAGTCTAATGTAATTAAGATGACAATGCTGATTCGAACACCCAATTTGTATTTGTTGCTATTCGCAGCATAAACCAATCATACATGATTTTTTCTTTGCATGGACTACAGTTTGCATATTCTGCAAAACAGTTTTACTCTTCCTCTCCCCGTTGGTTAGTTGATCACTATAGTTTCCAAATCAATCATAATTACAATTTCATTTTAATAATAATATTTAAGCGATTTCTACGATTTTTTACATAACTTTTTTAACATCAAAACAGATTCACGACATCTCATACAAGATTCGTAGAGGAAATTATTGGAACTAACACTCCGTGAACGTACACATCCGTTAATGTGTACTCCATGGAGTTTAAATGTATCAATATTTTTCTTTTTAAATTTCAAATTCCAAAATTGAAAATATATTTGCAGAATTTTTTTTAAATAGAATTTTCGAATTTTTCGCATTACGAGTAATAATCTGCAATGAATTTTTTCAAATATTTAAAATCTTCATTTCAAAAATAGATTGAATACTCGAGAACCTAAGGAGTCTCTACCTCTTCACATAATTTTATTCACTCACTTTCTGTTTCATTTATTGAGACAGACATAATTTCATATTATTTCTAGCTGAACAATTCGCAAAATTAAACAGACTGTGAAAACGACTCCGCTTGTCGCGACCTTAAGAAAGCAGAACCAGCAAGACCAGCTAAAAACAGTTACAGGAGATTTCTTCTCCGGCTCGCAAAAGCCCTTTTCGAGCAACAATGATTAACAACCGTGAAAATGGCAAAATATTCAATGCTCATTTATCACATTCCTTTTTAAATAAAAGGCGAAGAAAAATAACCCAGATGCAGAAAAATGAAAAGAACAAATATTGTAATGAGAAAATTGTAATGCTTCTTCAGAAAGACCGTAGGTCATTCTCATTTAAACACCCTAATGAATTCTCAGATTCGAATTTCGTTAGGTTGTCGTGATTTCACGCTTACGATTCTGCGCTAGTGCAGTCAACGTTAAAAAATTTGCATTATTTTAAATTTATATTTCACACTTTTGCGTAAGAAAAAAGTCATCAGATTAGAAGCAAGTAGGGAACCCTAGAGTCCTCAGACACCATGTCTTTTTTTTAATTTTTAATTGAAATATTAGTTTCTACGTTTCAAAACCATCACCGTCACCAATTTCAGTGTCATGTCATAACAGTAAAATTTCAACAAAATCTCAATTCATTTTACCCAAAGTAAATTCTATTGAAATTTTTTAAAAACTAAAAAAAGACACAAGAAAGAAATGGCTGCACGAATTAAATAAAAATTGTCGAGGTTTGTTCGTTCAAATTCCTGACTCACTAACCGGAAACCTATCATTCTATCCAATGCTCGGTCTGCATTCATCGTTCATTGCCCTAGAATTTATGACTCAGCAATGCTGAGTTTGTTGCCAACCGGATGTGGTTATGCCGTTCCAACCTGATCAGACTGGACTCATTTTTACATGTGTGTCCTCTTTTCAGTCGTGAACACACATACACTTTAAACACATGTGTGGATGTCAGTATGTGTGCGCGTGTGTGCGAATATTAGCGGAAAATTTCTACTCGTTGTGTCCCTGTATGAAAGCGTGTGTGTCTGTTTGTGCGCGTAAGTTCATGAAAGTGTTCATAAAGGAATAATTAAAAGCAAAGTTCAAAGTCAGTCAGTCAGACTCCGAATACGAGTTCACGGTTAGTTACCGTCCCGCTATTTCTAAAAGGATTGACTTTCAAAGGATTGACTCGCTTTTCATTTAGCGTATCGTCATGATGACGCAAATGCATTTTCCGGAGGGACTTTTTGAAGGTACTTTGCTGCTTTACTGCGACAACTAATTCAACAAATTATTTTGGTACCAACGATTTGCTTTCTCATTTTGACTTTGTTCATTTTCCTCTTTCCTTTTTTCTTTTTTGGCTTTTTGTTTTTTTTTTTTTTTTTTTTTGGTTCGTGCAATCGTAACTTTTCGCAATGAATCGCAATGGTCTAAAAGCAATTAAAAACTTCATTGCAATAAAATTTCAACTTCATTTTAACTTTTTTAAGGACCTGAGAATACTTTCGAGTAATTGCAAATCTTTCATAGTGTGTATATGTATGTGTGTATATGTGTGATATAATTCTTTTTAATAAATCTTGCTTGTAATTTATAAAAATCGTATTGCTTAATGTTATTTTTAAAAAATCAAAGAATGTGAAAATATTAGAATGTTTAGACAAAATTGTTGTCAAAGCGTTACCCCAGAGGAAATCGGTAAAACCCATTGTTGACGAGGTTTTTAATTATTAATTATTATACAGTCAATTTTGATAAAATCAATTGTTTTTTCGTAAAGCGTCAAAATGTTTTAATTTTTAGATATTTTGAAAATTTAAGAAAACTGAAGCCGTTTTAATCGATAAAATAATTAAACTGTCCCAAGAAATTTTCATAGGCTCTTGTATAAAATGGGTATTACGAGTGGTATGGGATCTTATGAGTTTTGCAAGGAGTCTTTTCTCAGAACTAAATACGAACCAACTACGAGTAAAATAAGGACGGGTACATCCCCTTCTCCAGGGCATGATCTGGGAATACTTTTCCATTTTTGATTTATTAGTATCTTGTAAAGCAGGGAGGTCCTCAGATTTGTGTGATTACTGTCGTCCATCCACCTATTCAAATACCGTTAATAAATTTTGACGCGCACTTAAAGCATTCCACGAATATTTTAAAATTTATAAAATTATTTTCGAAAACGACAAAAGAAAATTATTTCAGGTCAAAGAAATTTAATATTCCCCTGCATCGAGCTCATCAAATATGAACAAAGAACTCTAGAGAGACGAAAATAAGAAGAAAACGAAAAATATTCCTAACTAAAATAGACTCGACACAAATGCTGACGCAAGTAAAACATGTGCCGAAATTTCAAAAATAGAAAAAATTTTAGCTGCGCCTAAAACGTGACTGCAATCCATAAACTGTCAGAACGTACTCTGCCACTCTAGGATGATACCACGTTAAAAAGAGAAAAGCAAATTCACCGGCACATTTAGGATATTGTTTTACTGGCGGTTCACAAACGTATTGCTGTTTCTTATTCTTCTTCCTCTTCAGGAAAATCATTGAGTGATAGAATTTGTCGTTTCATTTAAGTGGATAAGTCTCGTGCAAGGAAAATGCGCAGCGTTAGCAAAAATAGAAAATGAAAGGACAATTGGGCCAAATTCTCTTTAACGAAACAACAATCGAACGTTGCTGCGAGGAATCTAAATCTGAGACAAATGTGACTGAAATCAGTCGAAGGAAACAAAAAACCGGGCCACACGCGATTTTTCAGTAATCGTTTTTCTTTTTTTTTTTGGAATGGGTAATTTCAAAGGTGTTTACTGAAGTGGTGGAAGGAAGATGAAAAGAGAGCGAAAAGAAAGAAAGACAAGAGAAAAATTTGAAAGAAAGAATGGAAGAGAAATTTTGGTAAAAAGTAGGAAAGGAAGAGAGGAAGTCAGAGTGAAACAAATTTTCGTTTTATTTAATTTCCTTTCTTGTTCTTTACTAGTTTTTTCTCTTCATTTTTATCGATCCATTCGTAACAACAGAATCTGTGAAGAATTCTCCGAGCAAGTGAAAGATCTCTCTACTTCTTTTTGATTCATCTGCTCACGTTATTGTCCTGAATTTTGTTTAGTGCATGAATATCGTAATTATGACTACTTTCCAAATTTTTTCTGATGTTTTTAAAAAATTGAATTGAATTTTAACAATAATTGCGATATTCCTAACACAGAAATGTATATTAGAATTTAAAGACATTTTAATTTTTACCGCTAGCCAATATTTTTATATATTTCCCATATGGTATGATAATTATAAATTCCCTTACAAAAAAAAAATTCTTTCATAAAAAACCCTTCTGATGACCCAAAAGTAATTTGGACGACCCAGACAACCCTGTTTGTTGTTCCTAAGCCAATACGAAAACCTGCAATCAATCAATGCAGAGAGGGCGCCACACGTCCCTTTTTGTCGGGATATGCAAGCAAGCTAGAAAGACACATGTCTAGGCCACAATCCCCAAGTGAGCCTCAGATTGCGGTTAGCATTACAGCAAATTAGTATGGTTTACACGATATTTCAACGAGCAAGTTTGAAAGTTCGAAATCATAAATATTTGGATAAAATTACATCACACTGGGGATTCCAGTGAATCAAAATTACAGTAGCCAATAACCCAAATTCCACTCCTTTAAATTTTCTGTAACACTTGCCTTCGCTGCAGACATACCAGCTCTTGATAGGTTAAAATTAACCCGGTAAGCTCATGTTAGCAAATCTGAGCTGTCTCCGCTGACTTAAAACTTCTATGTCATTTATTTGATAAGGGTATTCTCAATGTAAATATAAAAATATGATATAAATATAAAAAATCAGTTACCTTTCTAACTGGAGGATGTCAGGGTCATTTCCGCACCAGGATTTTTCTTCTAATTCCACAAAATTCCCGGAATAGTAGATAAAATTTTTCAGGTTTTTCCTAAGTCAATTTTCATTCCAAAATGTGAAATGGGTAAGCAAGCGAGGTTAGCGTTTAATATTCAGAGTTGTTCTATTTCAAATTTCTTCATATCCTTCAATAAATATATATCATTGATTCATAATTATGTTATTGATTTTATAATCACAACAATTCCGACACTTTCCAAAAGTAGAAGCTAAAGTGTAGAGCCTCACAAGACAAAAAAGGGTAAAAGAGCGTGATTTTTTCAGACATAATAAGGCGCTATTATTTTTTATTGCGTTTTAAAGATAATTACAATAGTTATTTTTCCTCATAAACATTTTGCTATTATTTTCCGATCTATCGGAATTCATATCTTATATATTATTTGATTTTTGATTAATGCAGTATATGTTATTGTGCTTTCCTTAAATTTATATTACTAAATGCAATTAAACCCGATTTTTTAACAAACACCATTCTATACATTATTCATATTAAACAATAAGATACATTTTAAAGTAACTTTTAAATCAAAAGCTCTTCCATTCCTCATTTGCCTTGAAAAGGATCCTTTTTAATATATTTTTCCAAATTCGCATCACCGTCCGGTTCGACTTGCGACAACTGAGAGAATCCTTCCTCATCAACGAAACAAATTTCATGACCATCAGGATCTGCTAATATAATCACACGAACGTTCGCTTTCCCTGGCGTTTCTAAAGTTATCAAAGGTGTTAAAATAGTTGCTTTAGCCTCACGAATCAACTCGTCAATTGTAGTTTGGACAGTGCTTGCTACTGCAAATGCTATACGTCCATATGCCTGGGCACGGTCCAACGGCTCCGATATTTCATTCAAACTCAATGCGGCTTGATTATCACCGTATGACAATGTAATACATTTCGATTCCTCTTTCACCAATTTCATCGACAGCAATTCATACCAATATTTTTTCGATGCAGCCAAATTCTTACAGTTTAGCGTAACACTGATAACGGGATCAGAAGTTGGCTGAGGTTTTGCAATTATAAAGAATTTATAACCATCAGGTGATGTCAGAACACTCTGATTATTCTCCTGAGCAATTGGATAATTATTAGCGCGTGCTCGATCCAAAACTTCTTGTGATTGTATAGTAACACCTCCGAAATCATTGCCTGTTTTTATGAAAATATTTAGCAATAGCATTAATGAATACGTTATTCTGTCATACCCAATTTGTAGCTTTTTACGCCATAATTATACGTTAGTTCAAAAACAAAATGCGTAGCTTCTGGTCCATAACCAATCATTGTTTTACTCCATCGGTTGTCGTACGGTCTGAAATGGTGAAAAAAACGTCAAAACTGGATTGCGTTGTAAATTTAAACAATACACCCACCCATTACATTGCGCTTCGCAACCCTCCTTGAATTCTTCATGACGCAGAACCTGAAATGAAAATTTTACGATAAGCAATGTGATTTGTTTCAATTATTTTCAATTTAAATGCAATAATCCCAAATATCTAAAATGTTCTCTCTTAAGTCTCGCTTCGCTCTATACCGATATATTTATTAAATTGTCGTTAAGGTTTTTGAAACACACACATATATACTTAATAAATAATACAATACTCTCACATTTTCTTTGCGTTGATAAAAACCAATCAAAATAAAAAACCAATGACTAATTAATATAATTCATGATAACCTGTTTGGTTTTTCCAAACTCTTGAAATATTATTCAAATACCTTCATTCCGAGAATGGTACGAAAGAAATAGGCGTTCTTGGCACGATCTCCAATCTTGAAAACGTAGTGAAGAGCACGTCCAGGAATCATAGACATTTTTAGAAACCTCTTTTCGATTTACCTTATTTATAAAATACAGACACGAATGATTAAATCGAAAACGTACTTCGATATTTCCTTATCACAATTGGAGTCGTTCGCCCCAGACTGTTGTAAAGTTAGAATGACAGTCGTTGACGCATCTTCGATAATTGTTAGTTTATTCATTACAATATTTGTATTGGTGGCGTTTATACGATGTGGTATGAAAAACGAATTAGTTTTATAATGATTGACTGCCATTGTGGAAGGGTTGTTGAAATTATTATAATATCATTAATTGCCTAATCTAACATTTCGTCGTCGGAAATAGTTAGCAAGTTATAAAGCTTCAAAGGAATACAAGTTTCAGAGACAATATTTAGAAACCCCGAAATTGCATTCCCTACAACACTTTGGAAGCTTATTTTTACAAATGAGTTGCTATTCATGAGCCACATACAGATGATCAGCTTCCTACCTTTTTATTGTGTTTACCGTTTCATGTCTACGATTTAAAAGGTTTCATATTCTATAAACTTCGCCTGAAAATGTTTTGAGTCGCAAAATAGTGTCAAAAGTTTAAAGTCATTTTGATTTATTAGTGTTGTAGGTACACTTCTTATGTTATCAAATATCTCCCATGGCACATTCAGAGGAATAATTCATCTACGATTTTTTGCCTGATCTTAGTTAGAACTCAATTGAAAGGTATTCACGTATTCAATTATCTATATTTTCCAGTGTCCTAGGAGTCAGCGGCAGAAGTTATTGCTTATAATTACTTTCAGAGTATATTTTCGAGACTACTCTGCTTTCGAAATACCAATAGTATAAATTATTAATTTCATTATAATACCTAACACAAGTTTGCGTGCGACGACTGTTATTACGAGACATCTTTCATTGACGCTGTAATAACACTTACAGTAATCGCAATATTCAAATTGAAGTTTTAAAACTGGATTATGAGTTAAGATTTGAGACAGATCATAAGTATTTATTCAAGTTTTAAATCAAACTTACTACTACTTTCTAAGGTATTTATCGCAGCAGTCCAAGTTTCTCATGTTTACTAATTTGAAAGAAAAGCGAAACGTTGCTTGCTGTCTAAAAATTGCCAAAATTGCATTAGCTCATGCTGACCAAAATTACATGCTTACCAATAGTAAAAACTCCTGGCTACCGATTAATCGAATAAACATTTCTAACGTTGGGTCTGACTAATCCTCTTGATGTTAGCTTTTGTTATTTGTTTTATTTTGTGAAATATTTGGCATTTAAAATTGACTTGATGCCAGCTGAGGAATTTAGTAGTGAAACCCTGTTTGCACCTTTTCTCGAGAAGCAAAGTCTCAAACTGTTCAGCATACTACACTATATTTATTCCTCTTCTAATTTTTAAATAATTTGAAGGTTTAAGTTTCAGCTCAACTCGATAGCGCCATCTCTACAGCAGTAGTTGAGATGGCGTCATGTCTTTCACAATAGATCTGATGGAACGACTATTACATTACCAATTTTCATGGGCAATCTCGTGCTATGCACAATTTGTTATTTTGCAAATTGGAAATATATCGCCAACAAAGAAAATCAGAAATGGCATCGTTGCCGAACACCAATTGTAAAAACCTAATACATATATATTAACGTTTACTAATTTAACGTTTTTACTAGGTATTGACATTGTTTTATTAATAATTTGGAATTATAGATATTCAGGAAGACTTTTGTTTCAGTGAGCGGAGCAGAGTCCATGTAAAGGTGTTTCCTCTCATGTTATTTCTCCATCCATCCATCCATTTCTCTCTCTCTCTGATATTTCTATGACTTTCATTGATCATGTAATTTTTCTCTCTATTGAACGTGTTCATACGCGCACGGTCTGCTATTGAGCAATTAACTTCTGCGCCCGTATTTCAGTTTGATATTTCAGGTTGGAAGTGTTGTGCGGACGATGACCAAAGTAGTGTTCAGTTTGTGCTCGTTACGTTTTCGATAATAGAAGCGTAAACAATTTCAAAGCTCAAGAAATTGAAAACCACGATTTTTATAAAAAATATCACAATTATTCAGATTTGTTACAAAGTTTAATAAATGCCAACTCGATTTTGTTTTAAATCTCGAACGACCCACTACCGAACGAATTTCGATACAAGTAGCAAATTTCATTGGTGTTGTTTTTTCATTTCGTCGGCGGCGATCTGTTGCTCTGTGTGGGCAAGAATAACAAAAACAACAACAATCCAAAGTACAAAGCCGTACACACCGCCTCCTTTCGCCCTCTACCCTTCACATTAATAAGTAATCGCGAAGCAGGTATAAAGCTGATAAAAGTTTGAATATTTGGTCGTTTTTTTTGATACGAAAGTGAAAGAAAAATGTGCATTTAAAGGAGAGAAGTGAAACGATAAAAAATACGAGCGTACTCACGTACCGGAACCGCTGTCCGCAATTTATTTCTGTTGGACATTCAATAGATATAGTAGTGTCAAATAAATAGAAAAGTAATAAAAAAAACAATTACAAAAAGTGAAATTGATAAAAAGATTTCCCTCAATATTTGTTCAATTTTTCTCTATTTTATTGATTTCTTAGAGAAGAAAAGAATTTCAAGAAAAAAATATTGTGCTTCTCAACGACATTTTTAATTGAACTTAATAACATCGATGTCACGTAATTCTATTTATTTCTTATCTGACAAAAATACAACAACAAAAAACCAACAACGATTGTGTTGTTTTGCTATTAGTTATTATTATCTCAAAGATTGTACGTGTTCCGATGTGCATTAGCTGATAGAGTCAATATAGAATCGAATTATATATATATATATATATATATATGTACGTCATTCATATTTTACCGCACCACAACCACCGCCTCCCCAGCAGCACACCAACCAACCAACCCGACTCGACTATTTCTTCTACAAAGTATGCCTTCACTTGCAGCGCTCGATGAAATTCAATACTATATAATCATGATATAGCTGCGAACTATTTATAACCGATAATTTCCGAAAGTTGATGATTTTGAACTTTGATGAACTGTTGATGAGTTTCCTTATCACAACAACAACAACAATAGACAACTATAGCTGGTGACAGAGAGAGAGAGACTAACCTGGTCAGTATCTAAAATGAAATCCGTTATAAATCTTAATTAGTAAATATCAAAACCTTTAATTATTTTTTAACACTTTCTTAGAGATATTTACAACAAATCTTGTTTGGGAAAACATATATAAAACTTCTTTATTTAAAAAAATTTCCCTTGTAATCATGTAGGATTGATTGTTCTACGACTTTCTAGTCTTCATCTTACAGCCTTATAATGTATCACGATACGAACACGATTCGAAAACGTTGACGAACACGAAACAAAAACGAAGGCTCTGATAATGAAACCTCTGCGATCACTTCGTTTCATTTCCAATTTATTGTTGTTGGCATCTACAGAAAATGTGCGATTGTTTACCTCCTACCACTTCTCCTCTCCTTGCATTCATAAGCAGCAATGCTTCTTTGCTTTGACGATCGCATTTTTGTTATCGTCAATTTTGACAACCCTTTCGTGAAGTATTCGTGATACATTATTAAGCGATTTCCAATCGAACACGGGAATGCATGTAAAAAACACCAACAAAAATCTAGTTTTCGATTCGTGTTCGTTACGTTTTCGTTATCGTTATTTTGGCATTCTTCTTCATCATTTCTTCGTTAAATCGAAGAAAAGCGGGGAAATAGCAAAAGAAAATCGAAGATTACGTTTTCGTATCGTGATACATTATAAGGCTGTTAGTGTTTTTCTTTAAATCTGTTATAAATCTAATAAATGTTTAATTAATGAACTGACCTAATTCTCACCCCAGTTTTTGTCTTAATTAATTACTGATTACACCAGTCTGGAGCCAGATGATGAGCTGCCATTGATGTGCTCTAAAATTGTTGACTATTTTTGGACTTTATTTCTTTAATTTATAAAAGAGAGTAGAAAATTTTTAAATAAACGATTTCTTTATCAATCCTAAAGAAAGGGGAAATTCTTTTACAATTTTCCAAAATGAGTTCCGTCAATTTCTTTGAAGACATGGAGGGTACATATGCGTGGGGCATATTGTCATGATAAAACACAAATTCCTTCTTGTTGGCTAATTCTAATGAATTCATTCACACGTTCGATTTGGGCGCAGTATAGGACCCTAGTTCCGCCTGAATTAAACAGCTCATAGTGGACAATTCCTGCCAATCCCACCAAACATTTAACATAACAAACATTTAACATAATTTATCTGATTAGTAAGAAGTCGCCCTCTTGCTCTTTTGGTCCTACATTCTCGTATATCACCCATTTTTTAACGTCCGAAATTGCAGCACCCAAAACATCGAGAATTAATTTTCGTGCTCTTTTTTAAATGTCCTTTTTTGAGAGCTAGCTTAATCCATATGTTGCAAAATTCCATCGACCTTTTCAGTGGCCGGCCAACCAGAATGAGTGTTTCCTTGACATCGAAATTCCTGAAATGGAATTGTACAATCTTGTTTTCATTCACGGCCTTCTCATCGTATAATTCATAATTTTTTCTTAAATAAAGAAACGTTGCACATCGTCTCTTCCATGCATTTCTGTCATTTTCAAGTAAGTTTAGCTTTACACGGGCAACAAAGTAGAAAACCTTCTTCACATGAAATGCAAGACCCTTTAAGCGTATGATCGTTTGTGACAATCGAGGAGGTGTTGCCGGATATATTGCTGTCAATACCATTTGTTTATCAAAAACCGTGGAGACCTCTTATATGGCCCATAAGGGATAAAATTTCGAGTAAATTCTTGTTAATTTAAAAACTTAAAACAATTTCCAGAAAATTATTTCACAAGATACCAAATAAAAATCACTTCATTAATTTTTTAATCGTTGAACGTTCCATTCCATTTCATTCCATAATAAACATGCTATTAAAGAATATTAAAAAGAATGTTAAACGTATTTTTGAAATATACATAAATATGAATTTATATGGATTAATCCAAAATATAAAACAACGAATTTAAGTTTCGTAGAGCCAAAGGAAAAAAAGCGAAATATGTTTTCGTGGAAAGCATAGAAAATATTTTAAAGCGGTGCAAAAAAATAAATAACCAAAAAAATATGCATTTTCGTTTTTACAACTTTTATAGTCGACAAACCACACTGACAATTGAAAAGAACAAATACTAAGAAAATATGCAAAAAATATATAAATGCAAAATATGCTTTACAAAAATTTGGCAAAAAAAACCATTGCATGTAGTTTCATTTTTAACGAAAAAAATATTAACAGAAGCTTAAAAGCGTTACGAAGTTAAAGCAAAATGAATAAAAATGTCAAAATTTGTTCGAAAACTAAAAAACCTAAGAAAGGACGGAAAAGGCACAGCAAGAGTACATAACTCGAACACTGAGAGAAACAAAACTGGAAATTGTTGAATGGTTTTCGTTAGTTCTAAAAGAAAAGTAAACCGCAAATGACAAGAAAACGCTAAGTTTTCTGTCTACACAACACAGTTCTACATGTGAAAAAGTGCCTCAAAGGACTTATAATAAAATTTTTATTTTTCTTTTCATTTTATTTAGTCGAAGCATATTGCGAAATTTTTTAAAAAAATTTTTTTAAAATTTCGTTTGTGATAATTAGAACTCATTTGTCGATTTCTCTGGGCATGATCACTTTGGGAGAATGTAGGTTTTTTTAAAAAAGGAATTATTAAAATATATTGAAATCAGCTTCCCATACAAAATATTTAGTATATTAATTCTTTTACTTTTTTTCTTAATGTGAGAACGTATAATTTAATTCATGTGGATGGAAAAATTTTATTCAATGCATAGGAAATTATGAGAGAATATTCCAGTATAAATTAAAAAAACTGATTAAGAAAAAGTAACGCCATTGTCTTCGGTAAGCGAACCTTTACAAGATGTTAAGCAGCTGTTAGTTCGGTGCTATAAAAATGTTTAAACAATTGAACGAAGGTATTCGAATGAATCCTTGCTCTTCTAATCTTAAGCAATACGCTCCTACCTGGTCGTTTCAAATTCATGTGGCTACCTGTTCCTTAAAAAGCATTCTAATACGAAAAAGAGAGAGGAGAAAGAGGGAAAAGAAAGAGGGCATTAGAGAGAGTGAAAGAGAGGGAGAGAAGAATGGAATGGAGGACAGATAGCCAGATGTGTACATAATGATTTTAGAGGTAAACATTTAAATTTAAAAATACTCCGTGTACTCGCTTCGCTGCAAATACAAAATAAACATCGTAGTTAAGGTAAAATTCGATGTTAAATACGAGCACGTACATACAAACAAATGAGCAGTCCTATTCCTTTCTTTCCTACTTCTTTCGTATTCCTTGTTGCCCAATCTTGTTCTTCTTTGCCTTAATTCAAACCCGACGTTCTTTCATATAATTATTTGCATCCTGAAGAGATTCCATTGTCCTGATTTAGTCTCTCCTAAAGCAAGATATTCTTTTGTCTATAAACTAAAACGAAATCCTAGGAGGGAATTTGCATCCTTTAAATTCATGACGTTCATATCTAGTTTTCATTTTGTAAGTGAAATAATAATAATCGTAATAAAGTACTTTTAATTATTCGATTTTATTTGAACTATAGTACTAAAGCCTGGATCAACTGAATCAACAGAATATTTTGCTATTATTTTCCATTACATGCAATAATAAAATTATGCACTTATTAATATTGTCAATGCTGGTGCGATGGAAAACTCATTTCTGTAAATATTTTCATTCCTCTCGCTCGATCGGCTTTGGTTTTATGGTTTTAATTAAAAATATATGTGAAGTTATTTCAACAACAGGATGTTGTTTGTTGGCCGTATCCTATCTACCCGTATAGTGGTTGTATGTATATACAAAAAGCAACAAGTGAACGCACGAGCACGCACACACATTGGTT
Organism: Physocephala rufipes; assembly: GCA_963966595.1. NCBI lineage: Eukaryota > Metazoa > Arthropoda > Insecta > Diptera > Conopidae > Physocephala > Physocephala rufipes. The sequence continues at coordinate 27,521,370 of OZ016504.1, read as the reverse complement.
TAGGGTTTTCATATTTTTCCATATTCTAACCTTTACCCTTTTGCTGGTAGAGCTTTCCCATGAATTTAGCTCTTAGGTTATGCGTTTTGTTGAAACTGTTGCTGACTTTTTTGTGAGGTTTTGTGGTCAACCCCGTCATCAACAACCCCGTGTCTTGACGGCAATGCAATTCATGCTAGGGGTTGAAATATCCCGCGAAATTGAATTGACAGTGGAGGTTATTAAAGACAGCTAGTCGAGTCAGCCATACTATTTGATAATAACATTTTATATCAATTTTTATAGCATTTTTAGTCGAAGGTTTATCCCTTTGTATTGATTAATTGATTACCTGCCTCAGACTCATCCTGTGATGGCTTGCTTGTTTTCTCAACTGATTGGAATTGTCAGCTCTCTGAAAACAGAGTCTCCAACAATTCGAAATATGACCTTTGACTTGACCTCTGTACTTCTAATATTTATAATACACACACACAACACAGGTATTCACAAACCTATTAAATTATTGTCTACTGACTGGTACTTATTCTTTGAGCGATGGCTAAGAAACACGAAAAGATCATTTAGTAAGATAATGCATTAAATTTCTCGATATCTATAATATTCTTGACTAAATTGAATTTGAGATGAATAATCTTTCACTTTACTTCGTCCTCTACGCATTAAATTAAACAAATAATACCCACTACGTTAACTCTTCGCGTGGACAAATTAAGCGGACGCTTTGTGGAAATACAAATTAGTTTTCCAAATAATTTTTATTTGTTCACAACAAAGAGACCCGATTATAAGGTCTCAATGATTACAAGTTTTGGAACGTTATACGCTAGTGTACCTACACACATAGACACATATGTAGATAAGCCTGTCGGTCTGTCTATTTTTCAACATATTTCCCTAATGTTTATTTGACTTTAAAGATAGAAAAATTATATCTCTAAAAGCAGAAAACAACGATATCATGAACAAGTCAAATTTATAAAGATAAAAATAAATTCAAAATTTGCGGTCATGTCGACGGTGCTATACCCTACATCTTCAATTGAAGTTTGTTTCTAAAAAATCTTTTAGAGATATATTATTTATATTGTATCGTATGAACCGTGGGTTTAAGTTAATATTTTGAATTCTAGATATTTCAATAAAATTGTGATCGTCAATTTAATATACAGACCTTAAAACTTAATTAATATTGCAATACTTAATGGCGTTATTACAGAAACCGAAACTACGCTGCTTTTTCGATTCTTTTTTTGTGTTTTTCTCTGCTTTTAGAGCTTATTAGCTCTATAAGTTAGCTCTCAAAGCAGAGAAAAACACAAAAGGGAATCGAAAAAGCAGCATAGTTTCGGTTTGTGTAATAACGCCATAAGCAATATTGTTAATTAGGCATGGCTTATTTAATGAACCAAGTTTAGTTAGAAAAACTGTAGGGTGTAAGAAGGGTCAACCATGCCTTAACAAACATGTTGCTATCTGACGCATTCATAAAGTCGTTTTCACTGAATGTCATGACAAAATCCATAAATACGACTTTCTATCTTGCGTGCAGCTGGTTGTTGTCAACAGTCTGTCGATTTGAATGCTACGCAACCCACTCGAATAGTTTTGTTGTTATTCCATTCCCATCATACTTTTGTCGTTGTTGTTGTTTGTTTTTTTGTTTGTTTGTTTGTTTGTAGGTGGTGTGTATCAAACACCCGGATACATGCGATATCAATTAAACCATGAGTGTTAGGGAGAGATGAAATAAAGCGGAAATCTATATTTCGTTGGACGCATGTGCACAAAATGCAGACGCCGTGCTTACGATCTGATTTTGGGCCATGTAGAACTATTAAGCGACGATCAGTCGCGAAACGTGAAAGTGTCGAAATCACAAAATCGCAAAATCTTTAAGAATTTCTTTTCCGAAAATTTTAAAATTTCAAGAAGACTTGATATTAATCTACTTGTACTTACTTGTTACTTGTTACTGCACTACTATGGTTACAAAGTCAATAACAACTTTTTTCGGCGTTCGTCACAAAATGGTCTTTCATTAAATTGTCTTTCCCGTGAAGAAATTGTTTTCCCTCCCATCAAAAAACTCAACGAAATTACTTTCTAAACGATCCCGTAAAAGCCAAAAGGAAATAGCACGACAGAAATTCATTATTAAAATTAGAAATTATTCAAAGGCTTAACAAAACGCAGGATGTATTGTAAGCAATGACGACAAAATTGCCTTTAAGTGGGCGTCGAAGATCTTCCTAAAGACTTGAAGATTTTAGCTACCTCTTTTTTATTGCCAGACAAATTTGCATACACATTCAAATGCAGAATCGGCAGGGAAAGCAGTAAAGAAAAGAAAAGAAAACACAACAACAACAACAACAACAGCGACAAAAGTAGCAGGAACAACAACAACAGCAGCGACAAAAGTAGCAGGAACAACAACAACAACGGTAGCAGCGGTAGCAGCAATAAATGAAAATATCAGTTTGCCGCAACAAACAACAAACAAAGCCCGAGGGAACAATCACTGTGCATGAGAGGTGACTTGGTTGCAGGCGTCAGTTTGCAGCGTTGAAAGAACGTCAAAGAAACGTTCGAATGGGGGCAAGTGGGAAGGAAACGGCGAGTTCATAAAGCATTTGAGTAGGTGCGTGTTGGGGGAGGTGGGTGGTGCGAACGTGCAATGCTAGATGAAAAACACAAATAAATGAGGAAAATTAAGAGAAGACATAAAATAAAAAAGGAACAAGCATTAATGAGCAGAAAGAGAAGAAGATGAATAGAAAGGAGATGATGAAGTCCTAATTCAAAATAAAATCCATAATTGACGTGTAGTGCAACGTAATTTGATTGTTGCTGTAACTGTTCTTGTTGTTCGTTGTGTTGTTGTTGTTGTTGCCTTGTCCATGGCCACTACGGTGCCGTAGATGTTGACGATGGTGATGTGACGACGGCAAAGACTTCATCAAGGGCTGAACGTTGTTGACTGCTTCTTGGCTACTTGCGGAGTTTGTTCACCTTCAGTTCGCACACACAAACACACACACACGCACACACTCTTACACTTATGCACGCAAATAAACAAACTATAAGATCTGAAACAACAAAAACAGTTTTAATTGATTTTTAGCATGAGTCATAAATTTATTCCATACTTCTTGACTGTTACTTGCTATTCCTAGGTTTTATTTCTTTTTATTCTTGATGAAGTAGCAACCAATCATCGCTTCCCCGCCTGCCTTTCTAACGGCATCTAAATTGAAAAGGCCAAACAAAATCGAAAAAGTCATAAACGGTGCGTAAAACGCAAAGAAAATAAAAATGTCAGGTTTTTGTATTGGCTGCGATCCAAATTCATTTTTAGGATAAAAAATTATGTTGTCGATTGCTGAAAATCAAGACTACCATTAGTCTTTTTTTAATACAATAATTAACTTCAAAAGGTCTCAAAAAGCAAAAGTTGTTTTGATAAAAATTTAAAAGAAAACCATTTATGACATATTGATCCATTACGGTTTGTTATTGTGCCTTCCGATAACTTTTCGATAATAAAATAATCTGCCCTCTTCTGGTATAGCGTGAATATCTAAAGAGAAATAATAAAATAGTTAATTTTGGCCTTGTCGAAGTTAATGCGCTCTACCCGCATATAAAGACTTTCTAATTTAATTCTTCTAACCAAATGGGCAAACAGCTCAGGAAGACAAAATGAGATTTATATAAGTATCACCTTCTTTGATGATATCTTATATTGTTTCCCTTTAGTTGCGATCATTGTTACCAGCAGACCCTGTCCCATTTTGAAGTATATTTCTGTCACAGACAGTGATTCGAACAGTGAAGAAAAGTGAATCGAATCAAGATTGATTCTGAGTCGGAACATAAATACATTTGAGTATCCTGTATACTTTAATGCATTACAAAAGTATACTTTAATGCATTACAAACAGAAGCACAAAACGAATATGTTCCGTTCGAATCGAGAGTCATATTTAAGGAATAATGGCTGAAGAAATATTCCTTTACTTTCAAACTTTAACTCCATTACCAGAATCCGTTTTTTTCAATCAAATTTTATTTCTCATTGCTTGACGATATCCTTTGGTTTCTCGTTATTTGCCTTCTGATTTTGCTAATTTGATTTTATTTTATTTAAAATAGATTTTTCCCCTTGTCATTCAAAAAATCATATTTTTCATTTATGCTATTTTTGTGACTTCTGCTTCTACTTCATTTTTTTTTACTACAAACTAAAAAGCAATCGTATGAATGCGCAATGCGATTGCTTTTAAGTTCTAAACGGCATATTCTTTTTCTGCTAGTTTGAAAACTTTTGAGTTTTCTTTTCTAAAAGCATTTTCTTGTGATTTGGTTTTGTTGCCAACACTGGTTTTTCTTCGGGCTTTTATGAGTTCTGCATTCTGAGTTTCTGAGATATCACCATCAGAGGCAGCAGCAGATACGTTTTTTTTTTGAAAAGTGGAATAAGCATTTTTTTGAGCTCTTTGTGTTCCTTTGCATTTGGAAAGTTTCCAGAAAAAAATTCTGTCTAGAGTTAAAAAATATGATCAATTCAAGTGAACGGCTGTGAGCAATGTTTTCCTTTAGAATGCGTTTAAGGCATTCATATTTATTAAAAACTATATTATTTCAGAAAAACTATATTATTTCAAATCTTTCATAAAATCGTCATTTCGCCCCTTTCTGTAAAAACGTTCTGCCCTAATTTTGCAATTATGAAATTATATAATTTCGGCAAATATTAGTTTACACAAATTAACAAACTAAAATAAATCATAATAAACATAAAAAATGCTATATTAGTTCACCGCTATATCGGTTCTCTTCGGCTTCCTTCAATTTTTCTTTTTAGCTTTGTTTACATAAATTGACTGAAATAATAAAAAGAATGCGAGAATAAGAAATATAGATGAAAACTTAGAAATAACGTCGCTTTTACTGGTAAGAAATCATCTGTCATTGATCTTTCATTAGGTTCTGTCTCTCGCTCTCATATAGTTGTCTCAGTTTTTGTGGTCTATAAAGGTATCGTGTGACTATATAATTGCAGATTATTACTTCTTCGATTGTATCCAACTGGATTATTGCGACTAATCCGTTACAGACTATTGCTGTGGTTTTATGTTTCAACGTCTTTCCTTTATTTTGACATATCGAAACGATACAACACTAACATTCTAAATAACTCTAAGACTTATCGTGCAAAATAAATTGTAACCGTTTGTAACGGATCTGATTCTCTCTTTAATGAAACTTTTACGAGAAAGTATTGAGGAAATATATCTAAAATGTTGATGTGTGTGGCTGTGTGTATGTGTGCGTTTCCTTGCCTGTGTGTGCGTGTGTTAATTAAGAAATATCTTTCGAATTTAATTGTGCACTTAAGTAGACCTGTCTCCACGGCAATATTCGTTCTAAAGATAGTTGAACTTTGCTCTACAAAAACACATCATCGTTCGTCTGTAAAATTGTAGATTTATTTATTGACAAATTGATGTAATGTCGGTGGAAGTGACAATATAAATTCCATTAAATTAAACTGGAAGTTTTAATTTAGATTCAATTTCTTATTAAAGATATATATTCTTGACGAAACATTTGATCTCTTTTATTATTATTTTTATTACAATAAATTATTTTAAATGCACGGAATGAACCCGAAAATGAAATAAAAGAGAGCAAAGCAAGTGATATCTTCCGTGCCCACAAAATCTTTAAGTGCATCAACCATCTCCAAGTGCATTGGTCGAAAACTTGGCTTTGTTGGCTTTAGTAAATTAGCATTTTTATTCTTTGCTCTGTCTTCTTCTCCGAAGCAAAGACTCGCGCAAATTAACCAGACCCTACCAATGCCATCCACTCCGTTCAACCGTTAAATTAATTATTGCGTTTTTATGAATATTGCCATCTCACGATTATTAAAAATTTTAATTAATCAAATATTCAACCTATAATTTTTGTTTTGTTTTTGTTTGATTGTTGGTTGAATTCTTCTCATACTCGGCGACCGTGACAGCTTTGGAAAAATGAAAGAGAATGAAAAAATTTAATTACTACACCACTGCTTATCGTGGCAGTCTCTCAAATGGCAAATGGTGTAAGCTTTAATTGCATTTTGTTAGTGGTGCACATCATTGCGCGTAAACGAGTAAATTGTTTATTATTCGATGGCACAGGCAAGTGCATTTGCGTATACGTCGTTCTCGATGTGTGTGTGTGTGTAACGTTCACACGTAGTGTTAATAACGGCTAATAATCGCGCAGTAACGGAAGCATAATGTATTCATAATTTTCATGGCAAATTTTAATAAAAATGAAGTTAAAATGAAGTTAAAGGTAAAAGACCTTTTTCCATGCTGAGACATGAAATGGGTCGTTATAGCGTACACTTTGTCGTGCTTAATTTTGATATTTGGGAATTTTTAAATTAAAATGTAGAAACCGTTGGATTGAAGTTCTAAAAAAGGTTATTAAAATAAAAATTAAAATAAACAGATTTTGTATAGATAAAAAGAGTTTCATTAGTTTGCTGATTTCAAAAATTATTTAAAAAATCAGTTTTAAAAAATTAAAACCTTAAAATGAAATTCAAAATTTTTTACGAAGGGCTTTCAATGTATTCTTGGTATTAGTATATAAAATAATGTGTTTTTTAACATAGCCCAATGTAGCATCAATACAATTATCATATATGGATATCATTTTTCCCATACTATATCCAAAAATAATTTATTTTTTTGTGAAAAATTCATTAATTCGCTCCCTTAATCTCTTTGCCGCCAAAAGTCATTTCTCAAGAGAGCCTCATTCCAAATATAGTTAAATACGAAGCACGAGAAACTTCATCGGGAATGAAGGGTGTCTGATTTATATCCTCGATACCACACTGTCAGACAGCAAACACTGATACTCACGGCATGTGAACGTGCCCTTTGTCATGAAGGAGCAACACCTCGGTGAACAAAGGCCAAACGAAAATCCTATCGCGTAAAAATAGAAACCTTTGAATAGGGAGTGATTATTTTAAAGGCTATCAGAGAAAGATTTTCGTTGTGTGTATGATAGTTTTTCCACCTTTTAGGAACACCGTGAAAAAATGCCCTTTCAGTCCCGAACGATGTAAATATAATTAAATTGATGGCTTTTAAACTTGCTAGGGGACTGAGTAGTCTTATTATGCCTCTGAATCAATTCTTGGTTATTTTCATTACGATGAAACGACTATTTCGACTAAAACACGATTTCTCTCCAATAACAGATTTAATTATAAAATTGTTTGCTAGATTTCCACTAGAAACGTCTAATCACTCAGCTTCGTAGATGGTGTGGTGTGTCAGCTCATCTATATCTCGTTAACAGGGAATAATTCGTAAACTAATGATCATTAATTATGATATGAATATCATTAGCTAGTGGTACCAATTAAATTAGATCTGCGTTTGTAACAATCACACACTCCAATACACCAATAAGACCTTAAATGTACCCCCATTCAGTATATTCCAGAAACTTTCCAATACAGTCTTTGAAATCTTTTTTATAAAACTTGCGTATTAGAAAATTTATTTCTGCTTAAGTAGTCCTCTTTCAATGGAAGACCAAAAAGGGAATTATATTTTGCTTAGAAAATTCATGGGGAAGGACATTAAAGACAAATCATATTAATATTTATAAAAATAATGACATGGATTTCAATGATGGATTGTAATTAATTATAAATTAATACAAAGAATTGATTTATTGGCAGTGAGGGTGCTACCCTTATTGTCATACATAGCTTCTACTTCATTGCGCCCATTCCATTAATTTTATTTTTATTAATCCATTTATTAATTGTGTGGATCTTATTATGACAAAATTTCATACGTTATTCTTCTCGATAATTGGTCATTTAAAACTCAAGTAAAAGTATATTTAAGTGTTTATACTAAGACAAGGTTTTAGTAAAAAATTGTATTGCGTTCTTAAAAGAGAATATTTCTCTTATATGGATAAAAGAAACCTCTCTCCGGATACTCTCGCTTCGTGACCAGGAATTCTATGCACGAACGAAAGGAGAGCTAATTTCGATAATTATTTTAGTATTGACACATTTAATCGAGAGTTAAATTCATTAAATGCTAGTAATGTTGGCAGCAGCTGCTTCTCACGTTTACCGCTTTTGTTCCTTTTCACGACTCACCTGTCATACCTCTTTCTCTTTTCCTCCCTTTCACTTTACCCTTAGAGAATCTTTAATTTGAGAATTTCCTTTCTTTGCGGTAAATCTACCGAACTATTCAATAGACTAAAGAAAAACCTTAGCTAAAGTAATTCCATGAATTGTAATTAATTAATTGTCTTCAATCTGAACAATCTACGATCTCCGAACAAAAGAACAAAGGTTTTAAATTTTTTTAAAAGAAAATTTTCTAAAAACCGAGAAAATATTGGCGCTCTTCCAGCTTCGTTTCAGTGTTTCGATGGATGTGAAGACAGAGGATGTGAAAGAAAAGAGAAGATCATTGTCACGATTGTGCTCCTCCGAAAGGGAGCATATGGTGGAAAAGAGCAATTACATTAAAAATTAAAGACGGCATGCTGGTGGTACGAACGCGGTTACATGGGTACGAACGGAACAACGGCACCTTGCTGGCAACTTCTGCTGGTGCTCATGCGAACTATAAACTGACTGTAAAAGTTGAAGTTACAAGTTGCTTTTTTTCTATTACTCACCTTCTTCTTCGCCGTCTTCTTCTTCATCATTACAACGCAATGAGGCGAAGATGAAAGATAAAAGTATACAAAAAATACCGTAATAAAAAGATCACGCATAGCATTATTTCTCGACATAAAGATAAATTGAACTAAAGAAGTTACACCACACATATATATATTTTCGTCTGTCTGCCTTTGTGTATCTTTGATTGTGTGAATCATATCGCTTGATTTTAACCACATTTTTACTTAATTACTGTTTCGCTTTGATTTTTCCTTTTTTGCGTTTATTACGGAACCAAAGTCCAAATTGATTATGCGTCAAGCTGCCCTACACCAGAAAGGGGAAGTGTAGGGCAGGTGGAAAGGAATGGGCTGTTTATTAAAAAGCAGAAAGGCAAAAACAACAACAACAAAGAAATGCTGGAAATATTAAACGTAATAAAATCTGTTTCAAAAATTTGAAAAAAAAAATTATTTATAAGGAAAAAGTTTTTGTTATTTATTATTTTTCCTTTGAAGAATTAGTAGGTTTTTTTTAGTATTACTTATCCCTCTCTCGCACACACACACATTCCCCCCTCTCTATCTATCTCTCTCTCTACCGATCTTTATCCGCCAGGTAAACTTTGAAACCTGTTTAAAAGAAAGAAAGAAAAAGAGCGAAAGAAATATTATATTTTCTTCAAGGTTTTAAACCTAGTTTTTATATTTATTTGGTGAGTCTTTCTCTACAATTTTTTCAATCTCCTTTTTTCGGTTTTATCGTTTTTTTTTTTGGTCTTTTGATAAATTCTTCTATATGCTTTGATAACTTGGTTTTTATCTTTCGGATCGGTTTCACTTTACGGTCTTTGTCTCATTTTTACTTTCTAGAAGGGATCAATCATTGATGGTGATCCATCTTTGCCTCTCAATATTTTCTGTCGTGTGTTTTTGCAGATTTTTTCTATGATTCCTTCTGATTTTGATCCTCTTTCAGTTCATTTGAAAACTGCGTTTGACCGATATGGAAACCTTTTGAAAGGCGTTGCAAAAGAGGCTGGACGGTTAAAGCAGAATCATAAAAAATCTTTTCTTCTGTTTTCCTTTCAAAATGAAAACCTGCTAGTTGTTCCTTTTGGAGAGTTACACCATTTTTATTTTAAAGGTTGAGAAGCATTTTGCACCTGCTCCTCAGAGAACCTTTTCATATCTGCAGTGCCCACTAAGGTGCAAACCTGTTGATTTGACCTGATCTTCAATTTATGAAACATATTTTTTAGGAAATCCTGATTCTTTGTCTTGCTTGCATCAGGGTATAATTCTTTTCTCTCTCATTTCCAATGAATCACTTCTAACGGTCGGAATTTTGTTATGACTGGTTAGTTATTTTACCATTCTTCGAAGTGTAGTAACCCAAACTGTTTTTGAGAATCAGGTTTTATTGAAGCCCTAGTACAAATTAAGAATATCTCACAAATAACCCCCAGCTGAAGTTCAATTTACTAAGACCGCATGGAGAACACTCTAAAGCAATATTGTTTTATAACGAAAAAATACTTAAAGGACCAAGTAGTCAATGATAACGTGCTGGTAGCATTATCGTATAACAAATTTCGTATTTCTTTTGAAATAATATTTTGGCCTCTACCCATTAATCGGCTGAATAGCAAAGAAAGCCAAACGCGCTCCTTCTTCCTCCTACCTACTCACTACACCTCCTTGTGTGTCATTATGAGTAATTAATTTGGGTTTCAGCAGGTTATTGATCACGATCAATATCGACTTGAACGCAACACAAAACTGTAGTTAGTCGTAAATGTGCTGGTGATGATCAAGTCAATGGATCAAGTCGCAGTCTCGTATGGAGTTGGCTAAAAACTAAAACGTGCTGTGGCATCATTTTTAAAAAAGATATGCCTTCACGGTTAAACAAGATGCGATCGTAAAAGGAAGCATGAATAAGCATTGGCTGCCCAAAGATTTTGAGTGTGTTTGGACGCATGTGTGTGTGGCTGTGTATGCATTTCATACACACATATAATGCATATCTGGATATGCACACACATAATGCATTTAAAGCACCAAGAAAGCACACGCGCGTGCGCAGCAAAACAGTGATTGATGAAGTCTTGCAGCAACTCAAAAAAATGATGCCACGAAAAAAGACAATAAAAAGAAAATCAACTACGCGGTGCTAGTTGGAGTTAAATCCATCAACGTTAATGTGTTGCTGAAGTGTGCCGGAGGAGTTATTATTATTATTGATGTTGTTGTTTTTGTTGTTGTTGATGCTGGTGATGTTTGTGCATGCGTTGTATTTTATTAAAGGCTCAAAGGCAAGAATTTTAAAAAAAATCTGAGTGACAGATTGAATACATTGCTCTTGTGAACCCAACTAACACGATGAACCTTAACGCAATGGACACACTCGCAACGAGTAGAACTGATTATCCAGTACACTCGAGCGCTCACCGGGTAACGACGCCGAAGAAAACTGCAACACGCTGGGCGATCATAAAAATGCATTCTTAGAAATTAAACTTAATGATACTTTAAAAAAATATACGTTTTATGGGTACGATATCAGGGGCGATATTTGATTTTTTCCTACAATTACACGGCGAGAAATAATGACTCAAATTAAATATATAAAAAAATAAAATTATTAAGTATATAAAAAAGATATAATTGAATTTTTTGTTTTTTTTAATTAATTGTTGCCTCTTAATTTTCTTTTAATATTTTAAAATGTTTGTTTTTTATATATTTGTTCAATGCTTTTGGAGTTTTTAAAAAATTTTAGAATGGAATTCAAAAAATTTCCCTTCTGAATTTCTTCCATTTTTCAAATAAATTTTCATTAAATCTTTTTAGATTTCTTAACTATATTTGGAATTAATTTTTTTAATTACAGAAAAAAGTTGTTTGAGGTGACTTGCTTTAAATTTTCTGTTTTATTTATTAATTTTTTCATAATTTTTTTGAATCGTTTTTTCCAACTTGTTTAGAATTCGTTCATAAATTTTTGAAATTAAAAAATTTGTATATTTTTCCTATAATATAAAAAAGGATTATACAACTTTTTTGCTATATTTTCCATTTTATTTATACTTTTGGAAACTTTAAAAAAACTTTAAAATTATTTGAACAGCTATTGAGCAGTGTCATTTTAAAAATAACTTTAAAAAACTTTAAATTTAATAAATTTTTCCCGCAAATATTCCGAGCTGTCGTAATCGACTTGAATTACGACCATGAATTGAATAATTTGAAGCGAAATTTTTAACTGTGTTAGTGCGGGTTTTCAATAACGAAACAAGTCGGTAGTTTGAGGTACCTGTAAATCGAAATACAAGACATATTATCAGCAAAATGATTGCAATAACAACAACACTAATATTTTCCATTGTACACGCTGTTACGGTCGTTTATTTTCTTTTTATTTTATTATACCAACATATTCTTTTGGGTTTTGTTCTCTTGTTTAGTGTGTTTTTCTGTGTGTTGCACGATGTATAGAAATACACACATAGTTGTTGCTGTAACTGTTGTTGTTGTTGTTATGACTATTATTATTGCTATTGCACAAGCATGCACTGAGAAAATTAATTAATTAAAAGTTAAAAGTTAATATAAGGTGCTTTTCATAACCAAAAAGACTTTTAGATTATCTTATAAATGGATAAAAATCTCAGAATTTCAAAAAAATAATTCCATGCTTACGTGACTGATTTTTTATCAAGACTTCAATAGTAATAATCTTTATGATAGCTTACCTTCTTTTGCGATCTTAAAAATTTTACTAAATCCGAAAAAGCATAAAAAACGGAACGAAAAAAAAATTTAACTGAAAAAAATTTTACGATTTATTTTCGGGTGTAACATTTTAGAAAACGTGCGCTATTTCGTTAAGGTGCCAGTTGCGGCAGACATAAAAAATCTAAAATAATAATCGAGCTTCGTAAAACAACAACAAAAAACAGTTACTATAACAGTAACAACTACGCCAATAACAATAAGAACTACTACAAAAACAAGTACACTAACATCTACAGCAGTAACGACAGCAACCATTATAACCAACAATCCAACATGAAGAAATCAACAATAACAATAAATAACAACGAAATCATTACGAATTATAAACTAACAAAAAAAAAACAAGACTACAAGAAAGGAAATCTCTTTTCCAAGAATTTAATCAAGGTGCACGAACAGCGGCGGCTTCAAAAATTAATGAAAGACCCTTTTGTTGTTGTTGTTTCTTTGATTTTAAAGAAAATAATGAGGAAACAAGGTGCTTTCTTAGTCGGTGGAGCCTTTCATATTAAATTTTTACTAGAGCCGAAAATTTAAGAGAAGAGGCAGAGTAGGTGACGTCTATAAGGAAGTAGTCTGTGAGGAATCAACAGCAGCATCTCGGCAGCAATAACAACGATAACGAAAGGCGTTTTTAGTGTTGAAATTGAAGTGTTACACAATTAACAAAGAAAACAAACACAGACGCGCACATATAAACTGGTTTATCGTTGCACCAAGGGCTACACGAATGGACTATGGTGGGACAATGGGATCATGATCACGATCTCGTTATACTTTATTGAAAAAAATTGTTGTTGAAATCGGGTCTTAACGAAGAAGTTTCAAAAAGATAGGTCAAAGATACCTTCGTTTTATATAAATTAATATAAATTAGGTAGTATTTGATTTTTTCTGTTAAACCAAAGACATACGAGAATGTTTCTCAAAAGCAGCGACCTCGCTGCTGAGTCTCATTTATATCATTTAAATAAATTATATTCTTAAATATAAAGGTGCTACATCATTTAGTAGAACTTGTCATCGTCGAAATCGTATTCAAAATTATTTAAATCAATGTTAATCATTAATTTTCTTTTATATCTAATAAAGAAAAATTACACATCGCAAGATTTTAAGAGTTGCCACACAACACATGTAAATGCTTGCAGGTAATTAGGTAACAAAAACAACAATAACAACAACAAATCATCTATTATTATTAAGTTTTGAAAATTTTAGGGGATCCAAAAGGGCTGCTAATGGAATGCTAATGGTGTTCATTTCTATCGTTTTTGTAAATATATTTTCAAGGGCTATGACTGTTTCATAATTAAAATTCAGTTGGTTGTAATTTGCTTTGAAATTGATTTAAATGTATTTGTTTTTATATAATTAAGTAATTATTGTTTTTTTTATAGCTGATAAAGAGGGGCAGGAGAGAGAGCGAGAAAGAAGGCATGTTATTGTATAGTCCAATTTTCACATTTTTGGTTTTATTTAATTAATTTCGATCAAGGCTTTGAATTCGAGTATTAGGTAAATTTTTTAATATTAAACGATAATTTCTTTGTTAAAAAATCACAATACAAATTATACGCACGTTGTCCCTGAGCGGAAGTGGTCCTCCTATGGATGGGTTAAGGTTGTAAGTCTTCCTTTGATTTTGCTTTGAATTTGCCAAAACAAAACCTTATCGTAAGTCACACCAAAGAAAATCAAAAATAAAAATCAAAAGAGGAAGAGAGGAAGTCATAAAAAAACAGCAATTAACAGGAAGTGAATTTCAAACTGCTTGAATTACTCCAAAAAGTGATAAAAATCAAATTAGAATAAAATTATCATTAAAAATTTTTCGTTAATAAAAAATCATGGAATTTTATTTTGGGCGAGCGCTAATTATTAAATGAAATTAGTTAGTTTTTTATTAAAAAAATTTCATGAGTAAATTGATGATATTTTAGGGTTGGCAATGCTATACACATTTTCTATGTCATTACCCTCAAATACTTTAGCTAAGCCTCAGCTTCCTGTCACGTCTCGATCATGAAGTGCATTTTAAAAGCATGATCGTATGTAAAGACAAAAAAACCAACGACAATGACAAGAACGACAATAAAAAACAAAACAAAAAAACAACAACAATAAGCAATAAGCAAAAACTGGCAATAACAAAGCAATGGAGTTGCCAATACTATGTAATAACAATGAAAGCATTATCAGTCAGAATCGCAACAAAACCGCAATCGCAACCGAAGCCACGCCGCTGAAAATGACAAGTAGAGGCGGCGTAAGAAAACAAAATTTTAAAGCACACAAAAATGCACCACAACGGCTACTGCTGCAAATTAAATAAAAACAAAAACAACTACGAGTAGAAGTACAAAAAAAAAAACTACATTGCCTACAAAAATAAAAAGAAAAGTAAAATTTTCTGAAAAAAGCCTCCAATAAGACACTTCACAAATACAAAAGGAATTTTTTCAAAGCGGATTAAAGAGAACCGGTTAAAATAAAGTGACAACAGCAATAATAAGATGATAAGCAAAAACTGTGGCAGAGCATGGTTATTAAAGTTTTTTCTTGTTATCTGTTATCATCGTTCCTATCATTATCATCAGTTATCGTGTTCTTGTTTCTGCAATTTAAATCGCGACGTCGACTTCAAAGAGCGGGTTGCCACGGTGCGGATTTGCATGATCGATAAAGCGGAATGCTTTGGTAAAAAATATACCTGGAAGAAAGACAAAGTATATGCAAGTGTTTGTTTGGAAACACGATAAAAACAATTCAATATTAATCGTTCGTCGGGGGTAGGATCGATTAGTGTCGGTCTTAAGGTATTGCCATTGAGTTTAAAACCGACGATTGTCACGATCCAGACGAAAGTGAGTGCACTTCGTCAAGGAGTAATTTCGTCTTTCGAAACAAGAACTTGCTGAGTATGAAGTAATAGATGTTTACGTGTTTGCCACAAAAGAGTTTAAGCTCGCCTAGGCTGATTGCACTTTCGAATATATCCTTCGTATACAAAATTCGAAACTGCTCCCTTCCGACATCTGTTCGGAAATCGGAACACAAAAAATTGCATAAAAATTTTGTCAGTTACTTTTTGGCAGATTTAAATCAAGAATGATGGATATGAGTTAAATATCAAGCATGATCTATATACTCATTAATTATCCTGGCGAAACACAAAAACCCATGGATGTGAGGTAGATAGAGATAGAGATAGAGATATACAACAGAAGGTCAGAAAAGACCAAACCTTCCAAAAACTCTGTTACTTACAAAATGAAGGGAATAATAAGTCGCACACGCAACAATTCTGACAATTACTGCCTTTCATCATTCATATTGATCCCATGTCACTTCTTTCTTATTTTCTATATCTTTTTAATATTTTTCGGTTTTTTCATATTCTTACTTCCGTCTCTGTTGTTGTTGTTGTTGTTGTTTGGCAGACTGATCTGTGGTCCTAAGCCATTCTTATTTACTGTTACGCAAAACAAAAAACATCGGCCACCAGGACTCCATTCGTCATAAAACTGTTGTCCTTCTCTTGTTCTTGTTGTTGCTGTTGTTGTTGCTGTTTTGTTATTGCCGCAGGTGACTTTTAAATGTATTGCCTTTTTCCCTTTTCCGTAAAAAATTTTCTTTTAAGAATTGCTTGTAATTTTCAATTGCTTTTTGTATATTCTTTTATCGCTTTTGTAAAAGTTTCACAACAATAATTATTACAAAAAAAAAGAAAGAAACAAAAATTTGCAACGCAATAGTGACTTTTAGTTCTGCTCCCTCTTTGATGTTATGATAACTTTTTTGTTTTTGTTTTTGTTTTTGTTAATGCCTTTGTCCATTAAGAACCTTTTAAACCCTATCTATTTTTTCTACGAAATTTTTCTTTTTCGTTAAACGATGTGAAGCTGTATTGTTGTATTGTCGTGTTGTTGTTGTTGCTTTTTCTTGAGTTTCCTTAAATTTCCTCTAGTTCTTTTCTTATACTTCTAAACTGAAAAGGTTAAAATGTTTCCCTTTTTCAAATTTGCATCCTTTTTTTGCTTGAATTTCTTCAATGGAAATTTTGTCACCTGATATTTTTTGAAAAACTTACTCAGTCACTGCCTACGTTTTTACAGTTCTCTCTGCTTTTGTAAAATGGCTTAAGTTCTTCTTAAGCTTGAAAAAATTATATTGGGGTCAATTCCTCTTTTTGTTGTTGTTCGTTTTCTTGTTCATTGGAGCAATTATGGAATTGAATTCATTTGCGTTTACAAGGAGTGCCTGGAAAGTCAGGCAGGAAACGCCAATAAACGGAGGTTAGGAAAGCGGAGTAGAAAACCGTAAGGAGTAGAAAAATTGAAGAGTTGACATTAATGTATCGCCAACACCAAGCTATTGCAAACTTCAACAAAGAGAAGCAGAAACAATTGTCCAATGGCGTGAGAGGTAAAAAGGACTGGCCATTCACCAGGAAAGGTACATACACGCATTTTTGTGTATTTTTTGTAATTTTCTTTCAATGGTTTTTTTTATTTTTGACATTTTGTTACGTCAAAGCAATGAAGTTGGCAGAATAACGTCATAATTCACTTCAATTCAATTCAAAGAAGCCAACCATTAAAAAGAGACGAAATTAAAATGAAAAATAAACGGAAATCGACCTAGATGTAAATTAATGATTTGCTATAATAACAAATAAAGATAAAGATAAAGATAAAGATAAAGATAAAGATAAAGATAAGGATAAGGATAAGGATAAGGATAAAGATAAGGATAAGGATAAGGATAAGGATAAGGATAAAGATAAAGATAAAGATAAAGATAAAGATAAAGATAATAACAAAGATAAAGATAAAGATAAAGATAAAGATAAAAATAAAGATAAGGATAAAGATAAAGATAAAGGTAAAGATAAAGATAAAGATAAAGATGAAGATGAAGATGAAGATGAAGATGGAGATGAAGATGAAAATGAAGATGAAGACGAAGATGAAGATAAAGATAAAGATAAAGATTTGCTATAATAATTATAATTTTTACCATTGAAAATTGAATCAAACTTTCGTATTAGCTTTCTTAAAAATTTCGGTGAGTTGTGCCGTCAAATCAGTTTTACATAATGCGAAGATTTTAATACGTACAACGCTTTTTTATTGTCAGCGAAACAGCCATCTTTACTTGTATCTCAAGGATAAACAGCCTAATATACAATGAAGTTAAATGGCATTACCAAAACGATTGATTAAAAGAGAACTCCTTTCGATGACCCACCCTTTGCCCGAACATTAACCTAAGTTTTGTTCTTAAGTTTTTAGAATCAAGGCAGAAATTGATATCGTGGAAAATTTGAAACACCAAAATCATGCAAATTGAACAAAAACTGAGGAGTAAATAAATAATTCAATTGGAAATACTTGAAAAGTTGACGAAGTGCGTGTTGAAAATTTCACATCTTATAAAATAATCGATTCATTCGTTATTTAATTTAATAAACAAAAACAAGAAATTCGGATTGTATCTGTCAATAACAAATCGTTGGTTGCACTATCGCCATTAGGCCACAATAAGCTAACAACAATTCGCAAACTTGTAAGATTTTTTATCTTTGATGATTTATTTTTGCTAATATTTCGCGTTGTTTTGCGTCACAAACTACTTTCAATGTAACGCACATGCATTGCAACACATGAAAGATAACACGCCAGCATAAATAAAACATATTTCGAAAAATGAAATGGGTACGTGACCCCTCAGCAACCCCACCCCTCCCACCAACCAACGAAAATGATTATTTTGGGTTAACTGCATTCTTTTAATCTCGTCATGCCAACGACTGTAGACAACTGGACGCAGGTGAGCAACTTTGAGCAACTCGAAGCAGCCAAGCGTACGGGCTGACAATGAAACCATGGTAACAACTGTAGCAACAATAAGACCGACAATAACAACAATGTAACGATAGCAGTAACAATAACATTTACAACGGTCGTAAAAATAATAATAGATGAACAACAACAACAACTACAACATCAGCCAATAACCATGAGTTGAGTTTTAGCTTCAGTCCCAGATTGCGTGTTAGCGATTGATATAAATTACAACAACTTCTAAATATAATCAATAACGATAGTGTTAACACGCAAGCTCTCTTTCTCTCTCTCTCTCTTTCTCTTTCACACACACTCACATACATTCATTGAACAAAGAAATATAAAAACTATTCCATCGATAAGTAGAAGTAAAGTTATTTTAAAATGTTATTGCGATGAAAAATAAAAATAAATAAAAAAACGGTTAGGTTGTCCTACTGAATGAATGCTGCGGGTGGTTAGGGGAAAGTTATTCTACTCATGTCTTTTTTCTAGTATCAATTTTTCATATGAATGTTTTAAAAAATACTCGAAAAACCTTTATGGTTTTGCAGTTATTTCCAAAATTTGATTGAATGAAATTCTCAAATGATGTTACTTGCTGTGATGCTGTGATTTCCTCCATCCCCTCCTCCTTCTGTAGATGCGTTACTGATGACACCATTCTTATTCATTTCATAAATTAATTTAAATTTCTATTGAATAAATATGAAATTATGATACCAATTCGAATCTTATTGGGTCATTTCCCATTGAAGAGTCCGCTTAATACCCACGGAGTTCAATATTGTTTTTCCACAAACATTTTTAATACACTCACTCCCTCCTCTCCGGCTATTTATCCATCTCGAAGTTTTAATTTATGTTGCGCCGTTATCTCTGTTTGGAAATTGATGACGTTTTGTATTAGAAAGTACTTCAGCGGGGGATTCGAACCCCCTGTAGTTTAAGACTCTCTAAATAAAACGAGACGACGTATAAACGGCCATAATGTTCTATTGTTCTTCTCTTATAAAGGAGGAACATAGCGCCCCCAAACTGAACATTTTCTAACTTCATATAGCGTATGCCTTTCTATGCACAATGGCCCGTACAAATAAAACCTTACTGTAAATATGGTAACCTCATTTTTAGGATTATAGTTTCAGAAAAATTGTGAACTAATATACTTGATTAATTATTTAGAGATTTAATTCGATGAGTCAATGTAAATCAAATACGAAATTAGTACTATCGTAAAAAATGCTTTACCCAAAAAATGCGTTATTGCAAAAGTGACCAAACAAAGGCTTTGACTAATTCATGATTCCCAAAATGAGAGACAGTATTGTGGTACATCGGACTATATTGACCCGAAGTGACTTTTGAATATTTTTGATGTTGTTGTTTCATGTTTTCATGAAGTTGATCTAAGCAATTTTCATTTGATGACATTTGATGAATTGATGAATTCCTTTTTTGTTTTTGATGAATGATATTGGAGTTTGAAAAAATATTGCGTAGACCATCCGCTTTCCTTAAGGTTAAAATGCATGTAGTGTCTCTTTGAGTGACGTCTTTTGCAAATTATTTTTTTGTAATAATCGTCACGGCACGCATAAAACAGGATTTCTTCGTCGGAATACTAAAGAGTGACAGTTTTTAGTAAAATCAAGAAAAAGAAGAGTTTTCACATTTTCTTAAAGTGTGAAGAATATTCAGAAAAGCTGTCACTTTTCATTTATTTATTCGCATTTTGCGACTTTCTTCAGTGACTGGCAAAAATTACTCGCGACATCATTTCTTAGAAATCCAATTGAAATTCTTAACGTTGCCGGATAAACCACGCATAGTCATGAGCATCCGGTGCATGTCGTGTTTCCTGCTTGCCGACGTGTTGTTGTTGTTGCCGTTTTGTTATTTGTATGTACGTTGAAGTTAAGTAAAAAGTGGTGTGTGTGAAGTTGGCACCTCATCTTTGAAAAAGTTGAATTTTTTTCGGAGTTCTGAATGCACCCCAAATAGTTCTGGAGTTCTCTACTAGTTTTGGGAATAGTTCCGGCGAAATAAGAAAAACACAAAATTCCAAAGTTTGGGGGTGCTAACTTCACAAAATAATAAAAGAAAAATGGCTATAACTTTTGAGTTTTTGAAAATATTTACTTAGTGTAGAACAATTTTCTCCAGAACTATTGGGGTGCTATCCGGAACTCTAAATTTTTTTTTAAAATTCGAAAAAAAAAATTTTTTTTTAATAAAAAAATTGAAAATTTTTTTTTTGCTTTAGAGTTCTGGATAGCCCTACCGCAAATATCAATATCTCTATTACTGTCAAATATTACTTCAGCAAATTATATACAAAAAAACCAAATTTTTTTTAAAAAAAGTAAAAAATTCTCATAATTTTCGAAAAACAACCTGTGGAGAATAGGTCCCCTAACAACATTTTCATGGCTTTGGGGGTGCTATTCAGAACTCCAATAAAAATTTTATATTTTTGAAAAAAATAATTTTTTTTCCATGGGTCGACTGTAGGGTGTCAACTTAATACCTCCAAAGTTCAGAACTATTGGATTCTCGACCGGAACTGTAATAAAACTTATATATTGTCAAAGAAAAATAAACGTTTTTGAAGTTTTTCCGAAAATGAAAAATAAAAATTGGCGATAACTTTTAAAATACCAGCAGTAGGGAAAAAAGTGACTAGGCAAAATTTTCATAACTTTGGGGGTGCTATTCAGAACTCCAATAAAAATTTTATATTTTTGAAAAAAATAATTTTTTTTCCATGGGTCGACTGTAGGGTGTCAACTTAATACCTCCAAAGTTCAGAACTATTGGATTCTCGACCGGAACTGTAATAAAACTTATATATTGTCAAAGAAAAATAAACGTTTTTGAAGTTTTTCCGAAAATGAAAAATAAAAATTGGCGATAACTTTTAAAATACCAGCAGTAGGGCAAAAAGTGACTAGGCAAAATTTTCATAACTTTGGGGGTGCTATTCAGAACTCTAATAAAAATTTTATAATTTTGAAAAAAAGAAATTTTTTACGATGGATCGACTGTAGGGTGTCAACTTAATACCTCCAAAGTTCAGAACTATTGGATTCTCGACCGGAACTGTAATAAAACTTATATATTGTCAAAGAAAAATAAACGTTTTTGAAGTTTTTCCGAAAATGAAAAATAAAAATTGGCGATAACTTTTAAAATACCAGCAGTAGGGAAAAAAGTGACTAGGCAAAATTTTCATAACTTTGGGGGTGCTATTCAGAACTCCAATAAAAATTTTATATTTTTGAAAAAAATAATTTTTTTTCAATGGGTCGACTGTAGGGTGTCAACATAATACCTCCAAAGTTCAGAACTATTGGATTCTCGACCGTAACTGTAATAAAACTTATATATTGTCAAAGAAAAATAAACGTTTTTGAAGTTTTTTCCGAAAATGAAAAATAAAAATTGGCGATAACTTCTAAAATACCAGCAGTAGGGCAAAAAGTGACTAGGCAAAATTTTCATAACTTTGGGGGTGCTATTCAGAACTCCAATAAAAATTTTATATTTTTGAAAAAAATAAATTTTTTTCCATGGGTCGACTGTAGGGTGTCAACTTAATATCTCCAAAGTTCAGAACTATTGGATTCTCGACCGTAACTGTAATAAAACTTATATATTGTCAAAGAAAAATAAACGTTTTTGAAGTTTTTCCGAAAATGAAAAATAAAAATTGGCGATAACTTCTAAAATACCAGCAGTAGGGCAAAAAGGACGAAAAAAGATACGGCCATGAAATTTCGTCCTCTCGTAACCGTGATTTCAACAGGCAGACGGGTGGCGGATAGGGCTAAATCCTGTGTCGCACCTCCTTCAATGCATTACAACCGGAGGAACAAACTTAATATACCCTAAATCCTTCGGGTATAGGGTATAAAAATAATAGTATATATAAAAATAATATAATATATAATAATTTCATTTTTAAAATATATGCAAAAATTGCACTCTATAAAAGTCGAGTAAACAAGACTCAATTATTAAAATTTAATTTAAGTGATCCATGTGTTTTGAGATCTCATAGGACACCTGTATGCACAATTATACAAGTGACGTTATTTACGTACTACATATATAAATACCCAACTTAAATTAAGTTCAAGTAAAAACTGTATAGTCAATTATTTGAATTGTATCTATGGGAGCCACTTATTTTGAAACTTCTAAGTAAACTGTAGAGTCAATTACTCAACCTTTATTTACGTACACAATTTAACATAAAAATCAATTAGTCAACATTAATACATAATATTGCATTAGTCAATTGTAATAGGCCAACTGTACATCCAATTACTGACTTTTGTTGACGAAGGCGGGTTATGTACTTCGAAAATCTTAAAGTGAATTCTACATTCAAATACTCACTTTTATCCCAGCGGGCCATCTCCTTTGAAAGCCCGTGGATCAAATGTATACGCAATTACTTAAATTATCTAATACAACCGGCAATGAACTTGGTTTTAAAAACATGGCACACCTAACTAAGATTCCATGAGCTGTACCTATAAAAAAATTGTTATTAAATTCGAAGTTTATTCGTATACAATGCGTTTGAGTATTATAATACCGAAGGGAAATAAAAAATTTACTTTAAATTTCACTTATATAGTCGCAGAAAATTTTGAATTTTTCGTGTACGGTGTAAAAATGAAACGGGTATGCCGACATAATTTCATTTTTTCAATTAGAAGTTACACTACATTCTTCTTGTTGGAAAGAAACTGTGCACCCGAAATCGTTTGTAACACTTGCCAACGTTTTGCGTCGCCTTCGGCTTCATAAACTTTTCGTCGAATTAGAGTTTAACGTCGTCGTCAACTCGAACCCACATAAAGCGCATGCTCATATAATAACTACAACTCTCATGGCAACGCTTTCAACGCAAGTGCGAAGGAACAAAAAATGTACAAACACCATGCATAAATCCAAACAAACGCAAAGCGTGCGCGTATTGTTGTAGTAAAGCGTGTCAGATTCCGTTACTTCTGGTTGGCAGATTTCCTGTGAATAGGACAACTAAGCAGGAGCAATTGCTTCGTTCAGCTCATTCTGATTTCGGATCTCGAAGCAATTGGATGTGCCCTTTGAATTACAATCTAAGTGATTACAAATTTATTTTGATTTACTTAAGTGATTTATCTGTCTTAACCAAACATTGCTTTTAAAGATTTTATTTTAAAATCTTTTGTTAAAGTTATTCATAACTTCTCTTCAACGCATAATTTTTTTTAATTATTCTTTTGAAGAATACTTTTAGTTTTTTTTAACTTTATCTAAAACAAATTTATCTGTGTTCATTATTTAAAACTTTTTACACTTTCTTAATTTAATTTTTTTTAATTAATTTTTTTTCTATATACTTTAACTATTTTTTTATTTTTTTTTTATTAGATTTTTTTAGTTTGATATAAAACATATCAAATATGTATGACAGGGAGAAGTTGAAGGAGATATTGGGGAGAGATGAATACAAAAGTATAGATGAAAATGGAAAATTATTTCCGCCATCTAACAACATATACGTAAACATATCTGATGAAATGGCAAGAGCAGGATCTAAAATTAATCCTAAACACATATACACCATTCTTAATAGTAACAGGGGAGGCATGAAGGACTTCTTACTACAGACCTTTAGCGTTCCTAAGTTAGAGTCAAAAAATGAGTCATTAAACGACCCCTCGTTCAATATTTCGCAGAATGGTGACAATGATATTAAAAATGTGTCCTTTCAACTTGTTATTAGTAACGAGGCATGGAAGGACATGAGGCCCACGGAGAGGACATACTCAAATAGAGTATACTCTCTCCTTCCTCCAGGGAAGTGGACAGATATATTTGCTAAAAAAATTTGGGAGCAAAAAAAGATTCCCTGCGCTCTTACCTTTAAAAACGCAAAAATATTTAAAAGCCTCGACGCCAAATTTTATGCAAGATTTGTTGCCATGTGCACGGAGTGCAAAGCAAAGTTAATAGGGTATCTAATTAAAAAACCCTCAAAAAATGAGGATGCAATTTTCCAATGTACACTGAATAACTTCTGCAGCAACTTCTTGCATAAAAAAAAACGTCAACTTAAAGGAAAGCTACGAGAGAAAGTAGCTAACCAAATGTTAGATAGAAAACAGGACGCTAGCATTTGGAAGACAGCGGAAGCTAAAGAGTTAATAAATCCAGGTGACCCTTGTCCTCCAATTTTATACAATACAGCCGTACTTCGAAAAGCCAAACAAGAGGAGCTGGATCGCCGACTAGAATTAAAACATAGCGATCCTGTTCTCAATTTAAACTTGGCAAAGTATGAAAATTTTGCTGGCATTATTCGGCTTATTGGACTTGACCCTTTTTATTGTATGTATTGGACGGAAGAACAAAGGTTGTTTTATAAAAAATCTATAAATGACGTAAACAACTTTTTGACAATTGATGCGACAGGAAGTTTTGCGAAGCGCTTAAAACTTGTGAACAACGAAAAAAGTCCGCATATTTATTTATACCAATGTGTTGTTGCCACATTACATGGGAGTACGCCAGTATTCCAAATGGTATCAACAAAGCACGATGCTGCTATTATAACGTATTTTTTTCTGACAATTTTAGGTGACGGCTTACCTACTCCACAAAAAGTTGTTATAGACTTTAGTAAAGCTCTTTTATTGGCTGTTGCTAAAGCATTTTCAAATTGTGCAGATTCACAAGACTATCTGCAAACTGTGTACAACTACACAATGTTGGGTAGAGATGTCAGACTACCCTCTTGCTTGATAAGACTTGATGTAAGTCATTTTATAAAAATGATTGCCAGATGGGAATGTCTTCGAGGTAAAATGCCGAAAGTCCGCCAATTTTATTTAAGAAGCTTGGCGCATATTTATACTATGGATAACATAGCTCAAATAGAGGAGCTATTGATCTCTATTATGACAATTTCGATGACGGAAGATCTCGGATATGACAAATTTAATAATATTTTAAATTCTGAATTACATTTCAGAAAAATTAACAAATTAATAAAAGGTACTCTTTTTGAAAATGATAATGAAAATGAAGTGAATGATGCCGAAGATGAAGACATTGATTTGCCCACCACCAATACTGGATGGCCACAATGGGCAAATGATATTTATAATAAGGCCTGTGAAGTAGCCAAGGCTACTCCATCGGGGTCAGTCACCAATGCATTTTTCAATCCAGAATTCTCGAATAAATTAAAAAATTTAATATTTTATTTGCCAATATGGACGGCCATTACAGAAAAAGGGCCTATAAATCTACAAAAAATCCCAAGTTCTTCTGCAGTTGAATCGGGATTCGCAGAACTAAAAAATCGAGTTTTTAAAGGCGAATTGCCTATTCGCGTTGACAAATTTATAGTGCAGCATATAAATTGGCTGCAAGGCAAAGTTTTACTTTCCCTTCCCCATTGCGACACTATGAAATCAATTGAAAATTCCTCGGAAAGTGACAACTGGAATGTAGTTGAAAATTGGAGGGGGTTAGGTGAAACAAAGTCACGAAAGATAAAGAGGCGGGCAACATATTTAGATAATTTCCCAGAATGGGATGAAATGCCAACATTAGCACGAGTCACAATGCCTATATTAAAAAACGGTAGTGTTTTAAAAAGCTTAAAATGTGAAGGAAACTTTATATCAGCCCGTGAAACGTGTGCTTTTGATTCCCTAACTCAGGTTGTCATGAATGCATTCATTATGTATGCTAACTATGAAGCTATCGCCCTTAGCAAAGAAAATATATTTTGCAATTTTGTAAAAAATATCACTTTAATACCGGGTAAAAATATACCAAGTGAAATTTATAGAGAACGCATTAAAATTCTAAAAGGCATTGAACTTTTTGAACTTCAGCCTTTTAGGTCAAACGTGTTTCTTTTAAATGCAAATTGCAATATTTGCCAACTGACTGAACATCTATTTCATAATTTCCCAAGTTTGACCATAACAAAAAAATGTGTAAAGTGTTACCAACAGAGTACACGACAAGTTCCGGTTATATCCATTAATGTCAATATTATATTGAAAAATGGCTTAAGGGACATTCATAGCGCAATAATTGATGCGAATCATCAAAAAATATCCAGATGTAAGAAATGCAATGAGAAAATTCTGGAAAATTATGAATTCCATTCGCACCTTCTTATTGACTGCAGCGAATTTACTAATCACAGATATGCGGATGTGATTGGTATTAGCAAAATGACATCAACTTTTGATTCATTGCCAAAGTCGTTGATTATTAATACGCAGAAGTATGCATTCACTGGTTTAGTGAATTTCCACAACTTTGCTTCTGATGTGAACAGCGGACATTACACCGCTTTCACTTACCAGACAACAGCATATCATATTTATGACGATATGGTTCAGAAACGTAAATTAGGTAAAGGAAACGAGATTATCGAGCCTCATTTACTTATGTACGTAGCCTGCACCTAAGTTCAATAGATCTGAATAGTACACCCAAATTTCACAAAACCGTTAATTTTTCTTTGACAATATATAAGTTTTATTACAGTTCCGGTCGAGAATCCAATAGTTCTGAACTTTGGAGGTATTATGTTGACACCCTACAGTCGACCCATTGTAAAAAATTTATTTTTTTCAAAAATATAAAATTTTTATTAGAGTTCTGAATAGCACCCCCAAAGTTATGAAAATTTTGCCTAGTCACTTTTTTCCCTACTGCTGGTATTTTAAAAGTTATCGCCAATTTTTATTTTTCATTTTCGGAAAAACTTCAAAAACGTTTATTTTTCTTTGACAATATATAAGTTTTATTACAGTTCCGATCGAGAATCCAATAGTTCTGAACTTTGGAGGTATTAAGTTGACACCCTACAGTCGACCCATGGAAAAAAATTTATTTTTTTCAAAAATATAAAATTTTTATTGGAGTTCTGAATAGCACCCCCAAAGTTATGAAAATTTTGCCTAGTCACTTTTTGCCCTACTGCTGGTATTTTAGAAGTTATCGTCAATTTTTATTTTTCATTTTCGGAAAAAACTTCAAAAACGTTTATTTTTCTTTGACAATATATAAGTTTTATTACAGTTACGGTCGAGAATCCAATAGTTCTGAACTTTGGAGGTATTATGTTGACACCCTACAGTCGACCCATTGAAAAAAAATTATTTTTTTCAAAAATATAAAATTTTTATTGGAGTTCTGAATAGCACCCCCAAAGTTATGAAAATTTTGCCTAGTCACTTTTTTCCCTACTGCTGGTATTTTAAAAGTTATCGCCAATTTTTATTTTTCATTTTCGGAAAAACTTCAAAAACGTTTATTTTTCTTTGACAATATATAAGTTTTATTACAGTTCCGGTCGAGAATCCAATAGTTCTGAACTTTGGAGATATTAAGTTGACACCCTACAGTCGACCCATGGAAAAAAATTTATTTTTTTCAAAAATATAAAATTTTTATTGGAGTTCTGAATAGCACCCCCAAAGTTATGAAAATTTTGCCTAGTCACTTTTTTCCCTACTGCTGGTATTTTAAAAGTTATCGCCAATTTTTATTTTTCATTTTCGGAAAAACTTCAAAAACGTTTATTTTTCTTTGACAATATATAAGTTTTATTACAGTTCCGGTCGAGAATCCAATAGTTCTGAACTTTGGAGGTATTAAGTTGACACCCTACAGTCGATCCATCGTAAAAAATTTCTTTTTTTCAAAATTATAAAATTTTTATTAGAGTTCTGAATAGCACCCCCAAAGTTATGAAAATTTTGCCTAGTCACTTTTTGCCCTACTGCTGGTATTTTAAAAGTTATCGCCAATTTTTATTTTTCATTTTCGGAAAAACTTCAAAAACGTTTATTTTTCTTTGACAATATATAAGTTTTATTACAGTTCCGGTCGAGAATCCAATAGTTCTGAACTTTGGAGGTATTAAGTTGACACCCTACAGTCGATCCATCGTAAAAAATTTCTTTTTTTCAAAATTATAAAATTTTTATTAGAGTTCTGAATAGCACCCCCAAAGTTATGAAAATTTTGCCTAGTCACTTTTTGCCCTACTGCTGGTATTTTAGAAGTTATCGCCAATTTTTATTTTTCATTTTCGGAAAAACTTCAAAAACGTTTATTTTTCTTTGACAATATATAAGTTTTATTACAGTTCCGGTCGATAATCCAATAGTTCTGAACTTTGGAGGTATTAAGTTGACACCCTACAGTCGACCCATGGAAAAAATTTATTTTTTTCAAAAATATAAAATTTTTATTGGAGTTCTGAATAGCACCCCCAAAGTTATGAAAATTTTGCCTAGTCACTTTTTGCCCTACTGCTGGTATTTTAGAAGTTATCGCCAATTTTTATTTTTCATTTTCGGAAAAACTTCAAAAACGTTTATTTTGCTTTGACAATATATAAGTTTTATTACAGTTCCGGTCGAGAATCCAATAGTTCTGAACTTTGGAGGTATTAAGTTGACACCCTACAGTCGACCCATTGAAAAAAAATTATTTTTTTCAAAAATATAAAATTTTTATTGGAGTTCTGAATAGCACCCCCAAAGTTATGAAAATTTTGCCTAGTCACTTTTTGCCCTACTGCTGGTATTTTAGAAGTTATCGCCAGTTTTTTTTTTCATTTTCGGAAAAAACTTCAAAAACGTTTATTTTTCTTTGACAATATATGTTTTATTACAGTTACGGTCGAGAATCCAATAGTTCTGAACTTTGGAGGTATTATGTTGACACCCTACAGTCGACCCATGGTAAAAAATTTATTTTTTTCAAAAATATAAAATTTTTATTAGAGTTCTGAATAGCACCCCCAAAGTTATGAAAATTTTGCATAGTCACTTTTTGCCCTACTGCTGGTATTTTAGAAGTTATCGCCAATTTTTATTTTTCATTTTCGGAAAAACTTCAAAAACGTTTATTTTTCTTTGACAATATATAAGTTTTATTACAGTTCCGGTCGATAATCCAATAGTTCTGAACTTTGGAGGTATTAAGTTGACACCCTACAGTCGACCCATGGAAAAAAATTTATTTTTTTCAAAAATATAAAATTTTTATTGGAGTTCTGAATAGCACCCCCAAAGTTATGAAAATTTTGCCTAGTCACTTTTTTCCCTACTGCTGGTATTTTAAAAGTTATCGCCAATTTTTATTTTTCATTTTCGGAAAAACTTCAAAAACGTTTATTTTTCTTTGACAATATATAAGTTTTATTACAGTTCCGGTCGAGAATCCAATAGTTCTGAACTTTGGAGGTATTAAGTTGACACCCTACAGTCGATCCATCGTAAAAAATTTCTTTTTTTCAAAATTATAAAATTTTTATTAGAGTTCTGAATAGCACCCCCAAAGTTATGAAAATTTTGCCTAGTCACTTTTTGCCCTACTGCAGGTATTTTAAAAGTTATCGCCAATTTTTATTTTTCATTTTCGGAAAAACTTCAAAAACGTTTATTTTTCTTTGACAATATATAAGTTTTATTACAGTTCCGGTCGAGAATCCAATAGTTCTGAACTTTGGAGGTATTAAGTTGACACCCTACAGTCGACCCATGGAAAAAAAATTATTTTTTTCAAAAATATAAAATTTTTATTGGAGTTCTGAATAGCACCCCCAAAGCCATGAAAATGTTGTTAGGGGACCTATTCTCCACAGGTTGTTTTTCGAAAATTATGAGAATTTTTTACTTTTTTTAAAAAAATTTGGTTTTTTTGTATATAATTTGCTGAAGTAATATTTGACAGTAATAGAGATATTGATATTTGCGGTAGGGCTATCCAGAACTCTAAAGCAAAAAAAAAATTTTCAATTTTTTTATTAAAAAAAAAATTTTTTTTTCGAATTTTAAAAAAAAATTTAGAGTTCCGGATAGCACCCCAATAGTTCTGGAGAAAATTGTTCTACACTAAGTAAATATTTTCAAAAACTCAAAAGTTATAGCCATTTTTCTTTTATTATTTTGTGAAGTTAGCACCCCCAAACTTTGGAATTTTGTGTTTTTCTTATTTCGCCGGAACTATTCCCAAAACTAGCAGAGAACTCCAGAACTATTTGGGGTGCATTCAGAACTCCGAAAAAAATTCAACTTTTTCAAAGATGAGGTGCCAACTTCACACACACTAAAAAGTGACGTCGTCAGCTATTGTTGCGTTGGTTGTCGCGGTGCAAATCAAACGTATTGTAAAACAAACAAAAACATTCTTGCAAAAAATCAAATAAAAAACAAAATGTGCAGCAGCAGACATTTCTCTTACTCGCCCTGCATATTTTTCGCCTGTTTCTTCCGGTCCTCGTGTTTTCCAACAACGATGGAAAGAGCAATGTTGGCGGCAGTATCGGCAATTGCGTTCACCCCAGCCTTAGCATCGATGCGACACCAGTAAGAGTAATGTTTGGCAAAAAATCCTATGCTCTATGACAGTAACAACAACAACAACATCGGCAACCAGTGACACCATGCATAATTATTTTCTGTTCTTTCATCTTTTGTTTTTCTAATTACTGCGAAGAACTTACTTGTTCGAATGATCCTTACCTTTTTTTATCGTGATTCTCTTTTCTTTTTCTTTTTAGTGGCAACGCTCAACGCTCCGAAGGGTTGAAATACTGTTACAAAAGGTAATAAACTCTGAAACTCCAACGACAAAAGCAACAACGCTACTACGAGACAATTGAGAATTTTCGAGAAGGCAATTAATTGCAGTCGTATCGTATACCAACAACAACAACAACAACGACGACGACTATTACAACGTCAGCTCAATGACTATAAAAATTCCTAAGATATTTTTTAGCTCTGCTGGTGGCATGACGGTAACTAGTCCGACGCCAACCTCGAACACTCCAACGACAGCCAGCCAAAAGTACACATACTACCGACAGCAACAGCAGCAACAACTACAGCAGCAGCAGTATCAGCAATCCGAGCAACAATGTCAACTGCAGAAAAAACAGCAACACCAACAACAACGCAAGTTACAACTGCAACAGCAACAGCGACAACAAAAGCAACGCCAACTTTACTGTAATCTTTATATGAATGATGAAGACGACAACATGTCGGTATATTCGACAACGACATCGATCATGACTGCTCGCGATCATCCATTAAACAACTCGCAACGCCCCCTACTGCCTGCTAAAAAGAGCACCGCACAAATACTACCAAAAAAGAAGCAGCATCCGCGACAACAGCAACAGCATCAGTACTACAAACATTACGAAACATATTATTATCAGCAACAGCAACAGCAGTACGAGCAGCAAGAAGAACAACAGCAGCACCTAGATCATCACTCCCAATATATCTCGCCGTTCGTGCAGCAACAAAAACGTGACACGGCAAAGGGACTGCATGGCTTCAACGATTTCGACATTCTATCGCAGCAATACAATCAGCATTTACAGAGCCCGCACATCGGCTACCCATACGGCAGTCCGCCCTCGCCTACGGCAACAGTTAGTGATTTTGTATTCGATACTAAACCAGACACGCCCATTGTAAGCAAGAGTAATATATTCACCGTTCATCTCCCGTCGCAGACACAACAAAAGCAGCGTCAGTACCACCGAAACCAGCGTGAAAGCATCACAACATCGAGAGTGCTTTACGACAAAATGCCGCCTGCCGTTCTGACATATTCGCATGAGCAACTCTCCGACTCTTCGTCTCCAACAAACGACCGATGCTGCTTCATAGGCAAAGTGTCACGTTTCGAGGATGACTTCTGTTCTCGACGTAACGTCGAATTCTCTAAGACATCGTCGCAGCAAGCATTTGCTACAACTGCGGCTGCGGCTGCGGTTACAACAATCGCCTCATCATCATCGTCATCATCGCGTTCCTCCGTCAGCAGTGGCCCATTTATTTTCGGCGTGCCACACGAGCAGCAACGACAACTGCAACGCACTCGACCACCGGTGAACCGCGTGCTGGTGGGAGAGCACGACTTAAGTTTTGACTGTCTAGTCGAGACGTTACCGAGTAGCGACAGCGGCGTAAGTGTGGCAGGCGACAATGGACCATCGTTAACTGTAAGTATGATAACCGTGTATGACTGACTACGTTAGAAAGTTTTCCAGAGAAACATTCAGACATTTCCATAAAAGTCACACCATTGGAACAACTTTTACTGCATTGAACTATTTCAAAATTGGTGGGATGTATGGGAGTGGTTTGCTTTGCGCCAGATCATGTCTAGCAACCTTCCATCCTTAGAAGGTCTGGACGAGCTCGAAAGCGAAGTCAAGTTTTTTTCGCGCTAATAATCTTTAGCAATAAATTTAACCCGTCATACTCGTAAATCTAAAATTCATTAAAAGCTCGAGGAAGGAATTGAAAATACAGTTATTTGGTTTTTGTTCCTTTGTTGACATTTCGATAACTTTTGGTAGCATTTTTGTAGTTGCCAATGGCCATTTTGCTTCCTTCTGATTGCTTGGTTCTTTTTTTATTTTTTAAAAGGCTTTCTTGCTTTTCTTGTTGTTTTCGATCTCTTTAAAACAGTTTTAACCGAATATTTTAATTTGACAACGTTTAATGACATAACCACGAATGATGGTCATAAAATATTTTTGAATTTAGTTTAACGCTAATTTATTAGAATTTATTAGAGAATAGAATTTAGTTTTAATTCTATTCTCTTATTTAAAGCTTCCCTTCCCTTATACTATTTTCTCTTTTCTTTCTCACTCTCACACACATGTACACACACACTCTCTCTCTAAAAAGTTTATCGCAAAAAAGTTGTCAAATTAAGTTTGAAACCAAAATAGAAAGAAAAGGAAATAAAAAAAAAATTATTTCATGAGGCCAGGAAATAAAATAACCGCAATTTAAATAAACCTCCCACCCGCCCATTCTCCAAATTAGAACCCTAAACGAAAGCATCGCTGTGGGGAGGGGTGGAGTAACCAGCCTTGGACGACAAATGGAAGGAGATAGAAAAGAAAGATAAAAGAAAAAAGAGCTATAAACCGATGAAAGGTGCAATAAAAGGCCTTCCAGTTATGGTACGGTTAGTTGACGATGATTACAGTGGGTTCGTTCAAAAAATATTCGCAAAAAATTGATTCAAATAAAATGCCATATTTTGTAGAGATGTTTTGGGTCTCATCAAGATATTTGAAAAATCTTGGTTATAATTATGATTACAATTTTGTTAGTTTTATTCTTCCTCTCTCTCTTCTTCTTCTTCTTCCCAAGTAATAGACAAACAGGTTGACTGAAAGATAAAATCTGAAGCAATTTATAAATAAAAAATATTATCGAATCCATATAAGACTCTAGAATCTAGATCTAAAATTCTCACTATTCCAATGCACGGAGATTAATCTAAATATCTTGAATTTGCTTTAATTTTTGGTTTACGAAAGTAATATTAAATTATTTAAAATTTTATGAGTCAATTATACTGTAGTGTGACTTTAAGTACAATCAATCTAATTAAAATGTTGCAATTACTTTATGGTTATTGTTTACAATCTCCTTTGAAGTCATAGAAATTTAATTACGGGTTCATCAAATAAAGTAGTGAAGTTATAACCAACTATAAACCGAATAGCAGATAATTTTCTACTTGGCATCCATAAAAGAGTGACGTAGACGTAGCGAGCGCTGAAATGTGCGTAAATACTTCCACGTATTTATTGCGGACGATATTCGGCGCATTTTTTGCTTATTAAATTTTTAATGGTAGTAACTCAACTTACCAAAAAAATTTGCCTTTGAGTTAAATTTGCTTAAATGTTATTTACCTACGGCGCTACCGAAATGACGACTAAGGGTCTTAGGCAGACAGTTTTTAAGCAGTTGCGGTACGCAATAATTTATTATAGAGTCTATGCCAACCGATGTCTGAAAAGGGAGATGTTGGCGGACTCTTTCGAAAACGGAAAAGCTAACAAAAATAATTACGAACTTAAGTGCCTCCTGTTAATATGCAAAATGCAAAGCAGTATCAAATAAACTTCTTTTCTAAAAGTACATTTCCATTTGGAAAGCCTCCGGTAGTTCTCCTTTTGCGAGGTATCGGGGTCTTTCTAGTTTAAAGGAAATGCTTAATATTATCATCAAGGTTAATTAATTTCATTTATAATTTATCGGAAAAACAAAATAAATTAGCGACCTTTTTTACTTTCTAATTGAAAATTTAATCTTTCACAAGTATTTTATTATTTTATTTATTTTTTTTAATTTGTACTTTTCTGTTTAGTTATTGTTTTATTACTTTTTGCTAATATTTTTATTAATTTATTATTTATTTTGTAATCATTTATCTACACCGTACACCCAATGGGGTACGATGTAATCACTGTGTGATTTCGTTTGTAACGCATTAAAGGAAGCATAAAAAGTATGGAAAAGTATACATATCAGCCCGACTAGGAATCATCCCTTCGATTCGATTTTGTCATGTCCGTTTGATTGTCTGTGTATCTCCTTGTCAAAGAGGTGGGAGAGAGGGACTCTCTCTTTTTAGAAATCATGTTTGCAGCGGAACCAATGGAGGCATTGTCATGGAATTTGACGCAAATACTTATTTTTTGTTATTGAAATCAGATGAAAAACCAGCCTCTTTAAAAGGGGCGTGTACCGCTGTACACTGTACCGCCAAACCCTGAACTTAAGTTAGCGCTCTTAATTTCTTACTTATTTTCCACTTTATTGTGGAAACTAATGGAAATCCACTAAATATTTTTAAATTAAATTCGGCCAATCTGCTTCAATTAATATTTTTTTTCTACTTGGAATCTTTTTTTTACGATTTTGGAATAATGGAATAACTAATCCATACAAATATTTGAATTCATTAAGGGTTTTTTTTTGGTTTTTTCTATTTCAATTGGCGGTCGAATTGCGGTCATTTTGTTTGATTGCGGGTTTTGGTGAGTTTGTGGATGATGATTCTAAATAGGTTGTGTTCGTTTTATCTTGCTAACATGAAAATGTAGTTTGTCTTTGGTAACATTTAGGTAATTTGTTTTTGTTAGCAATTGTTATAAAATTTAATGAATGCAAAAAAATTGAATTGTTAAAGATTTTCTCTAAATTGTTCTATAACTCTCGTGGTTTAGATTTATTTCGTTCTGAGTCTCATTTTGCCGGGATGCAGGTGCTTGCATGCAGTAGAATGTTGCGTGAAATTTAGTTTGGTTGTTGCTTCGCTTTTTTTTGGATGTGCTTGTTTTTCGGGCAAACGGAAATTGATGAAACATACGTTGAATATTTAACAGTTTTTTATTTCGATCTTAATTGTTTGAAAATGTTTCAAATCTTTTAAATCGTTTACATTTTTCAATCGTTTTAATAGCTTTCATCTCTTTGGTGTTTTAACGAACAAACGAAATTTTTTATTTGGTTTTTTAATAGCTTTAACAAAAAGCATTTTAAAATAGATATCAGTTTAATTGGAGTTCCAAGAATTATTCCTGAGGCTTGTCAATAAATTTTAATTATCAAATTTTTAGTACCTTTCTTTTTAGTATCTCGTTTAAAATTTTTTTAAAAATTATATCGTATCTAACTATCATTAGTTTATTATGCATAGCTTGTTGAAAAAATATCCATTCTGGCCAAAAACAGTAATAAAAATAATAAAATTTAACTAAATAAAATTTTATTCGTACAATAGACCTCACACCCATACAATAATATTCACCTATCCTCTATCCATACACCAGAATATACAAACACAAACACGCAAAACACACACACATACATACACATACACACACACCCATTCATACACACACGCACCATATATACATAATATGTAAACGTGACTTTATAAGACTGTTCGTTCTTGTTCTGTTCTGTTCGTGTTTATTTGGATTTCTTGAAAGGGGTGATGTGATCACGTTGATGATTTGAAGGGTTAAATAATGCCCTTTGTTAAAAGTTAATATTAAAATAAATCTGTTGCGTGCAACACATGGCTTCCTTGCAATAATCTTGAATGAATAAGAGTCTTAAATAAAAAGCAGTTTAAGGGAGGTGTGCTCACGACACAGTCGATTTTAGCCGAAATCGGTAGTATATGCTTCAATTTATATTAATCCAAAATACATCTAAATTATTATTAAAATTCTAAAAACCGAAAAAACGACCTTTTGGCACTGTAAAAGTGGCTTCACACCTAGATGTTAAAACAATCCTAAATACAAATGTTCCTGCTTTCAAATACGTTCATACGTACGTACGTAAAATCATTCCAACGAAATTAGTCAAAGTGGCTTCAGGAATAATTGGCGGTTACAATACTTTCTTTGCCCCGTACAAGCAGGTGAAATAGT
This sequence comes from Physocephala rufipes, assembly GCA_963966595.1. Classification (NCBI taxonomy): domain Eukaryota; kingdom Metazoa; phylum Arthropoda; class Insecta; order Diptera; family Conopidae; genus Physocephala; species Physocephala rufipes. Next base: position 27,484,671 of record OZ016504.1, on the reverse strand, counting down.
CTCTAAAAAGTAACGAGTAGAAATAATAAGAAATCACACGAAATGAAAAATTTTAACTAAAACGTAAATTTAATTTCAAATGTTTAAACCTTTTTGAATTTCAAATGAATTTATTGATATTCAATGAATATGAGTTTATGAGGTTGATTTTTTGACGGTTTCCCCAAGATTAAACTACTTCTTTGGCAGACTGTTTTCCATTTCATTTCTAGACTTCTATTAAGGTAAAATTCTACTCTAGATAAACCGACTTAAATGAAATCCTTGTTATTTATTTATTGGATGTTTTGTACCCCCCACTAGTATATCTAATTTTTTATTGATAACTCCTGCTCTCGCTTTCTCTTCATGACTTTTATTCGGCATTCCTCTCGTGACAGCAATAGGGCCATTAGTAAAAGGTAAACCAATTCTCTTTTCAGCATAAAAAACAATCTCTTTTCAATGCTTGACTGAATAGTGAACAAGTTTATTGTTCGCTTTTGTCGGTTTGGCTGCTACCGGTTATTGCTATTGTTGTTTTTGATGGTTGATTGTTGGTGGTTTTATCCAAAATGGGCTACTGTGTTACAGAAATCTATCAGAGGTTGTAATAAATATTTATGTAGAAATTCGCATACAATACGCCGTGTCGTCTCTTGGTCACTATAAGATTCAAGTGAATTGGACCGCATCGACCATCGACACTTACATCGCGGCCATCAAATTCAACCAGGTGGGTTAAACGTACTCGCATCATTCTCGGTATGTCATTGAATGATGCAGCTGCTGCTACATCAACGGCCAGCAGCACAACAGCTAACAACTTAATGGCCAAACATTCTTGTTAAAACGATCAACTTATACCGGCACAAACTGCATTACACGCTGGAATATTTACTTAAAAATTTTGCGATATTGTTTAACAACTTTTTTTGCTGACATCTTCGGATCTCAGAAAAAAATATGCACGCGAGACATCGGGGGGGGGGGGGAGGTATACTAGCGGTGGTATGGGAAGTGGTGGAGGTGGCGGTAGCAATGTTGGTGTTATGATTATGCAGTGAAGCTCTCTGCGAAAATTAACCGAGCATTTTTATTATTTTTATTTTATTTTATTTTTGTTTTCATTCTACTTTTTATTTATTCTTTTTTATTGTTATCGCGATTGCATCACGTAAATTTGCTTTTTTATTTCTGTTTTTAAAACAGTTGTTGCATTACCGTTATCGTAAGCTAATAAAAACTTTTATACTCTTGCATAAATAAAGTGTTGCACTCATTTGCTGTATCGCGTTGCTGCCTCATGGCTTTTGTGCTTTTTTGCAGAGTATGTGCGATTTATGCTGAGACAAGTTTGATGTACTATTTTTTATATTTAATTAATAACATTTACTTTGTTCTTCTCGTTATATTTGTTTTTATTTTTCGATCATTATCCGTTCACACAAACAGAAGGTATTGTTTGTTGTAGACAGTTTTTTGGTCTTTCTTTTTTTTTAATTTTTTTCTAAAAAGTTTACGCTTAGTCGTTTTTTAAAATTTTCCTATAAAAATTTTAGTCGTAAATAACTTCAAATTATTTAAAATATTTGACGTTGACTTAGCAAATTTAATTATTCCCTAAATTGTATTTATATTGTTTTATATTTGATAATTTAATACTAAGCCGTAAATCTCTTTTTTCAAAATTATTTATAAATTATCATTGCCGTAAGAATTTATTTTTAGTCCATGGGCATATAAATCATCATTACATAGAATTTAAATCACCAAAAACACACACAAAATAAAACATTAAAAGAGAGTGAATGACGCAACAACAACAACAAAACCAACAACAGTTTCAACAAACATATATTTCATATAAGCCGCAATGACATGTGACTCGACTGCACATCCAGCATCATCCAGTTGAGAATAAAATGAATTATAAAGTTTAATTTGAAATTATTTCACGGAAAAACCAGAATTTTTCCTATACGATAATTAATGAAAATAATAAGTTGACACTTGCTTCACACTTGGTTTTATTTTTGTTTTGCTCTTTAAAAGTTTTATGCTCGCAATTAAATTTTTTTCGAAATTGCATCATAAAATTGAAACTGTACACTTGACATTCGATATCTGTTGCCACAAAAACTGTTGACTGGGTGGTAACCACAGTAACTCACTGTGTTCATTTTATTTTTTATAAATTAAAATATTAAAATAACGTATGACGGACGGATGGTAGGTGGAAAGGGAGGGGTTTTATGTTAAAGAGGCCATTTAGCCTAACCTCGATTTTGTTCAAAGAAAATTAACTACAGTAGTACGATAATATTGAATACGTTAAGTCAGCTGACGACTGTATTGATAGTTAATTGTTATTTAGTGGTGGAAAATGTTGCAAGAAGTTCGCTAATTTTAGAATACTTCCTTGAATTGACTATCGATTATTATGTGTACAAATATACATCATATACACAGGCACACAAATTTATCTATGGAATATAATACCTCTATCGAGCTTAATATCTCTATGAGAAATTTGAGTATTGGGATAAGGTACCATTGTAAACGACCACTTCACCTCCACCTGACTGTTATGACTTTGGTTTGATGGCACAGATGTGAATTAAATTGAATTAATTGTGGTTAAACGCGATAAATATTGTTCACGCCATAGTGACGCCGGAATTTTTGTTTGATATCGTTGTTGGCGCTGATGTTATTTAAAGTAATGTAATCAGCCCTTTCAAAGTTGCGGTAAATACGATATACGATAATAGAATGTGGAATATCATGTTTTAATTAAAGATTTCTTGTGATGGCGTAAAAATTTCTATAGACGATTTTATATATTAAAGAGAAAGTATTCACTTGATCTATTGATCGACTCCCTCGGGGCGCAGTTCATATTGAAAGGGTGTTTTATTAAAGATAGCAATAAAAGGAGTTATTGGTATCGACAATAATTCTACAAAAATTGATTTTGCTGCTATCAATTTCACGTGATACCCCGCAATTGTCGTGCCGGTGATTGAAAACTCAGACCAAAAAATGCACATTAAAATACTAAGGTTTCGTTGCATAGTTTGAGGCTTTACAATTATTCTTCATAAAAATTTGCTCCTGCCATTTACCTGGTCACTCTTAATTATTTAAATAATTCCATTAAGACTTTTCAGAAACTATAATTTTATTTTAAATAATTTCATTGAATGTGTTTGCTCTCATAATCATATGAAATATGAAACCATTTTGATCTATTCTCTCGATTGCCAGAAAATGCAGAAAAACTTAAAAATATCTACTCGATATGTTTCGGTGTAAAAACGTTTTTCAATTTCAAGATTTATGTTCTTTTTGTGCATTTATAGAATTGATTATGCTTTTCTCTTTATTTTCATCAATTAATTTTCCTACTTCACTTCTAACTTCTTTATTAAAGTGTACATGATTGTATTATTGCTGTGTCATCAGTTTGTATCGCTGTCATCAAATCATTATCGTCAATATCATAATCTCATTTCATCGACAACGTCAGCCAGAGATAAGCAACAATGCATTATCACTTCAACCGAACCGACAATAGACATTCGTTCAATGCGGGCAGTGCGCAGTTGTTGTCGTTGGAGTTTTTGTTGCTATTGCTATTACCGCAGCTGCTACTGTTGCTACCGCTACTTTATGACACGGCACGCATTGTCTGTCATTATCTAATTTCAGTCATTTCAAATGTGTGGCTTGGCGGAGCTGTCAAAACTTGTGCATCGACAGCTCTTGCAGCTCTTATAGCTCTTTTGCGTAGGAAGCAAAAACAGAAACAGAATCATCAATACTTCTTGGCGTCTCTTTACTTCTGTTCACCGCACCTAACTTCATTGGCTTCACATTATTGAAGAACAAACTAGAGAAAGAAAACTACAGACAGAAACTATTATGATTTTTTATTTATATTTTTTTGTTATTGATGCTGCAGTAGTTGAGAATATTTGTAAATGAAAAATTGTGATTGAGTACGTGTTCTGTGTCAATTGTTGGCATCGTATGTCATTGATTCCTGGTTTTGCAAGAAGACTTTAGAAAGTTGTTGCTTCGAACATCATTAGACGGTGCATGCCAAGGGGAATTTTTTTGTTGGAATGCGTTTCTTCTGACTTTGTCAGTTTCTTGGTGGTAGTGACAATGCCGAGGTTACCGATGATAATGATGAAATTGTCATAATTCGCTTAAAAAGATTTTTCCTTGATTTGGTACGCTTCTTTAGACTAACAATTTGCAATTTGTGGATATACTGCAAGGCAAATGAGAGAAATTATAGAACAATATCAGAGATTATTGATTTTTTAAAGCTAAGTTTAACTTTGCAATAAAAGGATATATATATCCCAACATAAATATTAATTTCTCATCGCCAGATCAATTTGGTTGTGCACGTTGTCGTCATGGTTTTATTGATGATCTTTATAAAACATTTTTGGCTTGGAAGTCAGTAATAAATCACAGTAAATCTGTCATTTTGGACTTCTTCAATGATGTCGATTTCAGTACGAAGTATTCCATTACTCTTTTGAACTGTTCTTTCTCCCTACTTTTGAGACTATATTTCCTCACACTTTGCTTTTCCATTTGCCTTTATGGCAAAAACAAAACCTTTTTGAGGACGACATAAAACATTGTCGTGTCGACGGTATAACATTTATTTATAGTATAAAGTCATGAATAAAATATAACACCGCATAATAGCCGTTTTGCGTGACGAAAAAGTTTTATTTTGTGATTCAAATTGGGAACAAATTTAAGGAATTTCTTCCATGATCTGCTTTATATGCTTGATATATATTTACATCGATTATGATGACTAGTAACAATAATAGTAATTAATAGTGTATAAATAATAATTGAATAATGATATATATATTTCACCCTTCGTATAAAGTGTGAAGCTCTATTCCGTCCCTGTTCGTTTTGAGTGTAAAAATATATCAAATTAATAAAAAGGTACTTTCTCCAAAATCCTTTTAACAACTCTTTAGTGTGCTCTTCTTTACGCTCGTCCTTTTTAAGATTTATTCTAAGGTTTCTAAGAACATCTTTTTAGAAATTTTAACCTCCACAAAAACTTTTTCATTTAATCGATTTCTAAAAATAAGAAATTTAATCTGTTTTCCTTTTTCTCTTTTTTGTTTCTGTTGTTTTTTCCTTCTATTTCTTCACAGCATCTTAGCACTGACACGAGTTCTAGTTCAAATGACACTAACAGCAATAGCAACAACAACAACAACAACACCAATAGCAGCAATAATAGCAAAGGAATTGCCGCAAAATTACTGCTACGAAAAAATAAATGGAAGCGGAAGAAACTTTCGCAGGAGCAGAAAACTTCCTCAGGTGGGTATCCATATCATCTGCCGCCTCCCTTTATCCGTCTCCTATCCACTAACTTTGCTAACTCTTTCACCGCATTTTTCCCAATTTAGTTTCTCAATCGGAACAATCCGAAGTTCGATTGTCGTAAAGAAATTTAGTTTGATTGTTGGCAATTTTTTTCTGTTTGGTGACACTTTCGAATGACATTCGTAGCAATTAATTCTAAATAATGTCACACGTCTGGTGGGTGTTTCTCATTGATTTTCTTTTTCCTTTCCTTTTTCACTTTGGGTTATTCCAAACATTTGTTTTTCTGACTTTTGACTTTTTGAGTTCCACCGCAGTTCAATTGATTCTATTCTTTTTTTTCATGTTCACTTTTTTCTTATTTGTTTCTTTTTATTTTATGTTTATTGCAGTGAAAAGAACAAACTCAGAGACCGCGACGGAAGAAACAACAAAACAAAGAGCGATAAAATGTGTTGTTGTTGGTGATGGCGCTGTTGGCAAGACGAACTTGATCTTATCGTATTTGGAAAATCGTTACATACCCGAGCATATACCGACCGCGTCAGACATTTACAATGGTGAGTAAATTATTGTAGAAATGTTGTGTGAATATCGGGAGTTGACGTATGTGTGAGTATGTGTGGTTTGTGTATGTGATTTTTTTATAGCATTGCGTTTTTATTGAATTTTCTCTCGTTATCATTATTATTTATTAATTAATTGTATGCAGTCCTTCCCGAGAAGGATAAACAGACTAATTAATATACGAATTCTTTACTTTTGCGGAATTTTTATGTTAAAACCTGTGAAAGAGCCTTCAAACTAATTTCCTTATTCTCAAAAAGGTTTTACTCTTCAAGAAACTAAAATATAGTCATGTTTAAAAACATAATCATTTAGTTATATTTTTGTTTTAATAAAACACGAAATTATTGTGATAAATGTTAGACTTTAAATTAAATGAAAACAGAAGAAAATTTCAATTAAATGAGAAGAAAATGAAAATCCATCTGCGTCGCTTGCGGTGGATTTACAAAATAAATTGTCCAATTAACAAAGTAATCATGGCTTAACGACGTCAATAAAGAAATCATTATCTGAATTTAGAGAAAAAAGAAACTAATTTATTAAGGATAGCAAACCCAACATCAGTAACAGCAATACTGAAAACAACAACAAAATTTGCACTGCCAATATCCATTAAAAGGATCAATAAATAAAAAATGAACGAGATTAAAGACAACCTAACGAAAATGAGTTCAGGGAGACAACAAAACGCTAATAAAACAACAAGCAAAAATCAATAAAATGTAAAAGCAATTAGAACAACAAAATCAACAACGTGATTCTAAAGCAATTAACTTTTTAACGTTAGAGAAGGAGAAATAAAAACGAACCAGAGAAGAGTAAAGCTCTAAAATCCATAAAAACCACACACACACGCAGGCAAAAACACAAGCAAAAATACACGCAACAACACAACCGTGCCACCTTAACACCGTGCAAAAACAAAATTTAACGACTCGACTAATCCCGTCGTCTGTTTAAAATGAAGAGAGAGAGAGAAGAGCTGTGGGGATTACATAAAAAAGTTAGTGGAAATAATAAAAAGGCTGGAATTTGGGGAGGATCTTCGCTGGTTTAGAAAGGTGAAAGGCACAACGATAATGATGTCCTAATTGAAAGGAACCAGCCACAGATTTCTGGTTCGGCGCTCTCCTGGTTACCAGTCTAGACAAATGTTAAGGAAATAAAAAATTGTAGAGGAGAATAAAGTGTGTAATAGAAGCGAAAGCGATTACAAACGATGAAAGAATAAGCGGACGAGCAAAAAGGAAGTTAAGCACGCTCGTGCTTTTATAAAAGAAAATTTAAACGGAAAAATCCAACAAAACCTAAACTAAAAAGAAAAAGGTTAAAATATTCAATCAGTGTTAAAGCAAACGAAAGATAAAAGAGAGAGTTAAAAGGCGGATAAACAAAATCAGAAATAGGAAAAGAAAGGGAAAATAGAAAACTGACAGAAAAATAGATTTCATCGATTGAAGTAAAATGAAACAAGGAAATATTTGAACAGACTCGAACGAACACACACGCATTTATATATATTCACACTTGCATTCATATACGCACTAATAAAGGCTCACGTACAGACACACACATGCCATTCCATCAAAATTATTCATAGAGAAAAGTCGCAGTGTGAGAGGGTGTGTAAAGTTAGTCAAGAGCCTAAAAAATTTCTATTGCATAGTTTGCGGTCGATAAAAAATAGACCAGTTTTTCAATTTGCAGTAATAAAATTGAAAAGAATATCAAAGGGAGATTTTCTTTAATCTGGTAAACATTGTTTTGTAGGATGAAAACATTTTCTTTGATAAATTGAATTGATTTAATTGTGTCAATTTTAAAATTATGATTTAATTGTGTCAAGCAATCAATAAATTCATATTCTTAAGTTATCGATTGATTTAAAAAACATATTGAAATAAGTCTTTATATTCCAAAAACTTTTAATTATTGCAAATGAAGTTTTGGTTTTGTCTTTCCAAAGCCGAAATAAATCCAGGAAGAAATTATTTTAATTCATGAAAAAAAAACTATTCCACCCAGAATGGTCATGATTGTGAATGGACAAATTTGCAAGGATATTCAAGGAAATGAATGAAAGTTGTAAAAATGGTGAAGTTTTGTTCGGTTTTTCCTTTTTTAATTTTCCTTTGTTTCGGTTTGAAGAATTGTCGCTTGGCGTGTTCAAAGTTACTCGTATTGCTCAGAAGCAATTTAAAGTTTGAAATTTTTCAATTTCAATGAAAAGCTGTTTCTTTATTTTTTTCTCTCTCTTCCTTTCTTTTGCGTTTTTTCCTTCACTTGACGTCATAAATCCCAGCTGACGTCATGGTGAATGACAGTCCCGTACATCTGACTCTCTGTGATACTGCCGGTCAGGATACACTCGATCCGCTTCGCGAGCTTTGTTATCCGGACAGCGATGTATTTTTGCTGTGCTTTTCAGTGGCAAAACCGGAAACGTTCCACTCAATCAAAACAAAATGGGCGCCGAAGTTTACCGGTACCAAAGCGGCTTTGATATTGGTCGGTACGCAAGCGGATTTGCGCACTAATACGGAAGTACTGAATAAACTAAAGGTGAGTTTTGTTGTGCGTGTGAGAGAGATGAGAGTGATGGAGAGTATGTATGAGGTGGTTTTGAAGGGGAAGGGGAGAGGTAGTCGGGTGGTTAAAGAAGGATTGTGTGGAATTGGTTGTTCTTTTATTGCTTCCTTATTGTATGGATTTAAAATTCAATCGTTTAATTTTTCATCTCTTTTTGTCCAATTTTCAATGATGATATCCTGCAAATTGATTCCGGCAACAACAATAACAATAAATCCAACTGTATTCATATTAAACACACACTTATCGGAACGTGCCACATCACATCGTCCATCTCGACTGCTTGGGAAAACATTCTGTCTGCCTTTCTTTGTCTTCCTCTGTCTACAGACAACTGGAGAGAAATCAATTTCGTACGCCGACGCTTGGGATTTGGCAACAACAATTGGCGCAAAATACATCGAGACTTCATCAGCAACACAGGTGAGACCGTCCGTCCGTCCGTCCGACAGTTAAAATATTATGTACCGTAAGATATTTCACAGTAGGAGAAATAAATAAATTGAATTCTTTAGATACGTGATCGTTAAGTAGGAACAAGAAAAATATATATCCCGTTATAAAGATGAAATGAAATCATTCGCTTCAGAATTTTTAAAATATGAAGGCACAATTTCCGTGGATGCAATGAAACCGGCACGTACTTGCTAAACACGAAACTAACACTAACACTTAAGCTACACGTACGCACGAACACACACACACAGCACACTCACACACATACAAACATACACAGCCGCACATACATGTATTTTTGATGATGCTGTACAAACTTCAGCAGACTTCATTGGATTTCTTGGGATTTAGGAGATATCTCTCGCAATATAGTAAAAATAAATTTGATGAGCAACAAAAACAACAAGAGGAACACTGAAAAGCAATGTAAAATAATCCCTTGAGATTTGATTGACATTACATATAGGAGTACTGTTGCTTAGTATTTAGTTCGAAAAGGATTTGAGCCACATCGAAGAACGTTCCGTTGTTTCATTTAAAAAGAACTAAATTTGAGAAAATGAAAAATTCCCGTATATTTGTCCGAATTAAACGGCTCGACGAAATAACGCCTAAAATAAATATAAGATCGTTTTTTTAATCTTTTATCAAATTTTAGATCACTTTAATAATTTCCAAAGTCTCAAAATACAAATTTTGGTTTTATTTAATTTTTCAAAACCAATATTTTGAAACAATTTTACCACGGAAATTAACATTTTCCGGAAATGTCCGGTATTTATTTCATTATATCTTTTATTTGATGGTTTCGAAAACTATCTTTGTTTTGTATTTTTGGCCGTTAGAAAGAGCCAAACACAAGAAACTGAAACCCATGGAATTCTTTTTTTTTTACAGCTCCTGACAAAACACTTCAAGATAAGACAAAACAAGACAGCTTCTGAGTGGTGGGTGTACAAGACACCCTCATTACAGGTGTGGTCGTTATTTCATTCTCTTTAGTGCTTTGCTTCAGCATTTCATATTCGCAAAATTCTCAAAATTAAATCGTTTGATGACCCAAATCTAGGCGAGTTTCTACAAAGGTTGTTATTTACAATCGTAAATTATCACAATCTACCAACTCCAGCCCACCGTCTCCCCTTCCTTTACTGCCTAAGTATGTTGTTTGTCTTCCATTAAAATCTAGTTTGAAAACGTTGATAAAAGTTTGATGGTTTTGTTCCTCCTCTCCCGGTTTGCCTCTCCCGAGGGCAACAACATTTCAATCTCGTTTTTTTTATTCCACGTTCGAATTGCTTGGCTTTTTAATAAAAAAAGTTTCTGAAAAATCAACAGAAAGTCAACTTACAAGCACTTCACGATACTTAAAAGCTGGATAAAAACAAATTTGTGAAATTTTTGCCGCTTTGTTGCCGACGGAAGTGTTGCGACGACGGAGCTTACAAATGCGTATAAAATCTAAAACGAATTTAATGCGATGGGAGTGTGATGGAAGAGCAAGGAAGAATATGAAGACCGAATACCGAAGCCATCGCGTCAACAAAATTCTGCGGCAAAGAAAACCTTGAAAAGATTTTGTAGAAATGAAAATTGCGTGCGTAATTTCAAACATTTACCACTTCCAGAAAATAAAAATAATGATAATAATAATAATAATAATAACAAGTTGCAACAACTATGAATGTGTAAGGAGCACTAAGCTCGGTCTACAAGGACCACTCAAGATTTCTACGAAAATGCTTCTTTATCTTCTTCTTCTTCTGTTCTTCCTTTGAGAAAAGATCTGAAAAGTATCACGCACGCCTGTACGCATTTTGTTACCTCTTTAATTAGTAAAAATGCCGTGAAGATTTCAACCAGCCAAGAAAATAGTTGCAATGCTCGTAAAAAAATGTTTCCGTTAAAAAATGCAAGAATCAAATTAGGATTTCTTGCCTTAAATTTTATACCGGTATCGCCTTAAACGAACGAATTGCGGTCAATAAAATTTACTTGAATTCAACCAAAATAAAAATGATATACTAAGAAAAATTAATAAATAAATAAATTAAATTAAATATATAAAATAAAAATAAAATGTGCAATAAAAATAAAATTTCTGGAAGACCAAATAAAAAATATAATAAATATAATAAAAATATAATAAAAATAAAATAAAAACAATGTAAATGTGAAAATAAATATGAAACACAATCAGAATATAATTGAAATTAAAATGACTAAATTAAATTAAAAATAACCAATTTTATAAAAATGTAAATATAGACTAATCACCAAATAATTGAATAAGTTTGAATTGAAAATAATATCAAATATTTTTCAAATTGACAATATATATCAAAATACAATTAATATCAAAAAACATTAACGGTAAAAATTGGGTTGAGTTATAAAATTCAATTAAGATAAAAAAATACGATATTAAGTTAAAAATTAATGAATTTAGAAACGTAATTGAAATTGTGTAAAAATATAATTAAATAAAATAAATACAAAACAAACAATTTTTTGAAAAAGAAGTGAAATATAAATAAAATTTATACGATTTTAAAATCGACATAAATAATAAAATAAATAAATAATAATAAAAAAAGAAATAATAAAATATAAAATGAAATAAATGAAACAAAATTAGCTGTATTTACTCTTTGTAAGAACGCAAAATATACATAATGGAAACCACTTTTCAAACTCATTTCTAATCATTTCCTTTAAGTTCTCTGAGGAATGGTTTCATTTACATACGATCAGAAATTCTTCTGTCATTTGCGGATGTAAAAAGTGGTTAAAGGTTGCTTCATTTACGTGTAAACATAATTAATTTTATGCATTTGCAAGTAAAATAAATTCGTAAAATTACAAAACACCTCTCTGTTTTTCTTTCTTAATTTTTCATTGCCAAAATTAATTTTTAATATTTTCATGAAATTATTACAAAAATGTAATACAATTAGTTAATATATTTAACATATATAACAGTCTTTATAAGAACTATATAAGCTAATATTCGAATAAATTCCTTCAAATTAGAAAAAGTCTTATATGACTAACATAATTAATTAATTTTTTTTACAAACAATTGTTTTTTCTTTTTCTCAATTTTCAGGAAAAAGTCAAGGATGTTTTCGATACAGCCATTTGGGAAGCATTACGTCCTATATCCCTGCCGCCTACTCCGCCGCTTTGGAAGAAATTATTGTGCTTGGCGTGAAAAACAACGAAATTTGAATCGACAAGTTTGATGATTTGGCAATTGCGCGGGATTGATTCAAAGAATTTCTTTCGATTTTCGTAAGAAAAATAAAAATACTTGACGGTTTTGTTATTGATTCGTACGCAATGTACAATTTTATGGAACAGACAACCTTTATGACTGATTGTTTTCTCTAAGTGTTAAGTATTGTAGAATTAAGAATTTAGAGTATTAAGATAAAAGTGCTTAGATAGTTTTGCCTAAATTCCTGTTTTCTTTGTCTATCAACGTTTTTGGTTTTATACATTCCACTAATTTTTATTTATTTATTCTTATTATTTTTTTTTTTTTTGCTATAAACTAACTATTTTTTGTCGAAATTATTTTGTTGCAGTTCGAGTTTTAAGCGCTATTACCGATTTATTATCGAATGGATAAAAATTATATTGAATAAGATTTAAAAATATTTTTTTCATTTTTTTATTTCCGATTGTAATATTTTTGTTAGTAATTTTCAAATTTAAATTCGTATAATAATTACTTTTAAAATATAATTAAGTAATCATTAAAAATCGAATTTTTTTGTGTTTTTAATTTTTAATTTTGTTTTTTTTCAATGGTAAGAATCTTTCTAATTGATTTTCGATGTTTCTGTCGAGAGAGATGGAATAAATGCAATATCCTCGAATTAGAAAATGGACTAGCGGTAAAAAGGAATAATCTGTATCCAATTAAGGAGGATATTCTGAATGGCGTATCTATTTCGAAAGCCAAACTCATTAAGAAATTCCTTAAATCATCGAAAAATATTCAAATTAATTTAATTAGACTTCCAAAGTAATCGGTTTTGGTTTTAACATTAAAAACTTTTACACCAAAAGACTACCGGTCTTTAGTATTATCTTCGCTTTATCGAGATCCAGACGACATTTCATAACCAAAATTTTGTTGGTTGACTAAAACTGATGCAATTGTCTGTGGTCGGATACAGTTTGGAATGCAGTAATATTTCTTGCTATTACCACATCGATTGTTGTTATTGTTGTTTTCCACCGACGCTGCTTGCTTCTGCACTTCTATGATAGTCCCTCGAACTGCTGCAGCTGCTGCTGCTGCCGCCGCTACTTCAATAGCTGTTGGCAACAGTTTTATTGCGTAAGCCATTGTCTATCTATTTGAATATTATTTATTTGTCTAACAGTCATTCCAACCGTTTTTCTGAATACTAGGATGTCTTTGCCATGTCTTTGACATTTATCTGGTAATGGAAATCTATGCGAGATTCTTCTGCCTGAAGAACTGTTGCTCCATTCTTCCAATAACCGCCGACGGTAAACCAATGCAATAACCATTGTTGTTATTGTTATTGTTGTTGGTGTTTTTTTGTCGAAGAATGGCAACAATTGCAAACACTAACGTCAGTTGAAGTTACAAGTGCTTGCATTGCTGGATATGAATTGTTTCCTTTGGTTTGAGGTTTTCGTCATTCTGTCAACAATATTTACCCTCTCACTCCTTCCATTCTTCCTCTCTCACTCACTCTTTCATTCTTTCCCTCGCTCAATATCTTCTTCGTCCTTTCTTCAGCCCTAAATTAATGCTTTTAACCTTTTACCACTGACAACTTCGAGTTCACATTCTTTGCACTTTGAAAGTCAAGTTAAACACGTCCCTCTTCCTCTTCCTCTTCCTATACATCTACTGCCCTTAACAACGAGAGACGCTTCTTGTTCGCCGTTATTGCACTGTCTGACTGACGTTGTTATTGCTGTTGTAATAGCGTTGTTAGTTTGATGTTTCAGGACTTGAAACTGTTAGACTATCCTTTGCTTCGACAAGAGTTATTTATTCCTGTTGTGACGTCGTGTTTGTTGTTGTTGTCTTTGTAGGTGTGCCTGCTCTAATATTGACGTTTAGTTTTAATATTCAGCGAGGGGAGACGTTTCGTAAATGATTTATTGCTTTGTGTAGTTCGCATTCTTTTTCTAATTATATTACCTTATTTTCTCTTTAGATCATTTTATATATTTTTTTAGCATTTCAACTTTAAGCAAAGTAAAAATTGAATTTTGTATTTTTAAGTTTTGTTAGAACTATGCGTTTCTATATGAATTCATCTGACTGAACAGCGATTCATAGCATCAAAAACAACAACTAAAGCAAACGAGTATGCAAGTCGATACCGTATGGTCTTACCAAATTTAATTTTGTCAATTCGTCGAGTTCTTAATATAAATAAGTGGGAACGCTAACTTCAACCTGACCGAAGCTCATACATAGCCTACATCCGTAATATAAATATATAGCTTAAATCCAATAACATTTGTCGGTATCTTTTTCAATTCGACTGTAATCGTGATTTTCGCAGACAGAGAGACAGCTAAATCGACAGACGTCATTCTTAGCACGAATACATATTTTTGTCTAAACCCATCACGCCTTCTTTAAGGCGCTACAATACGAAGAAGTAAGTGAATATATTCGATCTCGTGTGTGGGATATAAAATAATCCATTATTCTAAATTGTAAATTTGTTACGATTAAAAATAATATCTTTCCCTCAAATTACTTTAGTAAATTACTTTTATTCTAAATATAATTTTGTGTTTATTGCTATGCGATCTTACACAGATATTTCCATTAGCGTTACATGATTTAGAGATCGTTTTATTTAAAATATCCTACCACATTTCAGGGGGTGAAGTTATCTCCTATAATTTAGTCAGAATAAGAACATTCTCGGAATTTTCGCTTCACGCTTCGTACGTGATAACAAAAAGAACAACAAACAAATTGGTTTAAGAAAAGATGACAATTTCCATACTTCCATTTATTCACTTAAGTACGTACACACACACGCTCACTCAAACACACATGCACCCAACGCCACACATAAACAAACACACGCATGGCCTTAATCTAATCATTATGAAGAAAAAAGACACAGAAGAGTTTCAGGCAAATGTGTGAGATGATCGTAATATTTGCAAATGTGATTCGCTTCTAGGATCATGCATAAAAAATTACCCAAGAGGATTTTATCTCAAGTACAAGAATATACAAATTCTATTGCAAATTGCACCAAATCATATTCATTCCCTCGTTTTTCCAAAAGTTGGCCGTTCCTTGTTGATTTCCTCCACCAAAAGGAACCGGAAGTCGTTACAAGCGGAGAAGCTTAAAGCGGAGAAGCTTAAAGTCGTTTCTTTATCTTCGGAATCAAGGGACAAAGAATAAAAGAAGAAGAAATAAATTGAATAAATTGAAGAATAAATTGAAGTGAAGCAAATTTGAACTTAATAATGAATGATTAGGAAGCTTTTTGAGAAACTTTCAAACCTCCGAGACTAACAAATATTTCTAATTTTCAGTTAAAATTATTTTTATAACCCAGACCGGATTTTAATTTAATTATTTAAAAGCTTTTTAAAAACAAGTTTTTAAATTTCATAAAAATTAAAAGGAGGATTAAATTAGATTTTTGCTCATTTCAAAATTATATCAATATATATATATATTGAATAAATGTTTCGTAAAAAGCGAATAAACGGTTTTATTGATTTCAAGTATGCCTCAAATTGCCTCCGTTAACCCGAGGCTCGGCCCGATCATCCAAACAACGCATAACTTAAGTCCATCCATCATTTGTTGATACTCCATCCAGTCAACATCATAGTCATCAACATACTTTTTTATTCTTGACAGCATCATTCTATCGTTTATCCTCTTTTATTCTTAACGTCACCGACTTCTTCTCAGACGTAAAGAAGCTAAACCCAGTGAGGAAGGATTTTGTGGAACCTGAAAGTAAACAAGGCAAACAACTTCTCAACCGTGACGTCGACAAGGGTTGGTTGAGGAGGGTTGTTTAAAGACGGTTAAGATTGATTGTGGAATCAAGATTTATTGATGGTGCGATGTTGGTGAGAGCAATCCGCTGCGCCTTAGTGCAGTGAACTTCAAATTAATTCATCGCATTAAACAAGTCGGAATTATAATGAATCGTTATCAATATGAACATCCTTCATCATTATCATCATCGTCGTTTATGTCAACGCCAAGATTTAATGTTTTCATTAAAGTCAAGGGTAGGCTGAAGAACTTCGTATACCCGATTTTTGGTAATAATAGTCACAGATAATAGAAAAAGGGAAATACGAAAAGCAACCAAAAAAGATCATTATACTCTAAAGTGACAAACTGATCAAATTCTCAATAAATGCTTCAAGTTCGAGATTTGGGATCAAGCGTGCTTCGAATTTTTATTAAAATATTTTTCCGAGTGTTTGTGCGTTTCTGAGACTCAAATTCTGAAGCATCTGAGAACATTGGGAATCGGAAAACATTTTACCGGACGAAAATTGAGACGAGTATATTACACTTCATATATTTTTGTGCATCCTTTGAATATTTTGTGCAAACAAAAGTTTAAGATTGAAGACTGTTTTTGGGATTTTTACACTGTAAACAAAGTTTGTTGGGATTTCAGAAATTTAATAAAAGAAAGAAATTACGAAATTTTTATTGTATAAAAATAAAATCATGTTAAAGAAATTCTTTTAGTTTTCATTTTATTTTTATGTCTACGATTTTATTTGGCAGTGATATCATTATCAAAAATGTTTAGGAAAATCTTTTTAATATCTCTCTGCTTGAAACACACACGCATGCACGCACACACACGCACGCAAAAACCAATTGTGACTGAGGTAACACAAAATTTAAAAAACTTCTTAAAAAGTTTTTTACTTCGGTATTAAAGCAAATAAAAGGACAAAAAAATGATTCAAGAGATTGATTTCGACGATATCGTTTTCATTTCGATTTTTCAATTGAATGCAGAAGGATTGACATTATTCTTTGCATATACTACTTCGGTTTATTTCATATATTCTCTATTTACTCACTGTTCTGCTGGCTGAGTCATAGACTTGAAGAAGGTTTTTACATCCTCGATATATTAAATTTTTCCTATTTCTTCTTTTTATATTTTCTTAAAAAAGAATTTCCAACGTTGTAACTTATTGTTGGTTTGACGCGTTAATGTATTTGTGTGTGAATAACAGATTTCTTCTTTTCATGTATGAAAAGATTGTTTGCTTGTATGTGGATAAATATGACAAAAATAGCGGTATCTGCAGTTAAAACTTTAAAAGAGGTCGAGTCTTTTGTTGCAAGTTATTGCTAAACATTTTGATATTTGGTAATAATAATGAGTTACATTCACAAATCCCAAGATGTAAATCGATTTCAAAGAAAACTGGTCCAAGACATTACGAAACATATAATCAATTATTGAATAATTGATTATATCATATATGAATTAGATCATATATGAATATGATCTATTTTAACGATCAGATTGTTCAGAATTGATAAATGCTTTTATGTTTAATAAAACAACTAAACAACAACAAAGCAATCTGCAACAGCAATAGAAATTAAGGAAGCACAAATGAAGGAAACATTTACGAGGAATATTAAAATGTATATTTCGCACTAATATCGCCACCAACAACAACAAAAACGAAGACAACGAAAAATTAAAACTGAAGCAATAAAAGCAAAAGCAAACCGAACCAAACAAGACCACACCGGGCAGACCATCACCAATGGCATTATTAACCACAAAAGTGTTTAAAAAAGTGAACTGAAAGCAATATGTCCAACCAACCATCCATCCATCCATGTATTCATTGGTCCTTAGGGTCGGAAATGGAACTGCTAGCATATTTGCAGCAATATTCGTGCGACCTCAAAATCTTCTTTTGCTTTGCATTGTATTCATCTTCGTATTGTATTCATATCCTACGTCAAGCATTGAGAGCCAAACCAAGCAGTGGAGAGCTCAGGCATTGATAGAAATGAGGATTTCTCGGCAACATAAAGGGTTTGACGTGGGGCTCGACAATATTGAGGCCATGTTGAATGGATACAAAGGCACAAAAGGACTGTAAAGGTGGCGTGCCATGGAAATTGGTTTAATATTGAAATTCACTCACCCCAATCGAGCTATTTCATGAAACAGCGGACATGTTGTTGCTGACGCTGTTTACAGGTGGTGCTGCTTCTGCAATATGTTAACAACTTTCGACTTTTCATTTTCAATGTAAACTCTAAAGTAAATTATTATTTACATTTGCCGCATTTGTTTAAGAAAATGATCGCGCAGGTTTTTGGTCGTTGCAATTTGGGAAAAGCTAATACCTAAAATCCTTTGAGCCTTATGGGTATTATATTTATAACTGATGTCAATTTTAAATAACTTTCCCTTTAGCCTCACTACCGTGCTTCTTCAACAGAAAATTGCTTGTATTTTTTCTTCTACTACTTTTCGTATTGCTTTTTTAACCCCGATTTGTGTTAAGTTCTTTATTTCTAAGAGCTTTCACTATTCTCTATCGCCGCTGTCGTCGAGGTCGTCCCACGGTTCAATGATCGCACGGTCGCATAGCCGGTCGATTTTTGTTTGCCTCATTTTTTATATGATTTTTTTATATGACACGACGCCAGCAAATGCATCTGTTAGTTTTATTCTGCTGCGTGGAAAAGAATGTGCAAACAAACTACAATCATTGCAACGTCACTGCATATGCTTGAGGCAATACTTACGCCTTGCATGCTGCTCGCTCTTGACTCGTAATGAATGCTTTTTTCATTTTCAACGCTCTTCAATGAATACATTTCTATAGAAGCTTTTCAACTCATATCGAAAAATTTTTCATTAATTTCTGTTTTCAGTTCTATGAGTTACTTTTGTTGTAGTAGCAGTTGTTGTTATTATTTTTGCATACTAGTGGTAACGATTGTGGCGTTCAAACCACCCACCCTGATGTTCATTACATCATCCGCCTCGGTCTGACCGGATGGTACTTCCGCAGCCGCAACTGCTGCCGCCACCGGATATGTCGATAGTTTGATGGCTCACGCAATGGCATTAAACAAATAAAAAGTAGCATACCATATTACACCATAGGAACAGGAATCGACAGCGACAACAAAAACCCAATGATTCTGTGAGGCTGAAGATCATCGTATTGGGGGTATTGCTTTCATAAAGCCATTATTCCGTTGAAAGCACTTTGGAACAGATTTTATAGAACAGAACGAAATATAATAAGCTCAAATTGAAATCAACCGTCTCTTGGTCTAGAAATTGAAATATTCTCTGGTCAATCATCGGTCCTCGTTGGGCAATAGAATAGTTTGTAGCCCTCTTCAATGATTTGAGTGAACTTTTATTGAAGCAGGAAAAACCTCATCAGAAATCCATTTAACCAATTCATCATTTAAGATCTATGAAAATTTTGAATCCAAGAATTTACGAACATCGTTTTCAATTTCGATTTCTTTTTTCGTTTTCTTGAAAAACTCGTTCAAAAAATCTAAGAGAATTCATGAATTTATAGACGTCTTGAAAGTGAAATGAAAAGATTAAATTTATTTAGTTTTATGCGTTCAATAAATTTAATTTTAATAATTAATTGCGGTTTATGGCAATAGCATTCTACATGAGGATCAATTGAAAAGTGTTCGATTTATCCTACATGAAAAAATGCCGGAGACCACTTTCCGCCTTGGGTCTTCCTTTGGTCTGGACGTAAGTAAATATCCTAAGATTTTTTTAATTACTTGGTCTATTGGACACCATGAAGGACCGTCCTCAATATTCTCAGCCTCTTCAGACACTTTCTGCGAAGGAATTAAATATAACAAAATTATAAATATTCCCCAATTGAAAGAGAAACCTTGTGTTGGACCGCTGTTGAATTGAAGTTGAAAGACTTGCTGCAAAATAAATTTGCAACTGCTTCAAAGTATGTGCTTTTCCAACGTTCCTTGTATACTGGCCGTGCCAACCAGCCGAATTGTTAACATCACCAAAATCACCATGGTATCAATCAATATTTATACGCTGGAGCGCATTTCAATTCAATTACCTACGCCTCCCAATTAATTTCGGGAAACAGCAATCTCATCGATGGCATTAACGTTCTTTTGACTCTATATTTAGAACTAATTTAGTTCTAGATTATTGATAATCCGAATGCGATAACCGCAGACAGAGTAAGTAATCATACCACACACAGACAGGATTCCGGAGTAATCTCTGTTAATGCTGACAAATTTTTCTTCACTTCAGATTGATTTGGTGTGAAATGTGCGCGAAACTTTTAAAACTTGTTATATTGAAGATTCAATAAGATTTACGTAGTTGATCCGACCCTATTCAACAGATCGGATGCAAAGAGGAAAAGGAGGAAATTAATTCCGATTTTGTTCATTTTGTTTTCCATAGCAATTATTTTGGATCCCTAACGTCAATCGCCCCGAGCAGTTTACACTTCGTTCCCAAAGGGAACGTAACGCACTTCTTAGTCGTCAATCTTTTAAATGCTCGTCGATTCTTTGTAAGAAGTCAAAGCTAACGTAAAATTAATCAAGATTAAGACCGTGTTTTGCGAAGTGTAAATGAAGCAGTTACGAAACTGAAAAGTATCACAGACTTGTCATGGGTTTGGTGAATTTCAAAGCCTTACGATTCTTGTAAATTTCATGGAATAAGTGCATAATCTATTCTTTATTAATTAATCCTTTTTTATTCTTATTAATTTTCTAGTTGTGAAATTATTTTATGTATCCAACCTAAACCGGTTTAGGATAAAACAATTACGACCAAATGCCTTGAAAAATAAGAATAATCTCTTCATGAATAATAAACGCACGTGCTCATAGGAATTCATGCAACATGCGACTGACGTCGTGACACTTATCCATGGACGTGTTTGTATCCATTCCACAAAGGAAGCACGTACAACGGAAAATAAACAGAAAGGACATTTGAGGATATTCCAGCGAATCATAAAATGCGCATGCTTTGGAAATTCATTCATTTAAAAAGTAGTCCTAGTAAGGAGCAGAGGGAGCAAGGTAGCAAGGTGGTCGTGCTGGAAGACGAATAGTGGAAGTGGACAATGATGATGATGATGGTAGTGGTGATGTTGACGATTTCATATGTTCGTGTTAGTTTGATAGACGCAAAATGGCACAATCCTGACTATCTTGAGTTTGTTAATATTATGCCATTTCAGAAAACAAATTCAGTCAGTCGTGTTACGAACGTGCCGGCGATAGCAAGCAACAAAACTCAAAGGATAATACGCGCAACATGTACAAGAGTGTTTCTTTTTCCGGAGCAGTAAAGTGAATTATTTTAGAAAAATAATCCGCTAACTGCTATAAAAAAATCATAACCAATATCGGGAAAAAATTCAAGAAAGCAAAAGAATAGAATGATTTTTTAAGTGAGGATTAAAATGTATTAAATAAAATATATAAATGAAATTATCATAATTTACGATTATCAAAGTGTAAAAAGGCAAATACGAAATTTATTTTATTTTCATTAAAAATGCCATTTGGATACACCTGCTGCCGCCTTACCCGTCTCTCTGACAATAAAGTCATTTAGGAAAAAATTTCCTTTTAGTTTCAATACGCGCGTATTTCGTTCGAAACGGTGGCCAAAATAGTTGCTTGGTTTACGCAAGCAACCACCAACGTTTACGTTGCAACTGTTTGACAATACATTAATTTATTTTGGAAATGAAACGTCGTAACGACGCAGAGCCGTCGAACATATTGCTATTGAGTTTATAAACGTAAATTCTTATTATATCACGCCTTAGTCGCTTCCTTTAAAATGGACAATGTATGATAAAAAAGGAATAAAGAATAACAAAACCGTTAACGACACGAACAGCAACAGCTACGTCAGCAGCAACAATTGCTGCGAAAGCAAGAGGATTAAAAGCAAATGGTTGCTGAAATTTATATTACTGCTTCAACATTTAGTGATAGTTTCTATCACTGCCACCATTGTCGTTGCTAATCACGTTTCCGCTTCTGATGTTTCTCGCGAGTTTGCCGTCACTGAAGCCGCTTCCGCACTTCCTGTTATTTCACACAATGTTCAAAATGATGAAATTTTTGCGAATAATGCGTTGGTCTCTCGAATGCATAATCACCGCCATCATTCTCACCACCGTCATGAGCAAGCGGAACCGGAAAAACCAGCAGTAGATTATCTTCGTTGGACGACTACTGGAGTCACTGATGGTGCAAAAAATGATAGTGTTGTCGACATCGCTCGGGGTGTTACCAATGCAGACCTCCGATACAAAGATGATAATTTCGATGAGATATTTACCGATTATTTTAATGGTAGGTTTACGATTGAATTAAGATTTTTTATTTCTGTTAAATTATTAAGAAAATTTAATTATTTCTATCAAACAATTTCTAACAAAGTGACGAAATTTGGGGCAATTCAATTCGAAGAAATTAGAGCTTAGTAAAAATTTGATATGAATTTTATGTAAATGGAAAGCAATGAATTAATTATCCTTCAAAATCACAAGAAGGACAAAATCTCTTCCATTAAGAATCATCTCTTCATTAATAAAAGATTACTGAATGAATTACCAGCATTTAAAACATGTTCACTCCCACCTCGATTTAATCGAAATCTTAAATCGTGCTTTAATTCGAAAGGATCACATTTTAAATATTTACACCAGCCCACTAAGACTTAGACGTATATTACTTCGAGAGTAATTTTGGTTAATTTGTGGTTACTTAACATCAAATGTTTAACCTCAAGAGAATTCGTTTTCTGTTTAAAATCTTAAAGCACTTGATTATCAACGACATCATCATCGTGATCGTCGTCATTATCTACCAAATCTCAAAAACATCTTCAACTCTGAATTATTTAAAGAAAAGCCTGAATCTAAAATACAAAAAAATAATTTATTCAGGAACTCAGAGATTTCGAATGTTTATTTTGAAGGATTTTTATCTTTTGACCGATATCTGATACAATGATGATAATAATAATTATGACATGAACACTAAAAAAGACACAAATTAAAATGCTATTTCGATTGCGGAACAGGTTGTGTCTTTGTGACATTTTTGTCGGTAGTTATGAGATTTGTATTACACCAAAACCACTGAAATCCACAGACACTTTTCTCTTTATTACGTGTCCTATTCGGTGATGTCATTTAGTATCAAGATACTGAATTATCCAATTTAATTTGTTGCTGGTATAATGCTATTTTCAATAATGCTATTCTGGCATTGTTGCTTTTGTCGTATATTTTTGTACCCTACACTCGAAGGTGTAGGGCATATCTACTCACATCTTTCTTTCGTAGCGCATTAAAGGAGGCGTGGTAAGTTTAGAAAGGTGTATAGAGCACTGAAGAATATTCTTGCTCAGAACTAGCTGAGTCGATTCTTGCATATGTGTCTGTTTGCCTCCCTCTCTCTCTCTATCTGTGGAAAGCTCGATTGCAGCAGAACAAATAGACTTACCCAAAGGAGATTCGTCGCAGATATTCCTTACCCCTTTAGGGGGTTTGGTATTGGTAGTGGGAAAAATCGGATCAGCGTCGCGCCTACTTTTTATATCTGTAACATATTTTTAGTACTAACAGTTCGGTATCTCAGCTTGTAGAAAAAAAGTTAAGACAAACGTACACATTCAAAAATGGGTGTGGACCACTAAATGGTACGTGCAGTCACAATTAAATTAAAAAAATTCGGTGTGTACCGCCCACTGTTTATTAGATTTGAACCATCAATTTATACTACAGGTGTAGGGTATCTGAACTCCGACCAGGCCGAAGTTAGTTTTCTTTGCCTTTCGCTTTTATTTTTTTGTTTTTGTACTTGCTTTTTAGTTGTGGTTTTTTTGTTGTTGGCAGTGTGATTCGTAAGCTATTTGTTTATATAATTTACCAGCTCAGCAAGGATTTGTCTGAGTGTATTTAAGTACATTTGTGTGGAGGTGCGTTTGTATTGATTTAAATTATTGTATGGGTGTATTTGATATTTTTTGTTTTGCATTTTCTTTTTTCACCAACGCCACAATCGTTTGGTATTTATTTGGCAGTCTCTCTCTCCCTCTCTCTCTAATATGAAATCCAATAAATGGAAATTCGGAAAAATAGATAGAAATAAATAAACAGCCAAACAAATAAGCACGAAAAGAAACAAACCGTAAACAAGTGAAGGACATAAAAACTGTCGCATCAAAATACTTTGGTCTATCATTGTATCGAAACTGATTATGTTTGTGTCGGTGGCATTGGATGTGTGTGTACGTGTGTATGTATGAACGTGCATATGCCCTTTTCTACTTCAATATTTTAGCATTTTACGATCGTGCTCGATTCCGCTAGATTTCATTTGTTTAACATCATCTGTTGGTTTTATGTGTCATATATATATAAATGCTATATCTTACTTAGATATCTGATCTAAAAAAATAAAATAACTGAATTTAATTTAAAAAAAGTTTATTTAAAACATTACACTTAAAAATATTTAAGTACATTTTTACAGAATACGAATAGGTCATACTTATTCTCTTTTACAGCCTTATCTTTACTGTCTTGTTCTTTACTGTTCTTTACTTAATCGTTTTCCATAACAATAAATTCACCCTTAAAGAGCTTTCTCCAGCTTATTATTACTATGATTATAACAAATTATATTCCTGATTACATCCGAAATTGTGACCCTTTGTCTTTAATAAACAACTTCATTAATTATTTATGCATTGCCTTCATGTGATTTAATTACTAAGCGGGCGCCCATGTAATTATTAGTATTTCATTAAATATTCACCAGAACTCGAGTATTCCGCCTGTATACCCAGATGCTGATGTATGTGTGCGCGTGTGTATATATACGTATGTGTGCATGCGAATATGTGTGTTTGTGTATGTGTGCCTATGTGTGTGCATGCGAGTGTGTGTACCAGTGTGTGCATTTGGTCTAATCCTTGAGGTTTTGGTTATAAACGAAAAGACGAAGATTACGAAAGCCGTTCATTCCTTCTTTGGATGAACTCGAAACACTTTGCGACTCACAACCCTCTCTCTCTTCATCGGTTTATTCCAAACAACCGAACAATGGCAATTCTTTGTGAAACTCAATATTTTCTCTTCAATCCTATACATATTCAATAATTTATTCATTCAATCAATAACAATTAATTGCAAATATTTCATCATCTATCGGTGGTATGGAATAAATTTTACATTAATCACAAAAGTTCTTGCCTCGAGCATTCAAATATTATTTTCAATTTTAATTGCAAGTAATGAGTTGCGTGAAACCGATAAAATTTCATTGAAATATATTTTAGCCTTGAGCTCAACGCAAGTCGTATTAATGCTTCTCCACATGAAATAACAATATTAAAATATATTTACAGCAAATTAAAGTAACTACGATAAAGAGTCGTCGTGTCGTGTCAAATAAATTGTTTTTATGAGGTGCGAATGGAGCCAGGTTGGAAACGAGTAGGGAAATTAAGGGGAGAAATGGAAAGATTTGCTTTTATATCTAATCTCTTTCTCTAGCCTCTCTTTATTTCAAATAAGATGCATTTCCATTAATAAAGGCTTTAATTTACGTAAAATCATTTAGTTAGCAAGACAGAATTAATCGTGCCATACCATAAGTTCTATTTACAATCAAATTCAATTTAAATCGACTTAATCATCGACTCAATAGTCGCACTATTTGGAACAATATTGTTACCAAAATGTTTTCTCAGAGCATTACAAGATTCATAAGAAAATTAAAGTATTCGAATTGAAGATTTTGCCTTAACAACCTAAACGGTGTGGCTGTACAAATGACCTTGTTCAATGCGCATATATCATGTTATCGTGCTAATTTTTTCGTTTTAATATAAATTCGAATCGTACGAAATCGGTACCAGCCAAAGCATCACTACAGCAACGCAACAGTTGTTATTGTTGTAATGGTTTTGTTAAATCAATAAAGAAAAGTGCACCAGAGTGCAAAACTTCTCCAGTGGGTTAAGGCTATTCTTAATACAATTCTCTTCCTTACAAATTGAGAAGAAAAGCCTTTCGTAAAATTTTCCGCCCACGTCTATAATTTGTTAGAACGTTTTTTTCATGGTTTCTAACAAAATACTGATATACAAAAAAGTTAATTCCAACGAGTTAAACAAGCGCGCCTAAAAGCACTCTCTTTTTTCAAATTAATTTAATTTTACTGTAGTTTGAGCGACCCCGAAAGGTCCAAGGGTCATAATAATGCACCCATTGTAAAGCATTTGCGATTCTATCGAAGCAATTTATTTAATCTTGTAAGTAAATTGAAATAATTCTTACTTCTAAATTTAAAGTAAAAGCGCCTAAGTTAATTTAAAGCTTTAAATATTCAAAACAACAAATTTGTGCCCGATTAACTGAGTATTTTTCGTCAGTTCTTTAATATATTACAGAGCTACCAAAGTTGAAAAGTCTCTTAGCAGTTTCATTTGATAAGTCGATGCGGTTTTCTAAAAGAATTCAAAAGCTTTTCTTAGTTACTTTCAAAAGAAGGAATGAATGAAAAAATTCAACTCCAACACTCGGGTATTTTTTAAAAGAGGAAAATTTTTAGTTCACTTCGAGGAAATTCAATTTTTGTTTGGAACTAAATAAAATTAAATTAATTTTTTTCTCCATCATCGACCGACCCAGCTAAAAGTTGTCGCAGATATGGCTTGTATATCGTATCCCAGCTAGAGAAGGGAAAACATTTTGGCTGCAAATTAAGAAGTGCTGCGCTAAATGAAAAATTGGAGAAAGGAAGTCGAAGAAAGAAGCCATAAATAATGAAAAGGACTAAGTAACTTCCTTCTCCTTGGTTTTACGCTCTGACTGACAAAATGAACATATTTGTGTTTGTTGTTGGACAATTTAGATTTCTATTTAATGAAGTCAAGATTTCGAACAAACCAAGGAATGAAATAGTAATGGAAATTATAGTAATGAAACGTTAACAAACGCTGGCCTTAAAAGGATAAACCAATCATTTTCATTCCTTCGAAACGAGTCAGTGAATGGTAATGTAAGTTCATTCCTTAATGATAATGTAATGCGATTGTAGGTTGTTAATATAAATGTCGTTAACCTCGTTCTCAGTGTGTGAAAAATATTAACCGGAATTTAAATTCTCAAAAAAGATATTATCCTACGAATGGCACGACGTGGATAAGTGTGAAAGATATGCCACGAAGCCAAAGGAAATCGATGCAAACTATGTCTACGTCATTATATCATCTTAACAACACACACTTTTCGTATTCATTTGCTTCTTTTCTCTCTCGCTCTCTCTCTCTCTCCCTCACATTCTGTGTAGCCCTTTCGCATTTATATCCATGATATTTCATCTGACATCGTCGT
Source organism: Physocephala rufipes (assembly GCA_963966595.1). Taxonomy (NCBI): domain Eukaryota; kingdom Metazoa; phylum Arthropoda; class Insecta; order Diptera; family Conopidae; genus Physocephala; species Physocephala rufipes. Next base: position 27,457,212 of record OZ016504.1, on the reverse strand, counting down.
CATCATCCTTACTCGACCATATTCAAAAGAAAAACCTGTGAACGATGTGATAAAACAACTCCAAACAGCGAAAACCTTTGAACAATCGACTCATTGTTGCCGCATCGAGCCACTTCACGGAAGTGGTTTTTGGTGGGCATTGTGTAATTTTTCCATCATCATTATTGTCATCGTTACGATGATAATCTCAGTTTTTATGAGATTTTATGAGTTACCGTGTCGAAAAGTCGAGATATACATTCTCGCGCAGCATCGAAGCCGGCAAAAGCGTTTGCTACGTTCACGCTGCTTCGGACTGATATCCGGGAAAATTTTCTTTTCAACTTTCGACTATTTGCGGTTGAGAAATAAAAATATGGTTTTTGTTGTTGCGATTGTTGTTGCCGTTGCGATGTGTGGACGTAAAAGCATTCGAAAGAAGATTAATGTAAATTATAAAAATTTGTATAGAATTTAGGATGTGGAATGCATTCTAATGCAGCACTTTTATTATCGTAAGAAAAATTGAAATGCTTGAAGGGGAACAAATCCTAATGGATCATGCATCATCCGAACTAATGGATTCGTTTTTGTCAAGTAAGGAAGTCAGAATAATATCGCAATGTCAATGAATATTAACGATAAAAATTTGGATGAAAAGAAAATCATGTTTAAATAAATATATATATTACTTCTTTATTATTCCCCTATTATTCTATTTATATTCTATTTTAGCATTTTTTTTATTTTGTTAAATTGAATAAACAGATCCTGCTAAATATAAAAACTTGGCTTTGATGACATTGATGACATCGTTAAGAACTTCCTTTGCAACATCTATTTAAACGGCCTAAACGAAGGTCTGTACGAATTACTGGCAAGCAGTAATTACGCCGCAATATTGCTTACGTAATAATTGCTGAAAACACCGTTATAAATTTCATTCTCACCGGCCTCAAACAATTAATTTAATTGTTTAAAAAAATCCTGCTCTAAATACATTCTAGTATTTAAGGTCAAAATGGAAATGAGTTTATTCGTATTAAATTAAAAATGTGCAAAAACACGCCTACACAGCACGCCTACTCGCACCACAACCGCTGCTCACAAGTTGAAAGAACGTGACCTCGGCAATAAGAGCGAGCTTAGCACAGTTATGAATCGTCCTTGAGACAAAAGTGAGGAAGAGTTCTCAAATATCTTTTCCGTTTTGTTTTTAGTGAGCGCGGTCGTACCTGTTTGTAATTGCTATTGCTTTTTTCTTACTTTCACTTTCATTTGCTATCCTCCTAACGCCCCCCACCCCCCCCCCCCGCTCATACCACATTTCCTTTTCGACACTTCGGCTGCCAAAGCTAGAGAAAAATAATATATTCTGGTTCAGAATCATTACCAGAATCGATTTAGCAGTACGTCTGTTTGTTTCGTTCGTCCTTCGTTTTGTCTGTACGTCCGTTAGTTGTTGTGAATCATTTGTTATGAATCGGTTCTATAACATTTGAATTGGCAAATGCGGGTATAGGAGTCTTGACTGTTCGAACAAGCTGAAGAAAGCGCTCTATTTTTTTTCATTTTGGCAATGTCAGGAAGCTAAGTTTATTAATATATTTCCAACATGATGGCTCGGATCCTCTGTTGGCTTCTGATGAAACCACATCGTGATCCCCATCTTGGGGAGATGGCCAAGAGTTGCAAAGTTAAATACATTTTCGTTTAGTTTTTCTCAACGTTTAAGAGTCACTAAACTTATGTATTAGTAATATCATGTTACCGTTAAATTAGCTCAAACCGTGAGAGTGCTTCAGAACTCACATATTGAATAAAATAATGAATGAAAAATAATGAGCAAAAAGGAATACAATTTTGCTTCCCCTTTAAGCAAAACTCGCAGAAGCAGGGAAGCAAGGAGAAATATATTTAGAGAAGAAGCTAAAGAATTAATGAAAGAAAATTATAATTGTTGACTGAAAGCAAAACAATATAAAAAATTATTAATTTGAATTAAAATGAACATTTTCCTAAAAGCCTTTATAAAAAATATTCAATAAGTTAATAATTCTCTAATTCATAAATAATTAAAAATCAAACTAAATAAATTACATTAGATTTTACTAAATTCAGATTCACCGCACACATGAATAAACCAACAAAAATTTATTTCAATTAATTCGCCTTTGTCTTTTTTCATTCGTAAACAAATCATTTTGAAATATTCGTTTTGAATTAATTTTGAGAAAATCAATGGAAAGCAAACATTTGTTTAAATTAATTTCGATTCACCTTTCTTTCGATTTTGATGATGATGATGATGGGTTAACTGATTGGTTTTCAGGGAATGATGATTGTGGATTCTTTTGAATATTTAAGCCATTTACGTAAGTCAAAGAAAAGCAAAGTCTTGAATTATCAAATTTCTGAAAGTCAAAAATTCTTCTTTACATAAATTTCAATTTTTGTTTGTTTTTAATTTAAACGTTAATCGTGTTTATCTCCAGGATTAAAATAAAATTTCGAAAGTCTTGAATTGTCCGAACGAACGTTTTCACTTAATTCGAAATCGAAATAAAACAAACAGAAAATACAAACAGAATTCAGCGACTTGAGAAAATGTAAATAGAGATTTTTCAACTTATTTTTTATCATTTAATTGATACAGACAACAAGTTTATAACTCACTGACTGACCGTCCTCAAACCACCCACCCACCCATTGCCAAACAAACCACCCACCCAGCAGCAGAAACAGCAACAACAATGCCATCTACAAAATATGAAGAGAAGGGAAACTATAAGGATGAAAAGTCAACAGAAGCAAATTGATAGTCGAACGAAAGAAAAGCAGAAGAAAGGGAGTGGAAATAGCGGGGGCAGGCGGTAGAGAGAGAAGGCGAACGAAGGAATCATTCGTTGAAGATTGACTTGAGAAATTGTATAAGATAATGCAAACGCAGTCGTACACACTGTCGTAGCCAGAAAACAGGATGCTTTTTCGTCTAGAATCTATTATACATTAATAGCAAATTCTATTTTTCAGTACTAGACATATATATTTCTGTGCAGACGAATTTTCGTTTTGCAAGTATGTGACCCATTGCATGATGCCCTATTGCGTATGAAGAGCATTAAGCGCAGCTCTTTCGATATTCAAAAAATTAGTTACTATTTCACAAAACGGCATTTCTGGGGAGAATATCCTTCTTTATATATGTATGTATGTATACCACCATGTTATAGCGCATTCTGGTTGTCGCCAAAGGCTTCCAAGCCCAAAAAAATACTGATGAGATTTTTTATCTTCTGGAATAATTAACCATATATAGACTCGATCATAATGAGACACCTACATACAGTCGTCACCGTTGCCGCCATCATACGTATATCCGTCATTACAGAATGTAAACAATTGCCAGATCTTTGATTAAGTTCAAAATGTTTGGGTCCTGTCGAGAATATCCTTAAGAACTAGCATTGCATTAGAATGAATGGTCTCGTTTGAATTCGACAACAAGTTGAGTCATGAATTCGCATAAATTAGGTTTTGCTTCTAATTTCTTAAGGACTGTTTTTCTTGCAAACACTTTTTTGTGATTTAGAAAAGGAAAATTTTCATGGTATTTTAAGAGTTCACTGAGGAAATGAGAAGGAAATAATTATCAACCAACAACTAATTGAAATATTTTAAATTTCCATTTTTTCCTGCTCGAAATGTGGTAAATCATTGACCACAACTCATTGAATATATCTGTGTCAAACACGTACGTGTGGGTGTGTCGAATATATGACCAGATTTTACTGAGATTAAATGTTTTATTATTTAGCACAATCCGATTATAAAGCATTTATTTGTATGCTTTATATACTACAACTACTACAGCTACAAAATTAGCTACGAATATGAACGCAATGAGATCACACAAAGTTCTAGAAGTCCTTACGACATGGTCATACACGCTATACGTGCATAATTCTGGTAGACCGGAAGGGTAGGAGAAATGGATGAAAGTATAGGCGTGCGTGCATGTATGTATGTATGAAATTAATTACAATTGCGCTTAGTGTGCGTGTGTGTGTGAGAGAGTAAAGCAAACCAAAAGATGAAGGAAATACAAAAACTAGAACAGCCAAAGCTCGCAAAAGAATAATTTCCTAAGTCTTACAAAGCAACGAACTAGCAAAAATACAAAAACAGACGCAACTAACAGCAACAAACACAAATAACAATAACAACAACAACAAAAGCAAGAAGCAATAAACAAGACACGACAAAAGCGAATATTTTGTTGGAAGTAAATTGCCTTTATAACATCGTATGAACCAACGGACATGCAAAATAAGAGCGAAAGACGAGCGACGCTTCTACAGAAATGAATGCGGAGACACGAGCAGGCATTTGCAATCAGTTAGACCCGCGGCAGGTAATCAGAAAATCCTACAACGGTCCAAAGGTTTAACAACCGAAAGCTTGTTCCAATTACGCTAAAAATAAAAGGGTTGGTCTATTCGGCTATTTTTATGGTTAGTTTTATCCTGCCCGACTTTGATTTACCAAGAATATGAGACTCAAAACAGACATCCTTTTAGAAAATGCACACACACACATACACACACACATAAACGCTACGATCATGTACGACGAGCACTTGCATTTGCATAACGTCCGTTGCCATTAATACTGTTTGGCGTACGTTTGATGTTGCACGATGTGCTGATGATGGCATGTTGGAGTGGTTGAACCTAGATTTCTCTTTTATTCTTATTTCAAGTAATTCTCCTTTACTACGGCATAATTATTTTAAGCGGTCGATTTTATAAAGGATTGGCTATAGAAAATTATAACAATTTTTGTTTCGTTAAAAAAATTACATAATTTATTTATTTTCATTTAAATGTTTAAGAGAATTATTAATTGTATAATTTTCAAAATCTATTTTTTACCCTTTTTTCCATATCTTTTTGTATTTTGAAAAAATGAGAATTTCTTTGGAACGAATTCCAATTATTTCTACAGCAGGACCTTAAAACCGTTACGTAAATCGTAGCTCTAGGACTGTGGATGAATGACCTGCAATTTTTCATCGCTAGCTTTTAGTTTGTTGATGACAGATTGCGAACGTGACTTTTTCTCATATAAATTTCGCAGAAGTACATCAGAGATCCTACATCATTCTATATCATGCATGACATAGTGACTAGTATGCAGTTGGTGATATCCTGCAAAGTAATAAATTTCATTCAATTCAGAAATATTAAGCAGAATAAAAAAGTAGGGAAAAAAATTTAAATCGATTCTAGTACTTTATTTCGAGGTAAAGCGAAAAAGTGTTGTAAAACTTTTTGCTGAAAAAGATGTTGAAATACTAAAAAGAATCGTGTTTGCTTTAATTTTATTATTTGGACATTTTAACTGCCGGGGAAGTTGTAGACTTACATAACTCCTTGGTAAAATTTTAATCATTAAGTTTTAAAGCTGGATAAGGATATTCTCTCAATTTTGCCTCGAAAGGACACTGAAGATTCTTAAAAGATTGCAGCTCTCTTTTTTCTGAAATGACTTTCTAATTCTTTGCTTTCAAATAAGTAAAAACTTTTACTTATTTGAAAATAATTGAAATATCTGAAGAAATTCATTATGCGTGACTTTTGAAGTATAAGACGCATTCACATCAAAACTATGGCGGAGAACTTATGAAGGGATTGAAGGGCGATTTGCTCGATTCAATTCTGGAAATTTCGGTGTCAAAGGCGCATCTTACTCTGATGATTTATTTTATTTGAGTAATCTAGAAGGAGAAGCTCAATGTTTGGGTGACAAATAAATTGACGCAAACAAGTGTTTGGGGGGGGGGGATTTAAATTGAGTTGTCTTTTATTAGTTGCTGCCAATTCGATCGCTAGAACAAAGCAATCCAGACAGAGAAAAATAAATTTACCAGCAAAAAAGGAGTTGTTTTGTATCAACCCAAAATGACAATTGCAGCCACAACAAATTGTGTGATGATTTGGAATAGCTTAAGGGTATATGATTGCCACATCGCGGACTTTGCACCGTCTGACTGTTATTTGTTTCCGTTTCAGAAAAGCTCTCTTGGTGGTAAAAAACTGATGGACAAATGCGCGACTGAAAGCCATTTGGACATGGTTTTTGATGATGAACCACAGAAGATTGGCACCGTTGAAATTATAAACCTACACGATAAATGTCAAAGGCTCATAGACAATACTGATCAAAATGAACCCGGTTTAATTTAATTTTCAACCCAAAAACCCGAAAAACCCGAAAACCCGATTCTTAAAAAAGTTTTAAGAATTTTATTAAAAACATTTATACCATTTAATAGTACTCCAAATGCACCACAATTTGATATTAAGCACTGTGCATATTATACAATACAAAGTAACAAGAATGTCCTACAAACGAGAGGTCACAAAAAAAACATTCTTCTCGAATTTTTGTAAAGTATGTGGATAAAATTTGTTTGCGAAAATATTTAATATATTCATATGTTTTCACATTTGAAGCTTAACCCATTTAAATATTAATTCAATTTCTATTAAAATTCATTCTATTAAATTTCTATTAAATTATCTGTACACTGAAAGAAAGTAAATCCGTGACTTTGGTTGTTTACAGAAGCGTTTACAGAAGCGTAACGCGATTGCTTTTGGGTGTGTGTACGAATATACGAGCATGTGTATACCGAAATTGCATATTCGCTCGTTCTGGAAAACCGAGTAAATTTCAACCAACCCAAATTTAAATTTTCATCAAAAAAGTCATCTTTAACGAAAAGTCAGATTAATGATATTTTAACACATTTTTCCTTTCATTTTACTTTCCTCCACTCTTCTTGCCCTCTGTCGATATTAAACACTTTTCTTTTGTTATAAATATTTACAATTGCCGCGTTTTGTTTTCGCTTTTCCTTGCGAATTACTGAGTCATTATTTTCCTTATTTTTAAAAAAAGAATCGTATTAACTTTAAATTGTATTGGTTTTGTGTACGCGTTGTTTCATGCGATTGTGTTAGTGTATTCCTATTACGTACACTTAATCGTTGTTGGAATTCCCGTTATATTTTTGTTATTCTTTTTTTTAATTTTATTTAACCAATCAAAGAGAAAATTACTTCTCTCGACAATTATCGCCGCAGAAGCAATCACTCAGTCCACCAACTTCCACCAACATTTGCGGTTGTTGCTGCAGCTGCTGTAAATATTTATGCATACTTTTGCAAAACTCGCTTCTCAATCATTCATAAGCAGCGCCCAAACTCGATCCAAAAAGCACGTAAACTTTACTCTGTATTCAGCGACTAATGGCCGCATTTCATCCATCCCATTCGCCTGCTCAGCACCTTCTTCGCTACTCAGTTGGAGCTCACCCTCACTTTCTCACTCTAGTGTTGTTACTTGTAAATATGTTATAATTATAAGGACGCAATAAGACACATTAAACACGCTAAGAGTGTTCGACCGTTTGCGTAAAACTCACACCGCAGTAACAAATAACAAATTTTCATTAGTATTAATTCAGAAGAACATAAAAGTTATGACTCGAGGATATAACGTGAATGAAATTCGAAGCTGCGGGAATTATAAATCAGCTAGAATTATATAAGTTTGTGGTTAGAAGATCTAAATCTATTCATTTCGCTATTTTTAATTCATCATTTCTGATTACTTTATGTTCGCCTCCAAAGACGTATCGATTAACTCGTGGTTCATTAAAGGCGAGCACTAAAGTTTGAATCAACTACGAGAATTTATTTTTTGTTTTGAAAACCAATAGCGTGCGTCATTCATTTAGGGGCATTGCGTCAAATAAATAAATAAAGCTATTTTTCACCGAGGAAATAAAATTTCGAATGATTTATTAATATAAGATTTTACATTGTTCAAAAGTTCGTGAACAAAATTTAAACGTTTGAATATTTTTCCTTATTTAAGAAAATAATTTGAAATCTGATCACTTTTCATAGCTGTTATTGTTGCTATCGGAAGTTCTTCTATGGAAAGTTTTTGCTATTCGTATTCTCTAAAATTTCTCGTAAACACGCAACCATTAGTCATTTTAAAATAAATAAAAGGATCAGGATGAAAGAATTATGCAGTAATAAAACAATTAAATTAAATATTTTATTAGAAATTTCATCCGAAATATGAAAAGAAAAATAGGATTTAACAAAAACTGAAGAAAGTGACGGAAGAGAGTGACGAACGATGGTAGAAAGGAAAAAAAGAAGGAAGGAAGGAAGGAATAAAAGGGATTAAATTGTCAGCATGGAACCCTATGAAAAGTTTTACGCAACAGTGTTTAAAAACTTGTGTATGTATGAGATTCGTGTTTGTGCCTTTCCATAATTTTCACTTCTGACATCAAATTAAATTTTCATGAATCCTGGATTTGAAAAAACAAAGAGAGAAGATTTTACTTCTCTTTCGACTGCTAAAACACAATAAGAATAAACCTAAGAGTAAACAACTTTTTACTAAATGATTTCACTATTCAAATAATCTTAAAGTTATGAAATACATATAATATATATAATTGAAAAGATCGAACGAGGTTTGAATAAAATCCTTGTAGGGCTCATCGGTAGATAATAAAAATTGATGTAAAAATAAGAAAAAACGGGAGTCAGGGAACTTGTGAAATTTTCCTTGAGGTTTGAGCCAGTAGAACGAACGGTCTGTGCATGCACAGAACCGAGTGATTTATAAGATTTACAAGCATATTTTCTGCTTCAACTTTCCACAAATTTTGCAATTTCGTGTTTTTGCCATAACACGAAAATTCACCCAATTTAATACTGCCTTGCTGCTTCTGCGGAAGGAAAAGATTATACTGCATAAAAAAGATAATCAACAATAAAATTACACGTACATACGAATACACACACCCATATATGTATACACACGCACACATATGTAAATACACGTACACTTACGCTCACACCCACAAACACACATACGAACACACATACTCTAACACACTCACATACTTCTAAATCTACTTGAAGCATTAGAACAAATAGGGTGTGAGAGAAAGAAAATTTCATCACCGACAGTAAGGCTGTTTTAACTTGATTTTGAATCTGCGTATATGTGTGTACGTGTGTGTGTTTGTGGCTGTGCCTGCATGAATAGAATAAATCACTAAATGCGGAAATGAGAAAAGGCCACAAAACCGACTCCAATGGCCGGCTCGGGAATGGCATTTTAATGATTTTTAACAGCTCTAAAATTCTTTTAAATTGTTCTTGTGGAAGAAGAAGCATAACACGATACAAATACAATAACAAATGCAATATTTTAGTTAGGTTATAACAAAAACAATACGTCTATGTAGTGTATTATAAAAACAAGAGACGAAATAAAAGAAAACTTGATAAATTAGTTTAAAAAGACTAATACGGTTAGTTATGCTCGCACCACCAGAAACGAAGGTTTTAAAACAAAAATGGAAAAGCAAATGAAATTAGAAATATAAAATTGGCAAAATCTCGACCGCATAAAATGACTGCAGTTGAAATTAGTTTGTGTGCACACAGTTTTAATTACAGACCGAGTTATAATTGTTATCCTGAATTAAAAGTTTGCTCTTGCAACCAAAAAAAATGAAAATTTTTAATGAGACGCATATACCGTTAAGGGACAAAGTGAATTGAGTTTTTTATCAAATATAAAAACAAAAAATTTAACTACAATTGTTTTTAACCAAACCGGATTAATTCAAATGATTCACATGATGGGCGCTAAATCAAATAAAAGGGCTGTTTTGCCCTTTTCTTATTCATCATTAAATTAATGGATAATGAACCGTAAGACCTTTCCCATTTTCTTAAGCGTGAATCCTAACCTATTTCTGAAGCAACAATAATGCAATAATCCTACAATATCCTGTGAATATTTTCGTCAGGATTAATAAGTAGGGTCAGAGTTTTCCTTCAATGGAGCGTACAATAGGAATTACCAGGAAGTGCTTTCAAAACGAATAAAGTTTTTTGTTATCGACAAACAATTTTCACTCCTGCTTCTGTTGCCGTTATTGTTGTTGTTATAGTTGTTCATGCCAATTAAGTCGATGTCGATGTTTTATGAATCTGGTTATACGAGCGAGTGCGTTCATTGTTTGCCGCCAAAGCAAAATACAAAATCCACCATTTTATCGTCCATCGCCTTGGGTCGTTTTGTTTGTATGGAAACCATAATATCACATTTCGGTTCTCTCGATACTATCCTGTTAAAGGGGATGGGTAGATTATAATGCCACAATTTTCTGCTCTGCTTTAGCCCAAGCTTTCATCGCTTGAACTCGCGCCAGTTGTTTTAGGCTACCTGACTAATGAAATGGCAGATGGCATACATTTCATTCAAAGCTCACACTCTCAGTTTTATTTATTCGAAAATTAGTTCGTTATTCCCAGAAGAGATTGAGTTGGGAAAGAGCTATTAGTATTAATTTTTACGATTCCTTTCAATCAGTGGAAAATTTGTTCATTTAATAATTGAAATGGTGGCTAAAAGAGAATTGTGGTAACTATTGGAAATAATTGGAAAACACTCTAAAATATTTAGATTAATTTTCTATATGAAGTTTTCAAAAATTTTGTAAAAATATCTTTAGTTTAATACATTTTTGCCATTTAATCCTTGCTTGCTCTTTAATGAGTTTTGCTCACAATTTTAATACTCTATGTTTTTATTTCCGTAACACCTTTTTTTTTGTTTATCACAAACTTTTATTTGTCGTAATTAGAGAAAAGCTTTACCACGAATTATTGTAATCTGCTGAAGTAAGCACAAAAGGTAAAAGTAAAAATAAGCTGATGTAAAAAAGCATATATAAAGAAACATATATATGTTTGTATATTACCACCAAATAATTATCTACCTGCTGTAATCATCTTTAATTTATGCACTTCACGTGCCACAAAAACTATGTCTTACTGTACTGCCCAGCATTGCGCTGGAACCGTCGGGCCTCTCTGGCAATCCAAAAAACAAAAGACCGGAAAATTTCTTTTTAGAAAACAGACTGTTGGATTGTCGTTTGAAACGAACGGGTAGCCTGTAATTATTTTTATGCTTGCCCGCAAAAAAATAGCGTAATGAGCTCATGGCAAAGCTGCATAACTGCAGCCTCGATGCAACAGGATTCACAAGCACTTCATCGCATTACGACGAGTAAGTAAAGTGAATAAGCGCTCATGCAGTAACTGCCTCATTTTAACTTTTCTCATCGCTTTTGGCTTCGTTCTAATTCCGCGCAATATCTAATTCCGGACCCCTTTTGTTCCTCCATCTCTCTCGTTTTGTCTCTCTCTCTCAGAGTCCCAACAGATCTGTGTGACTTTCGTATTTAATTGCAAAGTCTCGATGGATTTATTTGTTTTAACGCTATATTAAACGGTGTGCTCCCATTGTTGTCGTTTTTGCTGTTGCTCTTCGTTGGTGGTTGTTGTAAGTACTTAGTGATGTTACTGTAGTTGGTTCCGGTATTTGCTGCAAAAGGAACAAAAGAAACGCAAGTACTGAAATCCTCTGTGTATGCCCAGACGTACATTTTAATTATCCCTTTGTGGTTTTTATGGTCAGTTTTTATTTGAATTGAATTATTCTACAACATCGTAAAAGAGAGAGAGAAATAAAGAGGAAAAGAAAGCAGTACACAAACGAAATAACTAGAAATAACGAAACACTTGAACTTAGGCTGAGTTACGGATTGAAGAATCTATTGAGGAACTGAAGGCGCTGTCTAAAATTAATTGAAATGGATGAAGAACTGAATTTGCAATTGCCAATTAACCGAATGGTCCGCTTAATATAGGATACTAATTCTTAAATAGTAATCGTCTTTTAAGGACGTTCTACTGGTTATTCGGCTAGGGATGCCTAACACAATACCGTTTATTTCTATCAGCAAACTGTTTTAATGTAATTAGAAATTTCAAGTGTCTTTTTAATGACTGCCGAAGTGAAGAAAAATTTAGAAGACAAAATTGAAATTTTCAATCCGAAAATTCATTTAATTTTATTTTATTACATACTTAAAAGTATTTGTTATTACGATTAATATTCCATTCCTTTCAAAATTAGATATTCTCCTTATAAATCCATTTAAATCTTTCTGAATTTAAAAATCTGAAGCAGTCTTTTAGGCAGCCTTTAGTTTTTGGTTGAAGACAGACGAGGCTCTTTCATTCATTTTATTAAATATAACGTTTGTCCCTTTTAAAAAAATATATATTTAGTATAAATGTGATTTCCATGTCAATCATCGAAGATACTAATTTTTCAACTTATTGACATATTTTCCAAGCTTTTAAAAAGAAATGTTTTTTTTCTTGACCTCTTTGGCTTTCGTACTTTTCCGTCAAGGACAAATATTGTAGTACTTGTTAACACCAAAGAAAAAGACATGTTTAAGCAAAAACAAACAACAAACAAATCTACAGAGAAAAGCAGGTAACAAGTGGTGACTTATGCTCATGTAAGGCTTTTTGTGAAATACTTTGTCAGGTCTATAGAAGCACACAAACGAAACAAAACAAAAAATAAAAAAAAATTAACAAGCAAACAACTGGTGGTACAAAACAAAAACAAAAATAACAAAAGGCAACTTAAAAAACATTGAAAAAAATTTCAAAGCCTTTTAAAAAGGCTTTAATAAACGCTATGGGTGTAAAAGCTCTTAGTAGGAATATGTGTGTGTAAATATTTTCACGTACAAAACACCATACACAGATGAGTCTGTAACATACGCACACATGGTGTGTGTGTGTGTGTGTATTCCTAAATAATCTCATAGGAATACGGTTTTTTCGTTTTTAAAACAGAAAACAACACTTCAGAGGATTAGCCCGTAAAACTTTTTATTTATTTAGAAAACATTTCCATTTGTTTCATTGAAAGGATATCATATTTTTCAAATGTAAAAATGAAATCCAATTTTTAGGTGGAAAAAATTCACATATCATTTAACATTTCATTTCATAAAACAAACAAGGAGTCATAAAATGCGTATAGTCCTTTAAAATCCGTAAAGATTGGAATCATTTTCATAGTCAAATCCTCGCACGTAGGAGTTAGTGAATTCAAAAGAAGCACTCAATGGAATTACGAAGGTCGAACGATTCGAAAATTATGCGATATTAAATGTATGGACTTCGAACAAATACAATTTTTATAGACTTAGTTTCAATTTTTGATTGAGTTTAAAAAAAAGTAAATAAATAATATTTAAAATTTAATAAAATGTAGGGTATAGAATTAACTAAATATAATGCAAAATGCGAATGCAAAAATATTTCACAACACTCGATGATTACGTAGTAAAAATGTGGAAGAGGTGGCAATACTAATATATGCTTGCAAGGGAGGTTTAAAAATTAATTACTAACAGGATTTCTTCTTCAATTTTGTTAAGCAACCTTAGTCTGATGAAATAGAATTCATTTTATTGTTGGTTATTTATTTTCGTTATATTACTTTTTTTTTCTTCTATTTCATTATAGTTTTCAACATACAAGAAGAAGCTGCAATACCAGAAGACATAATAGATCAACGACACATTGAAGATGAAGCGAAGGAGGAAGAAGGCGTAAAAGAGGAAGAAGGCGAAGAAAGAGAAAAGTCAGGAGAGGAAAGAAACGAAGATTTTGTTGGAAATGGAAATATCGCAAGGACTCCGATGGTATTTTTATAAAAAATTAAATGTGAAAGTCGAAAACGTATGTGTGCTAGAGAGATACGGTATTTCTCATACCAGAAAAAAAGGACTGACATGTTTTCTTTGTTAGGAATTTCCCTTGATATCCTCTGCCACACTTTTTTGTATCCCACAAACTGTTCTCAGGACTTTATCATTGAATAAATCCTTTTAATATTATTATTTATTTAGGTAAATGCATTTTCCCAAACTTCTAACTCTCTTACAGTTTTACCCCCGATGAAGACATTTTCCTGAGGTTACTCACACGAAAATGAAGGAGAGAAAAGCCAATAGAATGAATATCTTCTTAGCTTAAAAAAATCAAATCAAACACCGCATGACCACAAAAATATTCTAGTGGTAATTTTCTTATGTGGTCTCTGGTCCTTTTAAGAGAAACCAATCTAAACAAAAGCGTACTTTAGAAAACTTTTATGCCCTGCAAAAATACTCCTAGGAGTTTTCTTTTCTTCTTAAAATTTTTGTCAGCCCCTACACCCGGTTTAGGGTAAACCGTGTATTCATTTTGTGCTTCCGTTTGCAGCGCTTTACGTGAGTTGTATCAGATATATAGAAAACTATATATATTCCAGTTCAGAATATGTCCCCAATTCAACGGACTTAGTTCTGTCCGTTCGTCCATCTATCTCACTCCCTCTAGAAACCAGGATTACACGAGAACGAATATTATTTGTTTCCTTATGCTACGCAAAATAATACGCATGATACGCACAGTGGGCGTAATACGACAAGTGCCACGCCTATTTTTAAAGCGAGTAAAAATGTACTCGTATTTGTAGATAACTTGGTGTTAAAAATTCGCACGAATGGATCCCTGCGTGTACACATCATGAAGGCAATATAATTTCATCAAAGTTCAGAACCAAATTTGAGAGTTTCTAGAGTAAATTTGTAGCTCAAAATGTGTCTACGCTATAAGAAAATATTAACTCTCAAAAATAAACGTCTATTGGTTTTTCCCAGAGAATTATAAATTGATATTACGAGTGTAGGGTATATAGGTTTCGACTGAGCTGAAGTTAGCATAATCACTTGTTTTCTGTTCATTTTTTATGTGCGTGTGACATTTTTCTAAAAAATTTCATGGTTTTCTTTTTCTTTCGCTTTTACTTCTTGTGATGAATCGTTGCAGATTCTAAAATCTCAGAGGAACACTTCAAAGAAATTCACCTCCAACAACAACGACGACGATAACAGCAACAAAACCAACAACAATAATGTCAAGATAAATGACAATGACTTTAAAAGCATGGGATGTAATCGTAATGAACAACAAAAACAACAACAAAATGGGAAGAACGACAACGGCAACTTAAGAAATACTTATGAAAACGGCAAATGCGGAGAACGAAACACGAACACGAACAACAACAACAACAACAACAACAACAATACAAATAACAATGACAACAATGACAAAAACAGTTTTAGAAAACATCATAAAATGTATAAGAATTTCAACAGAAAAGTCAACAACCAGAACAATAACTTATCCTCGAACAACAACAATAACAACAACAACAACCACAACAGCAATCATTTGAAATATCGGAATACCATCGGCGTCATTGAAAACTTGCAACAAAATTCAACATCCAGCATAAAGGATGGAGCAGAAGAATATCGCCTCCAGCAGCATCGATCACAAGAAGTAGAAGAAGAAGATGAAACACCAAAAAAACCTGACCAACAAAGTCATTTGAATGTCGTTGGAAGCTTGGTTGAATCGGAATTTCACAGACTTTTACCTATAGAAAATTTCTACAGTTCTAAAAATGATAATTACTATGACCATGATGATGATGATGATGACGATGATTACAATCAAAATGATAATGTTCACAAAACTGATAATAGAAACAATGATAATTACTACCACGATAATGACGATATAATTTCGTCAAGCAATAACAAAAACTACAAAAGCAATCCGACTAAAGAAAGCCTTGAAAATGTTGATAGAAGGAAAACAAAAGAACACCAATTGAAGAAGCCAACAACAACAACTACTACTATGATTGGTGATATTGAAAAAGTTGAAGAAAATATTAGCACTAATAACTCTGACGATGATGATGAATTTCATTCGGATGTTGTTGGTTTTGATGATGGAATTGTTGGAACCGCAGCAGCAGGAGGCGCACATGAAACATTACCAAAAACCACGTCGCTTTCACACACTCAAACAACAACAATGCTTGAAACAAAAGCAGCAGCTACAGCAACAGCAGCAGGACAATTTGAAAAACTGCCGATGGATTTTGTTGCTCGTAAAATCAAACGACACCAGCGGGACGAACGGCAAAAGCCGCAAACTTCCTTTGATTATGAAAGCATTAAAACATCAGGACGTGAACGGGGAGAGCATCCGAAAGGAAAACAACATCAAGAATCGCAAGAGGAAAATCAGCAAAAGCAACAATCATCCCTTCATTCATCTGATTCCTCCGTCAGTTATTTAGATTTGCCTGTGAGTGATTTGTTAGAAATTGATCGATCTCTGAATCGAACTCCATTCAATCCAGTTCTCGATGAAAAAGCCATAGACGAAACGAAATTGGCCAAAAATTATGGAAATGGTAGGTAATCGAAGTAATCTGTGTAATACACTAATTGATTAATTGATTAAGAAACAGTAAAACGAAACCAATAAAACGACAAAGTTCGTCTCGACTCTTATAAAACATTAATCGAAAGAAAAGACTTAATTATCTGAAGATGGTTGGCTCTTTTGGTTTTCTTTGACTTATCATAAAGCTTTGCTCCTTAAATACAATAAAAATTTTAATAAAATTTTTGAAATAACACAAAAATTTTCTAGTGGTTTCTAATCAACAATCTAATGATCCGTTATCAATTCAAATTATTAGTTTGTGATGTTTTGAATTTAGAATAAACCGAATAATGGGGGTTATTCCTCCTCCTTTTCCTAGTATTATCACAAATTTCTAAATTTTCTTTAACCTTTTTGTTTGTTTGTTGTTTTCAATTCTAAATTTCAGTCACGCCAACGCTTTCAACATTTGAGTCTGCGAAGGCTTTGCGTCGACGCAAACATCGTTCGGGTCATAAAACGCATAAAAAGGAATACAAGGATTATTTAAAACACAAATTTGTGACAACACCAACAACAACAATACCAGGAGCAGAATTCCTAACAACAATCACAGAATCTCAATCAACATCAAAACCACCAAATGCAACAATTGAAAACATTCATGAAAAAAATCATCCTGGAAAATCAAAGAATTTTTCAAATCGTCACCACCGACGTTTGGCCAAGCTGGAATTATATAAAAATAATATGAAGAAATCCCTGCAATTACCGCCAGCAGCCGCTGCTGCACCAATTTTCGCACTATCACGGAACGGTTTTAGTGATACGGGCCGTTCGTATTACGAAGGTCAATTAAGTTATTTTACCGAAACGAATGATGAAGGAGTGCAAGAGGATAAAGAGGAGAATGACAATGTGAGCAGTGCAGTGGCTACCGTATCGAAAGAGGTAATATCCGAAGATGTTGGTAAGCTAGTAACCGGTGAAAACAACAATTGGTATCGCCGCATGAATCCTATACTACGAAACGGTCGCCCTCAGTCGGCAACGAAACACTTACAACGTCATCAGCATGAGCAATATCCTCAGTATGGTCAAAAACGCCACTATCATCATCATCTTCATCACCATCATCATCCACACCATCACGCACAAGATCAAAGTGAACAAAACGGCAAACAACATTACCCAACAATACCATCAAAATCGCAACAGCAACAACAACATCAGGCTTACCAACGACGTGTCAGCAATAGAAAGAGCCCCATCGTGTTGCCAGATCAACCGCAATCCTTTCTTCTACCACCATATCCATCACGAGCTTCATCTCGTGCGCCCTTACCCCCGCCCAGCTACTACCGGCCTTCCACACACGAGGGGGCCTTACGGGAATTAGGACATCAAATTACCCGAATGGAAGAGTTTGATAGATATTATAGCAACTGGCCGCATTTAGCTCGTCTTCAAACTCGATTAAATGACGAGGATTATCGAGAGGCACGTGGTGACAGAGAGGGCATAACCAGAATCAAACCTGGTGCCGACTACGATTATCAATTGATGGAAGAAATTAATGAAGAGAATGAAAGCTTGGGTGGCGTCGGAAATGACGACAACGATGATGAAGAAGATCCCGGCTTGCCTCCGTACATTAAGAAATATAATCGACGCAATAAACAGCTGCAGAATCTTCTGGAAGGTACGTTAGCGCCGTCTCCTCCACCACCAACCTGGTCACCGACGTACAGACAAAGGAATTATAGTTGGTCTAGATCAATTTTGCAACCTGGACCGAGGGAAACGAGTCTGGCGGGAATTGTTGACAATTACGCAAAGGACAAACTTAAGCAATATCACAATCGTACTCGCAATAACAAAAACAATAAAGACTACTCGAACAAAGACAAAAAGAAGAATCGGAAAGCTGTTGCAGGAGGGGAATCATCGCAACAGCCCACCCAACAAACCCAACAACAACATCAACAAAATCATTTACCTGACGATGACGACGTTAATGTGTCGTCGTCATCCCAGGAATTCGATAATTGGGAAAAGGAAATGGAAACTCGAATCAGCGGAAGTGACAAAACGAAATGGCGAATGGGTTACGCTCGAAAAGTGCAATTTCAAGGAGAACAGACAACCGCATCAGCACTACCAACAACAACAACAACGAAAACGGAAGCCGCATCAACTGGCAATCAATGGTCGTCAACGCCACCGAAAATACCGAGAAATTCAAGAGTTGCAAGCTCAAGCTCATACTCGGGGTTTGATGGCAGTAATGCGGGCAGGCCACGCAGTCGTAGCGCTCAGTTTTTGCCAGGCAGCAACGGTGTGAGACGAATTGGGACAACTAGTGGCGGAAATGGCTTTATTAGTGCACTACAGGCTGGTAACTCTGGCAATTACAAATCAATGCCACATTTTATTGCAGCTAATAAATTGTTCCAACGCCGTCGCTTTGACAGCGCCGCCAGCGCTGCTGCAGCCATTGCTGACATAAAGGAAAATTCTAGCAATAATAATTACTATTTCAATGACAACAAAAACAACAAGGACAAAATCGATAGCAGCACCAAAATCAAGAGCACTTACAACAGAAACATGGACGATGGCAAGGACGAGGACAATATTCAAAATGATCATTACAGCGACGATTCACTGGACCCTATCACTAGTCACTCCTCAATACCGCTTCACTCTCCCTTCTCCTCTTCATCCATATCATCGTCATCACTTTCATCGAACTCGAATGCTGTTGCTTCAACAACTTCAACTCCATTATCGGTTTCGCCAAAACCGACTACCACCTCATTCATTTATCATCGCGTCGAGGCAGCGCCTCGCATTGTTGGTGCCGGATTTATGGGCGGTCATAAACAACGTCTGCCGTTTGTCGCTATCACTGATCGACGTCTTGAAACGTCCAAAAAGTCGCCGTCGTCCCAGGAAGAGCGTCGTCAGCGACAGAATGATTTCGAACGGAATCATTACCCGATGCCTTAAATTTTCTCTAAAAGACAAAATATGAAAAAAACGATAATCAATCAATGAAATGTAGACTTGGATGATTCATTTATTTGACTCGTAACTTCAATTGGAGGAATTTCCGATGGCACGCTTGCAATTAAGGGCAAAAAGTTATTCGATAGTCAGATAGTTCCCAGAAAAACACTTCACTTTTGCAGGCTTTAACTTTGGTTTGTTGATTTATATCCCAATAATTTATATGCTAAATATCATTCAACAGAAATTTATAAATGGATGAAATGCCGAAATCCTTAATATATTTTGCAAAAAGTAATCCTCTATTAAAAATCTCAACCGAGTCCAATTACTTTTGGAAATTAGTGGATCACTAACTATCCAAACGTTATTTCTAGTTAAACGAGATTTTCATATGAATTGTTGTTTGAACTAAAATACTTCGTGGAAATCGATGAAATTCCGGAATCCCGAAAGCGAAATCTAAGTGAAGACAATATTAGATCGTTTATCAGAGAAATTTCCATATTTTTTCCTTATGTGTATTTTACGTCTCTCCCACTTTGTAGTATTCAATATATTTTGCTATTTTTAAGCAGTCTTGACAACAATTTTGATGATTAATTTTCATTTTCTTTAACAAATTGTTAGCCACTCCTCAATAGGCTTCACTTAGGCAATAATTTTATCAAATGTAAATATTAAAAATATATGTGAAGCTACGGAAAATACGTTGCTAAAGCTTAAAGCTAAATAACATCAACCATCATTACGTTATAATTTCGTTTTAAAATGTACTCGATAGATCGACCGATTAAGGGAATAATTAGAGAAACTAAAGAAGCTTATCCTCACTGCGATTATGTTGGTATCAAAGTTCTGCTGGCGCTGATATTGTCCAAGTAAAATTGATGTGAAATATATACAAAATGGACACTTAAAAGGACACAATTAACGCCATGATTCTTTCAAATTTCCGATGGAAAACAAACAACTATAGTCCGAAGAGAATCAAATTCAATAAAGTAGAAGTTGTTGAATATCATTCTGAAATGAACAAAAAGGATAAAAGTATATTAGTCATGAAAAAAAATTTTAAAGCGTTTAAAATTCCTGAAAAACGTAAAGAATATGAAATGTGCAAAATGTGCAATTGGCAACATTCTTGCAATGATGTCGTACCACAATGAGATTGTCAAATATTTTCGAAAAGATGAAAATTTAACTCAATTATATACAAAAGTTACAACAACATATCAATTATATGAAATGTATTTAGAAGAGCTTTACAAGATCTTTTCAGTAAATCAAAACAAATAGATTGCTTTTGAAAGAAACCTTTTTAAAATTTAAGTTATTCCACAAATGCTTAAGAATGTTTGAAAATTTTTGTATTATTTGTCTTTTCAGAATATGTAGAAATTTATTTCTCTAACTTTATTGCAATTTATTAACAATTTCAATAAAATAACAAGATGAGAAAAATGTTCGCAATAGTTTGGATTGACTAAACATCATAATGCAGATAATAATAATACGACAAATATATTAAATGAAATTATTATAAAAGTAACGTTTCCTTTCTTTCTCATGAATTTCAAGGACTAATTGATTCGGAACGCAGTTGGAATTTTCTTTTGAAGTTAGGAAGGAAGACATTCCTTTTACAAAAGTTTTCAAAAGACAAAATAGAGAATTTTTCCAAAGAAAAACATTACTGAATATTTGTGTCTTAGCAGTTATATTTTCACAAATATTTATTGGCTTTTGAGAACTTTTCATTTATGAGGTATCCTTATACTATAATATTTATCCTTTTACCAATTTATAGCTTAATATTTTGAAAATTCAATTCAATTCTCCATAAAATAATATTTCCCTACGAAGAAGAGAACCCTCAATACTCTGCTGATGTTGATGAAGTTTCGAACCATTACATATCAATACCTTACGAATACCCGACACTTTACGAGTAGATATAATTTTAAAATTTATTTAACCAAACTACAGAAACTTTTAGAAATTTTAATTGTTTGCTCTTCAAAGTGATTTTATGTATATTTTATATTCAGAAACAGAGCGGCCATTTTTCAAAAAAAACTTGTTATGAAAATTCTAAATAAATGAAAGAGCACACACATGCTTGTCACATAAGCACACGCACGAACTTACGAAGCAGTACCATCAATAAAGGCAGACAGACTCTTGCAAAATCGCATTATGTAAAAATCTTTTTAAAAAATCATTCCTGCTTCGAAAGTCAATAAAAAATGAAATAAAATGGTTTATTCGTAACCCTTTTAAAGAGCTGGAGATCTAACTACGTTAGAGCAAAACAAGACATCTTGATACCGAACATAACCTAGTAAATACTTATATACTACCATCAAATTTACGAACACGAATCAAAAAGTTAAATTCAAGGCGATTCAGAGACTGTAATCGCTTTGGCAGTAAAATTTTCATCGAACCTCACCACCATGCCAACGCAACACTGCACACATATTCGTCGGTGTGTGTATGTTTGTGTCTGTGTACATGTGAATATGGAAATAATTAAAGTAAAAGTGTTCTGATAATCGAAAACATGGCTCTCTTTCATCGATATCGTAATTATTCTCGAATCCATGAAAACCCATTTTGATGCTGAAGTTGCCTTCCACCGATCTCGCTCGATTCTGCTGACAAATTAATTTACAGTAAAGATGGAAAAATAAAATCTGTTCGCAACTACACTGACGAAAAAGTATGCATTGATAGCAACGTGTACGAAACCATTAACGGAATTAGTAATTACGAGGAATAACAAAGAAAAAATGAAATGAAAATGGAAGAGAATAAAAGTGAAAGGCGTTGAAGTTGAGATAAAATATCGGCGTTAAAAAAATTGCGATAAAAGTGAAACATTTTTTCAATTGTTTCTGAAATAACGATTTGTTTTTAAAAAATTAATACTGTATATTGTTTTCCGTTGGAAAATTGATAATTCATTTGCATCTTTTTGTTCCTGTCACAACATTCAATGTTGCCAATGATATAAATCCTTTTGATCCTGTTGTTCGCACATATTCATCTGAAATCGTTGCGCGATTCTTCAAAATCATTTTATTCAATCAAGTTATTTGTAGTTGTTTTTGTTGAAAATTGTATTTCGTTAAAATTTGTTTTTGTTGGAAATTGTAATTATCCTTGAATCGAAACGCCTATTGAAAATTCAGGAGCACGGCATTTTTTATTACAGGTCGTGGATTAATGAATTTGTGTCTGAATAATTTTTACTTATGTTTGGAAAAAACAATCCCGGGACCCTTAAACAACTCAAAGAAGTCCGTTTTCTAGTAATGATTTCATAAATGTCCTTTTTTGCGCAATTCTTAAAGAAAATCCTAAAATCTAAGAAATTTTCAAAAAACATTTTTCTATTCTATTCAGGAATTCTATTTCGTTCTTTGGTTTAATTTAATTTTCATTTAACAATCATCATTAGTTTGAGAATTTAATTCGATTCGTTGTGTAAGGTTTTTATTGTCATCTTTTCTCCGGTTTTCCTCGCAGTTGAGCACACATCTAAAGCATGAAATGGAAAACATGAAAATTCCATTTCATAATCACAGAAACAGTACCACGATAGACTTTTACTCTACCTAACACCGGCCTTGTTCTACCCCTTCCCCCTTATTGACTCCTTCAGTGCATTTAATGTGATAATGGTTTGTAGCATAAGTTGAAATTTCATCAACATCGTAATGTAAACATACATGACTATGCTGATGATAATGATGATGTTGATGACGATGATGATGTTGATAACGTTAATTGCACACATCTTTCCAATGAGAAACTGCGCTGTTTTCGCCAAACTTTTAACGAAACTTACTTACAAAAACTTTATACACAACTTATGTATATTTTATTATCTTTTATTTTATTTCGTTCTATGAATTCTATTTGCGTAGCATAATTACGCATTTAGCGGCATAATTTTAAACAAAAGATTCAAATTAAACAGAACTAAAGATTTAGCGGAAGTAGCGTCAACAAAATAAAAGAGAATTTACAAGAAAGAGAACTTTTAATTTATTAAAATAAATTGAATTGTTAATGCTTTTATTGTTTTTGTTATTGTGAATATTTCATTAACAGGGGTCTCTTTACTCACGCTTTATGAATTTCATGCTCTTAAATTTTGTATTTATTGCAAAATTGAAACAGTATTTTAAAAGCATTTATTTGTTGTAATGCTGATTCTGAATTTCATTATGAATAGCTTTAAAAAATTGCTTGTAATAAAGAAATTGATGGCATAGAATAATTGCTAAAATTAAATAAAATTATATCTATTTTTATTTTTGAGTTAAAAAAGAAAGAGTATTTTAATATCAGTTAATTGCTCTTAAAATTAGAAGCTATTGACAAATAAACAAAAAAATGATCTTTTCAGAGAGCATACTTTACAGCAAGACTCTCTCTCTCTCTCTCTCAAAATCAAAATAATGTTTACCAAGGTCAGCATGTCCATGTTTAAAATATTGCCCTCAAAAGGTATTTTATGAAGAATTCAGATGAGTACAAACGTGTTTTATCGACTTTAGAACCTCGGAATGAAATTTAGTATTTCGAAATGTTTTTTGCCGTTCAAAAGTTCTTAAAAAATTTCGCTATAGAAAATAAACGTGAAACACAACATAATTCAAATAAAATAAATATTTTTAAAAATTAAATAAGACTCAAGAAATATCTATTAATTAAATGAAATTGTTTACAAGTTATGCGTTTTTGAAATCATGAAAATTTTAAACAAAACTATTCCTCATTTATCAGTAAATGTTGCGGATTGAACTGAAACAGCTTTGAACTAAATTCTCATACAAAAATGTAATAATAAAAGGAAGCTTAACAGAACTCTGCAATATTTTACTTGATCGTTCTTGAGGCACTAAAGAGCAAGTTTTGCCGATTCATTGATTTTTAAACGCTTTCCTTTGACGCTTGTAAGTGGATTATGCTTGATGTTATTACTTTTGATGTTGTTCGTTGTAGATGGTGTATTTATTATTGTTTTTCTTTTTGAATAGTTGAGAATTGTATTTTGTTATTGACTACAAATACAAATGTCGACTGCAATACCGAGAGAAGATTAAAAACGAACAAAAAATAAAACTCGTGCAGAACTCAAATCCTTAAATTGCTTGACAAAAGAATGACAAAGGATGCGTCAACTATCTTCGTAACAATCCCAAAATAGTATTAACTTCTCATAAAAATTGCGAAAACTTTTCCTTTTATTAGAATTCATTTATAGAAAACCACTTAAAATTCATTTCTTTTTCTACATTTTCATACTTTTCAAATCGTTTTGTGTTTCACTTCGATAAATTGAACTGAAAATGCATGACATTCGTAAAGGTTTCCTCCAACCAAGTCTTCCTTTTTCTTTCTTCTTCCTTTTTTAAATTTTCTCAGTAATGAAGTAAAAAATATAAAATATATTGAATTAAAATCAAAAAGAAATAAAAAATTTCGGAAATAGATTTTTATTGGATTTAAGAAAAACATCAGCTTTCATCCTTTAGCATTCTAGAAATTATATCTTCTACATGGTTTTAAATACAATAAAGTTAAAGTTAGTTAGTAATAATTAAGTTCGTTGAGAAATCGCTTTAAATGTAACAAATTAGTTTGCGCGCTGCTTTTGATCCATCCGTCAGTTCTCTGTTTTATTGAAAGTGAACGTCAGTCTTAATTAATTCTGTTAGTACAAAACGCTGTAAATGTTCATTGTTTTTCTCAGACAAATTTTTGTTATTTGAAACAACATTTGCAACATCAACCACCCCCGGACCCGCTTCCAACGAATCCTAAATAAAAGCAACCATACCAGCTCAAAAACTCCAACAACGTAATTAATGAAATTTACTGTAAAAGCAATGAGGGCAAAAATAAACAACAACAATAACATTAGAACAAATTTTGTTACGGAAAGAGACAAAAAATATTCCGAAAAACCATTTTTTACAAAATCATTGTCAGTATGTTCCAATTAAAATCTTCCACTTTACGGTCACCACGAAACAAATTCGAATCATAGGGAAAAAAGCTCAAGCAAATCCTATCCTTCCGGTGCGCAATTTACATAAAATATCTATAAATCCAGAAGGCCGGAGACGAAGGGATGCTGAAGAAACAGGTAGTAAAATGATAAAATACAGAGTGTTTTTGGAGGATGTCTGTGCTTACTTTTTTTGTGGGAGTTCTGACCACTTTATTAATTTTTCTTTCTTCAAATTCTTGACGTTCACTTCCGGTTTTACTTGCAGAATATAATATCCTTGCTCCTTGCTGAACAGATTTTAAAGAGATATTGATGGCATTTTGATTGCGGATGAAATCGGATAATGATATTTGTTTGCGTGACTCTAGGATTCAGAACTTGGGAGGTGCTACGACAAAGGAATATTCTTCAATCAATTGAATATTTTCACTACAGATCATTAAACGCTCAGGAAATACATCTGACTTCAACCATGATTTTTTATCTTTTTAATACAAATCCGTGACAACTGTTGTTAGATACTTTATAAGATAACTTCGATGTCTGGCAAACCAGTACGATATTTTACAAAAGAGATTCAATATTGGGTAAAAACAAAACATGATTGGTATTTGATCCAACGAATTTGTCAACATGTTTAACTTATTATTTAACAAAACGATCTTCATATTTAATGAGGTGGTTTCGATATTTGACAAATTATACTTATCGAATGGTTATGTGCTACTACCTCCCCCCATACCCCACCCTACCCTCGTTTTTCACAAGATCTTGTACTTTTCATCTACTGCTCACTTCCGCCAACTGCATCTACTTCATTTCCATTTCCGTCGCGGTAACCATTTATTTCAATACATAACAAAAGACAAACTGCTTACACTTGATCACTCCGTTGTTATGCGGCAATTCTTATTCTTCCCCTACCCTCTTTCTCTATACAATACAATTGAATAATGCGGAAGTCAAATCGCAACGAATGACACAAATACAAAGAGAATAGAAACCAATAAATTTATCACATCCAGCTATTCTAAAGCCTTTTTAGAAGAAATGTTCTGTGCAAATCGTTAGTATTGAATTCATTGTATTTGTTGCTATTGCAGCTCTATCGAACTCCATTGCTATGCATCAGCATTAATTTTAATATGGAAGGAAATCAATGAGATGTCGGTGAAGTTGAAAAATGTAAAAATTACTCTAAATTCAGTTGATGAAGTTGCTACACCAGATCGTATAGCAGTGCATTGCAGTCATTTATTATCTGTGAGTTTATTATCTCAACTGCAGAAATAAGAACTTCGAACTATAAACTGTTCTGTATTCAATTTCAACACTGATTCGCGTATACGAATTTTGACTATAAGGATATGCAAACAATTTTAATTAGACGAGTATTATCCTTCAAGTGGGAAGAGCACTTTGTGACTTTTCGCTGTTAGAGCAAATAAATTTATTAAAAACGATTCCTTCAAATTTGTGTCTCAAGATTGACGATAAATTTTATAATCTCAAACTAAGGATATAATAAAGGACGTTTTTTAATTAGTTATGTTTTTTTCTTCTGCATAAGATCAAGCAGATATCAATTAGGATAATAAATATCAAGAAGAACAGCAACCGCCTCAATTACAATATTGATTTCAAATTTACAAATCATCTACGTACCGTTGCTACCACTCAATATAAATATTAATCAATGAAACCTTTTCCTTCGTTACGATATACTGGCTGTGATACCTTTACTACGAGAAGCATGAAATGTGGTGAAATAAATGAGCGCCTAAAAGTTCACTTCATAAAAATAATTAGTTTGTAGTCGGTAAATATTTAGTTCAATTTAATCAAGTGCTATCGCCCGAAAATAAAATTAAACCTCAGTAACAAGATAACCTGATGGTATTTATGATTATGGTGATAGTTGAATTATTGAACGAATGGAAGGCTGACTGAATGGATGGATGGAGCGAAGAGCATGCGGTTGTATAGAAGTATGGATGAGTGGGCTCGATGAATGGTTCGATGGATGGATGAAAACATGAGACAAAAGAGATAGTGCACTACCCAATTTAACGTTTTAGTTTATAGTGATAGAGAGGAAATAGAATAATGTACACACATACACATAAACACAAACTTGCTGCCCGTACTCTATAACCTGATGTAGTAGAGGAATGACATCTCATCTCCTGTAGTTCATTTCATTAAAAGTGAAAACCAATTCAAGCGCTTAATCTATGCAGGTGTGCCGGAAATAATCATAGTATGAAGTGAATTATGCCCATAAAAACAAACTATTTATAACATCACCAACATGGATAAGGACACAAAACCAAAAACATGCTTCATCTCCTTTTTGTCCTCTGGCAATACCCAATGGGGCCAAATTTAAGTTAGGACGAATATGCGGGTGAAGAGGAATAACCCAAAATCAAACAGTTTTGGTTATGACGATAATGGTTTATGAATTTTCATCTCGCATATTTATATATCCGGTTATTCTCTAACGGGATTAATACGTATATCAGAATATTTCCTAAAGGGGCATCAACACACACAAGCATTCACTTGAAGTAATATATGTTGGATTGAAGTTTGTTTATGCCATAGAAATGTGTGCGTGTGTGTGTGTGTGTTTGCATTTATGCATTATTGCCGAACTTAATTTGCCCAGCTTTTCATTATAAAAGTATTAATATGTTTTTAATTGAATTTGTTTCATCAAACTAATATTAATTTTGATTCCAAATTTTTAATAAATCGTAATAATTCATAATCATAAAACTGAAACTAATAAATTGTGCGTATAAATCTCGCAAGTTTAAACAATTTAAAATTTGTGGTAAGATAAAATACTATGGAAATTCAACATACTTTAAAATAAATGAAACAAGAAAGCGGAAAAGCGCAGCAAAGAAATCATACGTAAAAGCGATATAACGCTTTTATAGCGTTACTATTTTTTTAAAAAAAAAGTAATATTTTACTTTCGGCAAAACTTTTACGACACTTTGAAACACTTGGTACGAGATTGTTTTTAAGAAACAAAAAAACCGTTAGGGAGGGAAAGGATACTGAAAAATCGAAAAAGACTTAGGAAAAACTTCCGGAATTATGGCACGTTTATGTCTAGAGGGCCATTAAAAGTCTCCCAACAATGAGCAAAATAATACGCAAGAAACCATTTAAAATACTGGAAAGGGCTTCACTTGCACTGATACAACCACACGCACACACACAAACAGACACATACACGCACATGCATAACCCTATTGCTTAATTTCAGCCGCTTGAATTGTCATTACACTGAACACTGAAGATTCAAACACATTTTGGTCCTTAAACGAAAGCTTCTTCAGTCACCTATCTTTCTCCCTCCTTTTCCCCCTGGCCGTCGTTTGAATTAATGGCTCGACGGCGATAAACTTTAGCGACAATTTCGAGGACCATAAAGAGAAAACAAAGTTGAAAAAGTTATGAGAGATTGAGACAGAGCGATAGAGACAAATGCAATTAGTAAGTTTTTACTTTCCAACGACTTTCCTATGCAGCACATGCTGCACGCTATGAAATTTTCTAGCCAACAAATTCAATTAATTGCTTTGCTAAATCGTTGTAAGCGTTAAATGACGCGAAGGATGGATGGAGGGAGGAGGGGCGTAATAGACGCGGCTTATCGCCAATGCAGCGTCTTAATTTTTAGTAGATTAATCATTCACAATTAGAGCAACACTTCCCAACACTTTTTCAATAACTCATCCTTTATCACTGCCTTCCGTCCCAACGAGGGCTTTTTAGAGCGTTTCTTTTCATCTATTGCTTTCACCAAAAACGAATTTTTAACAGCAATTGATGCGCCAGCACAATTTACCAGAAAATATGATGCAGTTTTTACCAAAAAGTTTTAGTTTCGAATTTTTGCTTAAGCAAAAGTGAGAAAAAACCACTGAATTTTCGTTAGGACTTAACCGCGCTTTTCGCTGCTTCGTTAGCTTATTGCCTTTTACTGCACAAAACATTTTAACATTCGTTCTTTCGACATTTTAATAATTCATTCATTCAACAGATTTTACGGTACTTTCCTCGTTGACGAGGAGGATTCTCTTGTCAAACTTTTTTTTAGTTTTCATGAATTTTTCGAAAGGATTTCAAAAGTGTTAACTTCATTTCAAAAATGATTAAATATAATCGGGTAACAAGACGCATAAAGAAACAACCGATCATTAAAAATCGAGGCATTAAATAATGCGAAAATACAAAGACAAATTGAAGTTAACCCTTTCTGCCTTCCTACATTCTTGCGTACATTCTTGCTCCCATCGAGCTCCTTTCAAATAACTCTAAACCCGATTCAATAAGTATTCAATCAGTTATGCTTTTAGCATCATTAATAAATCCCGAATTGAACGCAATGAGAACTCTTTAAAATCAAACACAAAAGGATCTTCGTTTCATCATCGGTCTCCATTTGAGTCCGAATCGAAAATCAGAAGTGGATGCTTTTATGAGAGCGAAGGACAAAGGTATTTCCTTTGATGTCGAAAACTTTTGATGCGGCTACTTCTTCTTCCACTCCTTTCAATATCCTTGTTGTTTTTTTTTAGAAAATGTTCTAGGAAATCATTATATAAACAAAATTGACCTCATGGAATAAAAAGAGTATAAAAGACAGAGGAGAGAAGAGAACGGTATTATAGAAAAAGTAAGAGCGATCAAAGGAGAACTCAAAAAAAAATAAAGAAAAATTATTTTTGTAAGCGTCGTTCCAGCTCTAAGAAGATAATCTTTACGTTAACAGCAAACCATCTACTGGCCACAACCGGCAAAACTAATCCTTATCTTCGTTGCAGCAGCAATAGCAATGCCAGCGGGACAAGTGAAAGCGATGAAGCAGCAGCCATCTTAATAATGATCATCTATTTTCATTAGCATCCGGCTAAGGTTAAATCTAACTCAATTTCTTTATTTCACCTCGAGCAACGAATAGACACACCAAGAGTTTCTCAAGTGTACTGCAAACAGATTTCAAGGAGCTGGTAAGGGAGAGACGACAAAATTAAGCGGGGGGAATAAGATTATAAATAACAGAGACAAAGAGAGTACAATCGACATTTCGGGTCATCATTTTAAGGGTTTTTATATTGGGGTGCTTCACCCATATTTTTTACTAAAAATAAAAAGAAATGGAATCAAAAGAATTGATTTAAAAAATTTAATGGTTGCGAATACTTTGATGGAGAAATGCCACGTCATTACAATACAGACTATAATATGCATAATTCCCTGAATCACATTAGGGAGAATACATCACATTATTTCCAATATTAATCAATCAAACAATACCTTATACCATTTTTTTTGTATCGTTAAAGCTTTGCAAATGCTGTCAGATTTAGTGAATTCTGTCAATACGTCGATTATTTCAGATTGTATTGATTATAAAGATCTTAAAACCATTAAACCATGACTACTCTTCTTTTTACATTTCGAGAAGCGACGAAAAAATTGCAGCTTCACAAATTACTGCGGCTTAAAATTGATGGCGGCAGTAAAGGCAGGATTCATACGTTGGATAAAATCGGTAATCGGGAAATTGTTGGTTATGGCTGGAATGGATCATACTGCTATGCAGATCGTCCCGATTATCCTTTTCCGTCGGTACGATTCCGTGAAGCGACCAATGAAATTTGTGCTTTACGCGAAAAAGAGACGGGCCCATGGAAGAATTTGTCAATTGAAGAAAAGAAACAACTCTATCGATATTCCTTTTGTCAGACATTTGCCGAAATGAAAGCACCAACTGGCGAGTGGAAAATACCGTTGGCCACTGCGCTATTCTTCATTTCTGTTGCATACATGTTTACGCTCTTCGTTCACGCAAAAGTTTACGATGAAATGCCGGCAAGTTTCGATGAAGAATCACAAAAGGCGCAATTGAAACGTATGATCGCTTTGGAGGTGAACCCGATTACCGGACTGGCATCGAAATGGGACTACGAAAGGAATCGTTGGAAATGAAGAGAATGATTGAGTTCGATTCGTTTTTCTTTTAAACAGAGTAATTGTTTTGAAATCTTGGCCTGAACTAGAACAAAATAAAAATGAGAATATTCTACACTCAAATCTATTTTTTCTTCTCTTTATATTAATTTATCTGCATTGAATTTATTTTCTTGAAAGGATTATTGTTCTTTCCTCCATCTCGATCTTTACTTACCCGAGTTTGATATTTTTCAAATTGAAAACACATAAAAAAAATTAATACTTATGAAATAGTTTTTTATGAAATAGTCTACGAAATTGTTTCTTGGAAATACATCCGTTTGATTTATTACTTATGAAATAGTTTGGAAACAGCACTTTGATTACAAAAGTAGGAGCTGCAATACCGAGAAACTCAATGAAGACATTTATTGCGATATTTTTCCTTTCAAATATTCTAATTTTAGCTTTGTGTATTCAATAATATTTCTCAATTCCATTTGTTAGGCACATCTACTACTCCCAGCGGTCTTAGATTTCTATTTTAATGCTTTAATAACGATTTCTTCATTGACCCATTTTTTCTTAAAAAATAATTATCAAGAATTTTGTGAGCAATGCATAAGAAGCTCATGCTGAACGAATATTCATAGTCCCGAAAGTATATATTTTCCATTCTTATTTTTTCCTCAATTGAGCTCAAATTTTCTGAACTAAATAATGAATCGATTTTATTTTTAATTAATATTAAAGTTTCTTCAAAGGATAGTCTACACCGTTTTGTATCTGCCGTCTCATCCCGATCTTATGGCATTTTTTAATGTGTGCAAAAAATAGCAAAAATTAATTAATAACTAATTGACTATTTATTTATTTAAGCAGATATATAATTGGTAAATATCTCTACACGACTCATATAGTATTCCGTTTCCTGTGATTCATTTCGAAGGAAATTAAAAACAACATTAAGAATGGTCTATAGGAATTATGCAATACATACTAACAAGTTTAAATAATTCATGCATATAATATTTTCCAAGTACTAATAAAATCTAATGAAAAACATTCATTCAGAATACTTTCTTGATTTGAATCCATTATTCGTGATGGCAAGACCATTGAGATCATTAAGAGAACTTTCTACTGCTTCGCAAACTCCGTCTGATGATAAAGCCATATAATTTGGAAAATTCTGTCTATATAGTATATTACAGAATGATTACGAAAGAAAATTTCAATTTTATAAACTCGTTTAGACCCCACAGAAAACTAAGTTTTTCTAGCGATTCGCAAAAGTAAAATCATAGATTTAATTTAATCCTTTAACGGAAATAACAAACCCAATTATTGTTTTATTATAGAGAATATATTTCATTTGAAACTCATTATTTAGAATAATTTCAATCTTAAATTTGCAATATACGTATTTCGTTCATACATTAATTTTTAATAAAGAATAGTAAAATGTTCGAAGCCACACAAAACACCACCCACCCATCACAACACAATCGATTTCTCAAATTACACAAAAGTGTTATTGATAATTGCATGTGTATGCGAGTATCCGAGTGTATGTGTGTGTAGATGCGTGTGTTCAATATGCATGTCAAGCTAATTAAATGATAACATTAATTAAACAATTACACATTACTAATTATGAATGCATCTTGAAGGAATGTCACTGAGCTGATATGCTTTACAATATCATTTGATAATTTTATGTTTGCTTTTTGGCATTTCAGACTTTCTTTTATAAATTATATAATAATATGTCCCGATTTTGCACATGCAGTTACAAACATTTCATGGGCAATCTTTTTTTACCAAAGAAAAATCATTTTTGTTTCTTTTTTTTCGTATATTTTCATTCTTCACTTAAAGTAAAAGCCTTGAAAAATGTACAAATCGATTTTATGACGTAATAAACTCAATTTTGACAATTTTAAATAAGCTCGTCTTTGCTATTGTGAATTATTATTGATTATTAGCATTAGCAACAGTTTATTCCGTTATTGTTAATCAATTGTTTTTCGCCACTATTGGATATATCGCTTAAAATATTTATTTATATATTATAAATGTATTTATTTTTTTCTTTCTTTTCCTGTAGCTCTTTTTAATTCGTAGAACATTTTATTGAATATAAATTGTTCTTGGCAGTAATTTACTCCTCACATTACCCTCTTTCTCATTTTTATTATTCTCTCACGTAATTTTCTTCTTTAATCTCAACCGCTTTAAAGTCGATTAGTAGTCATAAGTCAAGCATGCAGCCCAATTAGTTATGGTTCCTCTCTGTATAAACTAGTTCCTTTGACACAATGCTTTTCCGTCATTTTTTTCATCAAATTCTTTTCAAAATTCTCATCGAAGTTTTTATGGTCATTCAAGCCATTCTGTATGAAAAACCTCAAAATTCTTCCTTCACACTTTGCCGATTCTTTTTTTTTTTAATCCACTGAATTTAACGCACTTGAAAATTTTCTTCAATTCTTCCTATACTCGATTCTTCTTATTTTTTCTTTTTCTCTTACATTCTTCTAACTTTTTAGATCTTCTCCATTTGCTGCATATTTTCCTATTCTTAGTTTTCCAATTTATATCAAATATTTCTTCTAGGCCTGACACTAACTAATAAACAGGCTGCATTCGTTAGACTTTTTTAATTTACTCAAGCATGTTTTGTTAACTATAATAATAATTTATATCATTATTAATTCTTTTTGTTTTCTTTAATTCTTATTCAACTAATATACGAATTTTTTAAATTATATGAAATTATCTTCGATGATATAAATCGTTATTAATCGCGACATAGTTATTAACTTAATGATTTGCTAAATATGTAAAATTGAAAAAAATATCGCTTGGCATATGATAAAATGTATGATGGATTATATGAATTATAGGCATTAATACTTTAGATTGTATTTGAACAAATATTTAGGGCACTGAGAGACATATTTGCTGCAAAATAAAGTTACATTTCAATTGCATGTTTCAAGACGTTTCGGAACATTGACAATTTGTATCTGATTATTTTAAAATACAGAATACTGAACAGTTTTTAAAAAAACCCTGCCATATTTTTTAACAGATTTTTTATTTAAATTTAGCGAGAACAAAAAGATAATTTTTCTTCTGTAATATGCGAACAAAATAAAATGTATTGAGGAAATGCAATTTTTATCACGTACTTAGTACTTCTACAACAATTTGAAGCATTTTCATTTTAGTATTTTTGATCACATTAATATACAATCATTAATATTTAATAGAATTATAAGTTTCCACTAAGAATAGGATTATCAGCAAAGTTTGTTTTATCATTTTGGTTTACTATGATTAAGAAAGACGTAAATAATTTGCGTGACTTAGAAAAAATATCGTATTTAAATTGAAATGTAAATCGAAGTCGTTCGAACTCAACGTACATTTGGAATTCATTATACATATGTTTCTTGGCATTACTTAAGGCTTTCCAGTATGATGGAATTTATCATAAACGTTACTTGATTTTATAAAATCATACAAGTTAATCAACTAATGTCTACAGATTGCATTAAAATCGTCCAAGAATGTGAAAATAATGCTTACAATTTGGAGAATAATCGATAGATTGATATATTGATAGATTGAGTGAGCCACAAGAAGAAGAAGAAGAACATAAGTTTAACGACAATAGCATGTGCCAGTGAAGAGTATTTGAGGACTGAGTGCATAGAAGAGCGCATCTTACGGGAGCGTCCATAACGTCTCCCCTCGCTTATAGCCAGTCAATAAAGCTTCGAAAACTTCAAGAAATTTAATCACAAAATTATTTAAATTAAACATTTGTTTAAGAATTCATCAATTTTAGCTTTATAAATTGAGTTCATTAAGACGGGGAGACGCTGGCACTCGAGGTGCATTGCAGCTCTTTTAATCCATTTAGCTTGCGTTACATCCTTATACGCTTATTTGCATTTTTTGTTTATTCGCTCACGCTATTCTTAAAATTGCTTATTTCGTATGTGTAAGTGTGGTGTGTACGTGTGTGCGTATGTAATTTGGGTGTTTCGACGCAGCACTGATTCTGGCACATTAATTTCGTTTTTGGGATACGTCCAATACAGAGCAATTTTGATATCCATACAGACATGCATCAATTCATCGAGCCAATTGTTTATCTCAGATTGCCACCCATTACTCACCACGGCACACGCTGTAGCATTGAAAGGTTTACAACAATAAATAAAAAAGACGTTCATCCCACGATCGTGCGTCCGTCCATCCATCTATATATGTCACTTATACAACGCTTCAATCCCAGCCATTCTCTTTGATCATGTGAGCCAATTCTATTATATATTTGCCCTCTTTATATTTCTGACTCGATTCGTAGGCGTGTTCGTATTTCCAACCCAGCGGAGTTTTGCAGCATTCGCAATATATGTCTGCGACTG
This sequence comes from Physocephala rufipes, assembly GCA_963966595.1. Taxonomy (NCBI): domain Eukaryota; kingdom Metazoa; phylum Arthropoda; class Insecta; order Diptera; family Conopidae; genus Physocephala; species Physocephala rufipes. The sequence continues at coordinate 27,421,477 of OZ016504.1, read as the reverse complement.
CATGCAATCCAGTTAGCAAGACGCGCTCCTCCGTCTGACCACAGGCAACATTCACTACCGAATTGAAGAGATAGGCCGGACCTTGACTGCCTTGAAACGATTTCGAGATGAGTTCGTCGTGTGAGGCGAGGTGGGCGCGACAATGAACACAAGAGTAGGTGCGATTTGTAGTTGGTAAATAAGCTTGAAAAGTCTTTACCATGATTAATGATACGCTGGTTAAAGGCTGATTGCGATGAAGTATTAATTAGTCAGCTCGGAGCTCGTCGTTATCGGTTCTATCCAGATACTGCAATAACGGTTTCATTAAAGAAGAATGAATAAATGAATAATCATATGAAATGCATATCATTGACTTACTTCGCTGGAATGTTCCCTCAAAGAACAACAACAACAACAACGAGAGCAACTCCTTCCTGCCGTTCAAAACAGTTCAAAACCTGAAATCTGTGCAATATTCTGTCCGTTCGAATAACTATCGTTCAACGTTGGCGTAAACTGTTGAAAAGCCTGCTTATTTTCTACTTGTGCTGTTTCTCGTTTTTCGTGCCACCCGTGGTAGGAGAAGCAGCTGTAGCGGCAATGGCGACTGCAAAACCGTCTAGACTCTGAACGAATACTGCTGCGTTCATCGACTCCCGCAAAGTTTAATGGAATGTATGACCGGCTGATCGCATCTGCCAATAGCAACTGATTGTCTTCGTGCACACGTTGTGCTTAAAGAAAAAGTGGTGCTTATGAAGAATTCTTGGAAATGAATTCAGTATCAGATTTCCTAAAAATCAAAAGCGGAAAGATATTTTAAGCAATCAAATCAAACTTCATAAAAACTTCTTAATTACTATTTGTTTTTGTACTAAAATAATATTAAGATAGACCGTCTTGGAATAAGGTCATATTATTTTAGAGAAGAGGAAAACAAAAAGCTTATCAGTAATATTTATAAAAATAAATTTGAAAAAAATTATCACGAAATTATTGAAGAATAGCATCGGGAAAACTAATAAAAAATATTTGCGTTTCGATTTAGAGTTTATGTTTTTAGAAGCTTCATTAAAAAATTCGTTTCCTTCTTGATTTATTTTGATGGCAGGATGTTGACAGGATACAAAGACGGGGCAGATTATGTTCACGATCTGTTTATGAAATTATCAGTGGAATTATTATCAATAAATGTTATCAATAAAAATCTTCGTTTTAAGAAGTCATCAATTAAAATAAAGACATTCCTAACTCTAGTAGTTCTCCCCACGAGGATTTTTAATTTCTTAAGAAAATATATAAACTAGACCAAGCGCAAAAGGTTATCGCGTATATAAAATTTTATTAAATTAAATGTTAGCTATTTTCATTATGAAATATATTACAGTTGGTGTGATCAATCAATCACTCACAGGTTTCGAAGTGTGACCATACACACAGACATACATTATATTAATGATATTTATTAATATTCAGAGCGCACAAAACAAGTCCCAAGAGGTGACAGCACATCAACCAAATCGGTGGCACATTACCAAAATCGGCAGGACATCACCAAATTAAGCAAGAGATAACGGAAACCAATTATCATACGACCCTGTTGGAAAATTCAACGAATAACAACTAATATGGTTTTTTTTTTCAATGAGAGTGATTCCGCATTTCTTTTGATTTAAAGCTCATTAATTCTGAATTAATTAATAAACATGTACTAATTATTGCTAGTTAGTAGAATATACATCCAATTTACCTCCTGAAAATATATCATAGACAGATATAATGTTTCAGGGAATTCATTTTAGGGATATCTGATAATTAATGCCTGTGATGGAAAACGTCTAACTCGCATGTACGATAATTGAATATACTTTTTTTATTAATATTAATTCAAATGTATAATACTCACAAAACCAAAGAAATTTTATCCCCCCTCGACGGGCGCCTAGAACGAAAAGACTATAGAGAGCAGTGGAAATTGGGCAATGTCAAAGAAAGTAAAATACCAACAAACTCTCTCTCAGCACAAAGAGAATGAAGTGTTTCATCGAAGGAGAGGGAATATAATAGCGAGATATTAGGAAATAAGGTAGATAAAAATAAAATAAACAAGATACAAATCCAAAAGGTAAACAAAGCGAATAAAAACAACAACAAGTAACCGTTTAGTCTGGAAGAGGCAGAAAACGTTGTTTTTGGTATAAACTTTATACAACGCTCTCTTATAGGAAAATTAGTGAAGAACTCAGCTGGAAGCGGACATAAATCGATATTGTCCAAGGAAAATTTAAATGAAAAACAATAAAATCAAAATAAGAGGCAGCCTTCATTCGTACTTATAGGATTGTCAAGATTATTTTAAAAAACGTCATGCCATTTTTCTTCTCTTTCATACGCTATTGGTCTTAAAACTAAATATTGGTCCGTTATAGCAAAGTGTTAGGCGAGGCTTGAAATGTCTCTGCTTTCTGTCCGATCAAAGCACTCTTGATTTGCGGAAAGCCTTATTGACAAGTTAGTTCGGTCAGGAAGGCAACGAGTGACAACGAATGGAAAAGAACGAACAATAAATGAACGAATGACTCGAGTGCGTTTCTGGCAACCAAAGATAAATTCGTCAGTATTACTTTATCGATAAGATAAAATCGGCGAATGTCAACAGTTATGAATATCAACATTATATTTACCACAAGGGTAAAAAGCCGATACACATATATGAAGTGACCAGAAAAAAAAATAAAATTATTATAAGCTTCGCATTAATTAGATGCAAATTAATATAACAGATTACTTTAATATTTATAAATTAAAATTAATAATATCTTTTTAAAAGAATATTATTCATAATGAAGTTATAAACGTCACCGCATTTCTAATTAATTTATAATTAAAATATTATTGATTTTATTTGAAAGAATTTTTTGTACGAAGTACTAAATAAAAAATACACACACACTTATAATTTCTTTGATTATTTAATATTTTATATTATTAAGATTATTAAAAACAAAATTCAATATCGTGGGTGTAGAAGAAATTACGCATTAATTTCCGATAATAAACGAATGTACGAAATGTATGAATGCATGTAAAGATTTTCTCATAGTAAATAAAACAACGATACGATAATGTAAACAAAGACAAGAGAACGCGCGATTTTTACTTTGTGAGTTCGCTCAAAAATCAGCGATGAATGAACTCTAAACACAGAAAAAATTTCTGTTTATCAAAGAAGCCAAGCAAATAAATAAGGAGAAAAGAAGAAGAAGAATTATAATTAATTCTGACAAAATTTTCAAGCTTCTCGAAACGAAAGTTTAATGAACTAGAAGAGACAGTGGTCTCTAGTCGAAGACTTTTAATCCAGATAAGAAGAAATATTAAACAAATGAGAAGGCCAGCTTTCAAACTGACTTTAATAATAAATGGCAATATATTTTAAAATATCATGATCACTCTTTTATTCACTCGGCAAACCACACCCCCTTTGTTAGAATAGGTATGACAGTGATTCGATATTGACTATTTTCGATGCAAAACCGCGTAACACGATCGAAGGATTTTATGTCAAATCTAATGACAATTTCTCCGAGCCGAGAGAACTAGATGGAGTGAAGATTTCATTCTAATCCGAATGCATGTACTTCTCCATGTCGGTATGGTATTCTGTACTTAAAAAAAGCAATAAAAAAAGAAATTAATGAAAAAATAATTAATAACAATAATTATTCTTATTTAGCTCTTTTTTTATTTAGTATTAAATTTTTTATTATTTTTTATTTAGTAGTGTTGTGATGCAGGTAATGATTTAAACGAGTCTCAATCGTAAAAAATAAGAATGAAAAAACGTGAGCTCGAGAGGGTTATCAACGATTCAACAATTGTGTTTATGCGAAAACTGCTAGGAGGGATAAACATTTTCGAACAAAACGCGCATTGGAATAGAATCGAAGCGGATCGAGTGAAATCGTATTAAATCGAGGCCGTATTAGAGCATAATTGTGTGGCAGAGAAAACACTTTAGACCAAAATAATTCCGGAAGGAAAATTGTTTGGCCTTAATGAAATATTGTTTTACTCAATTCGAGTTCAATGAGATTTTAAACTTAACTGTTTTTCCCGATTTTAGAATTATAATTATTTTTAATAAAAACATTTGAATTTTTTCTTCTTAAATTTTGTTTTATTCAATTAATTTTAAGAATTAATTTTAAGAAATTTAACTTTTATTAAGACAACTCACTTAATTCGTAATTAATTTATAATTTAGATTGGCAACAATTTCAACCAAATATTTCATATTCAAGATACTTTCTTTCAAGAAAAATCTGATGCAAATCATAATCGTTGAAGCATGAAAAAATTAATACGTATTAATTGCAGGAAAGAGAAACGAAATTTTTAGAGCATGTAATAGCTTTTTTCATAATCAGAAAACATCTTTAACTTTAGGTTTAACTTCTAGGTTTCTATTACGAAAACTAATCATCGGTTAAATCGAATGAATCATTATAATTCCGGAATAATTGAAATCACGAACCAGAAGGTAGACACAAGAAAACTTAGATCTCATTCAAATCAGATAAAAAAAAAAATAAAAGATATTGCAAAAAGTTAAAATGAATGAAGCCATATACGTCTTCTCTTACCAAAGCCTTGTGTTGCGTTGCTTATTTTCGGAATTTAAAGGAATAGCACGTTGACATCAAGAAAGCGATTGTATAGACACAGCAGAAACCAAACACTTTTGGAGCCGAACGAAGCTCTTATTAAGAATTACGAAAACCAACTGCTGTCTGAATAGCGGAAGATTGTTGGCTGGAAATAAACAGACCGACAGATAGACACACGCAACAGTCTCTATATACAAACACGACGTTTCACAACCGCAGAAAATAAAAAGAGAATATATATACAAAACTGCAGGTAAAGGAGAATAATTTCAAGAAGAAAATAGAAGAGCATCGACTCTATATGAGCCTTTTTTAAAGGCTTTTCTTCTCTACTCTACTCTTCTTCTTACGTTTTATACATTCTCTCTGGGCTGCAGGGGGAGAAGCAGCAGAAGCAGGTCTGGGTTGACAGCTCCTCCACATCTGTCCGACGTATTGTTATATAGGATTTATGAGCGTATATGTATATGCATGTAGATACATATGTCTTTAACCCATGCAACTGCGCACAAGAAAGGCTAGCTAGTGACCATGAACACTGCTCATCATATACTATGTATGGTTGATAGCATGTGGGGGTAGTAGGAGAGAATATTCGAAAGGAATTACTTGCTGGAAGAATCATTAACACTGAAGTTACTTAGGAGTCAATGAATTAATTTCAATTAGAAAGCAAATTTGCAGTTCACTTCAGTTCAGTCTGAACAGCACAAGCATTCATAGATAACATAAAAAAGATAGCAATATCATTAATTAATTATTGTATCTTTTTTTAAAGACGTAAAAGAACCGAAACTGGGTTTCTTCACCAACTGGTTCTTAACTGACATGATATCTCACTACAGCCCGATTTTGAAAAGTTTAGTGATAGGAACAGTTTGTTTTCAATTTAACGATAAGAATAGTTTTTTTAATACAATGCAGATATAGAAAGGTCCAGCTAAACTTAACCCCATCTAAATAATATTCTGTCTGTTTTCCTTTTAATAATTCCAGTAACAATAGTTTCCAAACTAACGTTTTTTTAATTATCGGGAATGCAGACATGCAAATGATATTACAGTGTCATAAACACAACGATCCGTAAAATAGTAATCTTATCAATTTATATAACTAAAGCTAACATTTTTTAAGAAAAATTAAATCTCAACAACTAATCAAAATTCATGGATGTTTGGGATTCAATTGTTAGATTCAATACTGCCAATGCAATCTGATCAAATATTATTTCCGCCTAAAATTATGCACACTTATTGTGAAAGAATTTTTATATTGTATTGGCACAAGAATTATTTCAATTTTCTGAATTTTACTTTTGACACATCTCTTCGTAGACGAAAAAATATATTTATTCCTCTGGTGCATGAAAAATGGAACTTCTGTAATTTTCTATCGTTTGGCAACGTCGGTAACGGCCGTCAACGAGCAGTTAAGAAAAGAGTATACATACACACAAACTATGCGAGGCTGCACAGATGTTTGAATGCACTCGTAAAAACAGATGCATTAAAAAAATGAAGACAGAAATAAACAACTAATCAGAAAGCTGTTTATGGCTAAATGATAAGATAAACCATTTCATTAAACTATGATCTTACTATTTTATTCCTTCCGATAACCGTCTCCAAACGGCCACACTTCCTGTCAAATGCTGAAGTGCTACGTTGACTGCGACGTTGCAAAGATAGACAACTGCGCTCTTATAAATAAAACGGTATTTATTACCGATAATGGTATTTATTTAAGTTGTTGATTTTCACAATGCGATAACTTTTCAGAAAATATTTCTGGAACTAGTTTCGAAAGGTAATTTTTACGAATTTTATGTCCGACAGCGTTAATGCGTCGCTGCAACAGAATTCGATTTTTCACAACTAAATTTTAGAATATTCAAAGTAGAAAAATACAGAATCACCTAAAAAAACACGCTAATCTAGGAAATTGTCTCTTTGCACTGAATTTCTGACACTAAATTCGCGTGAGACTACGATTTTTTTGTTTTTCTTATCAGTATTTATTTTACATTGGAAAACTTGACTTTTTCATAGATTACTCAAACTTTCACATGATCATTTTCTTTAATGTTTATATTTTTAATTTTCACTCTTCTGCGATGAACAAGACTGCAGATGCAAAGCAACAATAAAAATAATAACCATTACATATAATTTTTCTCAACCGTCAGCAAATTTTTATGTTTCACGCCAGCAGTATAACGACTATTTCATGCAAGCTGCTTGGAGCCAGTTTCGAATGGACCACCACTACTCTACAGAAGCAACAAAATCCTATATAACACAAAGCACAATAAAAACAACAACCGATTTCCAATAAAATAAACAAATCGCAAAACATATGGACATAAAGAAAAAAACCTGCTTCAACAGCTGATAACATTCCATTTTGCATTTGCTGAAATTAGCGATTGGCAGTATTTGTTAGTATTTGTTATTGTTTGGTTGAAATTTGTTATTAAAACGATTTTCCCCTCATGTAAGTACGAGAAGGGAACCAATCTATTAATCCTTCTATCTTTCGAACGTTCCACCATCTTGAACTTGGAATACCGAAATTTTCTTGTATATAATTTTTCGATTCGGTAAATCCCAGCAAACAATTTTCGGAATTAAAGATTTCTTACAATCAAAGTATATTTTATACGGACAATCGAAAATTTCAAATTGTGAAAATATATGCAGAACTACTATTTAGTCTTCACTATTTATGATTTTTATTGGAATACAATTATATTTGTACTATTTAAGTACTAAACAGACTGAACATAAAGAAACAATTTCAAGTTATGGCAGCCAGATATAGTTCGCCATTAAATTAACTAAGCATGACAGCATATTTAAGCGACAATTCAAGAAAATTTTCGAATCGCACGACAAATAAAAAGAACAGCTGTCAATTTTAGAATTAGATTGACAGTTCTGAAGAAACTTTGGTAAAAATGCTATTCCCGCTAATGATTAAGCGATATTAGATTTAATTTTTATTACTTTTACGCTAGATAACAGCTGATTTCAACTTTCAACCGTTTTCGACGCGTGAGCGATTGGCCCTAACCAAAAAAAAAAACAAAATTTTTTCCTGATCTCTATTAGAGCCCATGTAATTTTGACAGCTATAAAAACGAAGTTTCATTTTTCAGCTCTGTCTGCGCTTAATGCTCGTAAGTTTTCCTTTTATCGCTGAAATCAGAGCCAATAATATGTAGACATTTTTATCATTCATATAGAAAATGGTACATTCCTCTATGGAATTTGGTACAAGTATCTCGTGAAATTTGCTCTTGCACCATCTATGCTTTTGTTGTTTCTTGCTGCCTACAATAAAGTCCAGTACTATGTAAAGAATAGACATCAAGGATATATTTGAATCCCCCTTTGTATTCGTAAATATGTTACTTCCAAATCTATTTAGGGAAATATAGTGAATCAAATAAATAATGCAAAATTTAGAGTTGTAGACTTGCCGTGATTGTAAAAGTCTTAAACACGTGATCTAAACCTTACAAAAGATTTTAATATAATATTTTAACTGTTGACGCTTTGCAGACGTGATCTCTTTGTTTCGAGGCATTCTGGCGTATGTCCTTGCGAAGTACGTAATTTCTCGGCGAAGTACGAGGTTCTTGGAATAGAATAGTGAATTGCGTAAAATAGTGTAGATACTACCCTATCTCGTTATCGCTTAGAAGTTTTATATGAATGAGTTAGAGGGTGTCTCATCCCTATAATTCTGTTATAAATTCCGAAAAGGTGTTCCGGAGTGTCCTTGTTAATTCTATCCTTAGTTTACTGTTATTAAAAGTGAACGTTCACTCCCAATGAAGGGTTCCGTTAACTGATTTAAAAAGATAAAGCAGTAAATTGAAAATAAATATTTTCCGTGCAAGATTGGACTGGAATATTCTACGAAAATTATTTATATAATTTTTGAAGACAATCCCAAATTTGCTTCTAGAAAAGGCTGATGAAGTCGCGATGAGCAGTCAGGGTCATCACAAAATGTCGGCATTGCCAACGAAACAACGTCGCCCAAATGAAGTTGATTTAACCGGTATTAATTGCAATACACGTTTCAATGAAGAGGCTCTTTATTAACAATTGTTTATTTCTTAAATAGAACGATTCTCCGAGCAGATGGCTCAACTTTGTATGAACTCCGACTATTCGGACGTCGAATTCGTTGTAGAGCGGCAAAGGCTTCCGGCACATCGGGTCATTTTAGCAGCACGAAGTGAATACTTTAGGGCTTTACTTTATGGCGGACTCTCGGAAACCACACAAAGAGAAATTGAAATTAAAGTTCCGTTGGAAGCTTTTAAGTCTCTATTACGCTATATCTATTCTGGTCATCTGCCACTGTCGCAGATGAGTGAAGATCTGATTATTGACATGCTGGGCTTGGCCAACCAGTACGGTTTCACTGAATTGGAACAGGTTATCTCTGATCACTTGCGTCAATATTTGACACTTAAAAATGTATGCACCATTCTGGATGCAGCTCGTCTCTACAATCTAAATGTCCTGGCAAACGTTTGCATGACTTTTATGGATCGCAATGCCGTTGAAATTTTACAACATGAAACATTTCTTCAGCTTTCAAAGGAATCACTTCAGGAAGTGCTCTCTAGGGATTCATTTTTTGCTCCCGAAATAAAGATATTTTTAGGTGTTTGGGATTGGAGCAAGTATAATAGGAATGCTGAGATTGAGGTGAGTAGAAAATTAATCAATTCTTGTCACCAAATCACAAACTTCAAATCCCGTAGATGTCTATCAAAAATTATGAAAATAAAGTAATTAACTTGAATAATTTGTTTAGTCTGTAGTGTCATGTGTTCGTCTACCGCTTATCGATTTAGAATATCTCTTACGTGTAGTGCGTCCATCGGGTTTGCTTGATGCTAATAAAATTCTCGATGCTATTGAAGAACAGTCGCTATCAAATTACTCATCCTATCGCGCTGCCTTCTGGCCAGAGGAGAATGTGGCTACTGTCAAATTTAATTCGCGCACTATTCAGGGAGAGTGCCGTAATGCTTTACTTGACGGAGACTTCAACAGTTACGACATGGAAAAAGGCTATACGCGTCATTGTATAACGGAAGACTATGACAGTAGTATTACAGTCGAGCTCGGAACAATTTGTCTCATTAATCATATTAAAATGTTGCTATGGGATCGGGACACGCGTGCATATTCGTACTTTATCGAAGTCTCAGTTAATCAGTCCCAATGGGATCGTGTCATCGACTACACGCAGTATCATTGCCGCTCTTGGCAATATTTGTATTTTGAACCTCGTGCAGTGCGTTTTATAAAATTAGTCGGGACACATAATACTGTCAATAAGGTAATATAGAACAAATTATTTATCTAAAATAATAATGCGTACAGCCCGTATCCCAAAGGTCTTTCATGTAGTTGGCTTGGAAGCTATGTATACTGCTGCAATGCCGAAATTGGTAAAGGGTATCGTTAAGCCAACCTCGAATGTGGCTACCATTGAAATGAGCGCTTTATTAGTTAGTGGAGTTTGTCGTACACGACATGCCTTGCTTAATGGTGACTACGTTAACTATGACTGGGACTCTGGTTATACATGTCACCAACTGGGAAGCGGAAACATTACTGTCAGACTGGGTATGTAATCTTCAGAAAATTAGTTGAGAACGTTTTGGCTCATTATAAAATACTTTGACAATTGGTTAGGCCAACCATATTATGTTGGTTCAATTCGTCTGCTACTTTGGGATTGCGATGATCGCACTTACAGCTTTTATATTGCAATATCGGTTAATGAGAAAGATTGGCAAATTGTAGTTGATAAACGTAATGAACAGGTGAAGTCTTGGCAGAATTGCGTTTTCCCGCCACGCCCTGTTGTCTATATACGCATAGTTGGTACTCATAATACCGCTAACGAGGTACGTGTTGAAATTATTTTGTTTTCTTAAAATCCATTGAATCGACAATTATATTATGCATTGTGTAGATATTTCATCTCGTACATTTGGAATGTCCATCCCAGATGGAAAAAGAAAAGGATCAATCATGTTCAAATTCGTATAAAAATTATAACTCAACTCCGCCAAATAATGCGACTGCTATTGCGACTACTAATGTGGCTCAAACAAGTTCCAACGCTTCGACGTCTGTTGAACAAGACAGTGTAGTGTTAAATGAATCCGGCGATGAGGACAAATAATCTACTTGACAAATAATTTAATAGATGCTATAGGCAATTAGATTTAAGTGTGAACAAATTTTGCTATTTATTTTGATAGAAATTTTCCATTGTGATTTTGTCTTAAAACTCAAATTATTTTTTATTAGAATTTATTGATGTTCTTGGAGAATCGCTAAATTGAGTGAATTTTAAAAAACAGCAAATATTGTACACAAGAATTATTGATATTTTGTTGAATTCGCGATTATTATATTGATATTCCTTTTGACTTTGTAATAAATTATTGACCTCAAGGCATTTGTATCACACAATCATTTTGAAATAAATACTCGTCACTTTCATCTTTACACTAACAGATTTGGTAAACGATTACAAATGTTCACTATGGCTTTCGCATAAGAATGTAAATTATGGCTGTAACATTTTTATCAGCTTGTGTCTGATGTCGTTGTTGCATAACGGAGACACTTTGATGCAAGATTAACACCCTTATTCACAAGTTCACTTTTTCAGAGACGACGTCGTCAAGAACTAGTTTTTTCGGCAATATTTTTTGATTAGTATTCACAAGTTCACCTTTTAAGACGACGCCGTCCAAACAAACGTGTTTGTTTACATTTCTAAAGACGACGCCGTCGAGCTCTGAGGAACGATGTGAGATTGATTATTCACAAGTACGACATCATTGACGACGACGTCTAAAAATTGGACGACACCTAGGTAGGTGTCGTCTTCTCATAAAAATGAAATTTTTAAAGCAAAATATTTTATGATATTGCATATTTTCAAAATGTATTTATTATTTACATCTATTTGTTACTAATTACATATTATAATGTTAGTATTAAAATAATTCAATACTTAAAATACAAATTAATGATATTGTCAATTTTACTCATTTAATTAATAAAAAGAGAAAGAAAAACAAGATTGTTTTCTTTTAAACGAAAAATGCGTAAATATAGTGGAATTTTTGTCGGTATCATTTTTTTTCAACATTTAAACAAGAGTGAAAAGTAACAAAAAAATTTCAACAAGAGTAAATGAAACACATGTATTGTGCATGCGCTAGAACAAAATAAGAATGGAGACGACGACGTCTCGAGACTCACCTTTTCAAAAAGTGAACTTGTGAATAATAAAATTTTCACTTTAGTGAACCTCGAAGGTGGACGGCGTCGTCTTCAAAAGTGAACTTGTGAATAACGATGTAATTTATGCTTGAACGCAAATAATGAAGTATATTTTTTCACCTTGGACAAGAATATTTGTAGGGATAAGTATAATTATATGAAATTATAGAATTTTTTTATGGAAAATCTAATAAAGTCATTGATTTTCAACTTCTTCAACAAAGTTTATCCGACTCGTTTTTGTGGTTCCCAGACTCTGAGGCACAGCCGCCTTTTGCAGTGTCAATTTAACGGGTTGCGATGTTGGTTAATCTGCTTGTTTTGATTAGTGTGTTATATGTTATCGATGCCACATTTATATCTACACACTGTGCTTTAGTTATCAACGTAAGGGTCAAGTTGGTCTCGAATAGCAATATGTGTTCGCATTTCTTAGGCTCGTTTTATTCACTCTCAGTTAAATTACTTAATTTTGAATTAATTATAGCTAATGTAACTTGGAAATTAAAATCTCCAATTAAAAATTCGTTTTTCACATTCTATTACAATTAATTATCCCTTAAGAGTCGTCACTTGAATTTAATTAACCCCGGTTATATTTAATTATCAGTTAAGAATTTCCTGTGGGAATTTCTTTAAATTGTTAGAATACATATATAATAATATATTCTTTTACGAATTAAAAATAACGCTGAAAGCAGACTGAAAACTGAGATCGAAAAAAAATGAATTTTATTAATTTGCCTTTTTAACTGCACTATTAAATTTAAATGGGAGTGAATAAAACAGCTTGAAATTTACCTTTGGATAAAACTCGTTCTAGTGACAAAAATGTGACGATATTTTAGAGATATAATAGTTACACCCTTTATAGTTTCAATTGAAAAACAAATATTGATCAAATAATAAGGAAATATTAAATTCATATTTGGTGCGAGATATTTGCAAACATATATTTTTTAAGAAAATTTAATCTTACAAAAGGTTTTTTGCATGAGTTGACTCAACTTATGACGATGAAATAACGAAAACAGCGAAATAACAAAATAATTAAACATTTTATTTAGCTTGAAAAAAAGATAACTTTGCCTAAAAAAGAAACTGCATTATGTAATTGAAATGTTGAGAAAAACTGCTAAAATATAATATACTTCAGTAATGCTCACAAATGAAAGAAGAAAGCTAACATTTTTCACAATTTCCTTGTATACTTTCCTTGAGAACTAATTTAATTGCTAGACGTTTCTTATCTGAAGTGTTTAATTCAAGTGTTGCCACAGCACAGTGGGACGAGAGTATGAAAAATTCGAACAAAAACTATATTGAAATTAACTGAATAATCGTAGAGAAAATCGAACTTTTCAAATATTTATGCTTTCTCTATAATGCATTAAATTTTCTAAAAATACCTTAACATTTTTTAGAAGGAATCATTTGTTGTGAGTGTTATGCAATAAACGAGCAAGCGATTTGTAAGGATTTTCCAAAAATGCAACTAAAGAAGATTTGAGTATATTGATGTATTCCATAGTACTTCGATCACTGAAAATTGTTTGAGGAATTATTTTAGAAAAAACTAATGCCAGCCTTTAAATGCAGCGATTGTTATTGCAAATTGACCAGATCTGTTGCGACATTGTTCTGAGAAGCTTTACTGAAGCTGACAAATAATTTACAAGAGAGAAAAAAAAGCTCGGAAAAATGGAACGTTGGCGTAATAAAGTAGCCGTTGTAACCGGTGCCAGTTCAGGAATTGGAACTGCCATTGCTAAGGACCTTGTGGCAGCCGGAATGGTTGTTGTTGCTTTGGCGCGTCGGTTGGAGCGTTTGGAGGAGATTAAGACTCAACTAAGCGCCGATAAACGAAAACGTTTTCATACCAAAAAGTGCGACGTGTCCAATCTAAAGGATGTCAACGATACTTTCGATTGGATCGAACGAAATCTGGGTGGTGTCGATGTACTTATCAATAATGCTGGCTGCCACCGACAAGGTCCTTTGAGCACCGTTGATGTTCAGCTCGTACAGGATGTGTTACAGACAAATGTAATGGGCGTAGTCTATTGCACTCAACGTGCGTTCGGGTCAATGAAGAGACGCAACTTTGATGGTCATATCGTTGTGATTAATAGTATTGCCGGTCATAAAGTATTAACAGGAATGACCGGTAAAATAGAGTGTTGTAGCAACATTTATCCAGCATCAAAGTTTGCCATTACTGCAATGAACGAGATTTACCGACAGGAGTTTAATTTGTTCGGTGCCAAAATTAAAGTAACGGTAAGTCCGACAGCATTCTCTTTTTTGAAATTTGATTTTCTTGTGCGTTTTTTATGTTCTATAACATTGAATTTGCTTTTATTTGGAAGAGCGTTAGTCCAGGCGCCGTCGATACAGAACTTGTCCCTGATAACTTAAGGGGTTTTCTAGAGGATCGTATGCTAAAATCTGAAGATATATCTCAGGCAGTGCTCTTCGCTTTGTCGACACCGCCACACGTTCAAATTCATGAGCTGACGATCAAGCCAGTTGGCGAACAATTTTAAAGCTAACATTTTTAAACAATGTTTGGTGAAATAAATTAAATAATTTGATTGTATATATCTGTCCTGTTTCATCACAGAGAGATCTGAGTAACAAATACAAACAGAAAAATTGAGAACAAAAATTTAAACGGGCGATGTAAATGAACTAAATAATAATTTATTACTTTTTTTCCTGCTCACTCTCCATAACAGAAACTTCATGGACCATCTGCCAACATGTTTTTTTTTCCTATTTTAAATTGTCAACTTTATCATTGTCGTTTTAAATCTTTTTGCGTCTTCTTTTCCATTTAACGTTAGTGACTTTAAAAAACAACAATTTTATTAACTCGCTCGTATTTTGCTCGCCGCATGGAACTTCCTGGGAGATGTTAACCATCCAGTTACCGTACCTTCTTCACCCCTCCTTCCTGGACCCTCCTTTCGAGCTACCTCTTGCTTGATTGCCATCTCTTATTGTGCTATTATTTCTATCAATGCTTTTATCTTTCCTGCTGTTTTTCTTTTCCTCCAACAAATCCAACAACAATTGAAGAAATAATAACGAGCAAAACTGACATCAAGGCATTGTGAAATGATCGTGGCCAGAGTGGTAGATTTGCATAAACCGTTACCGTTGGCTTCCGTTGCAGAAATCGCAAATATTGAAAAGACAACTAAGTGAGATTTACTTGGGAGTAGAAGTAGTAGAAGAAGCAGCATTAGGAGCCGCAGTTTGCTCTAGGCTTACCACGGCTTCAACAATCAAGAAGAAGAAACTCATTATTCATTTGCAATTCTTTAATGCTTAAATTCATACATTTTAAGAAAACTTTCTTTACGAAAAGGGTTCGTAAAGAGATTCCCTACAGGAGGAAAAGCATAAAACCACCCTCAAATTATGACTAAATTCAGAGGAAGACCTCTTTAAAATTAATGCCGAATTAAGTCACAAAACTTATCAATTCGTAATTAAGCCGATTGTGATAAATTATTGATTACTTTAAATTTATTCGATTTTATTTACAATTAGAATAATTTTAATTTTTTTCCTCGAGGCAATAAATACAAAAAAACGAGTAATAATCTTCAAGACAGGTAAAGGTTTAGGTAAGATTTATTATGTCAAAATAAGCGTAGATGGAAATTATTTTGCACTGAACTCACACGCACCCACACACATGCCCGTTAAGGCACGCACGATCACACACACACACATACACATGCACACATAAGTATGCACACACGCAAATACAAAAACACATCCATGCACTCTCTTCTAATATCAAAAAATGCATTACTGAATCCAATCAGAGGGTGTGAAGAAACCTTTTTCTGCATCATGATTGGCAGCAGGCTTTGAAATTTGATCCTGACGAGTCTGTTCGCAATCAGTTTGAGATGATGCGAGTACAAAAACAAGAACTCACTTCACGTTTGATAACTCGATACTAAATCCTCTAAAAAACCGGAAGAGGCTACGGCATCGCATGCTCGCAACGCGTAATATCACGCGTTGGATTTGTTTTGTGAAAGCAGCTATACTCGTATGCACTAAAACGCCATGAAATAATATTCAGGAGGTTATTGATTAACGTTGTTGTTGTTGCTGATGTTTTTAGTATCTATCGTCATAAACATTTTTATTATGCACCTGTTGTTTATTTTCCATTCAAGGCCTGCTGCTGCATCGTATCTATATTTTCTTTGGAAAGCTATAAAAACATTTTAGTATTTTATTCATCCTTTTGCTCTCTAACCTTTCCTTTTTGTGGAAATAATTTACATGTGGAACGATGAGGATATTTCGTTGAGAATGTGGTTCTTCTACTCAGTTTGTTATTTCGTTGATAATGCAATAAAAGTGATGGGTATGCGTCGGTTTCTGAGGTTCGCCTATTTTGAATAGCATTCAGGCTGCATTAGCTTCGGCCAGGCGAAAGTTTTAACCAGGAAGATCATTCCTTCAGTTGTTCGCTGATATCCTTTTTTCAAACTCTAATTGAAAAATTCAGTTGAAATGGGCAATAGTCATAAATATAAATATGGTTATTAACAACAACAAGAACAACAACAACAGCAACAACAACAAATAAATGATAATAATAACAATAAAACGTAGTCATTTAAATAACGCACTTTCTACGATGCATTTCGAAAGGATTGCATGCGTTTCTCGCATTATCCTCATTTGGGTGACAATTTATGCAACGGAAAAATATCTATAATTCATGATAACCACATCGTAAATTGTATGATATGCCTTTGCGCCCATACATTCACCAATTGTTTAAGTGATTTAAGATATCATTTAAATTAAATTTTGAAGGATTGTTTTAAGGATAATCTTGATAATTCTTGTGCATTCATTAAAAAATAATTATTAAGAATCAATTATGACGAACCAAAAGAGTTATGGGACGATAAAGGGATAAATTCTCTAACTAATGAGAAATTCTTTTGAACTAAAGAGAAATATTTCTATTTTACACTCTCTTTGCTTTTAAAATTCGTTACAATGAAGTGCATATACAATAACAATTATGATAATAACGGCAATAATAATAACAATAGTACATATTAATTATTACAACAAATCGATGAGGCAGCAACAATAAGATGGCAAATACTTTGAGCAGACAACTGGCTAGCACAATTTAAGCAGACATAGTTAGACATAGTTAGTTAATTTTACGTCATCTTCTGCTTTTCTATAACCTTTCTCCATTTTTGCTGATAAACTCAAACAAATTCCTTCATGGATTCACAATCTATAGGAAGGAGATGGTATGAATATATATAATATCTTGATTGAATTAAATAGATTCTTATTAAAGGCAGACTGCCTGACAGATAGTCATGTACATTTCGACTCCTGAGATCGTTCTGAGCTGAAGTATATGTACTTCTTTACCGCCACTCCTTTTGCCCGACACTTGCCTACCAAAGCTTCTTTAAGGCGATGCAAACGGATGAAGTAAGTGAATATACTTTACCCCTTTGGGTGTAATGGTAAAATAAGAAGAATGCTTGCCATTATTGAATGATGAAGTTTCAAATCGCTTTCGATGACATTTTTTAAGCTGATTGAATAAAAAAAGCAGTGAGAAGAAGTAGACGACTTTTCGACGACGACAATTCATTTATCGTGGTACAGTTTCTTTATCTTTGCTCGATAATGGAATGGAACGGAATGCATGGAATGACATTGAAGGAATTCCTAAGCGCTTTACTGAAATGAATGATAATAATCCTTATTCAAAACGATTATAACAAAAACAACAAGTGAAATGCTCCTGCAGCAGAAGTTTTTATACTTAGTTGGCTCACTGCCACTTCGACGCTCGATTCTTGAGGATTAACGCCCACATTTGCTTAGAGATAATAAATTTCGATCTGTGTATTGACTAACCCGCACAGCGACCACCCACCTCGCACGTCTATAATCTCGGAAAAGTTATTTGAATGTCAGATCCTGTTTTGTCAATTGAGAAACTCAACTTCTAGAAAGGATACTTTAGTATGCGCTTAAAAGGAAGATTGATTTCTTCGATTTCCTGGATTAATGGGTGGTAACTGTTATTTGTATTGCCAGTCGTGTTTACTACGGAGGAGGAGAGGGTCGAACAGATCTAAATCGATGCGGGCGATGGGTCCGAGGAAGTGTAGATATTTATATAATTTTCTGTATTTCCCGTGCTTCCCTGGATGCGTTCTAGGCGGAGGAATCCAACGTGTATCCTTGCAACACGCTTATCCCTCTTGGGTATGAAAACAATAAAAGTCAATACCCGAAAAAATTCACACACCCATCGCTTCTTCAAAGAAAGATCAACCACCGCGTGTGGCCTTAACGATATTTGGTGGGTTGCGATTAGAATGATTCCAGAATGGAATGGCGTTTAGAGGAATTATGATGGGAAGGACGTTTCGGAAAACGCAACAAACTTTTTGATACTTGTTACTCTCTCTCTCTCTCTCTCGTTAAAAGGCTCTCGTTATTAAGTTGGCCAAGGAAGCAGACTTGCTTTTCCCCCTCTTTGTTTGTTTCTATTTTTCGCGCTATTTGTTTATTGGTTTTGTTGTTGTTGGTGTTGTTTGCCTCACGATTGTCCGATGCCTGTAGGTGGTGTTTGCATTGTTTACTTGATTGCTTTGCTCCTTCAAAATTTTCATATCCTCTCTCTCTCTCTCGCTCTCTTGCGGCCTTTACTACGGGCTTGTGAAAACTTATTTTCTCGGTAATTTCTTACTCTAGAAATAACTTTCTCAAATCTTTGTGTTAAATTTAAAATTCGTTACAATTCATAAATTTTAAGAATTTATTAAAGTTCGAAGGAAAAAGTGAAGTATCCAAAGAAATGGAAGAGCACTAATAAAAACGCCTTAATTAAGGCGCAAGTTTTAGCTGTTGGCGTTGACGTTGACGTTGACGTGTACGTTAATGTTGGCGTTGACGTGCACGTCAACGTTGAGGTTGAAGGTGACGTTTCACGCTGTCATTGAGAAATTATAGAATTATAAAATTTAGTAGCCTTCAATTTAATAAAACAACAACAAATATAAAAACAAGAAAATCTACGCTCTTGCAAGGATTCTAAGCGCATCCCAAAAATTTCGATCTGACGTAACTGTTGTTTTTATTCTTACTACGGAGATTTTTTATTTTGACAGTTCAGAAGCCGCCGCTATTCATTAATCTTTCTGTGAAATTTATACACTATATGATTTTGTGTGAAAGTGGATGAAATGATCCAAATAAGCGAATATATTTTATTACACTTGAGTACGGGAAGAATGGGAAGGGAGGAGAAAAGGAACAACAAATGGAAGGAATGGAAGAGAAAGAATACGTCATAATAGAAGGTTTAATTTCTAATCGTTCACCCTCATCTCGTGGCCAGACAGTGACGTAGACTACTTTATTTCAGCTGGGATGTTTAGAAAAATGCAATATATATATATCGTAAAATGGTAGTTTTTTAAAGTGGGATTATTTTTCAATAATATTGTTTTCTAAAGAATGAAATTAATATTTGACCCTTTTGTATTAATCACTTTTATATAAAATGAATGCTTCAAATACGCAGAAGTACGAGGAACATTAATCACTGATCGCACGATTGAAATCAACCTTTTATTCTATATAACTTATTCTGAAGGTTTTGATGCAGTCAATCAATCCGCCTCTTGGTATTTTTGCGGTAGAATAAAAATTGATTCCATTAATCATATCTTTTTGTTTCGAGGGAATCGATTGATTTTTGAAGTCATCCGGTATAAAGTTCCTTTTGGAGAAATGCATCCAAATAATCTTTTAAGCGCTGTATGTTTTAGTTGTAGTCCGGTGTTTCCGGTACAAGGTAGCATTATCCTTGCTCTCATCGAAGACATAAATTGTTTCTCCACACATACTTTAAGGAAAATATGTAAATTTCTTTTTTTCTGTGACCTTTAAAGGTAGGATAGTGCTGCTTTAAATATGCTCTGCTTCACTTTTTTTATTTAAATGAACGCGAAATATCTGTGCAACGCCTTTTTCACTACAGGTCACCGCAATATTGTTATCAATTTTCTAAAACCTACTTCCTTCCAATATAATATAGTGCTTCCTCATAATCGATAGAGTAGAAAATTTACTGTTCACTCAATTTTCTGCTTGGAACAGATATAGAATTTTAATGACAATTTGAATTGGTTGTCCAATCGACACGTGACTTGGATTCAAGCATCCGTTTTTCACGATAACCAAAAAATAACAGATATAGTTTTGGTTTATGTGTAGGTGAGCGTGTGTTTGTGACTTAGTCTGCCTGATTTATTAAGGAAGATGTGGGTGAGAAAGAGAAACGATAATAAATATTACCATGGGAAAAATTGGAAAAGAACAAAAAATTTAGGGAGTTTTATTGTTTTAATAATAAAAAGAAAGGGAAAAATTTAATCTGGCAAATGCGTCCAAATTATGTTTGATTTTTCCCTTTCCTTCACGTTTGCACAAATAGAAAAAATAAAAAGGCTTCGACGTGTTCTATGTATTGAATTTTAATATCGTTAGTGTTTATATTTTTGGGATCAAATTTATCTAATTTCATTAAATATGGGTAGATATCGTTTCTTTTGTCTTCCTTTGTTTTGTTCTTATGCCGATGGACAATGTTTCAGTCAGGGATCCAATTCTTCGAATTTTAATTAGTAATGAATAATAAAATGTCTTTTCGAGAGAACATCAAATAAATATTTCAAAGGAAATCGTATAGGATAAGTTTATTACTATGGTTTATCTCCCCAAACAGGTTAATCCCCCGACTTCATTTAATCTGTCTTAACTAAATCCATCATACCCAAACTCTTGCCGGAAATCTCAAATTATACAAAGGAAAAACATTTCTTCCTTTAAAAGAATTTTTTGCCCTATGACAAAATTTGTTACACCTTTAAAAAGAGTTATTTAAATGGGGAGATTATCTGTGTTTTACTTGTGTAGTGTTTGTGCACAATTTTTGTGCAGGCTTTAAAGCACATAAATATTTTAGTATTAATATCCGAGATCATCATTGATTTCATTTCAGCGATTCGATTATGCGAAAGTTTCATTATATCCTACGTGAATTAAATTTAATTTCCAATTAAATTTCTTCTCTAAAAATTGTTTCACCTTAACATAAATTACAAAAAAATCTGCCATTATTTGGCCTTTCATTGAATCATTAAATCCAGAAATCTTTCCAGTTTCATCCGTTAAAAAAAGTAAAAATTTCTCTTAAGTTTTCATTTAAAATGCGATTCGTGGTGTATTGCATCCCAACAAAAAATAATCCAGTTATCACAAGAAGGTGTAAAAATTAATTTCACGAAAGTAAAAATACTAGAAGTAACAGAAACGAAAAAAGAAATCCTGAAAAAATGTGAGACGAACAAAAAAATGTGATTCATCAATAGCAGAATTTGAAATCGGTGCACCAGAGAAAAAGCGTGCAAATGATTTTAACAAAGAAGAAAAAGAATCTGACCACCATCACAGGCCACAGACAAAACCAAAGAAGAACATCGCTCTCAACAACAGCAACAACAACAACAACAAAGAAAGAAACGAGGTTGTAAATTGCTATCAGAGACTTTCAGCCTGGGGGGGGGGGTGGAGGATTGACCCACGTATTTTTTAGATTTATCAGAATCGAAGCAGTAACGAAAGCGACCTGAAAGATTTTACAAGAGAGAATTATAGCCCGTCTGGATGAATAAAAAGGCAGAACGAGATGCACCACTTGGCTTATTTGGCTGTCGTCCAAGAAGAGTAATCACACAATACACACAAACACCCACACACACACCCACACACATACCCACAAATTCACAGACACTAGAATTCTTGTGCCAATTGCTATAAAGTAGTTAACGGATGTTCTGCAAATGGAAAGTGTGAAGTGTTGTGTAGACGTGACCAAGGATATCACATAGAATAAAAGACGTAGACTATACGTCGATAAGCTTCAGCAATAAAGAAACAACTAAAAGTGCCAAGTGTTTTAGACTATAGACAATAGATAATCACGTGGGAGGGAAATACTTGAGGAAAGTATAAATTAAACCCTTTATTCATATTCGGAAGTCAAGAATTAAGAATTAAGAATTGTAATAGTAAAAATTATCAGATCTTCAATAATCGAAAAAGGGTTAGATAGATCTGTTTTAAATGTTTAGAGTATGGTGACATCTCATGCAGTTTCTAATAGACATATGAAGGACATACTAAAATTGTATAGTAATTCAAAATACCTATAATTTTTTAAAATAACGATAAATTCATATAAATTTGTTCAGAGACTTCATAAAGGCTCTATCGATACTCTTAAGTTTTATAGCCGTTATTATAATTATAGCTGCTTTTATTGACACCAATCAGAATTCATAGTTAATAAAATCATAAAAATTATAATTTTCGATTAATATTAAAATTAGTGCTATATTTTATTGAGGTTTTAATGACTTCAAAATATTTATACAAAAAATATTAATAAAGGTATTTGATTATTCCAGAATATGTTCCTAAATGACGTTGCATAGTAAGAAATTATGAATACTGTTTAAACCTAACTGGATTTAAATAATTTTTATAATTTATAACTGCATCGTAATTATCTTCCACAGTAAGGTTTTGAAGTAATTAATCGGTTCCTGATTTTATATTATTTTAATATTTTATTTAATATTTAATTTTCATTAAATATTGTTGGAAATATAGTCACTAATTTTATGCGCCAAAAAAACTTTCTAAATAAAGGATTCGATCGATTAAATCGAGGATCGATTTTTTAAATATCAAGATTATTTAAAAAATCAAGGACTTTTTTAAGGATTAAAGATCAATTAAGATCAATTAAGGATTTTTTGGAGTAATGATAAGAAAAGCCATGAATTTTAATAAAAAGTTCATTAAGTTTTCCCGAGGAAAAACATTTGAGCAAAAACAAGAAACGGATTTTAAACATTTTCTAAACAAATAAAATCATTGGTTACAACTTTTGTGTTTTATAATAATGAATAAATATACAAACACTCCTTCAGCACTTATTTCTTTATTCCATTATACAACTACATGCTTACAAGCAAACACACACATACACTAGTCGTTAAAAGTTTTCGTCTTATGCAGATTTTCTAATTGTCAGACAGTCTCCTTTCAGATTGATTTAAAAAAAAGGAAAGAAAAACAAACGCACAAAGTCTGATAAGGCTTGAAAATTGCGAGGCTCTTGATGGGAATAATGCAGTGATGATGTTGGTGAAGATGACGATAACGACAACTATTACAAGACGCATCATTAAAATCATGGCATGGCGTCAGTGGAATCTCCGACAACGACAAACATCTGACGTCGGCCACAACGTTGACGACGGTGACAATGACTATGATTGTGTCAAGTAATGGTGATGAAGACAACATTAACAATCCATTTCTTTTTTTTTTGTTGCTTTCAACACACAAAAATTTACAAATGATGTTATTACGCCTTCAAGCTACCACACACACCAAACTAAACCAAACGCTCTTCCTCTTTTTATTATTAACCCATTCCGTGTTTGTCATATCGTCATACTTAAAATTGTTGGGCGTCCTACAGAATGTGAGCACATGTTAATCTGCATATTAACTGGATCATCAGAATCATCAAAATCATTCTCTCATCAGTTGCTTCGGGCCTTGATGCTGCTGCTGCTGCTCTTGCTGGATTTTGATTTGATGATTGGAGGCAGAGCGGGCGGTGGTTTCTACATAGTTTCTTCATTATCTTGCTACGTTTCCGTCGTGATAGAAGATTGCGTTGATGTGTGGGGATCAGAATAATAGACTAAGGAGTGCTCCGGAAAATGTTTGTCAAGCAATTTCTTCTTTGCAGAAGTCCGCTGCTGCTTCTACTTAGAACTAGTTCTATTAGTAAATGGGAGCATATGGGTGTGGCTGTGCCTTTGTGTGACTGTGCTTGTGTGTGGTCGTCCTTGTATGTGTTTTACGTATATGTGTTGCCACTTGCTTTTACGCAACGTTAGACTCTTCTGGTACTTAACGAAGGCTTTGAATGACTACTACTCATTCCGTTCATCTTGGGGGGTCACGAGTCTCTAAACGTTATGGATATAGATTTCTTTTTATTTTCTATTCATGTTCTAATTTATTAGTAAGTAAAACCAATTTCAAAAAAAACGAAAGCAAGATAAATTGAATTATTTGAAAAATTTTATTGCTAAGAGTTTAGAAATTATTTGAAATATTTTAAGTCTCCGGTTTGTTTTCGTTTTCTTTTTTCATATTACTTAAAATTTTTCCTTGCAGCAGTTTTAATAAAATATCTATCATTTTTCAAATTAAAATTATGCAAAATTTCGAAGAATTTTGTGGTAATGAAAGAACTCTTTGGGGACAAAAATCTTCTTTGCTTCCTCGTAAAATTTTATTGCATTCTCTTTGAAAACTGAACATTTTACACATTACTATCAGGAAGAAGGAGAAGAAAAGGATGTTGGTAAAATGTGAAGTGGTTTGGAAGTGAAGTGGAAAACTACTAACAACCGGAAATTATGTTGGTGATTGTATTTAAAAGTGTTTTTGGATAAAGTAATAGATGTGCAATAAAAGGCAAGCAATTACAAAATTCTATAAATAGCCGAGGGACAAACGGGTTCTATATTTCAAACGCATAAAAGAAACAAAACTCTTTTTATGAAATGAGCAAAATAAGAAAAATTTGTTTAAGGCAATTAATGGTAAAGAGTTAAAATTGAGAACGGTTTCTTCTTGAAAGGCTTTAAAAACTGTTTTTTTTAAATAAAATAAAAATCTGTGTGAAGAACTTTTTTGAGGATTGTTTTCTTTTACAAATTTCAGAAAGAGCTTCGAAATTTATTTGAATTTCATTTATTTTCTTTGTCCTCTCCTTCTTTCCATCCATCCCTTCCCGTTCCTTTTGTGATTCTTCTTTTACTCTTTATTTTCGTTACAAAATAAAGCTTTCCAATATTTCTTTTAATTCGATTCGATTCGAACCGCAGTGTTGCAGACATCATAGGAAAAAAAGTTGCTAACAATTGAAAACAAGAAAAAAAATTGCTTTATTATTTTTGGAATATTTCATAAGTTTTCTCAAATGAAAAACTTCTTCATAGAGCGCAGCTTGCGTGCATAAAGTTTTGAAGTGTGACACAAGCAAAATAGGAGGAAATACACGGATGAAGTCGACGGAAGTGTAGAAGAGAAATAGTAGAAGATGATATATAAAAGCGTTTTATTTATTTTCTGATTGACAATCGTGAATGACATGCACAGCTGCGAACGATTCATGTGACAAAATTTGAAAAACTAAAGGTATTGTTGGTGATGTCGGGATGGACATTAATTTCAATGCGTACGAAACTTACATTTGCAAATTTTTTGATTAAATCGCGTCGGACCGATGGGTACCAATCGGTTATCATAATCATTATCGTTGACGCTTATTTCGCACATTTGTTATTAATTGAGAGAAACATTTTAACGAAAATTAAGAAGCATTTACATTATATCGCCAGAAATCTGCTTCAGACCCGAAGAGGTATTTACTTTAACTTCTAAACCAGTCAGTTCTTCATAATTCGAAAATTTGTGTCATCGTTGATTCACACACATATTAACAAATTCAGCATTAATAACTAACATTAATTTGGCGTTAATAACACACATCAAATGGGAGTATTTTAAAGGGTTTTTAAGGGTTACGTTCTGTAAAAATTTAATTTCATTTTTAAACCGATATTTGGGAAAATGACTTCTGCCTTTTATTTGATTATAATTTAAAGCATCAATTATCATTACATTCATAAATAATTTCATTTTAATTTTTCTCCAATTAATTTCATTGCCCAATTAGTGGCCGGAAGAAATACAATTAAACTGAACTTTTACCCCGAGCTTGTCTGCTCCAGTGGAAACTATTTTATTATTGTTTCCATTCTGCGCACCAAGCAAAGCAATTCACGTCGCAGGAATTTTAAAATTTATTTCTGTAACGTTTTTATTACTACCCACTAAATCACTTGTGCTCCCTCTCATTAAAATCTAGGGTTTTGGAAGGAGGGCAAATGGTCGGGGTGAACACAGAATAAACAGTATTAAAGTATTCAATTGTGGCACATTTTTTTCTTTCATCTTAATCGAACGTTAGTAAACCGGACTTAATAAAAGATGATGAAAAATCACTCTAGAATCTATTTCAAAAGTTATCTTTTATAAGTTTATTATTGATCATTTCAGTGATAATGACCATAACTCTATTGGATCCTATGGGGAAATATTTAGTAAAAATTTAGTAGAAAGGATTCTTCTTTGAATTTAAAAACATCTTTTCTGATACAGTCTATTCTGATACAAAAGCACTTGATCCATTCGTTTTTTCTTCTTTCGAATGAATAATAGTATTTATAAATTTCTTTTCTTCTACGACTTGAATATTTATAATCACGGTCGCAATCACAGAAATTGAATTAATTGCAATTGGCAGGCTTTAAGGTAAAGCACGTTTTCCACTTGACGCGAAGAAATATATACATATCGATTTAAATTGATTTCAGAGTGTGATACGCATAAACAGAATGCGCGAGAAAGAGTTTGGTGTTCTACTAGAACATCCGAAGCGTATGCATTCGCTGTATTCGCTCTTTGAATCGCTTCAAAAATAATGAATTTTCATATCATAGAAATCGATCTGGTAAAACTGAAGCAATGGCCTTCGCGTAAGTTGGAGGAACGGCAACAAACCGTAAATTATGAAACACAGAGGCAACGTCGACACAACTCTGACACGCTGACATTAATTCATGTAATCGAGAAAGACCTCCTAGATAATAAGTAGATGTTTCAAACTGAAGCGTATAATGGGAAAGGGTGCTTAAGATGGGCAGAAATAGATAATGAAATATTGTGTAATAAGAATAAAATATACGAGTAATTTCGAAATAAAAACCATATATATATTTTTTTTTGAATTGTGTGAAAATAATAGATAATAACATTTCTTGCCGTTTCATCCTGCCCTTTTTTTCGATAAAACGAAACGGTTCTCTGAGACTGGGATGGATTCCTTTTACAACATGAAAAACGTGTATTAAGATATTTATATTTCAATCCTATATCGTATCTTTTGCATGTTTACCGAACGTATTAAGCCGTTTCATGTCAGGAAATGAAAAAAGGAAAATAAAATATAAAAGCAAATTGAAAGTGATAGGATGGAAGGAATATTGAAGAGTAAGTAAAGTACAGTTACGCCAATTTTGAAGAGATATTTATATGGATTGAAAGAAATTACTTTACCTTCACTTTTGTAATTATTGTCACACGAAAGGAATACACGTTTAGTTAATCTTGAAAAACAGAAAGCCTTTGTAATAAAATATGAAGTAGTTCATAAAAAAGAATTTGAATTGAAAATTCAAATATTTTATAACAATTCTTTTTAGCCTTTTTTATAACAATTTAAAGAGTTATGCAAAGTAAATAAGAATAACAATTTGTTTAAAGTTAAGGCTATGACGTATCACTTTAAAAGACTGTTAATAAAACATAACTAAATTAAGAATGAAAGAAGAATAAATAAATAACATTAGATGACAGAAGTGAACGTTAATAGAATTGAAATGAATTTTCTTTAATCGGTCCATCAATAAAATAAACCGTAAACAAAATTTCATGTTCTGGAACAAAAAAATCACGGCAATCACTAACCATTTTCGTTAGCAATCACTAACTCATTTCTTTTTAACTTCCTTCATTACTTCCTTCTTTGGTTTCATCATTATTTATATTATATTACGCCCTAAGGAATAGGCTATATTTACTTACTTCGACCTTTTACAGCACCCTAAAGGAGGTGTGGTAGGAATAGGAAAGTACATGTGTTCTTGCTCAGAATAATCTTCTGATTCGATTTAGTCATGTCCATCCATCTGTCTGTCTGTCTGTCCGTCTGTCTGTGGAAATCACGATTTCAATCGAACGGAAAGCGATATTGACCTAACATTTGACATGCATTATTAATTGTCATTACAGGCTATTTAGGATTGAAAGTGATCGAAAGTGGATAAGACACACTTCTTTTTATGTTAAATATAAATGAATTCGTGCTTTTAATTAAATTTTTCAGATACTAGACTAATTTTGAAATTACAATTATGTTTCCAAATAAACCGTTTCCATTAAAAACTGATTACTAAAAGTGGGCGTGGCCACACACCATGAAAAAATTCAATTAGAACAAATACAGAGGTATTGCCATGAAACATCGGCAGAATATTCAGTGCTTGATTTTATGAAAAATAGTCCAGCACAGAATCAACGCATTATCTGTGGCAATAACTCAATAACTCAGCTTACCGAGAATTTAAATATTTAAAATCAGTCTCCTCAACAGTTCACAATTCAAAGCAAAATTATGCTCCCAAAAATGGGGAGTCATCCGCCCACGGATTATTAGATTGAAATTATAAAATTATGTTATAGGTGTAGGGTGTAAGAGGTTCGGCCAGGCGAACCATTCCTACTCGTTTTATTATTAGCGTTTGGATTTATTCAACAAAAGCACTTTTAGTGATTTTTAGTTAGTTGCGAGTACTGCTATTGTTGTTCCTGTAAATAGTGCGAGGGCGCTTAAAAGTTATTGTAGAAATTCCTCAATAATTATAATCAGAATCGAGAAATTAAATAGATGAGTATTAAATTTTACTGTTTCATGATTTCTGTTGTTATAAATGATTTTATAATATTTTTCTTAAGTGCTGTTTTCCGTTTCTACTGTTTTTGCTGTTCTCAGTATTATTATTATTATTATTATTATTATTATTATTTTTATTACTATTATTATTATCATTATTATTGTGTGCTTTATTTACTCTCTTATCAGCATCTCGTAGTTCTTAGGTAATTGAAAATTTATCAATTTCCTTAAGGAAATAATCCTGTTGACGTAGGAGTAAATGTTTATGTTATAGAAGAACAGAAGAACAGAACAGAAGAAGAAGAAGCGTAGTAAATACAACCAGTTCGTGTAAGAATGCAAGAGCTTCGTAATCTACTTCAAACATAATCTACTTCCTCTCATATACTTGAAATACTGGCACATTGGGCTCATATAGTGCCAAGCATCCTTTCTAATTTCATGATATGGATTGTGATTTTCAAATTGAATGCAATTTTCTAATAAACCTTAGTGAAAATAGAAACTAACTTCCAGTTTCTCTCTTAGTTATTTGCACTCGGCGTCATCCAGAAACGTCAAGATCTTTTTCGGGGACCGCGTATATGAATATAAATATACGCGTCAAGAATTTTTAAAATGTAAGGTTTAAAAACTTTCAATTTAACAATTTGAAACACATGTAATAATATTAGCTATCTAATCTAGATTTATATGCTTTAAAGTTTAATTAATTGAATGAAATTGATGCAATGAATGATGCTTTTCATTGAACCTCTCGACTGTATTACTCTCGATTGATCGATACTCCTACAAACCAGTAGCATAAAAACCAAGTAAAAAGGAGAAATTGTGCGAATACGATTTTCTATTTCACGCTCTTCCTATTACTTTATTTTCTATAACCGAAATGAAAAGTATGCAAGAAACGGTTTCTTGGCTTTAGTTCAAGTATTTTGTGAATTTCGCCTTTGATGAAAACTCTTACGAAAGTTTTACACGAAAATCAATAAAATGCTTTACTGATTACTTGAGGCATCTGCTGTTGTTGTTGCTGCTAAACCGTTTGTGTAGGCAAAATAACTCTATGCAGTACGTGTGTGATGTGGTTCAGCACATCGTAAAAATGACTGATGTTTAGCGAATAAATAAGTTAATCAAATACACAGAAAAAGAGGAAGACGACGTAGAATCAAGGATAGATGTGAATTAAGGAAAAAAATATATAATAAATGAGATCGATTAACTTCTAAATTTCAATACTAAAGGCTTCAGTTCTTGAAGCGAAAGTAATGTCATCGAATATTAACGAATGGATAACTGCATGGTTAGAGGAGACGTCAGACGTTTATTTTAAACTTATCTTTTAATAAAGCATACAATTTTCTTATTTCAAATCGCTACAAAATTATTGAAAATTATAGAAATGCATTTAGTGGCAGTTTTCCTTTTTTGAGACTATTCAATAAAAATCAATCAAAGGCACATCCCTTTTAATGACCTAATTAATATAAGTTTTATATATCCGTACCATATACTGTATTATCTAAAGTTCTTTAAACATCATATCATTCTGTAAAAAGATTTTTATGATACTCCTTTTATCATTTATGTGTGCGTTCTTGTGAGTTCCTTGAATGCTAAAACGTCTTTGATGTTGTGACTTGTTTGTTTGACCTTTGTATTTGTCCGATTCCCACGTTGCTTTCATTCGCCTCCTTCTTTCTCTAACTGTCTCTCTCTTTATTCTCTCTCTATTCTGCTTCTCTATACTTTTATTGCCGCTCGTTTGGGAAAATGTCATAGAATTTGTTGATTTTCCGAAGCAGCGTCAATACTTGATTAATTGGGTGCGATAAGTCGCACATTTTTTATGATCGATTATCAGATTTCGCCCCAATTTTATTCTATCCGGGTCTTTTGCTTCCATAAGAAAATAATTTGTTATGGTCGATCTTTAGAAAATATCCATGAATTTATAACAACGTTCGATGGCATGATTTAAAAAATATCTCTTCACATTGTTTCGAGCTGCTTTTTTATAAACTTGCATGTTATGATTCCGCGTAGTTACTAGAAAGTTGTTTCTTATTGTGTTTTCTTAAGATTAATTGCCATCTTTTTCGGGTTTTCAAAAGTCCGTTAAATTCTTGCAAAATCTTGCAAAAAGAATAGCAACGAAATGAAAGAAATGGAGGAAATTTTGAATAACGCTCAACACTTAATTTTCATAATAAGTTTAGTCAAAGTGTCACGATATCGTTGTTCTGATAGCTAGAACGTTATAAGGGATATGATGTTGCTGTCGCGGGTGTGATGATGATGTTGTTACTGTCGTTGTTGTTGTTGCTTTCGCAAAATCCATAGCACTCGTACGTATCGTTTTTATTAAGAAACTCTTCATGCTAGCAGAGACGATCCGTCGTTGATCCATCGTGAACGAAATTTAATAGATTATTAAGTTATAATGAAATTATTTAATTTTAAATAATTCCTATGTAATACGTAATGGTATAGAACATACCAAAATTTATTCTTATATTACTCACACACATTTTGAATAAAATCATCATCTTTAGAAAGTGCTCTTTTGAACTTTTGGAGATGCCAGGCATAATTACTAGCGTGATAACATAAAGCGGATTCTGAAATCGAATTCATTCCAAAACACAAATCGTTCGTCTTAAAATGAACTCAATTAAGGGAAGGGAATGGAATAATCTCAATTAAGGGAAGTTACTTATTCGCTAACTACCTTTATGTAATACAGATGCAAAATTATTGCATATAGTTGGAACTGAATATTACCAGGGTGTCTCTACTGAGACTATTCAATCAGAAATGTCTGCCTTTTGTACTCTATTTATGCCAACAGTACTGTAATATATGGTTCTTCACACTCACCCTTTTCCAAATTTCCATAGCTCCTTTATATCGGTTAGTTGAAGCTAACACTTGAACCGAGGTCGCAGTTTTAATGTCATCGCCACCAAATTAATTTATTCTCAAGTTCTTAAAATACAGACCCATATTTACGAAGGTCCTCTGAAAATGTTTGTAACTCACACAAAGGATATGACAGGAAGAAATATCAATAACAACAACTGAATATTGCCGTCATAATGGAAACATGCGAAATAACAGCTGACCTCTCTTTTCCTTCCCTTCGCTGGAATTAGTTTGTCTCTTGATGTTTTCTTTTTGTAGTGACTATTGAAACTGTTTGTTGTTCTTTTTTGTTGCGCCTCTCTCTCGAACTCATATACCGTTGCGGAATATTATGATAAATTGTTACTACTATTCTGTTTTCTTTATTGCTCTGTTGATTTCATTGTCGTTACCGTCTACTGCTGTTACTTCTGCTGATGCTGCTGATGCTGAAATTATTGTTTAGTTTTCTGTTGTTTGTTTGCTTATGCTTTCGTTATTGCAGCTGTTATTGTTGTTGAAGTTATTGCTATAAATTTCCCCTCAATTGTTATTTACTTTCTTGTTGTTGTTGTTCCATTGAACTCATTAGCTAAATGCAAAGGACGAACTGCTTTAATTGCTGTCGCTTTTTTCATAAAACACAGGGAGGAGCCTCAATTTCTTTCTCTCTCTATTTATCTTTTTTTTAGTTGTTTTTTCCTTTAAGATTTCCTTCCACGTATGTAAAAACGTGTGAAAAAACTAACAGCGTTATTCCGTAGCAATTCGTCAAAATTGACATTCGTTTTATTTGTGATCCTCGAGATTTGTTGTTGTTTATTTAGAAGGCAAAGAAGAAAGCCCAATTTCAGTATTTTTTCATGTGAAAAAGGCTATAATTTAGTGCTTGGCAACACCGGTCTATTGAATATTTGTGTGAAATAAAACAATGGCAGGCAGCATTCAATAACAGTAATAATCCTTAAGGCTGGGAAATTGCTTTTCAAATTTATCGACCTCATTTTAAAGGACTTAAGAAAATTTATTATTGCAATTTTGTATCGATTTTTTTAATAGAAAATTGAGTACTCTTTTCATCTACTTAATTCAATTCAACGGCTTATTCTTTATTTGTGCTCTACAGCTGGAAGCTTTGTTAGTAGTGCAGGTACTTCTACTACTTCTACTACTATGAAGGAAAGTGTGATATAGAAACGTATGCCTTTATGGTCAAGATACCCCCCCCTTTCTATTATCGTGCAAACGCGTTGGTTTTGTTTAATCTTTTCTTTTATTTCTCTTTTCGCATGGATTACTGATCTATCGATTCGATTATTACGACTGTAGGGTGTGAATGCTTCATTTCGGAAGGCGTTGGTGAGTTTCTTAGTTTGGACTTTTAAGTAGTTTTCGCCTTCAGCAAATGAGACAAAGTCAAACACTTTATTTCCCTTTAATGAGAAAAGAAAGAAGTAATTGCTTTTCAATTTTAATTATTTTATTTTCTTCTCTTTCAAGAATTAATTTCAAATTTAAAAATCGTTTGCGTCCCCTTTGGCGTATGAGTAACATTTGTTTAGAGAGTGAACTATTCTTTAGTATTGATTAACAGTTTTTGCTGGAGATATTTGTTGGCTGGAAGAAAAGAACTTTTAAAAATATTAGTAAATATTTTTTGCTTTTAGTTATTAGTGTTATGCTACTTCTTATCTTTATTTTCTAGTAGTGTTTCTTTCCGCAACACGCTCAAATTTTTTATCTTGCATACATTTTTTTATTTTGGTGTCCCGTCTCAGTAAAAGATACAAAAATAAACGATAACAATATTTAATGAAACATAATATTATTAATAATATTCAGGCAATAAGTAATGCATGGTTTTATTAGAAGTCATTTTTCCGATCGAAAAGGTTCACTTAAGCTCATTTCTTATTCTCAATTTCCTTTTTCAATGATTTGTTAATTTTCTTATTTCCGGTTAGTTCAGAAATTTAATTAAGTTCAATCACAATTCTCCTAGAAATCTAAAATAGTTAACCCCATATGATCCGACCTAAAATTTAAATTGACTTTTTCCTGTCCCTCTCCATGAAAATTAGAAGCTGTTTTGAAATTTAACATGTACATACACACATATATGGTCCGTTTTAGTAAAAGAAGATTTCAATTTTTGTTTGTATTAAAACTTCGTTTTGGCGACGTAGATCGGAAAAACTTTTGCCAGATTTTTATGCAAAAAAAAAACTATTTAAAAAAATTTCATAATCGATTATTAATCATTTGAATAAAACCGACGCTTAGCCACCCTCCCTGAGACTTGAACGCATAGTGATGTTACGAAAATATTAAAAAATGCAATAAAAATCAATTAAAAAAATAACGACATTCTATTAATTGTTGTCTAAACTGAATTATTGGCCTTTCTGTGAATGCATTGCATTCGTAAATCAAGTTGATAATGTATTTAACAATGACATTCTGGCACACTCCATCAACATGGTGACCCTGTAGAAAATGAGTTTTTTTCCCAAATAATCATAAATGCGTTCGAATTCAATTCTTGCAATTGCGCATGACTTATTTTATTTTCACCAATATCTACATTTTTAATAATTGTAATTAAATAAATTTCTGAACCAATTACGTTTCACCGAAGTTGTAGAAGTAAAATGATCAACAATTATAATTTCCTACAGGGATGTTTATAGATCTCTTTTGCAAAAACCGAGCAAAAACATTTCTCAATGGAAATTAAATTAATCAAAATCTGTCAAAGAGTTTCAAGTTACTGCGAATTAATTTGAATGAAAATCCTTTGTTTGACTAAAGCTCTGAAATATGTAAAAAGTATAAAAGGATAAACAGAATCGAAATCGATTTGAGTATAATGATTTGACAATAATTTGAGATGGTAATAAGAGTTTGAGTTGGTGAATAATTTGAGTAGAGCCGTGTAAATTTATATAACAATTATATAACAATTTTTTTCCTGCAAATTGTTCTATTAATTAGATATTAAGCGGATTCTTAATTTTAAAATAGAATTCATTATTATTTTTAATCGCGCTTGTGGTGTTAGATTGAATCATGTTGGCGCAAAAAGGAGTCATGTGTTCAATTCTACCCCATTCAGACGTTAGATACATAAGAGTGTTCAGTTGTACCCCCTACACAAGCTTGCTGGAAGCCAGCAGGAAAATATGAAACTAGAAAATAAGAGGGGTAGAGAAAAAGACCTAAGAGATATTAACAATACCTCGAAAACCACTCAGTTCTTATGATCTTATGCAATCCATCATTCATTATCAAAAATCCTAAATGTGTTAGATAACACTAAGTTCGATTTGACCCTTATTTCTAAAATGTAATCAATTATTATGTATGCAATATTTATTTAGTTCAAGACTCCCTCAAATAAATAAATATCACATACGTAATAAAAATGTTGAAAAACTAAAAATTAATTAATTTCTCTTGAAAAGTTAGAATTTTATTTTCAAGAATATTTTCACGATGAGAATATTTTCCATTTCAAAATACAAAAATATTATTCAATTCGTATAAGTAATTAGCGTATAAATTAGGATGAACATTAATACATTTTTCCTTCGTCCATCTAGTGCATAACTGTAAATTATCGCCGTTAGGTAGATTAAGATCAGCAAATCTGCAAAATATTTAACAAGTTCATTTTCGACAAAAGCTTTTCGATAATTACTTTTCAATTAAAAATATTTTTTTCAAATATCGAAATTATATGCATTTCTACACAGAATGGAGTATTCAAATTAATGTGATGATTATGAAGTTTTAAATATGTAATATATTTAACGATTTCCGCAAGCATATAAAACTCACATTCATACCAATAATCAAAAGCTTTCATTAAAACGCACAACAAAAAATTTGTAATAGTTATTTTATCAAAAAATAAACTGTGAATAGTTACAATAATCAAAGGATATTATAGTAATCATTATTATTACAGTTGTTGTTATTC
Organism: Physocephala rufipes; assembly: GCA_963966595.1. NCBI lineage: Eukaryota > Metazoa > Arthropoda > Insecta > Diptera > Conopidae > Physocephala > Physocephala rufipes. Next base: position 27,385,828 of record OZ016504.1, on the reverse strand, counting down.
AAAATTATTATTATTATAATCATTAACAATTAATACATTTGGTCTGCCAAATGAATTTTCCTTTGTTTGCTCATTTGTTTGTTTTGGAAAAATTTGAAAAGCTTAACATGCTGTTTTGCTTTTTTGCTTTACATTTAATAACTTTGATCTTCGTGGTCATTAATTTTGCTTTTGAATGGTAATTATTTAATGCTCGACCCATTTATTTATTAATAAATAGGTTTTGTTAAAGGAATAAGCGCCTAATGTAACAAATCGCGAATGGCATTATATGAAAATTCTACTTTAATATTATTAGAAAATATTACAATTTTATTTCGAAAATAATTACAAACTATAATTTTTTTTAAATCGTAAATTTGTAATCGTTTTATCGCAATTTGTCGCCACGTTGCCATTATTTTGTATATTTAATAGTATATTATGTATGTTATGTAATATTATGAGAATCTGAAAAAAATGTATATGTGAAATGAAAACGTATCAAGAATAATAGTCGACCTTTGATGAAAATATTTATTGAACAGACAGTGGTATTGGTTTAATAAATGTTTAGAAAAATATTCGCTTCAATGATTCCACCATCTTTAGAGGCTTCTGAAGCTAATGAAGTTAAAGCAATAGTATTGCTTGTCACAAAGTCCGGATAATAATGTTATGAACTTGCCCATAAATTATGTTTATGGAAACCAGCTATTAAATGGATGACGGATAGCGTATATTTTTTATAAAACAAACATTAATTCCTGGATAACCTTGGACAAGTGTAAGTAATGAAGTAAATCAACTGGATTATGAATTTTAACTTACCACACCCGCTAACGCCAAAATACTTTACAAAGTTAAAGTGTATTTTCTTCTCATCGAGCTCAGGAAACCAAAATATAGAATGCTTATACTGTAATAATATTTGTAGGTACAAAAAACAAAAAAGCCCAAACAAAATCAATACAAAAAAGTTTTTGAAAATTTAGCAATATTTAACAGAGTTTTTATTTAGTAGAGCGAATTAAAGATAAAATCCAATAGAGCAAAAAACCTCTTAGTTTGACTGACGGTTAAGCAATTCGTCCAACTAACTAGTCTAAATAAAATAACAATGGCTCTCAAACGATATTCAATGACCGGGAACACTTTTCTTAAAAAAAGCATTTGTTATTTTGAGTATAAGAAAAATACAAGTACCAACGATAATAATGCTCAAGGCTTGTGTTCGTGATGGCCACGAGCACACAATATAAAACATAGACCTCTAACAATGGTTTGAATGTATATACACACATAAATAAATATGCAGAAACAAACATATACAAAAATAATACCTTAATGGAATGACAAAAAAAGGAATAAACGTAAAATAAAAATTACAATGACCGAATATTAGACGAAATTGTATAATATAATCCCATCAGAAAATTGTTATTCAATCAATTGTTGACGATCGATTCATTCGACCATTTAATGTGCTGAGCACAATCAATTTATTATTATACCGATTAGAATGGCCTTGAAGTGGATTTCGTGATATCTATAAGAGCAGATTATATAAATTGATTTCTAGATTTCTGATATTTTTTTAAAGCAATGCGATTATTTATGTGGTAATATTTACCAGATTTGGAGCGGAAATTCTTAATTCCGGAAACATAAAATTAATCAATTCAAAAATTGAAAATAGGATAATTATCGTAAAAATTTTTGGGTTCTCGTTTCGATTTTTCGGTTAAAAAATAAAAGTTTTAAAAAGTTCAAAATTTCTGTAATAAATTATTTAAGAAGGATAAATATAAAATCATTTCTTATTTTCATTAATGGTAATCGTAAAATGGTATTTAAATTAGTCAAAAACTCGTCTCTTCGACTAATTTAGAGAGGAAAATCTATGAATTATTTGATAGTAATAATTTGTTAGTAACTGAAATTATCTTAAAATTCAATTTTTGTTATGTCTTTATTTTTGTCATAAAAAAAGACCTAAAAACAAAGGGAGTGTTATGAAGAGGCAAAGGATGGTATGAGTTGATAAAAATAGAAAATATTTGCATGGCTTGCATTTCATCAGCCTGACGCGAAATGGATTTAATTTGATGAGATCTGCAAATTTAGGCAAATGATTTTGCCAACAATAAAATGGCTGCATCACACCAACTTCTTCCTCCGCTGTTCCACAACATTGATGATATCATTAAGTTGAATTCCTTGTTAGTTTTCTACTTTCATTTTTCCCTTCGTTCTGTGCTTGATTAGCGTATTATAAAAAGGATAAGTCATAGAAAATGAGTGCGATGGAGAATGTTATCCGAAATAACGTAAACATAAGGATTCTCTTCTTAGAAACTACAAAAAGTTGTATCGACCGCTCCATCTTGTCGTTCATTTGCCATGTATGCTATGTCATAAAACGAAAGGAATTTGGAATTACTATCATTTGGAAGCAAAGGAAGAACTAACTACTTCCATTTACCCGTTGCCAATATAAACCCTTAATACACTATAGACTCTAACGTATTAAGGGCTTATATTGGCAACGGATAAATGGAGTTAGGTATTCTTTTCCTAGAAAATTATAAGAAATAGAATAAATACTAAAAATAGAGCAATGATATGGTGATCAGTCAAATTTGAAAACTTGTTTAATGTGTCTTGGAAAATGCTCTGTGGGCTTTCTGGGCTTTAAATCTCTAAAAATCAATCTACAATCAAGAGAAAAATTTCCAGTTAAGTTTGCGATTTAATAATTTTGATATTTCTAATAGAGATTAAAGATTTTATGCAACCGTTTTACACTGACGAAGTCAAATTTCACGAAGCTCATTATTTTTATTGAATGAAAAGAGCTATTTTTTATTTTATCACATTCATGAAACAGCCTGGACCTTAATAACAATTTTGTAAAGTGAATGAAAGAAAATGATTAAATGAATTTTAGAAAGTCCTGCAATCCTAATGTTAATTTAACTCTATCAGTTTAGTCATTATTCTAGTGTCAACATCAGGCTACCAACCTTCAGCACGTCCGTTGGCTCGAATTAATATAATTTCGGCCGTATGATGCACATAACTTCGCATCTGGTGTCCTTGGGATATTTGTGCAATGATATGAAGCAGAATGATATGATAGGACATGATATGATATATTCTATTAAATAAATTTTGTGCATGCAGTGGTATATTTGATAAAACTAATTTTATTTAATTTGAGCATTAGAGCATATCACACTCATACTTATAAACATACCGTCGTCGCACACTTGTGAATCCGAAGTTTTCCTATATACTACGAATATAAAACGAATTCAGACGTGAAGTCATTCCCTACCAGAATTTTAATTAATTCTAATTAAATTCTGTGTCGTTCGCAAGGCGTGCGTGAATCTGCCAGTGTGCATTCACCTTATGTATTATTTATGATTTTCCATTTATACTCCTTATTTAAGGAGATTTTATAAACTTAAGTCAAGGTGGTGCGAAATTAAATAATAATAATAATTTAATTTCGTTTCTCGGTTTATATAATTTTCATAACTACGGCAAATGTATTTGACGTGTAGAGCCAAATAGCGCGATCGCTAATCATCACTACATCGTTACGTTTCATCAACGTTATGTCATTGATTGGTGCTACAGTAATTATCTTGTTACAAACGAAAATATTATTTGCTTCGGTTTTCGTGATCTAAAATTTTGGAATTTATATTTTTTTAAAAACAATGATAGTAATTCGGACAGTCAAATTTATTTACGTTAATTTATGCGACACCCAAATATCGTAGTGTGGTTTAAAACCATTTCCACAAAAACATTGTCCTAAATTGTCATCTTTTAAGTGTATGTTCGCTAGGGAGAAAATCTAATGTGTTTCACTCGATGTATAAACATAAACACCATACAGTCATAAAAACTACTGGAATAATTAGATGTCATAGACGAAAACATACGATCAGTAGAAAAAATATCACATAATGGGATTTTAGTACTTCAGAATTTATTACGAAAGCAATTTTAAAATTTTATTATTTGTTATAGGGGTTACCTATAAGTCATAGCGGCCTATCACGTGAAAATTTTCTCGTAGTTATAAAAGCGATCATGGCCCAGCAATTAAGAAATACAGACTAAGTCCAACAGAATTTATTGCGATAGGAAAATGCTTTCAGATTGAACGCGTCGTGATAGCCGGAAGGCTTGCTTTCAATGCCAATTCGATGGCAATTTAGATGAGCATTCTATTAAAAAGAGATCAATTATAATACCCGATTAGATAGTGAAACAAGTTGAAAATATAAAAAAAGGATTACGATACTAAGTGTGCTTGCTTTTCGTCATCCCCTTCCCTTTCTTTCAGATAAATAAATAAATGTATATATTAATGATATTCAATCGTCTGTGTGGGCCGACATTGCATTCGACAGTTTGGCGATGTGTGCGGTCGTTGTTGTTGCTGTTGTTGTTATTGTTGTTATAAGATGTAAGAATTTATTTGTTGGTTTTATAAGAAATAATAATACACAGAGAATGGAATGAATCAGAAAAGCCATAAATATAAAAAAATTATATATATACGATATATTTCCAGTAGAAAGATATAATTGATGGAGATTAGGCTACAAATAGGCTACACTAGGCTACAAATTTATAATCATTATATAATTCTTCGCCAATCTTCACCAATAGCAAACAGACTTTTTTAGATAATTATATAGAAATCTGCTACGACTACTATACATAATCTTTTCGTCTTTGGGAAATAGGTGGTCTTAAGAATATATGAGAAAATATATAGAATAATTCTTATGAATTATCAGACCTAGCACTAAATTAAGGAGTGTTTTTACCTGGAAAGGAAATACATATCGATAATATTTGAATAAATTTCGAAATAATATGGTTTAAGAGGAATTCTTTTTATTATGAGCGAGACCATGTTTTTTGTTAGCTACTGTAATATTCTATTATAGACCTCCGCCAGCCTCCACCAATATTTCCAAGAATCTTTCATTGGTTGTCTATTGAACTTATTGTTCGATTGGCTTCGTTCAATCGTAAACATTTAGCTGTGTTTATATTTAAAATTAATCAACAAATTAGTTTGCGTATGAAATACGCCTCGTGTACATCGGGTAAAGGTAATTTCTTATTCGTTCGTTGTATTTTTGTGACGGTTCGTGAATGTTAGTAAAGTTATTAAACGCTTTTAATAACTCGGATTCCATTATTATTGCTACGCAGTTTAGTTATTGAACAAATTTAATACAAAATTGAATTTGCATGATTTTACATAAAGAAGATCTCGTTAATCGCTAACGTCAATGTAATCGTTCCCGTGGGGCGTCGTAGTCGTCAGTGCCGCGGCATTTTTTCAGCCTCCTAATAGTTTTAATACCATGCGCCCGAAAAATTGCATGCAATTGAGTTTTTTCTTCGAATTGTGACGTAATAAAGAAGGTGTGGAATGATCATCTACATCCGATAGCCTTCATCAATTTTTAGTTTCGAAATTTCGATATTTTATTGTGAAATCGAATGATCCAGGCAAGGATATAGAAAAAAAATTGTGTGTGGTCACCCCTTCAAGAACAAAGCGCCAAGTAGTTGCTATGAATGATAAATAGTGGGTGTAATTAGAGGAAAGCTAATTATAATTTTGAACAAGTCAATTTGCAAAGATCAATATGGTTCAGAGTCAAGCCTAAAACTAAGAATTTTGGTAAGATTTTCCCTTATATTCGTTTACTTTATTAGAAAAAGAGCTTCATTAGAAGTTTCTTACAATGGGCAATACATATGCGGTAATTGATTTTATAATAAACAGATGAGCCCACATAAGCCCACATTTTATCATTTACGGGGCAGTCTTATTATGAATTGCTATTCAAGGCATTGAACATGAAAAGCTGGTGTAAATAATTTTAAATCCTGTGCAATTAAATTCTCTAAAACGGATTTATATTAGCGATTATTGTAAAGCATGTTAGGCTTATTGTTTTATAAACACTTCAGAAGCATTTTTTCCAAATTTTTAAAAACTTTAATTTTCTCAAAATATTCTCCTAAGATCAAAGAACTCATCTAACTAAGATAATTTATCTTATGTTATCTTATCTTATTGTTCGAAACGTCGAAAAGCATACACAAGCGTAAATCTTTACGCACTAAAGGAATAAATTAAGAAATAATAGCCATCATTAATATTCAAAGTAAACAATCACAAATGAAAATTCTAGAAAATTACAAAACCATAAAAAATTTATTGCAAACAATTCAATTCCGAAGAGCATTTAACTATTGCTATCAAAACCAAATCGGCTGAAGCACGTTAAGAGAAACATTATTTTTAGTACAAAAAATTTTCTATTGAATTGATCTTAATTATAAATTAATTCCTTTCTTCGGTTTATCAAATAAAGGAATTGAATAAAAGAAAACAATTTAAATAGATCGATTTATGTTAACATTCCGTCTGTTTTATTTATTATCATTTTTTATTTATTATCCAAATATTCTAAGGTTGTATCGAAAGTCTTTCGAACCCATCCTTAAGCGACCCACTTGCAATGGTGACAATTTCAAATTGCTTGCAATAGCAAGATGTTCCCATATCATGCTTCGTCTTTAATTTCTGCGTATGCTTGTTCAAAATTTATTTCATTTATTTCATCTCTACAAAAAATTAACTAGAATCTCGTAAATAATAATGTGACGGTATTATCCATCTGCCTTTAACAAATATCGAAATAAATAAATAATTTATTAATATTTCCTTTCTGAATTCTAGGGCGTATCATTTTAGTGAAAACATTCATTCAATTAAACAATACTTTTAATTTTAGACGGCTATTAAGCGAATCTTTTCCTGGAAGTAGAAAGCTAATGAAAGAGGTGTCATCGTTTAAAATTATCCGGATATTATTAAGGCTTAGCTCCAAAAAAAACTCGATTAAGAGTGGATTTTTCCACATTTTCCAAGAGAAAAATAAACCATAAAATTACGATAATTACCGTTAAACATCATTAGACAACAATTTTTTTGAATTTAAATTTGAGAAATCATACCTGACACAGGCAGGGAGTGGAAGCAGCTATTATTGTGAAGAAAAAAAAGAAAAACCGAGAAAATCAAAACACGCACACTAAACGTTCCGTTCAGAAGCAGAGAATGAGCAAAACCAGGAAAATTTCAAAATTTATTCGTTCAATGGCTTTGCCAGTATTCACACGCACACGAGATTTTTCTTCAAAAAAAAATTTGATCTTTTCGGATTTTGGATCGCTTAGAAAAATTATAATAAATCCTAAGGCAAACCAGAAGAATCAGAAGTTAATAAAAATTATATGCGCAATTACCAACAAATATCATATAATATAATTCGATTTTGCAGTGTATAATTATGAAATAAATTTTGAGTTTTGCAATTTTGTAAAAGAATGTTACAACTACTAAATATTTCCAAAGAAACGAGAGAAAAATCAAAATCATGTCGGTGCGATTTATAATTATTGTTTTCCAGGGAAAAGTGATTAGAATGGTATTTGTTGCTGTTGTTGCATGAGTGAATTTCTTTATAAAGAAAATATTAAAATAGATGCGAAATTAGTGAGGAGTTTTACGATTTTTGTTGGAATAAAAACAACAAAGTATACAAATTTCCAATGAACTAAATATTAAAGAAAAATTAATAAAAGTCTAATAAAAATTAGATTTATTTGGCTTTAAGACAAAAAGGAATAATAAATGATTTTTTGCTACAACAATTTAATACCATGCAGTAAATATTTAGTATAAAATTTTGTATTAACATAAAATATTACCAACTTGTCGAGAAAAATAAATTAATTAAAAAAATTAAATTAATATAAAAATTACTTAAAAATTTGGTCGTGAAAGAAAGAAAAGTTTATGTATGTGCAAATGAACATAATAATTTATATAAAATATATTTCCAAAAAATAATAGAAAAGATTTAATCAATATTCTTATTCTTATAAATTGAAAAACAATGGATACAATCGAGGAATTAAATGAATATTTCAGTAAGTACTTCCACTACGACAAGTTTTTGCGTTAAGCGATGCTTTGGGGAATGAAGATAACAGAATAAAATGCTGCAGTAAAATTTAGTAAAAGTTAGTGGAAGTCTAATCGATGACACGTGTTTGTCCCAGAGGTAATCAGTAAGGCGCTTGTATTGCGATAACTTTTAAAGAACAATAACTTCAATGGATGTCACTAATTTTAAAAACATTAGGTCCCAAATTTGAAATTGCTACGTTTCTTGTTACTTATTCGACAGTCATCATTTTTGAAAGGCGATAAATCGCCTAACCAATATCAAAACTGAGCTATGCTCTAAGAGAGTTTCTTTGGTTTATGAGAATATAATATTGGATTGCGGAGTTTAGTAAGAATTGCCAGCAGTAAATGAAGTGCATGACAAGCATGATCAACGAAAACGATGAAGAATATCGTCAATTCATCGCATATTAGTTGCAAATCTGCAAATCTAGATGCAACTAATTACACTTGCACACCACAGTGATAGAAATGCAGCATCCCAAAGGGTATTTCAATCGAGTGCTTAACTCGTATGAATAATACGGGGTTTTTGATTTGATTTCACAAAATGGATAAACTAAATTTCATCACGCAACGGTTTAAAACATAAATCCGAATCTCTCTATAACTTCTATACAAATCTCATTATACTTGTGATAACTTATTTTTTTTAATTAAATAATTTTAAAATGTCTCTATACAATTTTTCCAAGTTAAGTCATCTAAAACGAAACCTACCTACAAGTAAATGTATTTTCTTCGTATAAATTGACCAGAATTCATAAAAAAATTTGCCGCATTGCACCGATTTATGATCATTTTGAATTAAAATTAGAATACATTCAAAACTAAAAATAAAATCATAAACAAAACCAGAAAGTAAATGAGAAGCAAAAGAGGAGGAAAAAAATATTGGATAAAGACCAATCCATCGGTAAAACCGCATTAAATGAAAAATGTGTGCGTAATTTATTTATGCTTTCTTAGCCAGTAGACGAAAATCAGAAAAACTAGCAAATAAATCAACATTGACAAGCAAATGTCGGCAAATGTATTAACATTGCCATAACTCAAACTGCTCGCACGACCATAAGTCAAATTGTTTTACACTCGGGCTGACATTTGTTTCTTTCGGTAGGATTAGGATAAAGATTGCGGGAATGATAAATATGATAGGTCAAAACCACATGCAGGCCCACAGTAATTCTGTATGAAGAGACATTGGCTGCGTAGCACATTGTTCCTTGCGTATTCAACGTGAAACTTAATTATTGCAGGAAAACCTCAAGAAGAACATTTCATTTCATATAATTTAGTGTTGAATAATTATAAAAAACAGTGAAAGGTTAGACAAAAATCTGCCGAACTTATTTCTTAATGACCTTAAAGTTAATTAAAATTAATTAGCAAATAAAAAAATAAATTTAAATGATTAAAATCGATAAAGCTTATAATAATTCTATTATATTACATTTTACTTCAAATCTTATTAATAAAATTCTTCTATTAATAAATAATTTATTTTTATTCTTTTGGTAAAAATATATTTTTGTATGATATTTTTAACGCATATTTTCCGATTCACTTATTTTTTAAAATAAAAAGATGAAAGAGAAAATTGTAATTTTTATTTTAACATAAAATTAATCATGAATTTTGTTTTCTCAAAATGCGTGGGATTTCTTCAAAGAAGCCGACTTAGCTTTTTATCTGACGCTCATGCTGTCTAACAACTAACACAATTTAGTTATTATTTTTAAATTAAAAACAGACAGAATATAGAGAAACCTGAGAGAGTGCAATAATTACGAACGGTGCCAAAGTCATTACTAACGTAAACCACTACTGGCGGGATAGCATTTCCTTCAGTAAACGTGTTCTGGCGTTGTTGGGCACAACGGGACTGTTTTACTTCTTAAAGGGTTATTGTCCCAATTCAGACATTAATAGTAGAAATTAATCATTTCCGAATTCATTCATTAAATCATCAGCCGTTCTCTCTAACTCCCGTCGATTAATCTTTGCTCGTGAATGAAACCTACCCTTGACCTTTTCCATCTGTGGATAAAATTATATGAATGAGATTTTGAATACGATGAAACGATTGATACCCTTTTTAATTTCAAATAATTTCAATTATGAAATTACCTGAAAGTACTTAAGAGTAATGGTGATCTAATGTAAGACAATAAAAAATTGTATTAAGACTTTTGTCAGTTGCAGTAAATTCAATGCAATTTTTGCAAACATGTGATATATATGTCTGTGACAAATCCAATATATTCTTAACTCGTAACGACCCTTATCGGTACTTTCTATCGATAAGATACTTATCAAATTTAAGTCCTTCATTAAAAGATGTAAAGTAGTTAAAACATTTAGTACTTTAAGAGAGCTAATGATTTTTTAACATAAATATCTTTTTAACATAAGTCTTTCTTTTAACATAATCTGTTATTCCTGACAGATCCAAAAATATATCGTTTTTGTTTTTGGAAAATGAATTTAATATGAATTTAATATGTAATAAACCAAAAAATCAAAAAACTATGCCTTCGGTTAGTGGATGATAATTTTTTATATTTATTATTACACTTAATTTGCTAAAAAATTCTTTCTTTGGGTTTATATTTTCTATTTTATTTCGTCAAAACACATTAGGTTCATAATATTTCATTTCATGTGGTTGGAATTGTTGTTGTTAATGCTGTGTTATTGCTGCTGTTTGTGTTATTGTTGTCGCGGTGATTGGTGATTTGTTCAGTCGTCAGTGCGTTATTACTCTTATTATGTTTATTGGCATGATATGATTTGGCCTACGGCCAGATTACGATTAAATATTGTATGAAGGCGTGATGATAGGCTGACAGACGGACAGATAGATAGATAGACAGATAAACAGACAGATACATGAACAAATAATTAATGTTTAGATAGATTGATAGATACATAGTTATATAGATACATAAATAGTTAAACGGGCGAGAATAAAATATAATAAGCTATACAAAAAGAACAACAACAAATTGATTGATAGATATAGACTTAATGTCTCGTACAAATATTTTAAAGAATAGTTCAGAAAATCATAGAATAATTTACTTTCCTTTTTCTCAATTAGAGCATTTTGCCTTTTAATTTAAATGAAAGTTTTTGCTTTTCGAATAATGTTGCTTTTGTAAATTAACTTCAGTGACCGTTGTAGAATTCTACATTTAATCCATTCAATCCCCTCATGCACTTAATTAAAATTGCGAGAGATTCTTCACGAGATTTGCCTGATTCACTTATGCTACAAAAAAACTTGACCCAATACGAAATTTGTTTAATTAAAATTAAAGTGGATTTGAAAAAAAAGAAATTCCGTTTCGATAAATGTCATTTGATAAATAAATACGCATTTATATCAGTCTCCTAGCGAAATTGTAAGCAGTAAAATTGCAAATTATAAAAATATCTGAAAAATGTTACTCCTTTAGCTGCAGAATTATAACATCCTGATCTAACTGTTGCTGTTGCTCGACAGAGATGCAAAGATACAAAGGGAGAGAGACATTCCTGGCAGGTCTTAATCGAATCAAGGGCGGGTTCTCGTAAACGAGAAGTTGAAATGTATATACTTTTCCGTATCTGTCAATTCCTCTTTAGTGAGATCCAGATGAAATCAGGAAGTACATAAACTCTGAAGAGTAGAAGCAATCCTCTAAAAATTCTCAGAGAATATACGAAATCTAACTGATAAAAATTTCTTAAATGCCAAAAAAATCCCCTTAATATTTTTCAGTTGAACCCGTTGCGGAGCCTTTCGTTCCGAATGTGGTTCGCAGGACCAGCAGAAATTCTATATCAAAAATTGGCAGAAGCGAAAAAAATATCACTCCTAGAGCTGTTAGTCGCCGATCGGTCATTTGCCTTGCAGAGCATTCAAATTTATCATCAAGCTGCGAAAGAATTACCGCTCGAACCGAAGCCAGGACGTGTTTGGGAAGATTTTGTCAACATTTGAGCAAATGTGAGTAAGAGACATAAGTTTGCTGGTATTGAAAAAATTAGATTTAAATAATTAACTATTTTCATAAACAACTATAAATAACCATAAATGTTCTCATTCTTAGTAATTACTTTTTGCTAAATACTATTCCTCTAATTATTTACATTTTTCTGTAATAGTTTTCGATAAAATCATGGCCGGTCTTACACCCAGTGAGGCAGATTTATACGAATCCTATGACTGTAAGTCAAATTATTTTACTAATAATTTCATTTTATTATTGCATATTGATCATTGATCGTCATCATATCACTAGAATACATAGTAATTTTCCTTAATTTTTTACCTTCTTAAAAGAGAAGAAAATTAGAGGGAGGGGGAGGGGTGGAAATCTATTACATGCAACACAAGACTTTCTTGCACAACTATTAATGTAGCTCTATAAAAATATAATGTTAAAATTGAACTAAGCACCCAAATATATTCATATGTGGTATCAGAAGTGGGCGTGATTATTAGCAGATTTCACCCATTTTCTTTAAAAAATGGTTTATAATAATAGAAAATATTCGTGTCGAATTGCATCTCTTTTCATTCTTCTCTAAACGTGCTTTCAACAGACAGACAGATAAACAGACAGACGGACGGACGGATTCTAACCCAGAACATACATAATTTTCCATACTTGTCATGCCTCCTAAAATGCATTCACCCTTGCGTATGGGTATAAAAATTTATAAACCAAGAAGGTTTCGCATATAAATATAATCATTTTGAGTGGCAAAAATCGTCGAGGACAAGCAATAATTAAAGCGGTAAGAGAGTTCGTAATAATCACGAATTTAATTCTAATAACTGCTTTAGTTGCGACGACGATAATCGCGAATGTGTAAAATGCAATGATAATTGGCCAACACATTTTTTACTTTTATTAGCCGGCTGATGTTTCCACCATTTGGATAGCCTTTATTAAAATCAGCTGCAAAACATTGCTATTACTTAATATTGCCAACATATTATTTAGTTCGGGCTGTGCATTTTGCTTATTTCTAGTTAGTTTCTTTTTGTTTCTCGCTTTCTCCCCTAAGAATTTTTTCCCTTTTCCCTTTTCTCCGTAAGTCAGTACACCAACAAAAATCTCTTAAATCATTTAATGTTCTGAATAGAGAAAAAAATCTAAATAAAAAAAATAATCCAAAGTAATGCCAAACACAAAATAAGTCTCGTAGCATCTGTTTCTGCTGCTGTCGCTGATAGGCCGCTCTCGTAAACACTTTCTTCAAATGAGGTCATTATTATTGTCAACGAGAAGAAATTTCCTTCGGAGGCATGAATGCTGAATGAAAAGTTTTTTGTATAACAAAATTCTTACGTGAGATGGAAAACGTTAGTTAAATCAATAATAAAAAGACGATATTTGGAATTGAAGAAGATATACCGAACTAAATTTCGTGAACTAAAATTCGTGAACTAATTGAATTAAAATGTGCATGTTTTATATCTCGAAATTCGTTTATAGCCATTTCAGAGGTATATCTTATGGTCGAAAAATTCGTAAAAAATTGTCGCTTATATACGTATCCAAAAATAACTCAAGGGTGTCAGCATGCGCCGGTTCTTCTGGTGTTAATAACGGCGTATGAACACAACCCTAACCAACAGCCTTTAGCACCAAAAGTCAGCGAGCGCCATTGCCAAGTTGCCGAGCAACAGGTAGGCAGTTTTAAACATTCGCCCTTACCGCAACCTTCCAACCATCGCTTAATGTTGTAGATATTTTAGCGAATTACACGGGTATGCTTTATTACTCAGGCGCAAAGAATATTGGGGAAAAAGAAACCCTTACTGAGTTATAGGTGAGCAATTTATAGAAAATGTGGGAGAGAAAACAAATCGAGGGAGAGTTTGTATGGAGAGAACCAGATACACATAGAAAAAGCTTTCGCTCTCCAAAATCATAAGTAAAACCAAGAAATGTATAGACAGAGAGTTGTTGAGAAATATATAGATAGAGAAGGAGAGAGAGAAAGTCGGAGAGAGAAAAAATGCGAATTCGATTATTATTGAAATTTGGTTTTAAAAAACTGTTTAAGGACGAAATCGGATTTTTTCTGAAAATCATTCTCAAAAAAAAGTAATTTACTGATTGCTTCCCTTTCTCAGTTTTGCTCTCTTTCCCACTCTCTCGTTCTATAACGAGCTATATTTCTCTCTTCTCTATTATCCGTCTGTCTGTTGCCTTTTCTTCTTCGTCGTCGGTCGCAACGAAAACAATTTAGCTAATTGCATATATCTGGTTTTTATACACTGAAAAAAAATTTCAAACCGATCCATTTCTTTGTCAATAGAAGTCCCCGAAAATTTCTAGAGTGATTGTCCCGACAATTTGTATATATAGTTTTGGTGTTTTTCATGTAAATAAAATGGGACGATTTCCATTTTTATCTTGAGACGAGACAGGGAAAGCAAGAACTCACTTCCCGTTTTTTTCTTTTACTCTGAAATTACAAGATGCTCTCTCGTAAACCTTTAACGAAAAAAAACTAATACTAAAAGAATTTCGTTTGTAAGTTTTGGAGTAAAAGCTCGGGTAAATCATAACAATTTCGAATAATCTCAATAGTCTTCGCGTAGCTTTTCCAATGAGATGACGTGCGACGGAAGAGAATCGTGAGGAAAAGATTCTTTTTGTCTGGGTCTAAAAATTCATTTCTTTAACTTTGTTAAGAAAGTGGTATATGAAAATTTTTATTTCATAGAAACTAAGGTTGCAGATTTTCGACAATATTTGAAAGAGTGGTAAATGTTTGGCAATCAATTTTACAAAAGTGTAAAAGTGGAAAAATATCAATTTGTTGAAAGGATATAGCTTTTAATGCATCAAACTTAAAAATAAACATAAAAATAAACTTAATTAAAATTATTCCGTGGTTGTATGCGTGTGTGTGCGGGTATGCAAGTGTGTATATATGTGTGTGTGTCTATTTGAGTGTGTGCTTGTGTGTATGTATGTGAGTGTATTTGTGTGTATGTGTACATGTTTGTGTGTGTGTTATGCTTATAATATAAACCCCAGTTTTGTCCTCACAATAACAAAATTGTACATAGAAAAATCAAACAACAAACAAAAATTGTACTAAGAAATTTTACAAAAATATCTAATTCAAATTGTTCGTTGACCAGTATCATTCTCAACGTCTTTAAAATAATACGAGCCATTTGAAATTTCGCATATTTTCAGACGAGGCAAAATCCGTTACGGTTTGCGACCCATGGATCCCTTGCTAACTAAAATGCATCTAAAATTACTACAAGTATTTGTTCTGGGAATTATCATTAATTATATTGCGTTATAAATGCATTCACCCAGACGATGAGGTATCATTTCAAATGACAACAATAGAAGACAATAACAACAACAGCAACAACAATAATATCAACTACGACTAATACTAATAAATGCTAAAAACAATCCCAGAAGAGAATAGAAAACAAAAGGCGACACAGCTAGAAACGAAGAGATTATTTCAAATTGAATTAATTTAAGAAAAGAATTATTGCTTTTGTTATGCAAAAATTCTTCGATTAAATGATTTCGCTTATTATTTTTATATTATTTGGTCACAAAGGTTTAGTCACGAAAGTGTATAGAAAATATTTTATTTAAAGATACTTCATTTTTGATGCTTTATTTTTTGATCGTATCGATTTCTATTAAGTCTTAACGTGATCATTTCCTTCGAAACCTTAATAAATATTCGTAATTGTATATTAAAATGATTTTGAAATATTTTATGAATATTCGAATTAAGTACACCGTTTAACCGATTGTGACTTGCATTTACAAACTTGTCTTCACAGAAAATATCGACGTTGTTCTATGGGGTGATTTCATGAGCATTTCCGTCCGAATCGTCCTTCTGACGATATTATTCTGACAATCATAAGAACGCATTCTCAATATGCTTAAAAAATGGTTAAAATTTGGGCAGATTTAATCGGAAATCGGAAATATATACACGTTTCCTAAAGTCAATTCAAATTGAGATTTAACGTTGCTTTAGATCTACATTTGTTTTATAATATTATAATTTTTATATTATTGTAATATTATATTATATTATTTGTAATGTTATAATTATTATAATATTATTATGTTATAATAGTATGAGTTACATCCATCCAACTCATAGGCGCAAATTCTGGTTTGGTCTCCTTTTTTCGTTTTACATTTCCTTTTACATTCTTTTACATTCGTCATCCCATTTCCAGAATTTAAAATTTCTTGTAAGTTTTGTGTTAATTACAAAAAGAAATAGTATTCATTATCTAACTCAAAAAATTTTTTACTTCTACTCTAAAAATATGCTAAAGGCATAAATGGATTACAATTTGGTTAAATATTTCAGACAAAACCTGAAGAAAACAAACAGTTTTCATCAACTTTTATAAAAAAGTAATAATTTTCCTTAAAATTAAAAATAAAAAATTATGAAAAGTTAAAATAAATTGCAAAATGCATAACTATTCAGAATTTTAATTACGAATAACAAAATAAAAACTAAAATTAAAGGAAAACCAAAGTGACTAATTGATATTTGCAAAGCAAACGCGATGAAAAATCAAACAAACAAAATTAAATTGGAAATAAAATATGTTTAAAAATGTAATTCACCCACAGTTCCGCTAATTCTTTAAGAAAACTTTAAAAAGGAATATTTTGTATTAAGATAAACAGAAGAAAGTTCATCAAGTCAAAAGAATTTCTTAGAAGCCATCATAAAGGATTTATTTAAAAAAAGGTGAGACCGTTATTTTTAATGCATCTTCAAAAGTTTAATCATAATAAAAATAATAAAAATTATAATATAAGATTACTGGATTAAAACGGAATAGTGGCTATATTATAAATAATACTCGTTTATCCTATTTCGGCCCTTTGGGTTATTTTAGCCTTATGGATCTTATGGTCTTATAGAATTTTGACAATTTTGCAATTTCATTTAATAGTGGAACAATATAAAATATACCACCCGTTTAATAAACAAAGAAATGAGAAATCAGACTCCAAAAATTATACAAAATTTATTTTATAGTTCAACTTTTGTGAGTGAATACCCCGAAGGCACTTACTAACTCGCTTTATAATGTACAAAGTAATGTGTATAAAAAGTAGTATACGAAACGTAAGCACGCTAGGAAATGTTTGCTAAAGCATACATTAAAAGTCGGAAAGCATACAGATGAAATAATACACTTATCAGACAACAATTTCCTCCCTCCCTCCGATTCTCCTCGCAGTATCATCCAGCGGACGTGCGGATACGTACATTAAAATAATTTACAAACATTCGTATGCAATACTTAAACGTTGAAGAGAGAACAAATATGAGTGTGAGTACTTTGTTAGCAATACTTCTTTCTCGCACATTCGAAGCTTTAAAGCAAACACACTTATCAGAAAAAACTGATAACAATGCCGAGGAAACTGAAAAAATATCCCGAATTATCTGTGTGAATTATTCCATATATATGCCCGCTGTACAATACAAATACAACTGTAAGCACGATTAGAAGTCACTGGCAGCCAACCAAATAACCAACCAAATAATGTAACGATTATTCTTGTGTTGCGTTCTCGTACCTTTCGAATTATGAATACGTTTGTTATTCATGCAGCCACACTCGCATATATTATCTCTTGCCAAACAAATATACAAGTGTATGTGTTTATATATGTGTACCCATGGAACGGCTGAATAACTACTTTTTCCGAACAAGAAAAATTTACTTTCTCTTTCTTTCTCTATGCATATGGTTCAGTCGAAATGAATAATAATATATAATAATAAAAGCTAATAGAGATCGAAAGGCCATTTTGTCATGCATATGTATTTGTAAGGATGAAAATCACTTTAATATCGGTAAATAAATTAAATTACGGTAAAGGCTTTGAGATTGTGACTTGCATTTACATTTGAGGCTTACTTTGAGAATACGATACAATTATTTTTTGCAACTAATTTCTTCTAAAATATTTATATATATATGTCTCGCGTAAATATAACTTGATAATATTAAAAAATTTCTAAGAATTATTCCTTACCTCACCTTACTTTACTGCGATTAACTATTTGCGGATTCCTGATTCCATGTTGTTCGCGAATATTTTCAACAATTATTTACTTTGGATATTAGTCTGGAACTAACCAAGTCCTCCTACGCTCCTTCCACTACGTGTTTTAATTAATTTTTTACAATTCATTTTTTGTTAATACGAGTTTTGAACTTAGTTAAAAAGAAAAGGAATTAAAGGGTTTCCTCAATCCGTAATTTAAAAGCATATGTATTTAGTCTAGTTTAATTAAAGGCCCCACAGATTTAATTTATATCACAAAACTTATGACCGAAATTATTCCCCGTATTAAAACCGAACATTTTCAATGAATCTTTTAAGGATATAATATATATATATATATATATATATATATATATATATATATATATATATATATATATATATATATATATATATATATATATATATATATATATATATATATATATATATATATATATATATATATATATATATATATATATATATATATATATATATATATATATATATATATATATATATATATATATATATATATATATATATATATATATATATATATATATATATATATATATATATATATATATATATATATATATATATATATATATATATATATATATATATATATATATATATATATATATATATATATATATATATATATATATATATATATATATATATATATATATATATATATATATATATATATATATATATATATATATATATATATATATATATATATATATATATATATATATATATATATATATATATATATATATATATATATATATATATATATATATATATATATATATATATATATATATATATATATATATATATATATATATATATATATATATATATATATATATATATATATATATATATATATATATATATATATATATATATATATATATATATATATATATATATATATATATATATATATATATATATATATATATATATATATATATATATATATATATATATATATATATATATATATATATATATATATATATATATATATATATATATATATATATATATATATATATATATATATATATATATATATATATATATATATATATATATATATATATATATATATATATATATATATATATATATATATATATATATATATATATATATATATATATATATATATATATATATATATATATATATATATATATATATATATATATATATATATATATATATATATATATATATATATATATATATATATATATATATATATATATATATATATATATATATATATATATACAAAAATTATTTTGTCTATAACTTAATATTTAAAAGAGAAGAAAATAGACTGAATGAACCCAAAAAAAATACTTAGGGAAATTATAAAATATTGTTGAAACAAGAAAATATGTGAGAGCTCATTCAATTCATTTACTCATTTCTTATTTCTTTCAACTTCTGCGCAGGATGACGACAAAGTTTTGATTACAGCAATTTCCGAGAAGGCTAAAAACTCCATTTTATATTACGGAATTTGGAAAAGGATATAGAGTATATATTTTATATACTCATTTGGTTTCCTCCTCTGTCATCGTCTTCTTATTCTTCTTCTTAGCTGTTATTTATTTAGCACTTCTCTGTTTCCGTTTCATCGCTTTTATCTATCAGACTTTCTATCCGTTTTCATTGCTTATTTCGGACAAACGTCGGTGTACATGAGGCGGTTCACATAGGAAGCTCAGCTTTTTCCGTCCTGCTTATTTTTCTTATTCTTCTTATTGTATTGACGCCATTTATCTTCCCTCCTTTAATCGAAAGCTGAATGACTTTTTTCTTTCAGTGATGAGAGCACAAGATTAAAGCCGTTTCTATAAACACGTACGAGGTCTTTATTCAGACCGAATAATGGTTTTATCTTTTCTACCATTCCGCCCTTCTTCCTACGCTTAGAACCACTTTTTTCTGTAACACGCTAAGAGAGGCGTAATACGCCTATTTCTTCATTGTCGATTTGAAAATTACGAGTGTGGGCATATTTTATTTTTCCTGTTTTTTGTTTTATTTATAGAAGCGCTTCCTAAATGAAATAGTGCCTAGATCTCTCCTTCTTGTGAAAAGAACAATTTTGGACCGTTAGAATTTGCTTTAATTAATTTTAATATGTTTTAATTCACAATTGCCAAAGGCAAGTTTATGACCAATAATGGGATTTAGTCAATTTTTTTTAACAATGAAAGGGATTTTGTATTGGAACTCCTCTGAAATAATAAATCCAAATAAATAACAAAAATCGAAGTATAGAAATTAGGGGCAGGGTTTTGTTCTTACCAGTTCGAGGGTGATGCAAATCCCATATAGAATAAAATGCCTAAAAGCATTTAGAAGTTACGCTACTTTTGGATTTAATGCTAGTTTTAATGTCTTCGCCCTCGCCAAATGAAATCTTAGCCCCAAAAGGATTTTGGTAACCCAACAAGTTTCGGATTTACTAGCACGTGATCCTACACGAAGGCACTTTATATACCGACGGTATTTTAACAGAATGTGCTTGCAACTAAACAATTTTTTCGTGAACGAACAAATGGAAATAAAATCGACTGTTTTTCTCTATTTTGGGGCGCTATTTTGCTTTTATAGCATCATTCGAAAAACCCTCAAAATCGAATAACATGCGAACTGGTTTTTTCCATTAAGTTTCTATTTTATAAAGTCTTACATATAAGCCTTTTCTGATAAAATTTCGTCTACAGATTTATTTCCGCTGTGCATTTGCGTACCCTTTAGGGAATCAAAATGGAAAAAGGCGCATCGAATATTTTCTCATTTTTAAAATCTGTTTTCCTTTAATAATGGCATATCCGAATTCACAGAAATACGAAGTCAGCGTTGAAATCACAAAAACGACCTTTTCTTTAAAGGCGAATACGTGTATTCGAGTGTATTCGTGATATGAGGGAAGAATCATACCATTGCATTATCGTTGATTTAGCACAACGGATAACAAAGATTTATAATGAAATTTATAGAGTCTGCCACGGATGCAAAGGATCGTTAGAATTACATTAGGGAGTGCTTTAGGTTTCACATACGCTGAAATTGTTGAAATACTCTCGTAAATTATTTGTGAGTAACGCGGTTCGAAAACGGAAGCATTGTCTCAAGACGAACCTTACTTTTGGAGGAATGCTGAAAAAAGGGAATCGTCCTTTTAAAAAATCCAGTGCGACATGAATTGAATTCGACACGATATGAAATTACAGTCCGAAACTAATTGCAATGTGAATGAGCTTAGTTTGACCTTAACTGAATTGTTAAATTGCACGAAAGTCATTGCGTATAACTTCAAGTGTTTGCGATTGACTGACTGATTGATTGAATGACTGAAGGTTGCAAAATCATTGCTCACACAAGCATAACCCTTTCAATGTTATCGTTCATTGGTTTTTTATTATTTCATGGTACTTTTACAACAAATAATTGTCCCCTTAAAATAATAAGCTGAGCCCAGAATGCGATATACGTGCTTTGCCAGTATTCACTGTTTTTCATTATTATTAAGTTTATGATATCATACACTCCTTGAAAATATATTTTCTTTGAATTGAGTTTATTTAAAAAAATTTGTGAAAGAAAAATGTGTGCTATGATTTTGGTTTAGAAGCGTACGTTTATTGCTGTAATAATTTTTCATGTCCGTAAAATCAGAAAATTAATTTACGAGAATTATAGGATATTATTCTCTCTATTTCTCTCTTCTTTTCTTTTGTTTTAAATTAATTATAAAAAGCGCACGCGATGGCGTTAGTGTCGATAGCTATGAAAAGAAAGTAATTAATTATTTTTCAATTGAAAGCAACCTAAAATCGATTAAATAAAAACTGCGATAATGCAACAATAAATTCATCTCTACTAACTCTATGAAAGGATACTCGAGTAACCGGCATGTGATATAAGTGGGTGGGGTGCATATATCCCCAACAGAGTGAATAGGTTTTATCGAAGGACTCGCAGTTTTTCAATTAGCGGATTATTAAAAATTTAAATTTGTTTCTATTTGAAACTTTTTTCATTAATTTGTCTCGACACTTGTGCTTCGTTATACGATAATTTAAAACTTTTGCTAAAATAATTGATATCGACTGTCGACATTTTTGACATTTTCACCCAGCAAGAGATTTTCATTTATCGCCGAATTAAATCGTGAAATCAATTAAAAATTATTTGTATATTATTTTTAATATTTTATAACTGGTATATATCTACGTAGTAGTATGCTTATTTGGCAAATACTCCCTTCACATATCAATCGCGTGTCAAAAATTATTGCCTAACAGTTATTATACTCTATTATCTTTCCGGCAAATGACAGATAACGTTTATTACTTTAAAGTTTATATTGTCTAAAAAGTAATAAAAGGAATTGTTTTAGTATAATAACTCTGTAACAATGAAAAATGTTGAAAACCATCTTAAAACTTACGATTGAAGCTTAAAAATTAAACTGAAAGCATGGATAAACCAATATTGACTTTAGGAAAGTAGTCGTGTCAATATTCATTTGCTTTGAAACTTCATTCTCCCGTAGTCATGATTTCAGCAAACAGAACATAGACGAACGGACTGATGGACAGATAGACAGGTAGACAGATAGACCGGCGTACAACTTCTCAAGTTGAAATATATATATTGTGCTATATTAATTATGTCTACCTTAATGTGTTACTTGTGAAAAAATCCTAACCCGACGCAAGGTGTAAAAAGTTTAAACCTATGAAATTTGTACCTTCCGTTATAAAATCACGTTATTCTGGAAATCTTAGTTAGACTTCCTCTGCTGATTACGCCCTTTCCCCTTTCCACGGTTACTTACAGTAAGAGGTTTTTTAATTAAGCGCCACGAACGAGCAATGGAAGAAGAAAATTTCTTGAAGATACTGATAAAAAGTATTTATAGAACTTTATATTATTGACAGTTTGACACTTTTCCTTTAACTTTCGTTTTTAAATGATGATGAAAATTTTTTTCAAATTAATGCGCACTCAGGAAGATTGAAAACTTAAATTATATTTCATACTTTCAAATTTCAAAAACCACTTTCATTGTAATTTAAATCTTATAAAAAATTCCCTTTGTTTGTATATCAATTCTTTATTCCTTCCTACTTTGTTCCTAATTCGTACTTCATACTTTGGTCAGAATGAGTTTGCAGTAAACTCTCATATAGTGAGAATAACGAATATAATATATTCCGGACACTTAATAGTAATTTGAAGAACTTGAAACGGTCGTAGAACTCTTTAAGTGAAACAATTTTTCCCATAATAAAGAATGTAAATAATAAGAATACAATATTTCATATTCCAAGAATACACAAAGCTCTTAACGGGTACGTTTTATTTCAGGATATTTGACATACTTGTAAAGCCTTAAGTAGCTAAGTTCTTCTTATCCTCTCTTCATATCGCACTGATCTAAAAATTAGATTAATTTTATAATGTATTATTTATTTATAGCACAAATTTTTATAAGATTATTATTATGCGATTACAGGAACTTTAGAGAAAAGCAAGAACACTTTTATTAATATATAATCTGAATACTAATCAATATCGAAATAGATTTTTATTTGATATCATAAAGATCCTATAATGAGATCGAAGTAAAAGAAAAACCCCTTCAAAGCCGTTTCATCATTAGCATATTTCATCACCATCATCATCGTCATTGCGTTCGATGAATTGCTTTTTTTAAGTTAGAATTTAATGATTACAATTTATATTTCGTAAAACCAAGTACATCTGTATTACACAATAATGCCTGCAGTATTCGCTGCTCAAGTACTTTTACGTAATCCTTCCCATCTAACTCTCCCACGTAAGCACTTCCGCCTGAAAAGTTTTCATCAATTAAATTTACTATACGTGTAAGACGGCTTCAGCGCTTTCATAGTAATTACGTAGAATTAATGTCAATAATATGACTTGCTTTGTTTTAGTTATAAATTACAAAAACAACTGTTTTTTCTAGATTTTCGAACATCCATACAACTGTGGCCTATACACACATACATACATACGCACATTTATACATTTTATAAAAAACCGATGTTAATATTTTTAGAACTTCAGCTTGTTATATCAGTTGCCGCAGTTGTTGAAGTGGTTCCTTCTGCTGTTTCCGCTTCTGCTATCTGCTGCGCTGCAAATACAACGTTGCTTTACACATTTTTCGTGGTACGTTTTCTCATGCTTAGTTTCCATTATTAATCTTTTTTTAATTTTGTATTAAAAATGTCAAAGCATTGAATTTTGTAATTTTGGTTTTATATTATTTTATATTATTTTTTCATTCATAAATTTAGAAAAAAGTATTTTTATAATAGCCATTTAATATAGGAGAAAATATAATTATCTGTGACTATAGAAGGTTTGTGCATGAAATCTATCGCACTATTTTCGGGTTTATTAAATCATCAAATATGATTTATGCCGAATGTAAGGCCACGAAAAGTGGCAGTAATATAAAAAAAACTTCATGTTTTTCATAACGCCATATTACTCAAATTTATTGTCTTGCCCATTGGTTAACATTCTATTGCGTTTGCCATCAATAGATTCTATTTTAATAGAAGTTCACTTGGGTAATTACTGCCATAATTCTGACGCCATGTTCCAAATTTTAAGAGTAAAAAATAGCTTTCGGACGCAAAGCTAATTTTCCATTTAATGGCATTGTCAATGGGCAAGTACATGTACTTACTATTAGTCAAAAGCTAATCCACTTGTGGTGTATGAGATTTCACTGCAAAAACTTAAAATTACTGTGTGGAGTAAACTTCATGCGGAGTGTGAGTGGATTCTTTTACTGGAAGATTACCCCAAGAAAGCAATTGCTGCAGAAGTTATTCAAACGGTATGGAATTTGATAATTGAATACAACACGTTTGTTACCGGAATAAATATGAATCCGACCATTTCTGTTATCATTCTCTTAACCTAGTTATGAAAGTGTTATGTACAAATTAAGAACCATTTAATTCACGTCGCCAAATTTCACTTCTGACCGTAGAGTAATTATAAAAGGTCGCAAAAACGGTAATTAGTGGAATGTAATAAAAAATTTATTTGATATGACATTTATTCAAATCTTCAAATAGTTGACTTACACATATAAAACACATTAAATCTTTTTATCGTCCATCAAATAAAATAAACGACTCTCGATAAACAGAAAAATATTGTAGCGGCCATAAAGACGAAGAGCTAGGTCAACAGTGGGCTCTGATTACATACGAGTACGACCGTCACGACCACGACGACTACAGTTGCGATCAAAATCATATCCGCATGAGGCTTTTCTTATGTGTGCGTTCGTGTCTGTGTGCGGATGTACGAATGCTTGTAGAAGACTTTTTCAAACGAACAAATGTCAGTCATTAAGCAACGGATGTTGAAATGTTGAGAATTGTGGTCCTTGCAGACAGCGTCTGTGACGCAGAGGGAGTCACAGCGGTAGTAGTAACAGCTGCGTTAGCAGTTATTCGTTGTATTATTTATGAAAACATTTCTCTCCTGTATATTTGCAAACGAACAAAGAAGCTGAACGGCATCCAAAGCATCAAACGCTTCTCCTCATTCAACTTAATAATTATATTATGTTTGTTTAAATAAATATTCCTCGCATAAACCATCGTAAATAATGAATTCAATGAATACGTAAATTTGTTAATATTTTTTTAATTTGTTTTCAGAAAAATTTGTGGCATAAATGTTTCTTAATGTGAAGAATTTAATCGGCAAGACCGGTATTAAAAATGCGATATATTATTTCAGTAAATGACCTCATGGTGTAAATAATATAACAAACTTTTTTCAGATAAATTATTGTAAAGATAATGAAATTTCTGAGACAAAAGATATCCCTTAGTTTAAAAGCAAAATATTGCAAAAAGTAAGCGACATATATTATCAATTGACAGGCAGAGAGATTGAATATCTTTTTTGAATTCTTCACAATTTTTTGTGTAGATAACAATCTTCGCAAGAAGCTCGAAGAATTCATTTTATTTAAAACCTTCCTATTAAAGAAGCCATCTAGATTGAATATTAAAATTTATTAACAAATTCTCCAAAACTAATTCCGAAGTTTTCACAAATAAATAACATCATATAAATCAAACTTAAATGAGAATTTAAGAAAACGGAAATATAGTAAACATTTATCAATTTTAGGAGATGTAAGAAATTTCATAACCTGCCCTTGAGGGCATTGTAATATATCCTTCTCAATTCTTCGAATATAATCTTGAAGTATAATCTTCGAAATTTCCACGATGCAAATCATGCTCGTATATTTTGTTTTTCATCAAGATGGTAAACATTATCCATTTGAAGATTATTTACTTAATTGAAATATAAATCATATTTACCCTCGTTTTAATGGAAATGTGTTCCCAGCTGACAGAATCAAAGCGACGTAAAAGCGATCGATTTAATTGGTATGCATTTACAAGCTTCAATATGCGCTTTTGTCCTTGAATACTTTAAATTATCTCTGCACGGAGGAGGTTAATGAGATTTCCTCTCCAAAGTTAAACGTAAAAAATCTTGTCGAACATTTGTTTTCGCTTTTTTTATGGATGTCAAGGACGTCTAGGATAAAATGTTTAATTTATATATTTCAACACAGATTAGATTGGACCACAGAAGTAGTAGAAATGGTCAGTGAAATCTTCTGATTTCTCTCGTAATTAAGAGAATCCAAAAAAGCAAGAAAATATATATATATAAATACCCGAAATAAATAATTCCTCCCTCACTTAATTCGTTTGATTGCGAATGGACTGCCTTCGTATTTCGCTTGTTTCTTCGGACCCAGAGTACGGTTACGATTACAAAGCAACAAAAAAGATCTGAGACTATTAAGAATTAGGGTGATTTTGGAAAACATTGAGGAAAGTTTTATACGCAAAGTCGAAATAAATCAAGTCGCTTGATACTATGGAATCGTAAACAGGCAACGCCCTTTAACTTTAATGGAATATATATGTATGTACGAGTATATAAATGAGAAGTATTCTTTTAATAAAATATACCCTTATTCATTACTGAGTTACTCTAGATCTTTGGGAATCCTGATGCTTGCTTCTTAAAAGTTCTGTGACATTTTTAAGACCATTTAAGGAATGATTAAAGTTTAATATTGGCTTAGTTCACACAGTTTTTCTCCTTAAATGCATAAATAAGCAATTTGTAATTTTCCCTTTATCATTTTCCTTGGCGTTTTTTTTATTCTTCCCTTAATTTTCTTATTACGATTTCTTTACATTTTCGTTGAATCGCCAAAAATATAAAACCCTCCAGCCTTCACGTTCCTTAACATGCTTCACCCAAATGCTAACATTTTAGGTGGCGACAATGATTTAAGAAGCTAAGCATATAAGGATCACGTAGCAGTGAAGCTCTTCCATTTTGAATAAAACCTTAAAGGCTTTTAATTTGAGCTTTTAATTGCCATTTTCCTCCTTCGAGGTGCTCAGTGTCTTAACAAAAGCTTTGGCTTTTGATGTTGATTTCGCTCTTGAGATATTTTTATAATCGAGTTATAATTAATAGCCAAGCGAGAGATATAGTAGTTAAAAAATTATATAAACTGCAAAGGAAGCCCATAAAATTGAACACCTTGGCCCCCTCCCAAAAATGGTATCGTTCTTGTACAATAAGTAAATCTTAGTCGCTGATAATGCAATATCTTTTCATACATTCGAAGTAAAAGTCAAGCGATAAAAACAAGCTTTTATCCAATTTTATAAAGGAAACAATACAAAGAAACCGCTTTAAGTGGCACTCAAGGAACTTGAGTGCAACTATATGATGGCGACTCAAAGCATTGCGGCGAAGATAACGATTACGGTATATAATCTGGAACAACTGAATAAAACTGACAATAAGAATATGTCAACAGTAACAACAACAACAATAACAATAAGCGCAACAACAACGAATTGCCACCTTCCACTGATTACACTAACCACAATAACAAAAGCTTTGCCTTTTTCCTTTACAGTTCAAAAGTAAAAACATTTCATTTAAGATGCTCGTTTATTCTGTAATTTTTGAGAGGTATGAAAAGACTTTCCAGCGAGCAATAAAAGAAGAGAGCTCTAAATTTAAAACTTTATTATTGTCGCCGTAACACGAAGCCTCTTCTAGTATTTTGTTGAAGATTTCGATGACCACGTTAAAATGATCAAGACGGTGTTAAGGGAAAGAAAAGTAAAAGTAACAAAAGGAGGCCACCGAGAGAATACTCGAAATGGAACAATATAAAAATGCTTTAGTGTGGAATGAAAAAATACAATACAAAAGCTTTTGAAGACGGCGTATAAAAGACGTTTTGTAAAAAACATGCGATTAACAAGATGATAGTTTGCTAAGGACTCAATGAGCATATTCAGTTCGCTCTTACTTTTCTGTGCCTTATATCACACACAACCCTTTTTTACAAGCACACAAACTCGAATACGTATTTCGCAATTAAATAAGAGTTTGGAAATAGTGGCAATTTTGGTGGCAAATAATGCATTCTTTACGTTATAATCTCGATCGATATTGCGAATCAATTTCACTTTATATATCCGATCCGCAATAACATCTCTAATCTATGAACACTTGGTGAAGAGTTAATTTTTTTTCTTATTTAACAATTGTCGTTTTATAGCACCCATTAAAACATTTGCCACTCTCGATACGATTGCCATAAACCAATTATACCACGAGTTCCACTTCAGTTTGCAACAACCATGAGTGCGTCCTTTTTTAACAAGTCCATTGACCGAGCTACTTTCGTTCTTCGTTGAAAAATTTTCGTCAAAAGATACACGCATTAATTGCGCCTTAATCAAGTTGCAAGGAATGGCGGTTCGCTTCTGACTAACTCTTTCAATTTTTTTCTTATTCCCCTTTTTTAAGCTTACGCAGAAAAAGGAAGAAAATGAAATGTAAATGAAAAATTATATAAAAACAACTTGATAAAGTGTGGAAAGAATTAATTAAGAATTGTGATAAAGAAAAGAAAGTAGGTCTGCGCGAGTCGTGACCTAGGCGAGAGCTGAAAGAAAAAAAAGAAAAAACTCGTAAATGAACCGGTGCTACACCGGTGTGAAGTTAGCACACGGCAAATTCGGCCACTCAGCACACGGCAAATTGGACGAATTGGCCGTCATGCTCGCTCTGATTTTGTGGTGAAAACATGACGAAATTAACCATCGAGTAGGTGAATTTAAAATACTTTTTGATAATTCAACAACTAAATAAAGTATCCAAACCATATCTTTCTTTATTTGGGATGAAAATTGAGCACGACAGATTAATGTATTACCGACTGATTGAGAATTAATATTATCGGACTTATGAATCAAACGGTAGAAAAATTACTAATGCTGATCTAATTTTTTTCATTATAAATATATAAATATAAATATAATAATTATAAATACAAATATATATATTTATATAAAAAATATAAATATATAAAAATGTATAAATAAACGAAATAAAAATCAAAGTGAAAATTAGTCTTGCTTTATACTCTCGGAGATCCTGCTCTAAAAGTTTTTATTATTGGTGTTTATCAGCAAAAACCGAGGATATTCATTAATCAAAAAAGTTTTTGTTTCTCTCCGTCTGACATTATATGGTTGCGTATGAATAATAACTAAAAGTTAGCTTCTTCGAATAATTTGGTGCTGTTGTCTTTGTTATGTAGTTTTGTAGAATTTTACAAATTTTGTACAATTTCGTGGATGTATAATTTAACTGTACATATTCTTTATATATAGCCTCTTACAACTAAACTCTTTCATTACATAACAGTATTATTAACTTATAGAAAATGAAAACTAAATATAGGAAATTATATACTTTCATAAAGAAGCGAATATTGCCAGCGACATCTATTCCACAACAAAATTTGATCCCTCACAACTGCTCAAATATAAAACATAAAACATAAACCGATTTCAATGTAAAGCTCGATCACATTCGAATCTAATCTGATTATATTATCAAAAAAGGTTCGTGTGTAGCTTCACTACACTCAGGTTACAAAACAATTTTTTTAAACGCGTTGAAAGCAAAGACAGGTGACAACGTTTTAGGCTTTTGACAAAAAATTTGAATACACACATACTCACACATACACGCACATGCTTTTCGCCCTATGGTCATATTCAGTATTTTCCCTGCTCAGGATTTTACCTGCTAGAACCATTGCCAAGCTCATAAAACTTTCTAATCGTTACGGATATTTGTAAAGCCAACCAAGAGGGCAACAAAATACGCACATAAACACACGCAAACACATACACAAAACACACGCACACTCAACATACACATATACATCTAAACGCTCTCATTATTAAAGAATATCCAATGAGTGTGCGGTCGCGCCTCACAATAATTAATTACTTCAACTAACAAATCATTAACTTGATGTCTTCTTTAAGTACGAACACATCAACTTGAACGAATCTCCTCGGTCTAGGACTGGATGAAGAGTGATTATTATATATGCTAAATATGCGCATATACATACACAATCTGTACAAAACATGAAAACAACAGGTACTCAACGACGTGATCTCAAGGAAAACAAACTGAAATACTTTGTTTTTGCAAATAATCCATAACTCTATAACTAATGAAAAACTAAAACACTTCTGACCTCCGTGTCACTAGCAGTTCAACCACAAAACGAAAATTGCAAATAAAAGCAGCGCAAAGGACTTTTTCAAATTATTCCTCGTCTCAACAGTTTGTAGTATTCATTGTTGAACCAATGGAACATACGCGCAAATAAACGGATGCAAAACATATTGTCATACTTAAATAATTCATCCGCAAACACGCACTCACACACTTGCACATACACACATACACAGCCTTTACTATTTCTAATAGCAATGTCCTATTTTAGCACCACATCTGCATACCGGCGCGCTGAAATACACTGCAAACACATTCTTACATTCTAAAAGCCGTAGGCATTTAAAGCATCCAACTGCATCCTGTTTCTCAGTTGTAGCTGTTGTTATTGTTGTTGTTGTCGTCGTTGTGTTTCCATCAATTGTTTAGTATTATTTAACATCTTGCGTATGTAAACAAGCGAATATGTGAATACATAAACATTTTTATATATCGTCGGCAATTTGTTGCAGGAGCATGCCGTGTAGCGAGTATACGTCGTTGACATTTAATGCAAAATATGCTCTCCATTTTTTAGAATATTGTAATAAGAAAGTTGCTTTAAAATTGCGCGAGTCAAACAGGAGTGTACTCATTGACCCACAAGTTTTAAGGTCAAAGGGCTTTTAGAACAAAAATCACTACCACCACCACAAAAACAATGGCCTCTGGAAAAACGTAACAGCCTTACCAGCTTTTGATTTTTATAAAATGTGGGTAATACTAATGGAAGTGTTTATGAAGAAATATTTATAGCAATATTTTGTAGGTAATACTTGTGGTGCCCTCAAACTATTCGGTGCCATTAAAAAGAGCTATTTTCGTGAAGATAGTTGAGGAGCGTACGTAATATTAGTAAAAATTTCTATTTTTATGCTACGAAAGAGGTAAGCGATTTGAACGATAAGGGTGGCTTTTAGTTTAAAGTCATGAATATTTCGCACGAAATCGTACAAGAGTGCCTATACAATGGATTATTTAGGGAGGGGGCCTTGCAGGAACAGCAGTAGAAATGCGTAGAAGTTCTATAATTCATAATGAAGCTGCCATTACTTTGTTTTGTAATTATGGTTATACAAATAATTTTCTTAAGTATGCACTAAAATTTGTATTAACTTCCATTGATTTTTCAATAAATTATAATTTTTCTTATCAAAATTACTTTGAATTCGAACGGAGGTACAATAACTTCCTATCAGAGACAACTTCCAACCCATGTAAGACTTATTGAATGACAACTTATGGCCCTCTATTATTTTCTGATATTTTAATTTTATAACAATCATAGAACCTAACTAAGCTGGCTCCCACGTATTAATCTTTCAACCTGATTAAATATCTTTCGAAGACTATATAAAAATATCTCCAACTAATTTCCTAACTTAATCATAAATTCCTCTTATTATGGGATTTATTAAATATAATAAATTATGAGACTTAATTGATTAGAAAGTTTTATTTCAATTATAAATAATTAAAAGCTTTTGAAATAATACAGCACATTGTTTTTGATGTCGCCAGAACTATAAATTGTATTGCAGTATATTGAATGCATTCAATCGTAAGCAGGATTAGGTCTAAAAGTTTGACGTTAATGAAAACAAGAAAGTTGAATTGTTAAACCATAATCTGATAACGTCAGCAGGACACAGCATCATCACGAATAATCAGTAAATGAAAACGGACACAAAACCATCAACAACTCTAGACCCAGTCGCAGCCCTATCCTGCAACAGCAGCCACCGCAACCACGAGAAATATGTATGTATGTATTGCGAGAATATTGAACAAAAATGTATGAGAAATAACGATGACGGAAGCGAGAATTTACAACAACAACAACAAAACAAACTTTGGTAACAGAATTAGAAAATAGTAGTAAAGAAAGGAGAAAACAAGAGCGGCAGGAGACGAGAGGTGTGTAATTTTATTTTATGGACGTCTGTAAGAAGGCCAGTGTTCTCTCAAGGATATTTAATTTAATGATAAAAATAGATGAATATTTTTGTCAGCTTAGAGGCTAAACATAAAATCTAATAAATATTTTTCCTTTCTAAATGACATCAGAGATTTA
The DNA here is from genome assembly GCA_963966595.1 of Physocephala rufipes. Classification (NCBI taxonomy): domain Eukaryota; kingdom Metazoa; phylum Arthropoda; class Insecta; order Diptera; family Conopidae; genus Physocephala; species Physocephala rufipes. Next base: position 27,352,821 of record OZ016504.1, on the reverse strand, counting down.
TGTGAGACGGTACCTGTAGTCAAAGAACTGTCGCAAGAGGGCAAGAGAAAAATGATAGTAATATGCATTGGTGCATGAGAATGATATAATCCCATCGTAATGCTAATTTAATTGCGGGTGATGTTAACGAACGAACTAAGAACAAAATCAATAACGACTTACACCCACATCGTTGCATCGTTATCATCATTTTATGCTCTTCCATTTTATGCTTTAGCAAGATTTGGCATCCATGAGAAAAGCTGAGATAATCCTCAACAGATTATTGACTACAATCACTAGGCTTATATTCATTTGGTAGTGCTAAGTGGAGCAAATTATAGAAAAACTATTACTGCCTGCAATGAACTGTTGCCAAAAATTTAAATTGCCTCACTTCGTCCTGCGGAAATTATGCAAAATATCTTATAAACCGTCCTCAAAATTTCCTTAGTGAACAAATTATAATTCTAGTTCTTTAAGTATTAAAACAGACAGACAGTAAAAAAGACAGATAGACAGTAAAGAAGAAAGACAGAGAGAGATAGGAGGGCAAGGAAAAGTTGTGTCTATAACATCGTTATTTCATTGTAGAATCCTTTGGAGTAAAGAAGAAACGGTTCATGGATTTTAGTTGTCTACCAATAATTTTACCAAGAATTAAAAACTAATGGAAAGAATAAAAATGAAATCTTTAAGGACGTTATAAAACCGGCGATTGGAGAAGCATTTTCCAATAGATATTAAACCAATTTTAAAAGGATATTCTAAGAAATAAAATTTCTGGCCTTTAAACGTTCACATTTCCATACAAAGCCATACAATTTTTTACGGTAATGGATTGCAACAATTTTCAATGGTTTTGAAAAGGAATTTTAAATGGACTTTCAACAAAGTCTTACTTAAACTTTACAGATAACTAACATACATTTAATCAACCATACTCACCACATAGATTGTATATGATGTGTGTTTTTTATTTAAATTTATTTCCTTTCTTTCCAAAATAAAAAGACCGTATCAAGGATTTATAAATTAACAAAATCTCAGATATTTATCACGCTACTTTTATTAAGAATTATTATATTTTGAAGTCATATGTAAAAAACATATGATAATATTTCTCCCCTAAAGATTGATTCTACTAAACCAAATCCACTGCAGTGTATCGGAGAGTGTTTGTACTATCAAAAATATCCCGAATGGATAATACGGTTTATTTTATAGTCATACAAAAAATTAAATTAAGTGTCACACTTCTGCAGATAAAGTTTCGTATGGGAAGCTTTTTCGTTGATTTCTGATTCCATACACTAAATAACGAACTCCATCAAAAGCAAACTTTTACAATTTCACGTCATGAAATTCAAGTACATAAATATAACGAATTCGCATAAAGTTCATACATTTACTCAGCTTATAAAGAAGGCGCATAAACGAGGATGAATTAATTTGACGCTATTTGATGTGAATTGAAGTGATTCTCTTTGGCGCCGTAATTGGAATATTCTTTGTTTATTGCTATTTCGAATGGTTTAAGAGATGACAAATATGTATCGTCAGACGAGACGATATATATTTATATTTGTCCAGCCGTACTCTAATAACGACTAATACGCTTTCTTATTATTATTGTTTAAATAGTTTGACAAATTATGTTTTCATTGTGCGGTGATAAAGATTATTTTAAGTAATGATAATAAAAAATTAGGATATTATTAAATCGCTTTGATACTTCGCTTATGATTATGAGATTTAATTTAGTTTTTATTAATTTTTTTATTATATATTATCGAATGCGTTTGAAGATCATTGAGCAATTTATTTATCTTAAATTAATGATTACTCGATATTGAAAACGCCCTCACAAATAACTAAATATTAAATAAGGTTTCATAATTGCGAATAATTTTATTTATCTTATATCAAATTATATCAACACAAATTTATTAAGGCACACACTTCGACAATGCATTATCGTCAAAAGAAAGCATAAATGAATTAAAATATATCACTAAAGTTAAAGCACTTTGCGATAACGGAATTCACAAAAACAATTTTATTTTCAACAACGAGCACATCGAAAAATAAACACACACACACGCAGCAAGAGGAAATAATCGTGGGTAATATCTGAAAAGACATTATTAAGTTACAAAAAAAGATCCTTCATAATTTCATTTCACAATTAAATTTAATTTAAATTAAAGCCAATTGAACTGATTAAGCTTGGTGAAGATTTATTTAAAAAATGGGTTCATTTCAAAGTGAAGAAGAGAAAGAAAGAGAAGGAAAGGAAGATAGAGCCAGAAAGATTCAGTCTGCTCTATGATATCAGGAAGGGGAGAAAGTCAAATAAGACAGTCAGCAAAGGATAATGATTCTGTTTTCGATAACGTCTGTGAGCATTGTTTAAAATATTTTTAATTGGAATTTAAGCACATTATTTCCTTTTTAATTATTTTCCACTCATATTTTTATTGAGATTTCAATTCCTTCTTGATATTTGAATGCCTTTAAATGATATCGGACTACTTCTCTTCATTGATTGGCATAGCTGACTAAATTACCATTTACATCATTATGATCCGTATAAGATCAGATCAATTTACAAACTCCATCAAATGAACTCTAGTACTATAAAAAACGTTTAGAATTTTAATAAATAAATTCTTGGAAAATTTGAATTTCAGATATTAATAATCCATAAAAAAGAATAATGCTAATTAATGAAAGAATGTTTGTGAGAAATATAAAATAGATTTTTTGTGTAATACTTGCACAAAAAGTTTATATGATAATTAGTAATTTAGTAAAGCGTAACAAAAGTTTATCTTGAATAACATTAAATACATTCTAGAAACTAAATCGAATAAAAGTTATTTTATGGAAAATGTGAAAATTAAAACGAATTTAACAGACTGCAAAAAATGAACAACATTAAATATTTTTTATAAGATATTCAATGTTTCAACGATTTATTGAATTTGTTATTGCATTTGTAAACCAAATATATATATTGTGATACTAAACCATCTTCACAATTAATTATCTATAACTTCTTAGACGGCAAATGTATGAATGGAAAGCTTAAATTGAAAAAAACCATCATTGAATTTATCGATCTCTAACGTTTATCGAATGTTTCCCAAACAAACGCGTTTGTAAAAATATAAGGGCTGATTTTAGTATTTGCTTCAAAGCAACACTGTCTCTATTAAAACGAAGAAACCGATTTTAAGATTATTTATTTTCTAAATTCACTAACTTTACCTTTATTTCTCTCGGAAATACTGATGATATTGAAACTGAGTGGATACAATATAGTTTCCATCTCAAATATATATATATTTATCGTTACAACTGTAATCAACTACAAGATCAGTTAAATTATTAACCGATTAATTAATGATTAATAAATTTATTGATTAAAGACTATTTTGTAAAACGGTTTTTTACGTTTTTTTTAATACACATAGTAATATTCTCGTTCTCATATTTTGACTTTTTACAATTTCAACTTCAGTTTCAATCAATTTCATGTAGAATCAATCCTTCACAAAGAAGTTGACTTGGTTTTTCTAGTAGATTGTGTGAATCGTTCAATTACTAAAGTGAGTTCTCTCTGATCTAAGGATAGAAAAAGAAGAAAATGATGAAAACAGTAAGAGTTTTGTGGCAAATAAATGAATGAGTGGAATGACTTCATGAAAGAGCACGTAGACGATTTGTACAAGCGCTCTTTGAAATGGCTTTAAAAATCGTGTTAAGTGAATGGAAGTGAATTGAGTATTCAAATTGAAGTGAAATATTCGAAGAAAGAAAGCAAGAAAGTACGAAAGACCGACGAAAGATAAAGAATGAAAGCAAGTAAGAAATATTCATCCTTTTGCTTATTTTATCGGTTAGGAGAAGAAACTCTTGAAGATACTTCAAAACCGAATAATTATTGAATCCTTCAGAAGTAAATTTTTATGCTGCTTCTTCCTTTCCCATTGAAGACTGGGGTGAAAAAAGTTACATATATACATACAGTCTTTTGCCTACGGACATATCTACAAAGTATTTCATCAAATGAAATATTTCGAAGAATAAAAAAAAAAGAAAATCAATAATTGGGGAGCAGTTGAATAATTGAAATATTTGTATTGATTTTTTGATAATCATTTCACATCAATTTTTTATTTTAAAAGCATTTTAGAAAGCGGACTAAACTCCGATAATTTTTAAAAATCCCGAAGCGAAGAAACAAAAAATTGAATGAACAATTTTAAAAATTATTAAAAATTAATAAAATATTTCGAAAATTAATAATAATATAAAGAATGAAGAATATTGTTGGCAGTGAAACCACCTGTAGTTTAAAATTCTTGACTCACGCAGAATATCAATTACTTTTTTATTTCGGGCGAAGCAAAATTAAATCTTATATAATTTGTATCGCAAACGCAAGGTCAAAAAGTTTTTCATTTTAGAAAATCTAGAAAATATCGAATCTCAAAATTAAATAACTTTTCACTTGACATTAAATACTTTCAAAACAGTCGGTCTCAAAATTTACCAATGTAATGTATTACGTTGCTTGGGCAACGTAAGAAAAAAGATGCTGCTTTTTACCGACAGCTCGAACAGTATTTCAACAAATCGTATCAAGTGAACGTAAAGCATGATAAGAATTTCGATCTTCGACAGGAGTCGAAAAGCAGGAATCCGTTCTTTGGCTCTGACATTCCGACAAAGTCTGACAAATACTTTAGAAGAAATAGTGGTGAGAATGCAGAAACCAAAAGGCAAAGGTGAGTTTTTGAATTACTACACCAGAAGGAATGAATGAAGCTTTGTTTCGAAAAGTTTTATAAAAAATTGTGCAATGATAAAAACAGCTATAAATAGAGACTACATTCAATTTATGGTGGAATAATGAAGGATTCTAAAATAATGAAAACAGAATGTTTTATACCTGGAAAATTCTTTAAAAATCTATGCTGAAATGCAAGTAAGTGATAAGTGCAAGAGTGATATTTGACAAATATCATATTTAACTATCTTATGAGATTGTCTTTAAATATTCCTATAGTCAGTATTCCTAAATATCCTTTAAATCATCATAACATTTGAAAACCAACATAATTTTATTTTTCTTATTAAAACCATACTACCCAAAGCACAAAGAATTGTGAGTGCAATTTACGTTTTCCATCGAAAAAATGTAATATAATATTTTTATTATAATATGAAAATTAACATCAGATACAGAATTAACATCGCAAAAAATTATATCCTTTATATCAAGTAAAAATATTTTTCGTGTAAACATTTCAAAGAGAATTCTTAATGCTTCTGCAGTCGTGGACTGATGTGATTGCACCTCCGGAAATGGTGAATGGTGATTTGCGGTGCCCTTCCTACTTTTAGTTCGTATTTGTTTTGTTCTCGCCTTTTATACTCCCACTTAATTAACGGGTCACTCTTTGTTGTTGGCCTTTAGACCCTCTTTCTGTTGCTGGGAAAGTGTTGGTACAACTGCTGTTTTTGTTGTTGTTGTTGTTGTTGTTGCAGTTACTCTTGTGAATGCAGTGAATTTTTTTGCTGTGGCTGTTGCTTTCGCCTGTGTACGGTTTGCTTCCTCTTTTCTTGTTGAGCCTTGGCAAATGATTTCTGTTTCTCTTCAATTAAAATGCCCTCCGCTGTGTCATGGCTTTTTGCAGTTGTTCTTGTTTCACACCGACCGACTCTTGATTTACTTTATCCAGATTCCTTCCTCTTTGTCTTCGTAACTATCTCCGCACACTCCTTCCCCTCCTACTCTTGCTTTCTCTTTTGCTCTCATCTTTCACTCCGTAGATCAGCTTCTGATGTAATTTTTTACTTGGGAAATTATTGCTTTGTTTTTGCCGTCGTTGTTTTTGTTAGTTGGTTGCTTGGTATTGCTTAGGCTTCAGGACTTTTTATACGACTCGTCATCTAACAGGTGTTGATGCAGGACCTTTTGTTGTTGTGTTTGCCATCGTTTCGTTTTGCTACCACTATTAATGGTTGCTCTTTCTACTAGCTCTTTGAACTTTAAAGATTGTTATGGCCAACAAGTTGTAACGTGTTAACCACAAGACCCGCTATTCGATTGACAGAACGAGCTGGGAGTTTTATTGTATTTGTGGAAACTTATTGAATAAGGAGTGTATCCATTCCATGCATTGAGGGGAAAATGATCCTTTGGCATAATTAGGATTTACGTAATTATATCAAAATGTTGTATTTTATAAACAGTCAACAAAGTTCGGAGCCTCGAAGGATACTTTTAGTATTCAAAACAGGTGGGAACGTTAACCTCGGCCGGGCAGAAGCTTATTACCTTTCAACCGTAGTATAAGTTTCATCAAAATAATCAGTGGACGGTGTCCGGTCTTTTTTTTCACCACTGTTCCGTTTCCCGTTTAATTTAGATCTACAAACTCATCTTCAACACAACTCCTCTTAAGAGACACAACAATACACGCAGCACTTTTCTTAACAGAAACAACACAAATATAACGCACATGGTATAGTACAATAGTGCCACATGCAACGTACATGTTTGCGGAATTATTCCCAACCCTGTCAATTTGGCCAAATAATTTCAGCTCTAAAATATCAATGGGCTGAAAAAGAGGAGCTCTGTAATTTCATAAAGGAGCATTGTGCTGATTTATCCTATTTTTAATACCAAACAATTAATAATAACTGAGAATATTCTTGCTAAATTTAATTACCATGTCTCCACTTCCTCTCCTGTAATGGGGTCTTCCTTATACTTGTGATTCTAGTAGGCGAACCTCTCTTATTTTCGCTCTTATTTTCGCTCTTATGTTTTTTATTTTTACTCTAATAATTTAATATCCGTGGGTGATTTCGAGGATAAAATTTTGTCATCGAATAAACGTCTACAAACGGTGAAAGTTAATTAACATGCAGATATATTTACATTAGGTACCTGAAGTGGGTTTGGTTCTTATCTGATTTCGTTCATTTCGTCAATACCAAACAGCTTATAGTAATAGAGAAAATTTGTGCAAAAACCATGAGAGTTGAAAATGCTCTTGTCGTTTTTCTGTGGTCGTAATCTCCTCAGAGACACAGACATCCACATAGACAAATAGACGAATGGAGGGAGATAACTCGAATTAACAGATCATTCCGAGCTAGAACATATATACTTTCCCGTGCTTTCGTGGTGCATGGCATTACAAACGGACGAGCAAACTTAACGCACCCTAACTGTTCGTATGTAGGGTATGAAAAAGAACATGTTCTATTTTCAAATAACGTTTGTGTAATAAACGGTTTGAAATAATAAACAATAATAATTCTTGCATGTCATTGAATGTATGTGTGTGTGTGTAATTTGAATGGTCATGAGCTTCACGATGACGATGACGATGATGAGAGAAATAATCCGAGTATAAGAACTATGTAGAAATAATTGACGTGGTTATAAAACCACTGACGTCATTTTTTAAAGGGTTATAATTTTGATTTTTTGTGTATTTATTTTTTGTTGTGGGTATGGGTATTCAGCGCGTGTGTGTGTTCTTTTAATTTAACTGACGGAATACAAATATTCATAACGCAACGAAGAAAAGGAGTCTTCATATGAAATAAATAATTCCTGATGGAGGAAGGATGTGGGAGTCATGTACACAAATTATATACACAAAACAGTTAGACAGACATCTTCATGTACATCATTCGATATAGGGGGATTCGATATAGTAGTAATAATATATTTCCATTAAAAACACATACACATACACACATATCGCACTCCGCGGAATACGATGCGGTGAACAAATGACAAAAGAAAGAAAAATGAAGGGAAAAAATAATATTTATTCGGATCACTAATCGCTAATGCGAGAAGTAGTGATGGATTGCTATTCAAATAAGTATAATTAAATAAAAAAGCATATAAATCATCGTAGAAGGAATTGGGGGCTCTCAAAAATAGAGAATCGCCAAACCTTTTCCTTAAATTCGTTCATTTCAATTCAAATTCCGAGTTAAAATTGAAATAGTTTTCCTTCTTTTCACCGCATACCCCCTTTATTACTCTGCTTTCTAACGCTCCCGTTTTTCAAATTTCAAGCATTCTCGTTTCTCTTCCCCTCCTAATCCTCATTTACACTTTTCTCTATTTAATTTTGGTCCTCCACCGAGGATGAGCAACGGAAGTTCGCTTGTTTCGTTCGTTAACAAGCTTCATCAGACTTGATTAAATTCTGTTACAATACCAACAAAATGAGCAAAAACAACAACAACAACAACATAATCATCATATATATTACAATTTTCCTGGTGATGTTTACATCGAATTTAGTCTTTATTTGTGAACATTCTATACGAGAGGGAAGACAGGCCCCGTTTAATTAAATTTCCCAAATGAGGTCAGTACCGACCGTTCTTGGCCTAATCGTCATGAGAAGCAAATTAAGTTAAAGCGGGAGAAATCCTACTGCTTCATTTTAATTTTCTTCTTTCGTAAATTTAATTCCTTACTTTTATTAAATTTTATCAAAATTAGGGAATAATTTCAAGAGAAATCATTAATGCGACGTCGACGTCAAAGAGGGATCATTAATGTGACGTCGTAATATCGTCGTAGTATTGGTCACCATCATCATCCCCAAAAGCATCAACCAATTATCAAACATTTTTCCTAAGTACTTTATGCTTCCACGTAAACCGGGAGGTACGGAAAATACGATGGATTCAATTACTATTACACTATTGCTTTTCTAGAGACTTTCTGCACTTCAACAGATTATTTACAGCTGATGCATTTTTGAAAGCAAATTTCATTGCGAAAAATTGTGTTTAAGGAAATGAAAACCTCGAGGAGAAACGCATTTACATTTTAAATAAATATCCTATTAATTTAAAAATTTCTCTATAAGAAAGAATTAAATGAAGAAATCCTTTCTTTAATATTGTCTATTGCGGTACATTCTGCTTGGTCAAACATGTTTCTAAAAACACAAATATCAAAAGGGAATCAATAAATGTCATCAATAATAATATAAACTCCTCCATCTGAAGTGAATGGAATTGAAGAAACCAAATTTTAAGATTTAAAATTTCCTAAATTCAAAATCACATTGGATTTCTAGGATAAATATTATGCAGACGTTTTTGAGCATAATTAAACTTCGTAAATTTAAAATTAAAAAATATTTTGTTCTTATTTATTCTTGATTATGTATTCTTCTATAATAAAGTATTGAAATTTTATATTTTATTTGTTATGATATATAATAATGCAGCATACCTACAATATAAAAGAATTTTGTGATGTATATTTTGATGCCATCCAGATCGCAGTTATTTTGATTTTTTTAAAAATTTCATTAAGCATTAGATTTTATAGGATACCATTGTATCCAACTCATCCAATTATTTTTGCAAAAAATAGAATTGATTTGAATTAAAATTGTAAAGGATGAAAGAAATGTTATATAGTCTCGATTTTAATTAAAATTTAGCTTTCTCTAATGGTATGTCATTACCAGAATTTCATCATAAAGCCCATTTCTAACTGTAAAACCAATGTGTTTTTAAATTAAAAACACGCGCATACTCACTGATTTTAAAAAAATAATACGTGGTTCTATTAAAGTATAATGAACTGTTTGCTTCCTGAGTTGATTCTAAATGAATTAACATTAAAGTGAATTTTATTATTAAATATGTTAATTTTTCTTTTGCTAACTAGGAGTTAACTAGTACACCTCCAAGTATTTTAAATCGACACAAGGGAACGTATAGTCACATGCGTATAAAACACAAAAGTATTAGAAAAATGTTTGAGGACTTACTCGCACTATATTTTTTCAAAAAAAATCCCACAAAGAGATTTTATGAGCGATGCGGAAAGAAGAGGAAGCGAGAATGAATGAAAAAATAGCAGACAGTTTAAGAGGAATTATATGAGAGAAGGTGTGTATGTGTGAGAGAAAGCTATTTTTTAATGTTGAATTGTCACCTGCTCCCTAAGTCGTCTAACAGATTTTTAGATAATTGTGCTCATGCTCCGTGCATGAAAGTGTGTGAATGTATGCATTCTTGCCGTATATGAATACGTGCTATATGAATGTGTTTCATTTGAATGTGTTTTCATGACATACGTTTGTCAAAAAACATCTGGATTGACGTTGGATGCGTGAGTGATGATGAATGTGTTGGAAGCAGGTGTGCATTTGCATGTATGACCAACTAGCATAAGTACGAAGTTGATTTATGTACCGTTGTATGCGAGCACACAATCATGTCCCATTGTGAGCAAAAAAAAACGCATTTGTATATCGTGTTCTCTCTTCCATTCATCCTTTTCAATCGCTTTTATAGCATTCTGTTGGTAATTTTGTTGATACAAAAGAATTTTTGCCGAAAGATAAAGTTACACACACAAGAACGATAATATAATAGAAATGTTTAAAGCAAGATTAACAAATACATCAATTGCATGAATGTGTGCGACTGTTAAAGAAAATCTGCAGCGCGAGATATGCTCTCATGGGATCAAGAAAAAACTGGTAAAAATTTGGATTCTCTAAATCATAGAATTATGTGTGAATTATTAGTGGCCAACCAATTCATCCTAAATCTTTACAATCTTTGATATTGATGTATTAGATTGTTTTAATTTTAAAAAAATAATTTTTTCATACACTACCAATTATTCAATTAAATTTAATATTAAATTTCTCTTTACACTTCACTGCATGAATTTCCTTCGAGGTCAAGAGTATTTTTACCTTTCGTATTATTTTTCTTTGATACGTTATTCAATTTCTCCATAGCAAAATGAAATTTGTTTCCGCTTTTTAAATAGTAATACTTTTACAATCTGTTTTCAAATTAATTTTAATATTTTTTATATTAATATTTTATTATTTACAATATTTACGAACAAGCTCACACCACGAAAGGGTAAAGGTAAGCCTAGATATCTGATAATAATCTACTAAAAGACAACGTTATAAAAACCACGTCCAATTTGGTTTTTGGCAGCGCGAAAATGCTTCATTAATAAATTGATAAAAATATGAAGAAATAAGTAAACATTTCTTAAGCGCAGAAATCTAATTGGAAATATATCATCGGCTCACAATTTCTTCCCTACGAACAAGGAAATATTAAGAAATATAGTAGTTTTAAAAAGATCGTGAGAAATGTTCATACTCATTCACCCTCGTATATAATTATTTACGTCGATTTATCTAGCCTTCTATCTGTTTTATTTTAAGTTTCCTTTGGGGGATTGAGCTTCAGTTTTTATGCTTAAATGTGTGTGTGTCTATATATGTGTGTGTGTGAGTCTGTGGACACAAAAAAGGGCAGAAGCCAAACATAAGCGACTCTCTCCATGGAATATGTTTCCATAAAAATAATTTATTTCATTTTTCAAGCATTTCACGTCTATCAAAAGAGAAAAAGTAAAATAAAATATCCATCCACTAAAAAGTTTTATGCTGAGATATTTTACAAGTTGACTGACTACAAGAGAATGGATGCATGAATTGAAGATTGAAGTGTGTCAACTTGTGCAGTCTTCGCCACTTCTTCTGAAGTTCATAGAAAATTTCATAGAAAATTTCATAAAAAATTTCATAAAAAATCTGTTGCTATTCAAGAAAATTTTCTTCATAGAAATATCGCGATAAAATCAAATTGGATTGTGTCTCAATGAAAAAGAAAAACAAAACATTGAAAAAATATTTTTATTTATTTATTTCTTTCTTAGAAATATTTTTATTTATTTATTTCTCTATTTTATAAAAGATATAAATTTGTTTTAATAAAAAATATAATTTCTGATAAGTTTCGAACTTTTTGGAAAACTTTATCAAATTTTGCATAGACAAAACAAGTATGTAACGGAGAGTTGGAAACGATCAGTAAAGATTGCGTTTTGTTACAAAATGAAAGCAATATTTCATCGAAATGAACTTTTTATATTTTTTCGTAAAATTAAACCTTTTCTTTAGCAAACGATTCAAGATATCGAAATGATTAAAAATAAAAGCATTATATGGAAATTATATTTATAAGATTTATATTTTTTAAACTCTTTTTCAAAATTCTTTTCCAAAAAATTCTTCCACGCCAAATAAAAGTTTAAATTTATTTAATGTGAAAATAAGAAAATGCTAAAAAAATGTTTAAAATGTTTTCATTACACATTCTTCAGTCACATCGATACGGGCAATTTTTCAAAGAAGCTCGAATTTTCATTTACGGGACTCTCATGCGCTCAATGATTCTATTTTCACTGCATAAGAAAATTTGTGTTTATAATATTTTTATAAATTGCAACAACAAAATCAATGACTTTATATTTAGATAATATCTAGTGTAAAAATTTCTATAAATAAACAACGGTACTTGCATAAAATTATTTTAATTTCGTGCGTTTACGCATCCGGATTCACGCATCTAAATATATTTATCCTCAGTTATTTCATAAGTGTCGCACTATTTGTTAGCTCATACCGTCAGCTTCTCTAGACCGTAGCTAGACCGTTGACGTAGTAGGTTCACATATGTATATACACATACACATACACATACTGCTGCCCAAATTAATCCAACAGAAGGCAATGACACATAGTGTTGCGTTTTTATTGCATTTTGGACGGGTCGCGATATTTGGGCGAATTTACCGACAGTCAGAGGTGCTGATTTGAATTTTTCTCGACAGACTGTCAATTGCTGGATCATAATTCGACAGTTTTAGCTTGTTGGTGAAGAGAGTCGAAGAAAGGGAGAGGGAGAGGGAGAGATCTTAATAAATTTTAATGCACCCCGTTTATTTCTGCAGATATTTTCGTAGCAATAAATTTCTCGAAACGTCTTTGGCGATTTTTTATTAGCCAACACAAAAATAAATATTAGAATTCTTTTTAAATATGAAAATAAATTTTTTCTCCAACACCAAAAGATATAGAAAAGTACATACAGTCCGACTCAGAATCAGCACTTGAATCAGTTTAGACTAGTCCGTAGGACTGTTTGTTTAAATCCCGATTACGGGAAAACTCAGGGAGATATTACTATAAAATTTGGTAATAATACTCTATGGCTTCGTAAATTCTTGTTTGTGGGAAATGGATGAAATTGGTGACAAGCCTATGCCGGTGCCACACCTACTCTTCAATGTATGAGCCTGTGTCGAGTGTAAAGCAAATTTAAAGCCAAAACTGAATTTTTTGTTTTAACGTCTAAGAATAACTACACTGGCAGAAAAGGTACCTCTACTCGCTACCCTATGGAAATGGTGTATGGTATATAAGTGAGCTTTGGCATAGTTCGAAGATAGCTTCTTACTTTTTCTGCCTTTAAAATACGAAATATGTTAGACAATTTCGTTGTTGCTGGAATTGATTTGTCTTGATTAAAAATGTATTCAAACGGATTCTCTCATTTAACCATTTAAGTCCTTTACTTGTTTAATTACTTGTTTCACGGAATTTTCGCTATTATATCTCGTATATTCTCGAAAATATATTTCTGTAATATACTTAATATTTCTATTTTTCGAGAATATACGATACGACTGAAATGCAAAAAAATTCAAAATAAACTAACTCGAAAAAGAAAACTAAAACACCATAAATGACTTTATGGAGAAATGGCTTTCTATAAATTCGAAAAAAGCATTCGGAGGAAAATATTTTAGTGTGTAATGAATGCAAAAAGAAACATGCACAAATTTATGACATCTAGAAATAGGAAAGAAAGCAATTGAAAAATAATATAATATTCATGAAACTTTAAATAAAATTGATTTTCTTGAGAATGATCATTTCTTTACACAATTAAATGTTCCCCCCATTCCTTAAGGTAAAACATAGTCGTGCTTACATACATTCCACGCTATTGCCACGCTTTTATATTCTTATTGGATATACACAGTTCAAGGGTTAAGTCTATTGCGAGACTCCTGTGAAATGGATTTTATATATAAAACGTTAGTATCAGTATAATCAAACTGCGCGATCTGATTCGTTAATTGGCTAATATATTTCAACTCATGGATTAATTAAGCCACGAATGGAACAACTTGATCACAAAAGCAGCTTCTCCTACTCTTTATATTTAATGTTGCTTTAGTGTGTTTCTGTGTGTTTAAATTAATGCTAATATGTTATACATGTGTGCGTGTGTGTTTGCGTGCGTATTTCACTGAATTGAGCGGAAAAGTAGAAAATTAATAGATGCCATAAAAATGTGCAAAACATTGAAAGTAATAAAAATTAGTTTAACGCTTTGTTAACAAAACGCTTTGCTTCTGCCAACAACAAAATTATTTGATTGCTTTCTATTTTTGCTCTTCTTATTCTTTTCACAGATTTCTAATAAAAGAATATGCAATGTCCAAAAAGAAATCGGTCGGCAATAAAACTCAAGTCGAGCCGACACAATGTCGGCGATAGTTGCTCGAATGTAAACAACAAACTAGAAAAATTGCAGGTGCTAAAATGAGCTGCTAAACTGCTGCTGCTAACGCTGATATGAATACAATAACAAAACAGCAAGACTATAATGAGTTGTTGTTGCTACCGCTACTGCCACTGCAAATATAAAAGTTAGCTTAAACTAAAATGTAATTTTAATGGAATGAAAGAAGTAAAGAACAATAAGTGCAACGCCGCCGCAATGGGTTAAGGAAAACTGATTTAATGGATTAAATCAATCCGTTGATTTTATTCATACTAAAAAGCAAATGCTGAAAGACTTCTCTCATGTGCCAACAACAAAAGCTAATTGCTATTCTTGCGATTCATCGTTTTTATATTTTTTTGTACAAGAAAAAGGAAATATTGAAAAGGAAGAGAAAAAATAAAAGCAATTTAACTAAACTCCATGTTGCTTTCAATATCACAGAATGCTGCAAGCGCTTTTATATCCCAAAGAAAATAAAGGACATTTTCGGGCAACAAACCAAGCGTGTTTAAGAGAAAGTAAAAGACAAACGTGCGAGAGAATAATCGCAATCTAAGGAAAATATGAAAGAAAAATATCATAACTGATGTGGCATCAGTACAATTTTATTGGGGAAATATTTTGTTCCAGTAAATTTAATAATTCAGAATCATAGTCGGAACGAATGTCCAGTGTCCGAAATTGATTTCTCGAACCACCCAATAAAGACGTTCGCAAAAAATGGCTGGTCCACACATGCAAAACGCTCAGCGCCCCAAAAGCGCCTATTATGCAGGTCTAAATGGCGCAGGCGCTAGTAACGTTGCCGCGAGCACTTCGGCACACGCCATGCAGCATGCAATGCGACAGAACACCGGCATCGATAATGAACTTACCTATCGTGGGCCGGCAATGGCTGCAACACGCGTGCAACAACAGTGCAGTCACGACCACGGTCATACAATCAGTACCGCTGTTGATCACTGCGTTGCCAGCACCAGTCGAGGCATTGCCAGCAGCAGCGGTGGCGGCATAGCAGGTGGTAGCAGGGTCATACAGCAGCAGCCCTTAACGCGTCTGTCCACTACGGCAGCCATCGAGACGGCCGCAACAACAACTGCCAGTCACAACACTTTAACCGATCCAACGACATCACAACCTTTGCATTCGGCACCGCATCATTACATCGATATGCAAAGGAATAGCCCTTCACCACGTGCATGCAACGCCTCTTTTGACGAAGAAGTTGATATCATGAGCGAGGATGGCGATGTGGAAAGAGGTATTATCTCAGGCGAAGGTGGTGGAAGTGAGCGAAAAGCACGCCGGCGGCACCGTCCGTTGCATAAACGATTCTTCAATTACTTGCGCAATTTATTCCAGAGCACTAACACGCAGCACGGTAAGTACGTTGCCTAATTGAATCGAGTGTTGTCAGTGTTAAAAATATTTACCTAAAATTTTGCTTACTGCATATTCAGAGAAAAAAAATAGTAACAACAAAAGCAACAATATTACTCGTAACATAATCATGTTTACAGTTTTTATGTTTGTTGGTGTTTTTTGTGGTCTTTTCTTGTGAATTTTTGGCGAAGCGAATTTATGTTTTCTTTGAAAAACTCATTCTCATTTTCTTTACTATTTTGCTTTTTTCTTACAATTGGGGTTAAATTTTATTGCTGCGTAGTAGTAGTAGTTGTTGCTTTCTACTAATGGTTCAGATTTCTTATCAAACGGTTTTCTGTTTTCTTAATAAAAGAAAATCTCTCGTACCCAAAAATTGACATTAATTTTTCTTTCAATACTTTACAATCGATTGGAATTAAATATCTTCCCGGAAGTATTAACGTTTACGTTACGGTTTCGGAAGTGATAAAGTATTATAAGAGAAATATAAAGTTTGTGAGAAAAAAATAATCGAATATTTCGACATTTTTAAGATCAATCAAAATAAACGAATAGAACAAAATTGAATCAGAACGACCAACTTCCGGGGATTTAATGGCTTTAAAGTCAATACGAAGGTTACGAGTTCTTTTACATTTTTGAATCTAAATTTGGGAAGAAAATACGAAAAAAACTAATACGAAAGTTTCTATGATTTTAATAAATATTAATGAACTGTGTTGTTTTTGGGATAACAGTTAATAAAATGAAGTATTGCACTGGTGTAGAGAATACCTATAACACCCTAGGAAGAAGTGACATTTTTCCTTTAGCTTTTCATTATATCAGTTTAACTAGCGCCCTTTAAATGGTGTCACCAAACCCTTAAAATAACTCTCTATTTGTCCATTTGATGATTTGTGTGTAGTCCGAATTAGCCGAGCAATATATTTTGATTAAATATGTTTGTGTAAACACCAACATGCGTACTAATACATTCGTACAAATACCTCTGTAGGATAACCAACCACAAAAAGAACAAATACAATATACACTGCTGGCCAAAAATGTGCTGTCGATTAAGGTTTTCTGCCGGAGCTAAAGAGAATGATGAAAAAGCTTTATTAAGTAAAATGTTTAATAATCCTGGAAAATCATTTAGAAAGAAAAGAAGCACCGATCGATAATGTATAATAATAATTAAAGCACAAATCATGCGATCGACCGGATAAGATTTGGTGATGTAGCAGAATAATGATTCAAATTGTAGTTATATTTGATACAGAAGATACCCAGAAAGTAACCCAGTGGATGGAATATTTAAGAAATATCACGGTTTATTTAATATTAATTAATTTGCAGAAAAGATATTCAATGTGGAGACAGCACTTTCAATGAAAAATTAATTTCACTATTTCTGTCTAATTGTCTAATTGTCTTTTGTCTAATTTTTGCTTTTTATATAATTTTATATAGACACACAATAAATTTAAAAATATAAAACACCAATATTTTCATTTAGACAATATTTTATAAACTGAAGTTTGCAATAAGTTTTAAAATTATGGTCGTCCGTGCGTGTTCCACAACTTTCGGCCTGCAGTGTACACACACCGACGTAAACAAATACCGTTATTTGTAAAGTGCATACGCTGTTTGTATAACAAATACAAACACGTGAATTTGCTTTCATACAGAACAAACGTAACATACGCATTTATCATACATAATTCATTATAGCCAGAGTCACCAAGCTTTGCTTTAGCACCAAGTCACACAAAATCACACACACACACCGATATTCATATACACACGTACTCACCCACACACAAAAAAACACACACAGAAACACAAATGCACAAAAGTGAAAAGGTCAAGGTGTTTACCGGTGTAATAGGCGCATAACACAAAAAAGAGACAGATGGACGATATGGCAATTTGCTTTAATGCGCGCTTTCTCGCCTTAATTTACTACACCAATTCATCAGAATCCAAAAATCTTTCTCTCCGTAATACATTAATTATTCTGCGATTTTCTTTATGTATTCTAAATTAATGCAAAATGTACCCTTAAATTAAATTAAAAAAAAGACTTTTTACCTTATCTTACCTTACCTTTTTTACCTTTTTTCTTTTTTTTTTCTTGGTTTTAAAAGAACATTTTTTTTATTTAAGGCAAATATGAAAATCGAGCTAAGACGAGGTGGGATTAATGTATATTTTATATATAAAAGTTTTAAAAAGTTTTATATCGTTCCAAACAGGAGTTTACAATTCTTCTCTCATCGTAATTAATCTGAATTCTCTCTAGAACTCTTTTGCGATAGAGAACGCTTAATAAACTTCACGCATTAAATGATTTTAATGGAATTTTTATCATTCATTTTTACCGTCATTCTAAAAAAGTTCTTCAAATTACATGACCGGAATATTTTAAAAAAGATTTATAAAAAAATGGTAATAACACTTGCTCTTCATTTATTTTTTGCCGTTATTCACTTTATGCATAAAAAGTCATTTTTCATAAATTAATTTCGTAAGTTGTTCCCGCCTTTTATTTTATTTTAGAATAATATTTACATTCTCTCAATCAACAAAGCCAAATTCATTCAATAAAACTTTGCGTAACGGGCATCCAAAACCGATGGGTACTGTCAAGGAGGTTGGTTTTAAGTCAATATTATAAAATGTGGTGGAAAGAAAGAATCAACTCCACTCACATAAAATTTGCAATAATTTAGAAGTAGGGTATTTTCACAAAATGGTAGGTAGGGTGTATTCACCAAATTTTATTTAATCAAAGCCAATATTTCTGCATCCTTTAAAAAGTTAGAAGAAAATCTTTTAAATGACGCAAAAATGTTACCTTTAATTAAATAAAATTTTGTGAAAATGCTGGATCGTAAAAGCCATTTCCTCCATTAATGTTAACGCGTATTTTATGTGAATGGTATTGAAATTTTCTACTTAATTTTATGATACTGACTTATGGCCTCCTTGTCAATACCTATCGATTTCTAGCACTCATTACTCAAGGTTTTGTGATTGAATCCTCCTCTATATGTAAGAATACCGGTGGTAATAACCGAAAAAAATAAAATAAAAAAAGAAAAGGAAATAAAAAACTGAAGCAACCCACAAATTTTATGAAAAATGATATTTTATACATTAAGTGAATGACGGAAGAAATAAATGAAGTGGAAAAATAAAATATAATAAATATAAATAGAAATAAACGAAGACATATTCTGGAATGTTTTTGTTACGTCTCCACCTTCAGTCCTCAACCCAATTGTGTTCACATAAAAATGAATCTGGACAGATTTAAGCTAAATCCGCATTTAGGAGTTAAATCCCAAAAGACATTCATCCGTTTCATATAATTCCTTTTGTTATTGTACATTTTGCATACATCTAGGTGAAATCGTGAAGACATTCTGGATTCAAATTTCGAATTTCAACATAATTTATTTTCAAAGTTTTTCCTCTACGACCATTGAGTTCAGAGGGGATGAATTGTTCTAAATATACGGGATAAAAACGACTGATACAGTCTTAAGTTCCTTTTTTTGCGTGACGACCTTGAATGTAATTTCACAAACTTCACTTGAGGTCGAGTGGAATTTAATGACGATAATATTTGAATATATTTTCGTAAATGCTTTTGAAAGCTAAAAAAATTTATTATTTTTTCATTATTTTAGCTGTTTTTAGTCTCACTTCAATTCTTTATCTCCGCTTAAAATGCCTTTTCGATCCTTCGAGTAATGTCATGGCCTACCGTTATTTTTCACCAGATCACTCCCACTTTATTTGTTCCTTTTCTACTATAATTCATTGCTATTCAAAAAGAATATAAATATAAAAGCTTTACATCATTACACGTTGGAAACGATAGTAATTAAACTTTGAATGATAATAACGATTTATAATAGTTTTGACAATGGTAAGGACAATAAAAACAAAAGTGATAATAAACTCATTCATAAAGAAAATAATTTGAATGCTGACAAAGACTTCCCGCTACTCATTATAGTCATTTTAATTTAATTTTATCAACCGTTATGAAATGATGCGAACAATGACGAAAGAGGAACGAAGGGAGGAAAGAAGGATACCCAACAAAGTGTAGCGAATGATTCCGAACAGTGAGACGAATAATGAAGGGAGAAATTGGTGTCCTTATGCGTTTGACTTTGATGGACGAGAAGAGCCCGAAGAGATGAATTAATGACTAACGTGGTGAGGTCAAAAAGTGGCGACATGAAATTGTGACAAAACTGCGAGCGTGTCAAATTATCAAAAAAATGGCCAGAGGTATAATTTCGAGTCATGTTCAAAAAAGCCTCTACGCGATAAGAGACGCTTTTCCGCGACCCTTTTATGAATTTAATGACATGGATTACCATTACGGCAGTCTATGATATCCTTGAAATTAGAAATCAGGATTAAATGTCAAAGTAAATACATATTATATACAATAAAATCCTCTGGAGGTCGACTGAAATCGGGTGAGACTCACTCACAGACAGACGACTAACAAATTCACAAACAATTTTTCACACACACAAAAACAAAGAATGACTTCGACCTAAATAATTTATTCTGCGAATGTGTTTATTCCTGGATATTTTATATGAATTTTCTTCACAGGAAGGAAATATGATTAAATGCAGAAAAAGTTAAAAAATACAAAATATATGGAAAAATATAAAAAATATATAAATTAAGAATCAAATACAAAATAATTTAAACAGTAAACAAAACAAAATGCAGAAATAAAATCCTTAAAAAAGAAATATCTGATAGAAGTAATGGAAAAATCACAGAATTGAAAAATCACTTTCATTTCTATCTTTAAAATAGTTTTAAAAGAATTACAAAAAATAAACTACTTAAATAAACTAATACGCACCTAACCCTTCGAACCGAATGAAATATGTCGCCTTCTTTTGAGCCCTATAAATATCCTTAACAACAACAATAAAAGTATTTTAATCTACTTCGAATACGTGAAAGAATTTCTTTAATAAAGAAAACTTTTCGTTACCAACCTTTAAAGCTTGAGATTATGCAGTCCTAATTTTAATTGTGTGCCTAATGAAACCAAGTTTAACTTTTAGCAACTTTGTTTCACGCTAAAACCTAATCTTTCAAGTTATTTCTCCTTGGACTTCCGTTACTTCTGGAGCATGAGTTTGTCATTTCAATTGTTTCTCTCTATCGTTTTCGTTTGGGGTTATTCAGCTTGATATTGCATCATTATCCTTGATGTCAAGGTCTTACTGAGTCAATGGTGGAGGTGTTGGTTGTTTCTTAAGGCTTTGCCAGCCTTTATCTTACATTTATATTTGTCTACTCACACACACATTTGTCTGTCAACATTCATTATGTCAGGGCGCGAATAAGTGTTTCTTATTGTTTCTTGTTTAATGAAAAAACTTTCGACTTCTTTCTACAAACTTTTCCTTTTGCTTCCTCTTCCCGTTGTATTTTATCGACGCGTGATTGTAAGAAAATAGTATTCTGCTTTATTTCGGGTTGCTGATGCGGCTTTTTATTTTATTTATGTCTTTACTTCTATGTTTATTCCGTTTTCTGCTTTATTTGTGGTGTCCTTCTTTATGAAAACTATTGCTATGTCGGCGAAAATTGCAATCAAAATCCTTCTGAAAATAATACAAAGAATGATTCCGCAAAAGTAACAATTCAAATGACAATCGATATTAAGAATAAAACAAGGTTGAGCCAAAACAATCTAATCTAATCGATCGAAAATGAAAGATGATTTAACTGGTTTAACAAAATTAAATGCTATATTTTTGATGGCTTTTTATTAAATTTATTATTTTGAAATTATTACTTCAAGTTATTTATTCTGCAATATTTTCCATTTATTTTGAATATTATTCCTCTTCCCGTAAAATACATTCCTTATTCACCTTATTGCTCTCACTTTTCCTTATCGTTATTTTCTCTTCTTATTTCGTTGAGTGACAGAAATATTCAAGAACCCTTGACTGCAATCCATTTTTTACTTTACACAAATCGTTGAAAGTCTAATGAAATTAAAAAGAAAATGCCCAACGAGTGTCCTGGGAATTTCATTGAAACTGCCTAGAAGTGAAGGTCCTTACTTCCTCCTAAAGGCAACAAAGCTTTCGTAAAACCTTTGTAGTCGTTACGACACTGAGAAGAGCTCCTCAAATCGAAAACTAATGAAAGAAAAACTCTTAGGAATATTATGAAATACATATATATTAAAACGGAAAACATTTCAACATTCGATAGCACTCACACTTAAATAGAAAAATTCTGTATTTCTTTTTTTCATTGTGCCGAAAGACAAACAATTTTCATCCATAATTCTTAACCTTTACCTTCTTTTTCAATTCATACAGATTCTGACCTGGAAGAATTTGAGACACCTGCACGATATCGTCCCGATTCATTAAGTGCCCTCAGCCGTACCACCCGCTTTACGGAGGATGAAATTAAACGTATCTATCGAGGTTTTAAGGCTGAATGTCCGACCGGTGTGGTCAAAGAGGACACCTTCAAGGTCATCTATGCTCAATTTTTCCCACAGGGAGGTTCGTACGGTACAGTATAATCATTTTGTTGAATTCTGCTATTCATCTAGTTTTACTAACGCTTTGTCACTTTCGATTTGTTGTTCTCGTTCTTTCATTCTTTATTACTGCCCTTTCGTATTTGTAATTCTAAATGCTGTAGCGTGTAGTCTTCGATCCTAAAAGTTACGCTATAAATCATAAAATCTGACGTTAATTATTTTCACAAATTTAAGATAAGATTTTTCTTATAATAAGGTACGATAAATTTAGTAAAAAAAATAAGAAAGTAAACGTGACGTGTCAAAATTTATTAAATTTTATTGATATTTAAGTCTAAGATAAGAAATCGCGAAATCCAAGGCTAAAGGATTGAGTAATAAAATATAGTAACATATATATTCTATGGTAATGTATTAAGTCCAAGTATTATCTGATGACAGGACACCACATTAATTACTACAATTTATAGCAGTTTTAATAAACTGATTTTTACCTTAAGTCAAGCTGTCAGATTTACATAATTAATATAAAGATTTATGTAAATACGCTCTATGCTTCTCTGCTAGCCTTTAATTAACTGTATTAAAATACATTCATACAAACAGCCACCCTTATTCCCTGACGTATATTTCATACAAATACAGAAACTTATTAACATATATTTTTGTTAAAATATTTCATAGAAACCCAAAAAAGTAGAGCTATATGTGAATAAGGAACCATAGGTCCTTGACGAGTGTAGAATAAAAAGAAATTAAATCGAATGCAAGCATGTCAAAAGAGCAGATAAAATGGAAACGTAATTAACACTTACGACCTCCCTCTTCCTTGCAAAACGAATAATTGGGGTTTATTATTTACCAAATTAAGTTCGTGTAAAATGAAATCATTAATTATATATAGACAAGGATATTACATAATTTACGCAATTACATGTTATCCATATCTGTAATCAAATGTATTCACCTTCGATTATAAAATATTTCAGAATTTATTCCCATTTACTTGAGCTTGTATTAAATGAGAAACAATAACTAAATACGATAGAATAACAAAATCAAAAGGAAAATATTTTAAATGTCTTCGTCATTTAATCCACCTAATGTGGAAGGATTTAAAGTACACTTCTCTGAAGAACGAAGGATCCCTCTTTCTCTCTCTCTCTTGTTGTCTCCCTCTCTCTCTCTCCCTGTCTCTACCATCACGTTAACAATAACGATAATATTTTATGGAAATTATTATTCAGCGCATTTTCCTCTTTTCGCTTTTTTAATAGTGAAAGCATTTAATTCTCCTATGCATTCTCTCTTATTTATTTATTAAATTCAATTAAGTACTTGATTTCTTTATTATTTCATATTCTCTTAAATAAATAAATATCCTCGTAGAGTCGTTTATTCATTTATTTTTAAATTACTTCCATTTTGAATTTTTCCTTTATTTTTAAACTTCTTTGTTAATTTCTTATTTAAAAAATTATTGTTTAATTTTAAATATTGAGTTTTTTAATTTATTTTTCAATTAGTTGAATATTTATGTAGTCGTTTTAAATTTGAGTTTTAAATTTCTCTTTCCTTTCATTTCATTTTTAAAATTCTTCTCTTTTTGAATTCATCCTTTAAATTCCATGCTTTTTTATTCCTTCTTTTAAATTTTTTTTTTAATTTTAATTACAGATTTTTCAAAACAATTTCCAATTAATTGATTATCTATTTAGAAATTTTCATTTTTACTTCTAATTTTTCTTTAATTTAATTTCATTTTTAAAATTCTTCTTTCAATTTTTAGATCTTTATTTCGAGACAAGAGATTTTTTATTTGCGAGACAATAAATAAAAGATTTCGTTTGTTGATTTTAGTTTTTTTGGTTTCTGTTAAACGTCTTTTTTTAATTGTTGCGTTTCTTTATCAAGTCTTTATTGAATCCGAATTGTGTGATATAGAGCTTAAAAAGTGTCCTTTAGTTCGATTGGGTTTATAAAAATAATACAAATCTTTGTATTATTCTGTTCCTAAAAAAAGGATGCATAAATGCGTAATAGCGCGCAAATCTCTTTTTACGTCTTCAGGATATGAAAATGGGTTCAGAAAATGGAAATTAAGAAATCTAATAAATTCTATTTGAAATTTTTTGTTTATCAATTTCACCAAGAAATGTATAAAAATCTTGCAGAGCGGTAAAGCTTTTTAAGAAAACAAAACTTTTAATTAAAAAACTTCAATATTCGTTTTGACAAGGCTGCACCATAAAAAAATTAAACGGATACCTTTCGAGAACGTAAACGGTGGGGTAGGAGGGTGGCAGTAAATGGGTAGGAGATGATTTAGTTTGTATTTCAAAGAAAATGTTTAATAAAATTGTTGCTTTTAAAGTTCTAGAAATTATTGATTCTAGAAAGAAAGGCATGTCTTAAATTGAAAAGTATTATTTATACCAATAAAATTTAGAGAAATTTTTGGAAAATATTAAAGACAGCACTAGAGCTCATTCTTTCCCAATTATTTTCATTAATTTTCATTGGGATTTATCCACTTCGAATAATATTTTCACTTCCATTTAATGATTTTATTTTGTTCGCGTTTATTTTTATTGTTTATTAATTTATAAATTTATAAAACTTAATATTTAATAATTCTATTTATTTATAAATATCTTAGCAAATAAATAAATATATAAATTAGTAAATAAATATATAATAATTAATTATATAATAATTCCTTAACAATAATTTCCTAAACCAACAAATTTATTCGGAGGTTTTTGGTAAATTTTTTGAGGTTGTTTTTTGTTTTTTCTTTTAATGAAACCGTTAATCTTGCTTCAACTGACTGACAGGTATTATTACGATACTCCATCACCTTATTTTAAAAAGGGCACTCAACATTTAGAAGAGAGGAATAGTACCTCATCAGTATCATTTACACTAACACTCCGTGTCTCCTCTCTCTCTGCCTCTTCTTCTCTTCTGTACTCATTCCAATCAGCCTTCATCTTCTCTTGAACTCATACACCTTCGAGTTTGATTCAGAGCTCTTCATTGGAAGAAACGACAGAGATAGTGGGAGGATGAGTGGCACGTGGTAAAAGTAGCGCACGTATCCAATTCGTACCACAAAATCGGGTGTTTTCGCTATAATAATAAAATTTTCCTCATTACTTTTGATGAAGTGAATTCACTGGTTTATCCAAGTGGTGGCGTAGTAGTAGTGCATACATGAGGAGAGGAGACAGAACAGAAAGGAAAAGAAAAAGTTAATTTGAGAGATATATAAAAATACAAGATTCAAGGATCATAAAAATATACAAGACAAGAATTCACTTCAACAAAACGCTTGTGGAGAAACATGATTACCCACCCGTTTCATTTCAAACAAGCATATACACCCATGCATACACACGCATACACGCACACGCAAGCACATTTTTCACAACTTCAACTCTACTCCCTCTTCACATTATATCCTGTTTGATAATGATTCGACATTTCTCAAGCTCAAGGTTGTCTTCTTAAATCGTACACATCTAAAACAGCATCAAAATAAATAGATACGGTGAGGAATTAAAATAATCAGGAAAGAGTCAGATACGAAACATAAAGTGAGCTGCTTTATTTGCATTTTCGGCGCTAAAAGAAAATTTAATTTAACAAAAGTTTTAAGCACTTTCATGGCATTATAGCAAGCCGCCTTTCAGATAAAAGGGCTCTTAGGAAATATAAAAGAAATTGAAAAACAAAAATAAAATTTACCTAAAAGTTTTATGAAGATAACCCAACCTAAAAATCGTTACACTCGTTCTCTTTTTCTTCTCATTAAATTTGAGTAACCTAAAAAAATTTTCATCAAAACGATTGCAAAGCCAATAAAATAAAGAGACGTGGAATGTATTTCTTGAAAAAAATAGTATTGAAATATTTCTTTTCATTCATATCATTTGGTATTCTAAAATGTATTAGTAGCTTTACTATACTATAGAGATTTGTAGTATAATAATGTTATATGCTAAACGAAGCTTGCGTATATTCCATTATGCATTTTATTTGTAATACACCAAGGTATCCTATTTTGGCGCTCTGCCCTCGAAGAGAGTACACCATTTCGCTACCGTTTTTAACGTGTTAAAGAGAATGTCCATTCGATATTTGATTCTGATTCGATTTAACCCTACTCGTTCGTCTGTATATTAGTCTGTAGAAGTTCTAATTGCAGGAGAGCGAATAAGAGAAAATATATCTATAGAATGAAAGTCTTATCAAATAAGACTTGAATAACGGTTCAGGTGTAGGGTATTGAAGAATACTAATACGAAACTTCAGTTGGTTTTTACTAGCCTCCATGAGTATAACCTTCTCTTTAGAGAATTCAATTTCAAATTAATTATATTCAAAATTTCCCGCACAATTTATTCAGATAATTTTTTGTATCAACTCTGTCCAATAATTATCCAAAGTTCTATAGTATATTTTAGGGCGTATATATATGATATGCAAATAGTTATTAAATTTATTTCAAAGACCATTTAATTTAATAATAACGCTTTAGTATTTATATATATAATTACAATGAAAATGTTCGCAAATGGACACTTTAAAAAAAGACATATTCGTAAGTAGAAATCCTAGATTGAACGTTATGCTTAGCGGATTTTTATGTGCTGCTTTTTAAATTGATTAATAAAGTATTATCGTTGTCGTTCATTATTCAACTTCACAAGTTTGAATCTAATACATATTTATTTTTCTATTAATTAAATTTCAACAATAGCAAATCCCACCCTGTATGCACACTATGTATTCAACACATTAGACCAGGATCGCACAGGATTAGTCAGTTTCGAGGTAAGAAATATGGAGGCCAAGCTAACAGTCCTCAAAATTAATTATAGCCATTATCGAAGTTGCGATAAAAAATTAATTCTTACGTCGAAAAATATCGGCATTAATTTAAGATTTTTTACTTCCTACAAATATAGTTTTCTATTATTTATTTAACACGAAATTATCTTACACTTACAATTTTATTATGTGTTCAAAAAACCATAAGCAGTCAACTATCCATCGAGGAGAAAGGATTTTATTCTAAAATGTCAGGAACCATTTAATTCTAGAACAAGATCTAAACGGATGCTTATCGTTTGTTGACAAAATAGTAATGAACATTTTTGTTGGCAGCATCAGCAATTCATTCACTTTGACTGCAATAAAAATTACAACAAACATAAGAATGACACAATGGCACAGGTTTCATTCGAATAGGCCGCCAAATCGTTCATGGGTTGGATTCTAATTGGATTTTTATTCGGCGTAAAATTGTTCTCGTCCTCCATTTTCTCTTCATTTTCAATCTATGTTCACTCTTTCTCTCTCACTTTCAACACTTTTTCCCATGCTTTGCCTAACGTTTTCATATCCGGTTAACAGTTGAAACGTCGCCGAGGGCATCGAACTAGAAACTAGTTTGCTTACTTTACCAGAAGCAATTACAAGACAGAGTTTTTCATTACAAATATCTTCAATCTTTCCTTTCTTGATAAGAAAAAGTTAATAAAATTCGCGTAGAGGTTTTCATTTCCGATTCCTTGACAATTAACGAGATTTTACAATAACATGTGAAGAACTCTTTTTTTATTTATTTAACAAAGAGAAATTATATTAAGTTGTCGCAATTCTCATTTACAATTCTATCATTTTGAAGGATACAAATTTCTATCGAATATCCCGCACACGGTTGAATAAATCGAGTGTAAATTTATATCCGTTTTCGTTACCGTGTCACAAATACAACATATAATAAAATAATAATACATTGAAAATCGATTAGAGTAATCATTTTCATATATTTGTCTCTAACAGACGATACCAGTTTGCAAAAAAAAAAGATCTTAATCTGCCTTAAAGCCAGTTCGTCTTCTAAATAAGAATCAATAAAGTGGGCGAAGTGGGCGATAAAATTATTCACTGAATGCTGCTAAATCATAAAATTACAGGGTATAAAAGACATTCGTAATGTTTCTTAATAACTTTTAAATTGAAAGAAATTTTAGCATCGGTCAGTCTTCTGGTCGTGATGCATGGGTCAAGTTCTCCCTTTTTGATAATTCTATGTCCCTTCGATACTTTTATACCGTTTTCGAGGGAAATATTGTTGTCATAGATTTGTCCTCCTTCAAAACTGAGGAATTTTAACATCTTTTTACTAGGAAGAGTTTTAATAAAACGAGTTGAAAATATTTAAATCTTCTGCATAGTAAGGCTTAAAAGTAAGGCCTTAAGTAAAAAAAGTAAGACCAAGATGGAATGTCGAAACGGAAATTCATTGAGTAATCAAGTCATTGAACAACGAACACATTCCGGAAACGGACACAACACATCCGGCTTCCGATTGCTATTTGCCGTCAACTTTTATATTTTGTTAAAACTACGAAAGAAAACTACGATTTGCATATGATTATTATGCAAATTGCATGCAAATACGTTGAAGTTGTTATTGCTATTGTTGTTGGCGTCGTCATTCTTGTTGTTGTTGCTTGTTGTTACCCTCGCTTCAGATATTCTTGCGCTTTAGGTGTACGAAGAAAATGTCAGTTGAATTTTTGCAATATTGCACGTATAAAATCGCTGAAATTTAATTTAATGCGATAACAAAATCAAAATGGTCAGGCAGCGTGGAATCACGTCACGCAAAGGATTAAATTTGCAAAGATAGCAGCTAATTTTCGAAATAACATTTATTGCTTCACCTGCGAAAATTTATGTTTTTCAAGAACAAAACCTTTCATGGAAATTCCTAAAAATTATCTTTAATTTATTGCCGTTTTTCGCAAACATATTTATAATAAAAACAGAATTTTATGAGATTTTTAAGTAAATTGATTTTACTTAGAATGGACGTCCCATAAAAATATTCCTACAGCGTACACAATTTCCATGAGTTCGTCATTTTCTACATGTTCCATAAAAATGTGTTTATAGCGTTTTTCCATTAATTCTACTTGGAGTCTCTCAAAGGAAAAAATTATGATTCGTTCCAAAATTTTAATTTTGCATTTGCAGCTTCTCTAGATCTTGAAAAGGCACGATACGCCAAAACTTTTAATTGTTTCATGCATCGAGATTGAGTCTCGATAATAAAGAAATGCTCGTAAAAAGACATTTCAGAATTAATTTATTAGAAAAAATTTTATATTACCGTGGCAGTTCATTACTGCCAAAGTTAAATGAGGCGCGATGACGATGCCGCAATTGACTGGAGGTGGAACTATTCATGCCTGGTTGGCAATACACTTACAATTCGATTTATTCGCACACGCTTTTCTCCCGATCTTTTCCAAGAACTGTTTTCGCTTAGTACTTTTTTCTTGTGTTTTCTAAAAGGTATTGCTGATTTTATTGATTCCTTTATCTACTTATTCGATTGCCCGTCTACCCGTCCGTGTGCTAGATCAGTCGCCTGTGACGACACCATTTGCTTGTGCGACGTCTAGCTGATTAGCATTTGCTCGTCGATTTGAAATCGTAAACCACAAATTTTACAACCACACTTCCCTTCTAACACACTCTAATCAAATCGTTCTCTGCAGATTTCTATTAAGATTTTACGATTTTCATTTTACGATAGCTCGTCTTTCTCCATTTGTTCCAAACGAAACTGATTGTGCTAATTGTGCAAAATCCAATGCAATGATTGAATTTACTGACGAAAAATGTATTTGATAATGACTTGAATTAAAGTCAAACCCTGCCAAGGATTATCTTCTGGTTAAAATTTAAACCAATTAATTTTTTTTATTTAGAAAAGTCGTCTTATTGGACGCTTCAGAATAGCCGTCGGGGAAAATATTTTAGCAATGATAAAATATTATTTTGAAAATTATTTTTATTTCATTTTTCAGATTCTTTTTCATTTGAAAAAAGTTATTAGTAAACTTCTATAATGGATCGATTTCATTCTTTCGTTCTATTTTCTTTCTTTTCCACTGGCTTTAATTCCAAAATCATCTTAAATATTTTTGTTTTTTTTTATCTTCGATCTTTCTTTTGTTTGTTTACTGCAGGATTTTGTTCAAGGACTCTCGACACTATCACGCGGATCCATTGAAGAGAAACTTCGTTGGACATTCTCTTTGTATGACATCAACGGTGATGGCTTCATAACGAGAGACGAAATGACAGATATTGTAACTGCCGTTCATGAACTGATGGGTCGCCTACCCGATGAGTCCCCCGAAGAAGAGAGAATCAAAGGGAAAGTCGAGAAAATATTTGAGGTAAGATTCAATGCAGTATGCACCGAGGACGTCCACAAGGTCCTTTCAAAAGAAAACTATTTCTCACCGTCGAAGTCATTGGGTATCCTTTACCTTTATTTAGTTTTTTCGGTCATTATAGTTAAGTGAGGTCCATACACAAAAAGGATATCGCTTGAAATACATAAAATTCTTTCTTCTAAAATCTGTTAGGATAGCATTTTTGTTAATTTAACAAATATTTTCTTAATAAAATTATTAATTCATTAAACCTGTAAAGGTTTACGGGGATAAAACTCAAGGCTCAAATACTTTCAATTTTTAGTAGTAGCATTTTTTTGTTGTGTTTTCTAGAAAATGGATATAAATCGTGATGGTGTGGTAACTCTTGATGAATTTCTGGAAGCCTGTGGAAATGATGACGCTATCACGAAATCAATGTCGGTTTTTGACACAACATTCTGACCGTATCCAAGCGACCAGGAGGAAAATATTCAACAAACGATAAGCGCGCAAAGAAGCTACCATCCTCAACAACAACAAAACCAACAAAAACATCACGAGCAGCAGCAGCAACGACCAATAAGTGCAAAAAAGGACAACGAGCGCAGTCATGAAAAAAGTAAGTCGAAAAAGAAAAAGCATGCTAAAAAACATCAACGACAACAACAACTACAACAACAAGATCAAGAACCGAAACAACAAGAACAAGAACAACAAGAAGAACAACAACAACAAGAACCGCTATCACCAATGCCTCTAACAGTAGAAAATTTAAGTTGTATGAAATTAGCAAGTAGTAGTAAAACTAGTGAAAGAAGTAGTAGTGGGCACACGTACCGTAGAAAAGAAATGAAAACGGGTTCGGTAATAGGCATCACTACAGGCGAAGGTGATGATCATGACGCCAATTCGAGCACCGCAAGTATTGCCACCACTGATGGAAGCACCAGCAGCAGCACAGCGACAGAAACGGAAGCCGCTTCGGAAGTGGTTGACCAAAAAAATCGTAAGCTCCCTCGGGATTTCTGCCGTCACTGCTTGAGGCCTATATCGGAACTGCATCCACGTTACCGAATACCGCAGCGTAGGCAACGCAGCCACAGTCGTAGCACACGACGCCGGAAATCGCGCAGCTTCAGCCACAAACACCTTCAACAGAAGCAGCAACCGCAGCAGCCGCAGCATTTAGTACAACAGCAAGACGGCATTACGCCGTCAACATATCAATCGGCGCATACGTTAAACATGACCAACGAAAAGGCCATTCGTTTCCGGTGTCCGCAGGTTGGACCGCAAGCTAGTCGTGTACAACAGCGTTCCAAATGGTTGCCACCAATGCATTTCCATCATCCGCAACAACAAAAACCGATGCAATTATATCAATGCTTTTGGAATTATGGACTGAATGCGACGAACAGCCTACAACAACACTGCAATATCTGCGGTACCAATAACTACTATAACAATAACAACAATAACAGCTGTAGCAACAACACCATCGAGTGTAAGGCAGCAAAACGCAACAAATACCACCCGCGTTATCTATCTGCGAATCTGACGAATGCTCACTTTTGTCAGCATTCAATTGTTGGCGGTCACTCAACAACAAATGTGGCAACAATTAGTTGTAATCACCTCGTTCCAACACCAACACTTCCTAATACGATCTCACGAATCTCACGTTCCTCCACTGCCGTGATGTCTGCACGTGGCGTTGATTCCACTGAAGAACAACAGCCGCCGGCGCAGCCATTCACGGCAGCAACTGCAAATAGACCAGATTCACCGTCGTTGGTGAAGGTGCGCACCTGGTATACGGTTACCAAACAGGGTGTGTCATGCTAATAATAGTTGACTTTTGTTGATCGATCGATCGATTGAATGATTGTTTCATCATATCGTTGTTATTGTTGCGACGGTTCATCAATTCGGAGAATAAAATTTAATAATAATCAAAATAAACAACATCGGTTCAAAAGAAGAGGCGAATAATTCTGAAACGATTCATAATTAATATGCAAAAATTTGCATTTATTTCCAAAATAAATTGTGTAACTCTTTTTGGAATCTGGTTTAATTTATTCGTCTTCATTCTTCGTTTCGTTCTCGCTTTCGTTTACTTATTCATCGAGTGAAAATTATTGGTTGTTACGGGTATCTAATAGTTGAAATATAATATATATATATATATATATATATATATATATATATATATATATATATATATATATATATATATATATATATATATATATATATATATATATATATATATATATATATATATATATATATATATATATATATATATATATATATATATATATATATATATATATATATATATATATATATATATATATATATATATATATATATATATATATATATATATATATATATATATATATATATATATATATATATATATATATATATATATATATATATATATATATATATATATATATATATATATATATATATATATATATATATATATATATATATATATATATATATATATATATATATATATATATATATATATATATATATATATATATATATATATATATATATATATATATATATATATATATATATATATATATATATATATATATATATATATATATATATATATATATATATATATATATATATATATATATATATATATATATATATATATATATATATATATATATATATATATATATATATATATATATATATATATATATATATATATATATATATATATATATATATATATATATATATATATATATATATATATATATATATATATATATATATATATATATATATATATATATATATATATATATATATATATATATATATATATATATATATATATATATATATATATATATATATATATATATATATATATATATATATATATATATATATATATATATATATATATATATATATATATATATATATATATATATATATATATATATATATATATATATATATATATATATATATATATATATATATATATATATATATATATATATATATATATATATATATATATATATATATATATATATATATATATATATATATATATATATATATATATATATATATATATATATATATATATATATATATATATATATATATATATATATATATATATATATATATATATATATATATATATATATATATATATATATATATATATATATATATATATATATATATATATATATATATATATATATATATATATATATATATATATATATATATATATATATATATATATATATATATATATATATATATTATATATATATATAT
This sequence comes from Physocephala rufipes, assembly GCA_963966595.1. Taxonomy (NCBI): domain Eukaryota; kingdom Metazoa; phylum Arthropoda; class Insecta; order Diptera; family Conopidae; genus Physocephala; species Physocephala rufipes. The sequence continues at coordinate 27,318,822 of OZ016504.1, read as the reverse complement.
ATATATATATATATATATATATATATATATATATATATATATATATATATATATATATATATATATATATATATATATATATATATATATATATATATATATATATATATATATATATATATATATATATATATATATATATATATATATATATATATATATATATATATATATATATATATATATATATATATATATATATATATATATATATATATATATATATATATATATATATATATATATATATATATATATATATATATATATATATATATATATATATATATATATATATATATATATATATATATATATATATATATATATATATATATATATATATATATATATATATACAAATAATAACATGTCACTAATAATCTTCTCCTGATCGCGGTAGACTTTTTAAGAATGTGTGAAGGTGCAAAATATATAAAAATAGAAAACCAAAAACAAATAAACTGAACAATTTGAAATCCTAGAACCGGAACCAATCTATTGATAGAAAAATAAGAATTGTTAAATCGCTCTAAACTGATATCTAGATAATGTTTGTTTTAATGCAAAAAAAGAAGAAAATGTACGAGGAATAGAGAGAATGTGTGTGCGTGCGTTTGTGTGTTTATGCGTACGTGTATTTGTATATGTAATACTAGTGTAGAATATTTGTATATAAAGGATAACAAATCGTTTATGATATATAATAAAATTTGAGAATTTTGAAAATTCGCAGTAAACCCGCACGCAGTACTGTAAGATATTGTGCAGTATTGTTCGCAAAATATTGATTGAAATTTGTATGTCAGAACTGCATGAGTTTTAAAAGAAATTTATTTTAAGTAATCACTTAAAAATTAAGAACAAACGCAAAACTCAACGCAATAACAGTGCAGGCTAGTTAATTAAGTGATTGATTTTATTTCTCTCTTACTGATTTGCCTGATTACTTATTAATTCAACGTAATTTTCTGTTGACTTGTTTAGTCGTCATTACTTTAGTCACGGTTTAGAAGTTCCTCTGTCTCTCATGCAAATCATGAAAACAAACATTTCTTGTATATTCTTACGTTACGACACAGAAAGAGAAAATATATTTTCGAAATAAAATATATAATTTTTTTCGTAATTAATTCATTCGGAACTGCGTAAAACTGCTACGACAAAATTTTCGAATTCTTAGAGGATGACGATTTTCCCCAGCGGAAATTGGCAAGAAATCATTTAGCAGGACTTCTCAAATATGAAGTTCTTCTGGAATTTGAAATCCTTTTCTCTTCCCTCCCCCAACTCCCTTTCGCCGCGTGAATTTGGATAAATTGTAAGTGTAGTCATTTAGATCAATAAAAATATGATATAAAAAGATCTTACACTAAATTCTCGTACGAATGAATCCATAAATGTAAATATATTAATTTGTTTGCATATGTATGTGTATGTGTCTGTACGTAATTAGTGTGTGTATGGATTTTTTACCATATATTTTAAGTAGATTTAAATAAAATGTAGATAAAATTGTTGTTGTTTCTGTGATGATAAATAATATTACGATATATACAATAAATATATTCTTCAAAATAGATTAATTATTTAATTAATTCATTATTTTTAGTATTTATTTTATCTTAATCTAAAATTCAAATTGTAGAAATTGAAATTGTTTTTTATTTTCAAAAATGTGGTTTCGATTTAGTTAAATAAATTATACAATTCATTTATAATTGATATTTTAATTTATAAATAAAAACTTCGATGTAAAATTTCACTGTTTTAATAATTTTGTATTTAGAGATCTTTTGTTATGAGAAAGAATGGTTTTTTCATCAATTCGAACTTTAAATTAGGAAGAATGTGTAAATAAATAAGAAAAACTTCTAAAAATTCTCTTCGATTTTTTTCTCGCACAAATACAGTATTCAACATACAATTCCCAACTTGATTTATAATAAATAAAACATTCCTTATTTATTCCATTACTATCATTCCATTATTATCATTCCTTATTTATTCCATTACTTAATTTCTTTTAATACGTACAAATAAAATTATAAGAAGTTTTTAACTAAATTCTGCCGAGTTTTTTGATGTCTTTTTTAATAAAATATTTCCGGATTTGCAACATTTTGAATTTTATTTTTTCAAAAGTAAATTTATTTTGGGGAATTTTTTTTTTCGGAAATGACTTAAGATAGTATTGATATTTTCATCCTTGAATTAATATTCTATAATATCTTATGCCAAATGAATTCCCGATTTTATATTTACGATTTAATACTAGAACATTTTAATCGTTAGCAAATCTGTAACTTAAAACGTAACATTTCAGTTAATGTTTATGTCCTGCGCGTCGTGAGAAATTTGCAGTTAGCGCACGTTAGCTAATGTTAAAATTCTGTAGACGGCATTTGAAGCCTCTAAACGATGTTGACGTATTCTAGACAATGTTAAAATCATCCAAATGTTATTAAAACTCTGCAAAGAGTGTTAAAATTCTGTAGACGATATTTCCAACTCTATAGTTAAAACTCTTTAGTCGGTGTTGAATGGCACGGTAGTCGGTGTTAAGCTCTGTAGACTTGGTTGAAACTGTGATCTTGCGATCGTTGGTGTTCAAATTCTCTGGAAACTCTATAGAGAACTTTCTGTACTTTTAATCTTATTTAATGAATCCATTGACTTAACTTAATTTGCTTGTTTCTTAATTACTTTGATTTATTTGCAATTTTTAAAGTATACTAACATTTTAGCAGCATTTTCTTAAAATAAAAAATATTTAATAAATTTACTTAACAAACTATCGTTTTCTCTTCTCTTTTTCTTGCTTACGCTTGTCGTATTATCGTTAATCGTTATTTTAAGGACTATATCATTGAACACTTCAGCCAAAAAAAATATATTTATAAATAAATAAAAAAACAATTTTAAACACGAAATCGTCAATAGCACTGCAATAAAATATTAGCAATAAAAAAAGAGTTTCAACAGTGCCAGAACAACTAGGTCATCAGCAATACAGTCAATATTATCGACAACATGAAGACTTACAACACGAGCAACAACCGCCACAACAATTTAGTAGTCAAGATCAGTCATCAAAGACACCAAAATTCAGGAGCACCGCTATAAATGATAACTATTTTCATCATTAATCGATAATTATACATTCATGATTTAGCAGCATAGGCACAAACAACAACGACAACACACACACACAACAGATAATAAACACCAACAATCACAGATAATAGAAATGATTACGCTATCCTTTGTCACATAATCGTCAAAAATACAGCTAACAACAACACATTGACATCAGAAGCAATAACAAAAAATAAAGCAAAAAACAACTTCCCGAACACAAATGAAATATTTCTCTCTCTTCCCTCTCATAGAAAAATCGCGCCACAAACACATTTATATATTTACACATACCACCCATACTACGCAAACACAAACACACATACACAATTTTATCATTGCTTAAATGTTCGGACGCGATTGATAAATATAAATTATCAATTAACATAAGCAATAAAAATGCTTATACATATCTATAGGAAGAATCGCTACATACACGCACACCAACACACATTAATTTCGTGAATTCATACCACCACCAAGTGGAAACATAAACACACACACATAAACACGCACACATATATACGCACATACAAAAGCACACACATCGCTGGAAACATTGGAAGAAAACAACAAAATTAATCGAACGCAACGAGATTATTTTTCAATTATACTCAAAAGCATATAATTTCATTACATAAAAATTAATTTCTCTTTGTGTTGCCGAAAATTTTATGTCTATATGTATTAAAGTATTAAATAAATGACAAAAAAAGCAAGAAATTATTTAATAATTTAGCAAACTTGAATTGTTTATTCTGAATGAAACAAAACTAACGAAAGCTTTACTTAAAAGAATAGAAATTTTTGAAAAATAGAAATACTAAAATAAACACAAAGAAACATTAAAACTACATTTGTTACGAAATAATTAAAAATATTTCTAATTCCAAACAGAAATAGAAAATGTATGCAGAATTAGATTGCCGTCGATTTTTAAAGAAACGATTTATATAATGAAATAGACAAATTATATATGACTTTCGATCGATTTATTAAGTGGAAAATAATAAGAAGGCAAAACACAAAAAAACATAAATGCATGAGAAAAATAACTGTTAAAAACTTATACTATTAATCGCGACTTTAACAAGGATGCGTCAGTGCGAGCTATGATAAAAATTTCTATTTTAAATGGAATTGTCAATAAACTATATTAAAATGAATAGGCGGTATTTATTGCTATTCCTTTCTTTCGAAATTTCCAAATACGAGAGATCGATGATGACACAGTCCCCTTGCGAGTTATGCAAAAGGCCAAGGACAAATAGATATCAACTATATTTATTTTGGATTAAACAAAAATTATATTGCCAAACAAAAATTTGATATTTGTGCTTCTTTGTACGGACTGTCAATGCTTTCTTCAATTGCGAAATATTACAAAACAATATTACAAAACGACTGACGATAGAAAAGTCATGATTTTATTTTCGACTAGTGTTATTTCTTGCAGTATTTCGAAATTTCGAAAAGAAGGAATCGTATTTTACAAAATATTATTGTTTTAATCATAAAAAATTGTTACTATATACGAAATTAAATTCAAAATAATATGTAAAACAAACAACAAAACCGTGAAATGTTTTAAAAGAAAACGATTTCGATGAGAATAATTCAATACTAAAAACATTCTAAACTTATTCGTTACGAACAAAAAAACCAGCTCTAAAGATTTCTTCGCATAAAAGAAAAAAATATCAAAATAAAGAATAATATCAAAATAATAAAACAATAACAAAAGTTTAAATATAAAATACAAATCAAACACACAAAACAGAAAGCGCCTTTTGAAAAAGGATATCTTATTGATTGGTATATTTTTACTATAAAAATATTTCAAAAAAGGAATTAAGGGAGAATTGAATAAAAGACAAAATGATGAAAAACAATTAGAATTTAGAATGAATCTTAAGAGGACCAGTAAAACCAATGATGGGCTTGCATAATGTATACTAAGGATTAGGCCCCGAAAATTCTATAAGTTCGATTAAAAAACAAAATTCGTAAAACAAAATTCCTTGTTTTCAAATTTTATTGAACAGAAAAATATTAACTCATACCAATAATTTTTGTTATATTTATTGAATTTTATAATTGCATTTAATAATTTCAAACATAATTTTGCGTAATTTTTTCTTTTGCTCCCTGTGGCATTACTTACCACAAAAGTGTAGTATTTTATAGGTCTTTTTTACTTCCTTGTACGGAATTCGCAAAATTTCATAACTCTCATTTTGCCAGAAATATGCGCGTTTCCGTAATCCGTAGATCTGTTTTTAAATAATTTCGTCCTGACCAGCGTACTTATGGGTGTGTATATGCGTGCAATTATCTCACGTCGCTCGAAAATTGCGAGTCGTAGAAAGTGAAAATGTAAAGAAGTATTAATGATCGTTTTAACGTGTGGTTGTGCACCAATTTTTTGGTACAATCGAATGTATCGAATTTTAAATATAATTAAAAAACGGCTAGCCATCGTATGTTTGTCTTCTTTTTTGTATTTTCGTTTCCTATAACATCTACGTCTGTGGCTTTGATTGTGGTTATAAACGGTCGTAACAAATTGAAGCTTTTCTTCAGTTTTTGCTTGAAAACCTTTAAAAATGTTTCACTGAACTCGAACAGCCTTTTTCACTTTGTTTTTACCTTTTTATTTTACTTTTAATTTTCTAATTATAGTAGAGCATAAATCCAAACATTTGGAGGGCTTAAGGAAAAACAAATTATTTCTTACAGCTTTGCAAATTTGCAGTCTTCCGGTACTAAGAAGGTTTACTCCAGAAAGTCCCAAAAAAGGTGAATATATATATATATATATATATATATATATATATATATATATATATATATATATATATATATATATATATATATATATATATATATATATATATATATATATATATATATATATATATATATATATATATATATATATATATATATATATATATATATATATATATATATATATATATATATATATATATATATATATATATATATATATATATATATATATATATATATATATATATATATATATATATATATATATATATATATATATATATATATATATATATATATATATATATATATATATATATATATATATATATATATATATATATATATATATATATATATATATATATATATATATATATATATATATATATATATATATATATATATATATATATATATATATATATATATATATATATATATATATATATATATATATATATATATATATATATATATATATATATATATATATATATATATATATATATATATATATATATATATATATATATATATATATATATATATATATATATATATATATATATATATATATATATATATATATATATATATATATATATATATATATATATATATATATATATATATATATATATATATATATATATATATATATATATATATATATAGCAATCTTTTGCCAAATTGAAACAGTTTAAACATAAACGTACCTACTAAATATTTAAACAATAAAATTCTAGTATTTATCTTTAGTAATAGTTGGAAACCTTCTAAAAACAAAAATTTTAGGAAAGAAAAAACAACCGCTAAAAACACAAACACATACCGAAAAGCTTTTAAAAGACACCTACTACAAATGAGTCCAATTTCTGAATTAATTCTAAAATTAAAAAAAATAACCAGTATCAAATAAAAGAGAAATAAATATCTATTCAGTATTTTTATAGTATTACTATTGGATAATTTTAAAACTCAATTGAATTAAACGACTCCAAAACTAATTTCAAACTAATCTAACTAACTTAGACTAAACTCTTAAAATGTTCTTCATGTGACAAATACTTTTTAAAGAAAAAAATATATCAAAATTCCATAAATTGAATTAAGTCAACAGAAAACAAAGATTTGAAAATGAAAATTGGTCAAATTGTTTAATTAGATAAGCTCTTAGGCTCTAATAATGTTCTGGTACCCAGAAGAGTTGGTTTCGTGTTTTGAATTATTGTAGCAACTAAAATAGCTATAAGACTTTCAACAGTTTGATTAAAAACCTATTGCTGTTCTATCGTCTTTAAATTTAAATGTTCATGGAAGAGCAATATCTATGAAAGTGTAAAAATCTTGATCGAAAATCCCATAAGGGATAAACCTTTACCATCAGAGACTCAGTCTGTTAACGGAGTGAAGCTTTTTGGTAAGTTTTTTCGTTTTCTAATTTTTTATCCCTAACTTTTTTGAAAATAAGCACTGATTTTTTTTCTCATATATTGATTGACAGCTAGAAGCAACTGTCAAATCTACTGAATAAACGACAGTTAGTTAGTTATATGCTTGTCTGTAAAAATGATCTAGCTGTCAATTTCGCCCAACGAAATGAATTGACTGTCAAATTTGTTATATGAATTCGTTATTTAGGAAGATTACAACAAAATTTTTGAATATTTTCTAAAAATAAATTTAAAAAATAGTAAAATCTCACATAAAAACTGTAAACATTTTTACGAAATTCCAAATGAAATACATGTGAAAAATACCAATAAGATTAATAAAGCAATTTTAGTGAATCCTCTCTCAATAAAATAAATTCAATTTTGAAGAAAAGATAACTATTTTTTTTCTTAATTTTAATTTTTCTTTATTAAAAAACTTCATATCTCTTGAGAACGAAATACGATCACTATAAATTTTCGAAACTATAGAAGAGAAAAACTGAAAACGAACAAATTTTTATCGGATATAGAAGTAGTTAATTAACTAATTGTAATAATAACTAATTGTTTTGTAAACGATGTATTCGGTGTCTAAAATAATAACTACGAGATGCTACTACGAGTAGAATAATAAGAAGACAAACGAGTAATTAATTAAAGCGAGTAAATGAATTTTTGTGTACGTGTGTATGTAAGTGTTTTTAACTATAAATGAATTTCAACTGATTTTATAAAATCATGTTATAAGAATATATAATAATTATACATAAGAAATGAAAACAAAAATCGAAAATTAAGAATAAGCAAAGTTTTCTTAAAGAAAATTATTTAGTTATTTCAAAAACAATTGCAAATATTTATGTTCACGTACAAGTATATCATAAAATAATGTATGTTTCGTGACAGTGATGAATGCGCAATAAAAAATTGTTGAAATAATAAATGATAAAAATATGATAAACGACTTTTAAAAAATAGTAAATTATAAAAAATTGTTAATTTATACAAAAACTGATACAAATGCTAAAATAATAAGGAAATGACTAAAAAATAGAAAAATAATAAAAAAAGACAAATTGATTGATGCAAGTAAATAAAATTAGCAAATTATAAAAAGAGATTGGTGAGCAAAAAACCATAAAACAAAAAACAAAAAATGATGATTAAACATTATAATGCGTTCAAATAAAAAGAAGATACTACTAAAAGAATTACTCAAAATTTCTTAAACAAATTATACCACGTAGTTCTTGATGGCAGTAAATTATTATGGCATGTCAAAACTTACGTGTATTGTAAAAAGACCCCTCCCTCCTCTCCTCCTAGATCGAATGAAAATAATAGAATGAATAAAAAGAGATTAAAAAATATTCCTTGAATCATAAAAAGTTTGTTTTAATTATATACGAATAATGAATGCAAGAAATGAGAAGTATACAAACACGAGAAGAGACAGCAAAACTTTTAAAAAGATCGAATTTTTTCTTACACATTTCTAAACATTAAGTATATCCTTTTTGTCGATTACGAATGAAAGATAAGATAACATACGATAAGAAGATGAGAGCTAGATGTGATCTTTTTGGACTTCGAATGAGGAATGAAAAGCAATTTCAAAGCAATAGTAAAACTTTAATTAATTTTTTCAATCTGTCCGTAATTTCTGTTTATCCTAATTCTTCTGGAAGTGGCCTGAAAGGGTTCGCAAAGTTGAAAAAACTTATTCACACTCCACAAGATCACTAATTTCTCCTAATTATATAACATACTAGAGTCCATTATCTAATAAGTCATAATAATAATCATTTTATCCTCATTAATTTACTTCCTGCACCCGATTTTTAATTAACGAAAAGTAACCAAAATTCCTTAAAGACAATTCCAATTCATTCAAATATTTGCTACGGAGTCCGTGCCTTTTTCAAACGGCTTGACCATTCCTACTAATACATATTCTCCCTTATTCTGTGATAACTGCTATTAAGTGACCAAAAATGAAATACGTATGAGCATACTGCGGTATTTTATGGCGTTCATCGGACCGACGCATATTTTGTGGTGGTGAGAATAATTAAATCCGTGACCTATTTTCGAAAAAAACAAACAACTACTAACGATGCATGAATGTGTAGGTATGTGTGTGTGTGTGTTTGTTCCCATGTATGTGCGTCGTAATCATTTAATACAATTTATATAATTACTAAAACTGTCAAAGTATTTGCAAAATAATGAACACTTTGGTGATGCGGGAGAGGAGTAATAAAAATATTGCAAACCATTTCCATAACGATTATCATGAATAAATAACGGGCATGACCTTTAACAATACTCTCATTAGGATTACGCTCTCATTATTGAAAAATTTCAATTTACACTAATTTTTAAACTAATACTCGTAATGCTGTAATGCTGTAACGCGAACAGCAATGGACTCCCTCAAATCAAATCATAAAACCTTCCACGATATATTAAAAACCATTAATTCGTAATAAGCGGTAGTATTGTGCACCCCGACACCATTTCGTTAGATGGGGTCGAACATACGGTAATGACTTTGCATAGGCATGACAAAATATGTGTGTGTATGTGTGTTTGTGTCTGAATGTGCATGCGCTTGGGTATAAATGAGGTTGAATTTAATTTTGGAGAGTTGTGTGTTGGTCCGACTGGTTGAATTCTGCCACAGTCATAAATATGCAGTACAATATATTTACTTCATATGCAACGATTCAAAAGCTGGCACCCTTTCCGGTTGTATTCAATTATTTCGTGACAATATTGTCACTAAATTGCGGATGCTTCTTCTTCTGTAGCTGTCATCGTTTGATTTGTATTATTTGCCAAATGCTTTTGAACAGATAAACCCCCAAAACGCTCTCTACTCCTGATACTCGTACTACGTTCCCTTTTCCACCACGTTGCCAAATATGAGACCGCATGTACTCCGACATATATATTTTATAATGTTGACAGAGCTTGAAGATATGCTAATCGAAAATTGAATTTGAAATATTTATTTGGTGAAAATACTCTTACTTGATATTTATTTGAAATTAGATTCTTCATAAATTAAAAACTGACGGGAATCAATTTTTATCAACATAAAAAATATGTTTGGCTCTTCTTGTTAATCAATCGTTTTGGTTATAATGATTTCAAATTGTTTTTTCTCGAGGGATCTGCAATTGGAGACCCATTGGAGACCCATTTTGAGAGCCATGCCGATCATTTGCAAAACTGATTCAGATACTTGATGATGTGGTTCATCTGAAATACCTGTAATAGTTGGAAGCATCATCATCAGCTACTGCAAAATGTCCTTAATAGTGTGTTAGAAGTTTCGGATATCAGAGATACACCTCGCTCTCATTTAGAGATAAATCCAATAAATATCAACCACATGATAGTCTGGAATCATTCGATAAGGTTAAATTAAAAAAATTCTTTGATATTTTGAGTGACTGAATTGACTGAGTTTCTATACGTGAAATGTTGCTCAAGCGCAACGAAATCAAATCGAAATAATTTTTTAACGAATCATTAAAGCAATGTAAAATTGATGAAAATTGAGAATATCAAACGAAAGACGTTTACAAACGACTTGGAAGCCTATATTGGCGGTCTTATTGAGTGTTTAGTGAGTTTAGGTGGAATTGTCAATTATTAGCTATTGATTGACTAACAGTTCTTTTCAATATGGAAAAATTGTTGGGTCAGAGACGTATTAACCAAAATAACCGCGAAGACTTATTACATGATCTCATATATAACGCAATATGTCAGAATTGCCGAAGAGAGAAAGTAATCTTACAAAAAAAACTCGTTGAAAAGTATTGAATGATGTTTTTAAGGAAATTTTTAAAAACAAACGTCAAGAAGTTTCTCTAAGAAGAAGGGTCTCTAAGTTTTAGGTTTTGAGCTTTTTTCTAAAATTTCGTAAGACATGAATTGTTAGCAAAGGCAAAGCGAACGATAAAAATTAAGAAACGCGAAAAACACCGCCATAAATCTTAGAGATATGTCCCGGACGACAAATATTACATAAAATATATGCATATACTCCTTAGAGAAAGCAGGCATTATTCGCCCGCAGCAAACTTCAACTTTAGCTGTATTTTTTTCAAACAAAACCCCAACCGAATGGAAAAAATGTTGAATACATTTTTTTTTCCATTCACAGACTTTACAAGAAAAGGAAAAATTCTCTCCCTGACACGGCTCATCTACGAGGAATATACGAGGAAACTTTGTCAACACTATCGTCTCACTAATTCCACAAACAAACTCAAGAAGGTGACTTCTCCACAAAGGGGAGGGGGGGTCGACCTTTAACGAATTCATAACAAAGTTATTTTTTGTTGTTTGTTTGTTTTGCCCAAGAAGAGCGAAGAAAAAACCTTTTTGTGTCACAGCCATCACGACTGTTGTCACCAAAAAACACGAATGACGGAAGCGTATACAAGAAAAGAAGAAATGAAAGCGAACTTTGAATTAAAATTGTTTGGCAAAACTTGTCGGCTTTTATTGTATTATAAAGCGGTTTGAAAAGTTTCGGTTATGGCGGGGTTTTCTTTTAAATTGCATTTTGTTTTTTTTATCATAAAAGATGATGTTTTTATCGCTCGGAATTTCTTGAATGAAAAAATTCTATCGTTAGGATTTATTTTTTAATACGTCTAATTAAGTCGCATAAATTGAATTTTCTAAAAAAACTACTTTGGAAAATAAAGTTTAAAGGAATTTTATTATTATTGCATTAAAACGATTTTATAATTTCCATCGATTTTTCCTGAATGTCTCATATTTCTCTTCCTCCTCTCGATATTATTAAACGAAATTTAAAAATAAAAATTGCTACTACAATTGCTGCAACATTTTTACTCGTAACCATTCCAGTCGGCTTTGGGTTGTTCTAACCCTTTTCATATAAATGTTGCTACAGCTTTTCCAAGCTCGCTCCTAGTGATTATTTTACCATTTAATGCCAAGCTGTGAGCACTTCCTGAACTCTGATCAGGTCCTACTCATTGCATTCATGCACACAGTGGGCTAATCAGACGTTTCAGTTTCTGAAAAAATGCAATTTTTTTCGAAAAAAGAGTAGCCCTTTTGTATTAATTTTACTTTAAAAAAACTGTATTTTTCTTTTTCCTTTTTTTTGTTTTTGTTTTTCATAATCCCGTTTGTCACAAGTGCATTCTTTGATACCATTTAAAGCATTAACGGGATTCAAAAGCTGTTAAAGAGAAACCAAAAAAAAACATCAACATTTTTATACTCGTTTTAGCTTTCAATGCGTATTATCGTTTTTCTTACAACAATTACGAGAACTAGTGAGTATTTAACTCTTGTTGTTTTAACACTTACAACGACACATGTTGTTTTTCCTTTACTTGCCATTTTTTGCTTCATAAATTTAATAAAATTAGGTCAATTAAAAATCTAAGGAAAAAAATTGATTTTGTATATCTTCCGGAATCATTGGGAGTCATCGGAAGATGTGGGGGGAGGATGGAGTGGTTTGATGCGGAATTAAAAATGGCAAAAAATATTTTAAAGGGCGAGTAAAAATTGCATTCTATCAAAAAAATTTCAATTTTTTTAAAAAGAATAATAATTTTGTCATTTCGACGAAAAGTCAGCTCAATTTTTTATTATAGTCTTCACTTTGTATTTAGTGCTCTTTATTTCATATAAAAATTATATTAATTCGATATATTATATATATATATATATATATATATATATATATATATAAAAACTTTACTCGTATTTTTCATAATACTTTTGAAAAACTCATAAAAATTTATTACACGATTATAAGTAAAAATAATAGCTGCTAATGATAATGCTTTCGAGCGATTATAGACAAGCGTTCGTACTGTAATGCACATCTGTTGCAACATTGGCTGCAGCAATCGTCAGTGCAATTATCACGTACATACCTGTCAATTCACAGATTTTTATCATCATCATCCTCTTCCTCTTATCGGGATTATCGTTATCATCACCATCAATTGCTTCCTAGAATTCTTTCTATTTTCAATGCCCGATGGTGCCGAATGGTCATTACAATAATCTCCATGATGTCGGTGATGCCATTCGTTTAATCGTGTAACTGCTGTGAGCAAATTAACAAGGCACATCGTTCTTTCAAGCATTCGTTGTCCTACCATCAATTTCAATAGAATGACGTGAAGGTGTCGGACGCGTTTCCGTCTGTTAAAAGGCAATCTTCTCGACCATTCAAAAACGGTTTACTGCTACGAAATGACGGCTGGCAGAGCTTAAGATGGAAATTGTTTCCCATTCATTTCATTGTTAATTTTTTTTTTGTTCAAATTTTTTCCAATGGCATTTAGTGATTTCTTGTGATGTTGTTCGTGTCGCGGTTGTTTGTTGGTTGGTTGATTTTTCTCGATTCATCACCGGCACTCAGATACAATCAGAAATTTTATCAAAATATGAGATACTATCAAATTTATGTATTCGAGATTTAATAATTCTATCAAAATCTTGTAAATATTCTTCGCCGAAAGAACATTTTCCCGTTTACGATTTTCACCACAGACACGTTTTACGGTCATAACTTTTTGTGACCATCCTTTTAATATTCGTTTACACCGTGGAATGCTTATAATGAAATCTGATGCACTAAATTTAACTAAGATCTTAATTACTCGTAAGCAAGTCAATTCTGCTGTAAATCCTCTTCTACGACTTTATGAGAATCGAGAATAATCTCATTAACCCTTAAGCTGATCTACCGGGGCTATGCGAGTGAGAATGGTTCACGCTTTTCAACTTTTAAGACAAACAACTTTGGCCGACGACGACAGTCTAACAGCAATGCTAGCAACAGCTCAAAGTCAGCAACACCAACAACAACAAGATTAATGAAAACCACACTAATGGGGTTAACAAAAATGTCGCTGTCATTTAATTATGAATTCTTAGACGTGTCACTGTGTGAGAGTTTGCTGAATATATTTCAATTTATTCGCGATGTTTAATTCGTAGCGATGTCCTTTTGATGATGAAGGATTAAACGAATAGAAGAATTTCTCGCGAATTTATTCAGTTTATTTGAAAATTATATTTAAAGATTTTAAGCTGTTTTAAGCTGTTTTTATAACCAAATTAAATTCTCCCACCAATTTAAAAACCAACAAATAAATGGAATATATTACGATGTATAAAAGATATGAATGTTTTCTTACAAAAGAATTTATTTTACATTCGACCGCATCAAAACGGAGCAATTAGGATATTTTTGTAAAATCAATCAATCGATTTCTAAAACAAAACAATCACACAAACAGAATTCTAAAATAACAGAAAAATGCTGAAAGAGATTTGGTATTTTTTCATACTAATGCATCAAATTCAAGAAAAATGTCAACAAATCATTCGAGAAAACATGACAAGAATTTTTGCCCGAAAAATAAATCCATAAACGCAGTAGTGGTAATCCGTTCTATTGAAATAACTGCTACTCTAAATAGCAGTGGCTCTCTCTTCTAATTCAAGTTCCGTCAACCAAACGGGATGATACTCTAAAACTATGCATGCTTTACACACGTCCGTGTGGTGTGCGTGTATATGTAAAATGAATGATTCGCTTGAACACGAATGACAGTGACAGTGACAATGACGACGACAGTACCGACAGTTGCAATATATCATAGTAGTCGTAGGAGGGCACGTATTCATCGAAACAAGCAACTATACCGTTACTGCACGACAAAATTGAGTGCATGGTAAATGTTTTGCTTGCTCATGTTGCTGCCTCTGGCTGCTCGTGCTACCCAATATTAAAAGTCCTGCATTTAGATTGTCGGCACGCATCGACAGACCGTCTGTTGCCACAAATCGTGCTTCTGGATGTTCCTCATGGAGGTGAAGCAACATTAAAGTCCGCTAAAAGTACGGACTCGGATAAACATTCAAATGTCGCCGCCGTCTCTCTGCTCGGGTCAAGGAAACCGCAGTTGAATTACGTAAACGATTAACAAACACAAACACACACACACATATGCACACATATGCAAATACACACCCATCCGTAAACCGTTCTCAAATCGACCATAAAGCAAAGCGCATATATGGTTTTCTTTACTTTTTTATAAAATTAGAGCAATTTTAAAAGGAATGGTTAAGCTCCGTTCAGTTATTTCGGTTATTTCGGCTCTAGTGGTTTTGAATGTGATGCCAGTTTTCCTAAAAATCTCGCTCTAAGGTTTTAAATTACTTTTAAAATTCAATTTTTTGTAAAAACTTTTATTTCTAACTCTTCAAAATGATAAAGCTGATTTCGCAGGCCCTTACCACATAAAATAAAACCATTTTTAACTTACATAAGAATAACGCTCTGAATTATTATAGATAAATAATGAAAGATACATAATTATTTAGGAGTATCGATCAATCCTTTTTTTATGTTTATTTTTCACTTTAGTTTTCTGTTTGCAGCACATTAAAAGGGGCGTATAGAATACTATGGAAGAGTATATATACATACATACTACCACACGAAATTATTCCCTGCATTAATTTAACCCTATGCGTACGTCTGGGAAAAATTCCCAACTATGATGTATGATACATGATGTCGTACTATGATATATGCCAGGAATAGACAAAGGCATTTAGAACTAAATAATTAATTAAATAAAAAATTAAGTTATTAATTATTTTTTATTTAATTAATCATTTAGTTTTATACTATTTCAATTTATTTATAGTATAAAATAGTATAAAATATAAAGTACGGTTTGCCCACATTGATAATTTATCTCAAAGGTATTACTATTGCTAGACCGAGATAAACACAAACAATATTTTATATAATACAAATTTGAATTTTTTTGTGGCAAACTATTCAGTTTCAATTTTCTTAAAAACTATTCACAAAAGCTTAATTAAAATTTTAAAATCAGATAAATGCAATCAAATTAAATAAATTCAAATAAATTTTTTGAAAATAATAACAGAGATATATTTTGTAATTTTACAGTCGTAACCATCCTATTTTTGAATTTTTTTTTTCTTTGGACTCAAATTCTGTTTGTCTAAATTATTACCAATTGCTCACTAGAATTCCTTCTTTTTTACTAAACTGTAATAAACTGTAATATCTATGCATTTCATTTAACTGCGCGATTGATATTTTTCAATATTTACGTTCATTAAAATAATTTTATTGAGTAAATAAATCCCAAATAGATCAAAAACAACGATGCAATTTTCTTTAAAGCAAATATTTCTAAATTTAGAGGCCAAACCGAACATATTTCACCACAGCTGATTTTAGTTTTATTGTTGGTTTGTCTTTATGGTTTTTTTAACATTTTTGGAAATTTTAATTTTGTCGTTAACATTTATTGCAATTGCATATCTCCTTCTCTATCATGATGTATCTCTTTCTCGTTCACTCCTTCCCTCTGAAACAACATTGCTAGGATCCAATTTAACTTTTTGAAAACATTAAAAAGGATTCACCGCAAAGTGTATCCTTGCCTGCCATCTGGTCACTCACTCGCATACACATTCGTCACTCTATTTGACAATTGAAATAATAAAAACTGCCCGGACTGCGATGAATTTGGTAATGCATATGAAGAGGACTGCCCCGGAAGTACAACGTTTCGAAACTTTCAGTTTATAGTCGTTTCAAAAGTTTGATATTTTATCAACTATCCATTTGATATTTTTCAAATAAGGCGTAGCAAAGAAAAGGATTTATTCGAGCCTTTGCAATTCAAAAGGGATCATATCAAAATTTGACTTTTCTAATTATCATATTTAATAAAAGGCGGTCTAATTTTAACCCTCGCTAAAATAAAAAGTGGCGTTTATTGTTGCAAAAGGTCGTTACATAGACTAATTATATTCCTTGGCAGATTTTAATCGAAATTATTTACGTATTTTTTTAAAAAACACACTAGTTTTTATTATGTATCAATTAGATTTACATAGATATTTATATTATTTCAGCAGGAAATTATTTCTTTATTTCAAATCGTGAATTATCGACTTAGGTCCCTTCGAGTTTCAACGGTTATTCACCAAAAGAAAAAAAAATTAGAAATATTACCCAAACGTTGATTGCATTTATTTTAACCTAAGAAGCAATTAAAATTTTGAAATTAAATTTAAAATTTTTATATATTATATATAATTCCCTCTCCTAAAATAAATGCATGCAGAAGCAAAATATGTAAAAATAATGATCCTTGTTTTTCACATCCTTCGCTTTTGTTTATTTAGAAGACATAATCTAGCTAAAAAACTTTTTATAAGCGATGGATAGCCTTCAACCAAAAAGGAAATAAATAGCAAAGTCAGGTAGTCGTTTTAACTAGTAATTATTATAACGGGTAGACCTTTATCATCGCTAATAAATTTAACTGCAATTGTATACCTGTTTCAATCACTTGTTAAATGGACGTGTCAAAACATGTTCGAAATTATTATGAAGAAACCTTAATCAAACGGCAAATTATCAAATTCCAGAACGGTATAAAAGTGTACCGACACAATCAAGCCTCAGTCAGTTTTAAAACGGGTTTCAACACAAAATCACTGTGATTTACAAGATTGAAAACATTTCTATGAAATATTTCGACTAATATTAAAAACAAATTTTAACTCGCGATCAAACGAACTATTAAATTCAAAACCGACAATCTTCATAACAGAATGCAATATAATTTCAATTCCGATTTTCGTGAGGGCAGTTTGTTGTTTCCACAAATTCCTTATACTAATTTCGATTTTCATATCAATGGTTTACATAATCAAATCGAACAATTTGTGAATCAAGAAGTGCAACGTATTCAAAAAATATGTCTCGACGAAGAAGAACAATATGTAGAACAAATGCTCCAACAGCATCCAGTCGTTATCGATCGCCGCACGCAAACACCTCGCAGTAGCAGTTCCGATGAAACTTCGGCGGGTCGTGACCAAATCGCTCAACAACGTGCCGAGTCCTGTAGACGCTCGAGAATCAATAATAAAATCAAACAAGCTAAAATAAAATTCCGGCACAAGTACATCACCAACAAATTGTCTCAAAGCGTTGCCAATTTGGAGTGTTTACGAGAGATTATTGCCCAGACGGAATCTCAATTGTTACTAAATGGCTGTGATCAGGCAATGTTGAGGAATTTACGAGACATTTTTGGTGTGAACAAGAAATCATTCAATAAGAATTGAATAAATTTAAACTGCAATACACTTGTTTATAGTTTACACTTGTATAGTTTAATCTAAGATTCAATAAGTTATATATTTTAATTTAAGTTATATATTTTATGAACCAATACCAATATATTACTGAGAGTTATAAGTAAATAGAAAAGGAAAATGTAATAAAATTTCCAGTATAAATCACCGGATTATCGGACTACAAAGATACCTTTTTTACTTTTTTCAATTTTTTATTATTCTTTCCATCCGTCCGAATAGAATCATTCAATTATCCGAAATTTCCGTCGAATAAAAACGCTGACTATTATGTGAAAATACCAGATATTTTAATAAAACCATAATGTCTCCCTTTAAAAAACTACTAATCATCAATTTATAGTATGCTTACAAAAATTAAATCGATTATAACAATTTGTTTTATCCCGAACATCCTCTGCATCCACAATGAACACATTCCACAACTCGTCCTTCTTCTAATTTAGATTTCGGTACTCGGCAGATACAATTCGTTCCGAAATTTGTATCTCTAGTTTGTATACATCGCAAGCAACAAAGATTTTCATAACCAGATTTCTTCCATTTCGCTATAAGATTCCCATCTGCAATTTTCTCCTTGAGGCAATATTCATACAATTCCCTGCTTATTGCTTTGCGCCGATAAAATAGATCATAGATATAGCGCGATTTCTGATGATGTATTTTGAAGATGGGCCACAATGACTCCGTAATACGTTTACCCTCATGAGGTTCTGTCTCAGCTGAAACGCGAAGTGGAAAATATAATGAATTGATAAGCTAACAGTATTCCTTTTTACCTTCACGCATCTTCTGTTCAAGCTCTTCCAAAGTCGGTTCAATCAATTCCCAACCATCCGGTGGAGGTTTCCTGCTTCGACGAACTTTGGGCATTACTATATAGATGCTGATAATTTTTTTACGAACCTAAGTACACCAGAATATTACGCGCGAAATCTCAACACGGAACTAGAAACAAAACATGATAATGTGCCGATTTTAAAATCTTTTCTCATTTACTATCTCATAAAAACACCATACAAACGAAATTGCGGGAATGCATGTACCATTTTAAAACGTCAGTCACTCAACTGACGTTGGCTGTAAATGATAATGAATGAAGTATTGCCAGGATGAAGCAAATCAATCTACACAAATTGCTTTCAATAATTCTATTACAATGCACTTGCAAAGCACTCTATCTAACATCATGTCTCCACTTCTGATAAACTGCTCTTCGATTAGTCGCAACTCAAACAATAGCTCTTTCTCTATTATGAAGTTGTCATTATAATATTTTTGTGAACTGCCATATGCTTGTTTGAAATTTTGATATATTGTTGACGTTTCTTGCACGTCAATTGAATATTTGTTTCGCTTTAGCTTTGTAACGCTGGGAATTAGTGTTAGTTAATCTGTGGCAGATTATAAACTGTTTAGTAATAAAGAAAAATGGGTGTAGGTTAGGAAGTCATCCGAGTAATCTACGGTGGAGACATAGTATAATATTCTTCAAATACACATATTTCTAAGAATGATTACCTCAAATAGTTTTAATAAGTTTTACCCGAAATATGTTTTTATTTTAAAATCTGCTTTTTCTATTTAGTTATTTGTTCCAGTTGTATGCTTTTTTACAATTCAGTTTCCCAAGCACATCTCCAATGTCCGCTTGTGTTTCAATGTGCGAAGTACTTCTTCAATGTCCCATTTAAGCCGCACACATCTACATTTTCATCAAGTATACTTTAATTGACCGAATTTAAATTCGGCTTTTATTAGCGAATCATATGAAGTTGTGCTTTCTGAACATTTCGTTGGCAAACAAAACTATTTATTTGTTAACTACAACAACAATCAACATAATGAATTGTCTTTCTCAGTATAAGAATAGATAAATTAGAGAGAAATGGGAATATGCTGCAGGAGGTATTATCAAAGTTTTTGGGTGACCACTTCGACTATATTGAGCTTCAATATTGCACTCAATATTGTGTGCAGTCGTCACTTTAGCTATGGTATTGAACTATATATTTTTGAGGATATATGTATCCTCAAACAGATCAATCATGCCATGACTTATTTAAACAAATATATCCTGCAATGGATTTAGAACTGGAATCGTGTATTGAATTTAGGAATAACGTACCAATATTTCATTACGTAAAAATTAATTGCGCGTAATTTTGTATTCTCTGTATTCATATATAATTCGAAAAAACTATGTAAATATAACGTTCTGTATTCTAGTGAAGTTGGCTGAAATATGAAATATGTGTTCCAAGATTTGAATTTTGTCTTATCGAAACAATGCTTTAGGCTCATTCCCTAGGTTAATTCTTCTAGTGTGCATCCCTGGCTAATCATTCTCTATTTAGTAGTAGTTGGCAAGTCAGATATTGTTAACTTTGTTGTTGCTCTCATTATATCTCTGGTTTGACAGAATACGTATAAACTGGAGGAGGTTCCACTTTGCGTTTTGTGCGAATTTCTAATGAAGACGGTAGAAAGTGTGATTAAGGAATTATACCTGGTTTAATTAAATAACAACTTGGCCCAAAACCTGTTTAAGCTAATAATTGAGTGTTATGAATATAATTGAAATTAAAACTATGTTGCAGAGTTAATAGAACGAATGTGAACCTGAGTGTATGAGGTATTAATACGGATACGGATATACCGATGTATCAGGTACACTCGATGAGATATCAGAAAGAACTCCATTAATAATAAAGTATATCTTGTGTACAATCTTAACATTGTACAATGAAATAATTACTCAATTATTTATTTGATGATCAAGTAAAATGACAAACCTGCTTACTAATTCATGTCCTTGCATTTTTATCATTAAATTTATAAGTATAGCCAGTAGCGTAGATAACCGGGGAAAGTGTCCGGTTCTGGCTATGCAACTGAAAATGCGACTCACTTTAATGAGAAATAAGTAGTACATGGCAGTAGATTAATGTGATGGTATCTTTGATGGAGCATTCAATCGCGCATTATTTTGATACAGCACAGCAAGGGGACTCACTTGTGCTAACTACGTGACTGCTATAGTTTCACATAAACACACAAACACGTATGTACAAAAACACTTAACTGCGTTTTCATTCATGGTTTTGTGCCATAGTAGGGTTTACTGTTGATGCTTATGAAGTAAACAATGATTAAAAATATTAAATAAAATAGTTACAGTTCCAAAAGCAGTAGAAACTATAACTTATCGGAATGTACACAATGTACAATCATTGCGAAATGAAGGTTTGATGCGTAGAACAAATTAATGCATTGCAAAATTATGTGACAAATACACGAATGTAGCGTAAGCAGAATTAAATCTGACTGATTGTATAAAGATTGTTGGCCCTCAAAGAATTAGGGGTGTCAATAAACAGTTTCGAGCTACAAAAATAAAGTTGTCAATATTCAAATATTCAAAATATAAATTTCAATAATTCCTTCCAAAGTCAATTGGATTAAATAATTAATAGTTAACTAATTAATATTAAGTGTAAAATATTTGAATACAATGTAATATTACGGACCATCTCACAAAAGAAAAGCTCACAATATTCTGTTTAATTAAAATAATCTTAAAAAAAACTACTTGAACAATATTTTATTCTTATCAATTCACAAAAAATTTCTATGGAATGCATTTTTAATATGATACTAATTTATGAATGACATACGAAATTACTGAAAGCCTTCTCATGCTGAAAATTGAGGACAATAAATACGAGATTTAAAATATCTGCTGCGCATTCTGTTTTTAACATGTTTTTAACAAATACATTTAATACTTTGTTCAAATCAAATATAATTCTTAAACCAAATTCGACGTGGGTGTTTAGATTATGATTTAATTTGCAATGTCATCCCGTTCTGGATTCTCGGAAGTTAGTTTAAATTTTAAACTTTAAAATTTATTTCAAAGTTTGTTTCGACATTTTGAAAGGACCCAAAATGCCTTTTTTCTTGTCTTTGGCTTGTTAGTTTAATTAGGCATATATTGCCGGAAAGTTAGTTTAAAATCCGTTTCAAAATTTGACCCGAACGGGATTGAAAGCAGTCTGGAAAACTAACTTTAATGAAATAGTTTAAACTATGAATTGCCGAAAACTTTTGTTGTCCTCCCCAATCCACCAAGGTCGCCTCAGGCGTTTTTCATCCCTACACATTTGGCGATTAAATTCTTTACGTAAAATAATTTTTAATTCCAGATCTCGTTTCCTTGCTAGCAGAGTGTAATACTAATTTTTCTGTTGAAAACAAAAAAATCCGGTTAGCGATTAAAACCTACATGCTTATTTTTCGGGAACAACCACATTTCACTTCGCTTTCATATTTACTATTGCATACAAAACCATTTTATCAGTGTGCTCTGCTGCAACTCCTTTTATGGATAACATACGCTACGCTGTATCGCGATAATCTTCCAGTTTGCCTTAATTCTGCTTAACTTCATTATTTGAATTTCATTACATTTTACAAAATTCCAAGTTTAAATGGAGTATGCTCATGCTTCGCATTTTCTGCTTATCTTTTTAGCAACGCTGCTTCGTGGCATTGTAATACTAGAGGGGAAATATAATAAAAGTCGTAGGAAATCGCAAATCCAACAACAACGCTATGGATCCAACCACGGAGGGTGAAGGTAATCTCTTAGAGATTATGGACTTGGCCCGCACCCTGCGCCAGGAGCAACTTTTTATCCAACACGAACAAGCATCATTTGCTAATCTTATCGAAACCTTGTCCTCTAATTCCTCAGCAATAACGAAAGTACGCATTAATCGCTTTGAAAGCAGCGAACTTATTAATCACTTTTATTATACCCTACACCCGAAATTGTATACGGAAGCTCAAATGAATATAGCTTGCTTTGTAGTTCCGTCGGTAACGCATTAAAAGAGGCGTGATAGCTATAGGGAAGCATATATATACTTACTCGAAGTCACTTGAGTACGATTTAACGATATCCGTCCGTTTGTCTATCTGTCTATGTGTCTGTCTATGGAAATCGTGATTACAACTGAACACGCCCTCCCAATTTATAGTACAGTTTCGAAGACAACAATTCATGATCGAGATAACAGTGTTGGGGATTGTCATGCCACAAAAAATTGGCATACACCGCCCACTGATTATTAGGATCCAACTATAAGTTTATGATGCGGGTGTAGGGTGTATGAGCTTCGGCCAGGCTTAAGTTAACGTTCCTACTTGTTTCTTATTTAGCTTGGATATATTTGCGCTCAACAACGCCAAAATTTGAACAATTTAATAATATCTCGCCCAGGGGCAGGCCCCGTTTCTTGCTGTCGTCGGGCAAGTAATCTTGAGAATGCAAAATTTGTTGACGCAAAAAAAGTCATGGACTATGAAGTAAGTTCTTTCGTCCTTTTAATATTCAAAAACTACGAAATGTCTATGTGTGTGTGTTTTATTTCCTTAAGCATGTAATTCTTTATGAGGAGCTCTTCAGCCATTTATATCGTTCTCCGTACTTACTTGCGCTGTCGCTTTCAACCGCAGACCGTATACCAGGTATAACACCACAGCATATCTCCTCAATAATCCACACAATTACGGCGGGTCTTTATGGCAATGCCATTATTACAAAAGATATCGAAATGTTATTGAAACTTTTGCGCGAACTTATTGAGATTCAAATCGTTGTTAATGAGAATCCACGCCGACTTCTGCGAGCACATTCATCCGCTTTTGCGCGTCTCTATCAGCGTCTTAATGAATCGATGTTCTCAGCAAAAATTTTTCTGACATCTGCCCTATTCGAGCCCATAATGAAAGTGTTGATCGATAACGATATTATGTTGGATGTGGATCCAAACAAAGTTATACAAAATCTCCCTCTAAAGGAACGTTTGAAAAGGTAATTATTTCTTATTGTATTTAACTCGATCCAATTCGCTTACAAAGAGACTAAAAAGTTTCCGATAGACAAAGCTAAAAACAATCAACAATCAATTATTTTTTTCAGATTTGGTGAAGAATCCTCGAATAATTACCATGAGAAGATAAAACAATTTCATACTAATTGTATTTTCAAATTGCACTCTTTGGCAAATGCATTCGTGGAGAGTTTAACTTGTAGCTGGTCTTTGTTTCCATCGACGCTGCGTTGGCTCGTTCAGACTATGTACCATCATTTGAAACAGGCGCGATTTGCTGATAAAACCATTAATGAAATTATCACGGACATGGTGTTCACTCATTTTATATGTCCGGCTATTGTTAGTCCTGATATATTAGGCATAATCGATGCACCCATATCCGAACAAGTGCGCTTTAATCTCATTCAAATTGGACAAATCATACAAATGCTCGCCTTGGCTAAACATGATGAGATTGATTCCAAATTTGCTGAAGTCTATGCTAAGTTCGATAACAATTTGGTAACGGAACTCCTAGATATGTTGTTAGTTAGCCGATCTGGTGAAGATGTGGTGGCAATTCTGTCGCAACAAAGTGATTTCGAACGATCTCATTTACTGAGCACGCAAAGCGAGTTAAATTACTTGGTCGATTTCTTTCAAACTCTTCTGGCCAGTGATGAATATGACATACCACGCGAAGACCGCAATAAATTAGACAAAATCCTTAGCCACTTGCCTGCAGATTCAAATAATATCGATGTGGGTCGTGGTGGTGGTGGCAGCAGTAACACAAATTCACCTTCGCATAGCAGAGAACGTTCCAAACAGGGCCTCATCAATTTGGGCAAGGCTACAAAGAGTAAAATTGCAAAAAGTATTAGTTTCAGTGCTACGACTGTAGGCTCTCAGGCAAGCACGCCTGGAGGCGCCCAAGGATGTGTGAATGCGACCGTCAATGGACATCATGTTGGCGCACCAGGTACTTAAACAGAATCGAAATATTTCTGCAAATCTACTAATCCTTTCTCTATCTTGTGTAATTTCTAGCTGCAGCTAATTTTACGGATGGTAGCCACATAACTCACAGCTCGTTAGCTTCAAATGCTTCTTGTAATTCCATTAGCCTTTCGCCAACCCGTTCATTAAACTCAGATTGCAACACAAATGAGCCGATACTTATTTTTAATATCTATAATAGCGACGAAAATAAACTCCAACCGCTAACTGAGGAAGAGTTTCTTAAAATGAATAGCATCGGGCAAGAAATGACCAATGGGGCAGCCGAACTTGGAGGTGACGTTGAGAGTTGCAACATGGACAACAACAATGATAAGTCTTCTGTGGTTTTCGACGGCATCGATAATATGAGTGATGACGTACTGCGGCCATTGCATGCAAAGCAAACACGTTTCTCTATTTCCCATGATGATGCTTCCATAGGAAACTCAGATATTCTGGAGGCTGTCAGTGAAGCTCCATCCAATCATTCTGTTACGAGCTCTCTCGAATTAGAAGAGAACGATCAGAATGATAATCTTTCCGATATGGTTTCCGCTAACGTTTCTGGCCGGGGTACTCCAAATATATCTGGTCGTGATACCCCATCATCACAGGTCACGGACGGAGAATCAGTACACAATGCCCTGCCAACACCACAAATGCAAAAGCTTCTCTCAAAGGCCCGATCCGACATCGAGGACAAATTCTGTAAATTTGAAATCAAGAAACAAATTGAAGGCGACGAGACGGTTTCAATTTTGTCAGATACTTGGTCCACAGATGTCCTCGCTAGCGATTCCGAAACGTTTGATGCAAATGAGCGTGAACGTGAACGTGATAGAAATTTTTCCACACCGCTTATACCGTCTTCCGTAGTGTTGCCGGGTGATAATAATTACGACGTTCTAGCTGGTTCAGGCTCAGGTCGGGCAGCCTATATTGATGCTGGAGATCAGCATTCGGAATCAAATTGGAGCACCGATGTTTTAGTAAGTGATTCGGAGAAGCCAGTCGAAACGGATGCAGATGACATCCTTAATCTGACAAGCAGATCAGACTTGACCGATGTAGATGTTCACTCTGAAACTCGAAGAGAAATGCCGTCTGCAAATCCTGATGTATCGATTGAAGAACAAAGTGATTTTGCCGCTCGAAGCGATCGCCCTGGGGATAACGCACTGAAGAGTACACGAAATAACAGCGCTTACAATACGATCAATTATATTAGCCCCAATGCATCTGCGGATGGTCCCACACATGATGATAACCATGGGGCGGATAGCCCTGGAGACGATAGTGATCGATCCCAAGAGGATTCTGCGTTTTTCGATGCCGTAAATTCATACGAAGACACTGCGACAGCGTCGAATGATGCGGGTGGTACAAAAATTGCATCAGCTCCACCGCAAAACTATGAGCGTCTTTTTTCTCTGGCACGCAGCTCAGTGCGTACTACCAATCAAATTACCGGGGAAAACAGCTTCCAGCAAAATTATAAAAGTACGCGATGTAACAGAGATAAAATGCATGTCGCGTATCTAGCGACTATGCCACATATAAACCGTCAGACATCTGCTGAAAGTAGCATTTCCAATAAAAGTATCATTCTTGAGGATCCGAATGATACAAAACCCAAAACTGCAATTTGTGACGATCTTAAAGCAAAACCAAATAAACATCTCAGATGTGATAACGAGAGCAAAGATTTAATTGATTTTAGCGATAATGGTGAGGACGGAGAAGCGCCACAAAGGATTGATGGCGAAGATTGTGCACCGACTGCCACAATCACAAATACAGCTAACGAAGAAAATTGTGTTCTTCGTCGCAGCGTGTCTATGGAGCAGAGATCAGCGGTATTCGATGGACGCCGAAACGGTATTTTACCTGTAAAAGGCCCGACGAATTCGACACCAGCTGCTTCTCGTAGACATCAAAGTCTCAACTATGAGAACCATGAAATAATCATTAAAAGCGTTCCAAAACGGGTCTCCATGTTGCCAAACCTTAAGAATTATACGCCAGATACTGATGATTTTAAAAGTGAACATCGTAAGAAGCAACAAAATGAAGAAATGCTTCTTGTTGCGAAAACAGAGCAGCTGCAATTGAATGACGCTACTCGGGAAGCGACCTCTACGGTAACAACCACAATTGCAGCGGACGTCAGTCCGCTTGGGATTGGCCAGAAAGCGAAATCAACTGGTGCCATTCCAAAAAGTATAAGCTTCGATGCTACTGCTGATAAAAGTTCTGATAATAACACGTCCCCACGTCTCTCATTATCGCATCGGTTACATTTGGACTCTTATAATAGTCATTCTATTCATCATAATTCCACAAATAGATCTGGAATTTTCAATAAACTTAAGCAGGGCTTCTTTAAAAATCGTCGCAGCAATAAGCCCGGACGCCATCATAGCCCAAACATATCGGAAGAATATCTAAATCCAATTCATAACATGCGAACCTCCTTAAAAAACAACGCAGGCATAAATGCGGCAATTGAAGGAATTAGCGGTATATCGACAATGGAACCCGGATCTACAGGGCGTAGCAGAAATATAGCTGCCACATTCTGTGATATAAATGAGGACATACTCGCGAAATATCGTCGCAAAGTAAGCACATCAAGTGAAGCAACAAATTCCGATTCGGTAGGAAATACTTGTGCCCGTAAACCCGCCGAAATAGAGAACAACAGGTTAGTTGCTTCCTTCCTTCCTCCCTTTAGACATTTCTTCGATATTCCACTTCTAATAACGAACGCTATTTAGGACCGGTGGTGCAACTTATAATGACAAAGCCATTTTATTCAATAATATCAAGAAGAAAATACGAACCGTACTCTCGAGGACGGATTTACATACAGCCGATTTCAGACATACAACCGTACGTAGCAAACACTTCTCTTAATTTTGTACTTTCTTTCTTAATAATTCTCTGATTTTTTGGGCATCCATACAGTGCTCCAAAGCCTCTCCGCTGCTTACGTATCTACAAATACAATCTGCTCAAGCCATGAATATGCAAAATTTTCATCAAATTTCGTATGTGTCTGAAGCAATACGATGTCTTTCGTCATTGGAACCTCAACAGCACCAACAACTTCTCGAAGAATTACAGACAGATATTGAGAAGCGCCAAAATTATTTGCAGTATTTAATGCGACACCGTCAAAATTTGCTGCTAATTATGGAAAACATCGAACAATTCGAATCCCGTTTACGCAGCGAAAGTTCGACATGCAATCGCCATTTGATGGCCATCTGTATGCGTTTATTCCTGGAGAAACGGGAATCGAAAACTGTAAACTTTCAGGAAGAATTCCAACGATTGACGGTTTCTGATGATAAGATTGATTTTATTGAGGAATTTATGGATGGTCTTATCGAGGAGTTATTGGGAACTGATGGTTTCCTTCATGGCATTGCATCGACCGAATGGCAGCTTCACGAAGCACGTGATTCAATAGAAAGAATTTTATTGCAACGAATGTATCAACAAGTCATGTTTCCAAATGATGATGCTGATTTGTTGCGTGACAGGTGAATATTACATATCTTTTCATTATCTTCTATCATAGATTAATAAATTGTTTCACCACAGTGTACTCTCCGAACATATTGCTAAACTGCAGAAAATCATTCATCCCTTCCATCCAGCTCTCAATATTCCGCAAGAGTATTTGCCGGAGGCTCCTTGGGTATTTGCACAACAACAAATCTCATACATTTCAGCTTACAATACACCTCGTGAGAAACTTCAATGCGTTATCAGGTACTTTTATGCTCTCGTCGTCATTATGATTTATATATATAAGCTTAATCCAAATCTTTTTGTTTCCAATATGAATAATCTAATTTACTTCAAAAATCTTGTTAGATGTATATCCAGCATAATGAGTCTATTACACATGTCTAGCGGTCGCGTACCAGCCGCGGATGATTTGCTACCAGTATTAATCTATGTTGTTATCATGGTAAAGTTCAGACATGGTAACTTATTTTTATATATATGTATTATCGCATATTTCTTTCCATACGTAGGCAAATCCTCCTTATTTGCTGTCGACTGTCGAATATATCACATGCTTTATCGGTGATAAATTGGCCGGTGAAGAACAATTCCATTGGACGCTTTTCGAATCGGTTGTAAAATTTATTAAGACGATGGATTACTTGGATTAATTTTAAAAATTATTTTAATTATCATATTCTGCATACATACATAAAGTACTTTATTGTTATAAGGATAGCCGCTTAATTTGGAATTGTATAAAGTCAACCTTCTTATAAATCGTTCATTAACTTTATAAAAACCACTTTATAAATGAGAAATTAATATACCCTATTTGGCCGCTCTGAAAGACGGATTCTAGACAACCATTTCAATAGAAATAATCGAATACATTAAATAAATTTCAGAATTAGAATGATTAGAATGTGTTAATGATGACAATGACTATATCACTAACTACCACATAACTATTTACTCACTGACGTGAAGGCTTCATTTATGATTTATCCCTTCTAATTTCTGTCATAAATAAAATAGCATTGGTTTACGTTTATTATATTTTTGAATGATCATTTTTTTTGTTGCAAATCATATTTTAGAATTCTCCTTTTGTTCGCTCAAGAATCACTTCTAAAGTGGTGTTCCTTTCGCAATACCCGACTCTAATTTGGACGTCGAAAGATAAAGTTAATATTACAGATTTTATGATTGTTCTTTTGAGTTCACGAAATTAATATAAGATATAATGGCAATACATATCTTTGTTTACCTTTTAAAATGATACGACGAAAAAGCTGTTTCTTTTAAAAAATCTATTCGTAATTCGAGTTTTATAAACTCTACATGAAGATTGGGCTGGTATAAACCTGCACTGTATATGACCATGTATAAACTAGTCATAAAACAATTGCGACCATACAAAAATTTGAAAAAAATATATTATTTGTTGCAGGTGTGGAGGGAGAGAAACTGAAAGGAAAAATAAACTTAATTTTGAAGAAAGAACCATATTGAGAAATTATTACTATACCTAACTTGGTGCTGGGGTAACGAGCAGTAGGTAATATAGTAGCGTTTGTGATACTATTGCGAATTTGCCATTTTACGATGTTCCACACATTGGTCATTCTTACGGGAACTTACATAAAAGAGAGCGTTGCCAGGCAGGCGTAATTCAAGATTTAGGAATGAAATGTTTGAATATCGGCGGTGTAAGAATTAATAGACGTGAGCTAAAGTTTATGCGTGCCTGTTACTACAGCATTAAGGCGATTAGCAAGAGGATATAAAAGGGAACTTTGGATATTAAAAGAAAACGTATTGCTGAAATCAATCGTTGAAAGGTAAATCTAGAAGTTTAAAAAATTGCCGAAATTGGAAGAAAAATCTAAAAATATTAAAATTAAAAATAAAAGGTGAATCCGTAGTCAACGAGAACCAGGAGCGAAGAATTATTGCATCACCCTTGACGAAAAACGGAGAGGTGAACGAGTGACGGTACAAATAGCGTATGCCCTAGTTCACGAAAAAGTGGAAACAACTCATAAGAGAAATTTAAGATTGTTGATAAAAAGGGGTTAGTGCGTACGTGAAGACAGCCAACGTTGTAGAGGGGGCATCACCGTTGGTCGGAGTATGCCGGAGGACCCGGTTACTTGGCAACCGGTTGGAGAGTGGACCGAAGCATTAGCTGCGCCGTCAACCCGCCGACGATAATAATATTGTGCGAGTGGATGTCGGTATCATTGTAATATTTCGTATTTTCTTTTTTTATAAATATTATTGTCTAATTTTAAGCGCAGTTTATTTTTGTTGTTTTATTTTGTTTCTACATGCCGTTAATTTCATGCTTAAATTTGCAACGCAATAATTTTCGTCGATATCAAACCTTTTCTACGTGTGAAAGGGTCATCCGGGGTTGACATTGGTTAATGAAGAGGGAGGGGGAATTATATTAGAAACAAGAAGGGTACATATATAGGCCGCTTTTTTATTCCCCTTATTAAGGAACTCCTTCATAGTGACGGATGATTGATCTAAAGTCATTGCTTTTTTTAACATTTATTCGAATTGGTCATATGAGTGACGGTGGCTACTGTCCGGTGAAATTTGAATTCATTTTGAAATTTATCAAATTATGTAACGTTTGATCCATAGTGTATTTATTGTAATATCATCGTGTGCTCACCTTGTGCATTAGTATTGATGAAATTAAATATTTTTTTATATATTATCTTGTACATCATGAAATTTTAGTTTTTTCTTCCTTTGGGTACATGGGGGGTTGGTCAGCGGTGGTCCAGTAAGTATATCGTGGAAAGTTGAAGCGAGGATGGTTTTTTTGAGGACATTTTGAAATTTGTTTTTTTTTTTTTTTTATTATTGTTGTAGCCCAAACCGTTCCTGGCAGGGTTGAGAACCGCCCGGGAGAACGAATGAGCTAGCTGAGGGAGAGCCAGGACGGTACATCAACGGGTCACAAAACATATTCAAGAAATAGTGGATAATGTTGATTTGGTTGGGATTAATATAACGGTATAGAAAGGTTGACTGTATGCTATCAACGAATGTTTATATGTGTAATCCCTGAAATTGTAATTTTTTATTAACAAATATCCAAGGGTAGAAAAGGCTCATAATAAAAAAGTCATGTAAATATAATAATATAATTTTCGCAATCTAAAAACAATATTATTGGTCTGCAATTGGTATTATAACCAAACTGATAACGGTTATAAAGAACTTTCCTTTAAAAGTTTATTAAATTCCTAGTTTTGTTGATTTTCTTTTCCTTATTTATACGTTCTTAGAGAAATTCCTATGGATCGATTTATATTAAAAACAAAATTCAAATTAAATATTGGAAACACGCACTTCTTTGATATTTCCTTCGAAATATGACCATCAAGTGGTAAGGGCATTTTGAATTCTAACCCCATTCAAGAAAATAATTTTGATGTGGGTCGAAAAAAACTCATATTTATTATGGTTGTAAAGGCACAGTAACTATACAACGTAAATGCACATAAGAGTGATTTGTTGTTTCTAATAAAACTTTATTCCTCCCTTTCTTCCTTAACTCGTTCCCATTCGTCTTTTCCTTCTTTATGGTTGTTTTGTGTAATACAATTTATTGGGACTATTTAACTTGATAATACCCATTAATGATTATGTTTACAATTGCTGACCATCTTATGTAAAATCCTTAATGCTAAATTCACATATTAATTTCATATTTTGAAAAATCTGCACTGCTTCCATTCATCAAATATGAATTAATATACATTTGTGTCAAGACCTTAACACCGTTTTGTTGTAAAAATTCGTAGTCAGGTTTTGTTAACGGTACCTTTTTGACATCAACAAAACAGTGAGTAGCGCGACGAGCATCGGCGTAATTCCTATAGGGTGGTTGAGCTTCAATTATTTCACCCTTTCCTGCTTTAATAACATTTTTTAGGGCAGCCAAGTTTCGATCCGGTATGCGTAAAATTGCCCGAAAACTACTGAAAGCCCCAACGCTTTCGTTACTCGGTTGTGAGTCAATTGAATTCAATTGTTTGCGCCAACGATGTGCTGCTGATGCAATCACGAGCTCGTCCTGTGTTATTATAGGATTATTGCAAGCTTTATTGTTACCCCACTCGAATAATTCTTCATCGACAAAAATGCCTCTGGCACAACACTCTGCGATATATTTAAGGCTTAGAATCCATTTGCCAGAGGAAATGCAGCCAAGCATCTTTTCACCACGATTTGGCCGTTCGCATAAGAAATGAGTACATTCAGGATCAAAATTTACAAGATTCTCACTAACCTAAAAAGAAACGGTTTGATTTTATTTTCTAAGAATTCACTAACTCATGTAATCAATTAAATACCTCTCCTCCTAAGGAAATGATTTTAGAAATTAAATCAGCACGTGTCTCCTCCTCACTGCATGAAATACTGAAACGAGGTGTCCCTTTATATTGCATGCTGCGTACGGATAATTTATTTCGCTCTACATGAAATTCAGCCGGATCACGCCAAACGACCATATCATCAGTACCAGCACCAAACTGTTCCGACTCGAAGGGTTGCACGTATTGAGCTTCAGTTTCCATGTTTTTCTCACCACATTTGGATGCAGTCTCAGCACCTGTGCCACTGGATCGTTGCCGTAGGCTCTGGCGACGTGATTGGCAATTTTTCAGGTAATCCGTGATTTGTTTTAGTTCGGGCGAAGAAGCTGCAATCGATTGTTCTTTAGCATTTGTTGAGACGGAGTTTGATTTTGTCTCAATCGAAGTCTCTTCGAAACTGATTTTATCAAAATTAATCGTTGATTTGCTTCCCATATAGGCATGTTGGCCAAGCCCTTTCTCAGTGGCTAGACTACTATCTTTGTTACTAGAATTTGGTGTCTGAGTTCCCGGAACAAGTGTGTCCGAAGGGCTTAAATTCTGAGGGGTTTTGCTTTCAGCAAAAATCTGACGCGGGAGAGAACTGCCACTCCGAAATGGCGTACTTTGGTCCTTTGATTTGCGCACTTGGTTTTCTTCTGAGGAACAGATTTTCTCTTGCCGATTCTGTTGCTCCCAATCTTCATCACTGCTGATCAAAAGCCCCATGGCTTCACAAGTGGCACGTATGATCCGTTTTCGAATTTCTTCAATGGGAGTATCCGGTTTCATTTTCTTGGTTGGTAATCGCCAGCGACGTTCAAATTCATCTGCCATACGTTTCTCAAATTCGGGTGTGGTGCAGAAATCAGGTATACCTTTTGGTGTGGGTATCTTACGATTTATAGGTGTGCAAGCCTGTCTACGTATACGCTCCAACTCCGGAGTTTGATTATTACGCATTTCTGTAATAATTTCACGCAAACACTCTCTCTCGGCTTCATTCTCAATCTCATTTAGAATATTTTCCATTATATCAAAGTTATGGGTGGGACGCCCAACACTATTTGGCGGTGTATGAGGCGAAGTAGGCGAAGAATTCGCATTAGCTAAAGGACTGCCAGTATTACGCGCATAACCCATTAACTCAGATACTCGTTTGTTACGTAGAGGAGTAAACGCAGTGATATCGGAAGATACTGCTGCAGTGGGAGTGCTAACTTTATGTTGGTCAGTCTGGGTAGAAAGGAAATTGATAAGAAAAGTATGATTTATTCCAACAAAGCTGGAAGCTGTTAATCAAACAACGGTAGTTTATTTATGTTCGCGTAATTAAAAATTTAAACAATAAATTAATACACGTGTGGGAAGGATAGGGGAATGAAGTTCAAAGGCAGAAGAAGAGGTCATTTGCGGGCAAGGTATAAGAACCTAATAAATACAAAAAAATATTCTCCTAAAACTTACTTTATTTTCCAATACATCGATCTGCATTGGTTGGCGATCTTGATTGCTCGGTGTGACGGAAGTCTCTACGGGTTCAACATTAACGTTGCGCTCTTTTAGTGCCGGTGAAATGGGAAAATCTTCTACACTTTCACCGACTATATAGTTTTTATACGGTAACTTTTTACCCTCAACAGCGCAATGGACCAACCACTCGGAGACCACAACGGGATACCGCCACTTCAATGCCCCCTGGTATTTAGAACCTTCCGGTGAGGGGCAGATCAGTAATGGCTTTTCCTTCTTAACAAATGTTTTGTTAACTTTGGCCCCTAACAATTGCGCCAATGAATCAATAAAATCGCGCTCCAGTCCGGTATAGACCGAAATAACAATAGTCATTCCTCTAAGAGGTATCGCATCAGCTGTATGTGGAATGTGCTTGTGATAGTATTCAATTGGCATCAACTTATTTTGTTTCATGCAGGTTTCCTATGGTTAAAATAAGTTTTGAAAAATGCTACATACAAGAGATCGGGTCCTTATCATGTCTTCTCACGTATCTTACCACATATAACTCTGTAACAATATGCCGCGCTTTTACAGGCAATTTGGACTCGTCCACAGTGCACTCGAATGAGACAACCACATAATCAACCGGATCTCGGAATGTTTCCACAACTACATTCCCCTGAGCTGCCTCACACTCATTTATCATTTGCGAATAAAACTCCTCTGGAAAGTGAGCCTTATCAATATAAACTGACAACCCTCGAAAAAAGTCCAGGTGCTCATAATCGATTGTACTCATTCCAGTATTTGCCATCTCAGTGGGATTCTTTTCGATTGCGGGTGGTGGTGGTGGGTTGGAGTCGGAGGACGATATAGGTGCTACCTGTGTAGATAAAGATACCTGCGTTGATGGTGCGGGTGGAGGCATTATTATAGGTTCATGATCCTTTGAATAATGAGCAATTATATTCTGCTCATCATTCTTTAGATTTAAATCTTCTGGTATTGGCGATGAACTAGATCCTCTGTTTCTTTGTGTTGTATTCGGGTTAGAACCAAAAAGTTTCTTTTTAACGGGAAGTTCGGGTTGCTTGAAACTGTGGTTCATAGAGCGCAAAGTTCTTTTGCTCGAAGGCGATGGTATATCCGGTTCTTGTGAAGTCGGCAAAGCGACCCTATGAACTACTTCACTTGCTGGTTGCTTTAAATTAATGCTTTCTAATAACCATGACAGTCGCACAATATTGACCGCTTAAGTAAAAATTTATTACATTTAGAAATAGCATTTCGATCAATCTTACTAAAACCCTACCTGATAATGTGCCATCCTTTTTCCATGCTTTGAACTCTGCATCATCCAACTTGCCCACAATAATATGTGTAATCTTTTCATTAACGACATCGTACCGTGTTGCGCCCCCAACATTCAATATTTTATTCAACTTCTCCTTTTCCTCTGCAAGAAACCCGCTTAAGAAAATGCAACAGCCATCCAGAAAAGTACCAGCCTTTTTAGCTTGTTTCGGACAAATTTCATCGTAAATCTGTTTATAGTTGGCGTCCGCGATTGTCTTCTTCACTACTGCACGCTGCAAATTTGTTTGCGGACGCGACTCGTTCATGAGGTATATTGTGTCACTTATGGTAACATCAGCTCTGGGTTGCTTCGACCCTACTGCACTAATTTGAGATATATCAGACAGCTGCGTCTGGTCGGTAGATGTAAAATCCGCTATGCTTTGATCGGTCCGAGTGGGTGTTGAGACTTTCAAAGCTTTGACTTGATACGATTTTGTAGGCAGAGCAAAACCCTTCTCTACACTATCAAAAATCCATTCCGGAGTTAATATTTCTTTTTTATATCGTACTGCTGCTTCATATTTTTCCGAATTAGTTTTATTCTTTTCAGTTATGACGATGTCTACCAGCTGAGATCGAAAAGCGCGGTGATAGGTACCACCATTTTCATTAACACATCGCATTACCTATCAGTACAACATAAATATTACACTGCGAATATGTTCCCTTAATTACTCCTTACCTCATTTCTTTTGTCGACATCTAAGCCAGTACAAGTTATATTCGTCCCAAAAAATATCGGTAATCGATATGTGTTGAATTCTTCGTCAGTTGCATTGACATCTTCCACACAGCTCTTCTCCCAAACACGTTGAACCCAATCAACATGCATTACTGGTATGCCATTTAGAGTGGCATGCTCGTACTTAGTTGATTTAATAGTGTTCGATATTAAATGGGTTATAGAACGGCCGAAATTGTGAAAGTAGTGTCCTCCCATCCATTGAATTCGTATACGCAAACGCTCTTTCGCTTGGGGGGTAACACCAGAGGCTGATATTTGTAAATTTCGCATGGCTGTTGTGAATACCGGGCTCGTACCGAGGGGTATTGGCTCGCATTTTAGCAAGCAGCTGCATAAGCACCGCGGGCCGATGATTAAAGATTTTGTTAGCTGTAATTGGTCGAAAAATTCACCATCAAATTTGTCAAATACGAAAACGTCCTTTTTGGATAAACGGCCTGATGCTATTAAGGGAAAACCTTCATCGGCAGGAATTTGCCTAATGTGGTCATCTGGTACATGATTGTGAAGTAAGGACAGCGCAGTTTTCATTTGTTCATCATCTTTTGATATTTCGTCGGCTTCCACACTCACAAAATATACATTAATTGTATCATCAAAACTCATCACCACAAATTCGCAAATTTTATATTAACTGCAATTCCCGCGTCAATTATTTGCCAGCCTAGAAGCTGTCACTTTCTAATTGGTACGAACTTATGAAACTGACGAAACAAGGTCGCTCAGAAGTATTTAAAACTCGCTAACAAAACTGAACGAATTATGAACGAACTGAATTTCTCTTAAAGAGGAATTACAAAATAAAGTTACGTTAATCAGATTTTTCAATCATATTACAAATTATAACAAATTTAACAGTTATTAAAATTATTTATTAAGTATTTTATTAAATATTTTTAGTACTAGGATAAACTTTTGTCGCAAATGAGGAATTCTTACGTAAACGAAAATTTTGTAGAAATGAGGAATTGCTGCTGAGTAATAAACCACGAATATAATACTATCTCACAAAATTTAGGTGCTTATTCTAAGAGACGAGGAAACTATTTAGCGTTGAACGTTAACGAGTCACAAACGATGAAAAAGGGTAATCTAAGAGACGAGGTGTTTACCTCGTTTTGCTCTTACGTCTCGTTTATGGTGGCTAATATATTTACAGTGTTGGAAGGTACAAATTTTGTAATACTCAATATGGTGAATAAACAAAAATTGAAATCAGTTGTTTTTCTTCACGAAATTCTTAAAATAAACATAGCTACAATATAAAATAAACTGTGCAAGATATTAATATAATAACATTTCAGCATTCTTTCGTAAATTTTCTCAATTTTCAGTCAAAAGAATGCACCAATTTTATTAACGAGAGCCACTTTCCAACACTGTAAACAAACCTTGTGGGTTCTGACAATTTGCACAAAAAATTCGCGGTAATTTGCAAATGGATGCGCGGATGATTTTCTATGCTCTCGCGTTTATTTTTTCTATTCCCTGTTCCAGATTATTTCTGTTACAATATATTAAATACATTTCATGAAATTCATCGAATAAAAATTAAATATTAAATATTGTTTAAATACTGCTTTCACATGTTTACATGTTTTGCAATCCAATTACATTCAAATTAAACTAAATTAAATTCATTCATTTCCAAGTCTCTGTTTTCATTAAAAATAGTACAAATAAAAATTAAAATTAAATCTTCCTAAAAATCTTCTAATTTTATATGGAGACGACAAGTCAATAGCACTCGTCTTTTTTTAGCAGAAAAAACCTTCTTTCGCGTCTCGACTCGTCTCTTAGATTACCAAAAAGACGAGGAAAAAAGACGTAACAAGCGAGTTGAATAACGACTCGTCTCTTGGATTACCAAAAGACGAGTTTTTTGATTAGCAGCTGTTTTTCAGTACAAACATTTGCTCGTCTCGTCTCGACTCGTCTATATTAGAATAAGGGTGTTAATCAATGAGATTTATTTCTATTTTTTCTTTTAAAGTCCACTTATAAATTATTCAAAGTGAATTTGATGAAATAGCTTTTGAAGCTATGGTTTGAAATGTCAACTTCGTATAATTGACCTCAACTCTTTAGATTTACTTTTAATTTTATAATTTTAATTTTCTAAGGTCTTAATACAATCTTATTCTCAACTGAAATTCCCGGTTTTTTCGATACCTGGGAACTCTAATGGTTTGAACAGCAAGAGGAATAAAAATAATAACAAAAGACGTAAGCGTAATTGAATTAAAATTTATGCTATAAACACAACCTCGCGACAGTTGTCGCGTCGACAAATCAAAACTCTGCTGGCGCTGAAGTTAGCAGAGAACATGTCTGTAATTTCAATACAATTTTATTAATTTCTAATGTCATTTAAAATAAACAAACGGAGAAAAGAAGAACAAGACGAGCGACAACAAAAAAAGTAGAACATTTTCTACTACTGTCGTTGTCGTACGCGTCAGCAGCGCGACAGTTTTATTTTTTCTCAATTCCCATAAGACTCCATGTATTTTTGACAAGTCGCGGCGGTGTACGACATCTTGTCGCGAGGTTGTGTTTATAGCATTAAACTTAAGAACTGAAATTGATAAAATATTAATTTAATTAATAACTTCCGTTAATTTATTTTTAAAAAATTGATATTTTGCGAATATAACGAAAACTAACCAACGGTAGCTCGCTTCTTTTTACTCGGTGAAGACGACTCTGTTACATGAACCAGTTAACGCTAATTGAGTTGAAGATAACTGGAGTTGGTATAAGCTACTATAAGACATAAGAGACAT
Organism: Physocephala rufipes; assembly: GCA_963966595.1. NCBI lineage: Eukaryota > Metazoa > Arthropoda > Insecta > Diptera > Conopidae > Physocephala > Physocephala rufipes. The sequence continues at coordinate 27,279,066 of OZ016504.1, read as the reverse complement.
GGTATAAGCTACTAATTGAATGAATTGAAAATGAATGAATGAATGAATTGAATGAATCATTGAATAATGGAGTGAATCATTCATGAATCATGATTCATGAATCATTAAATGAATCATGATTCATTAATGATTCATTGAATGAATCATGATTCATTAATGATTCATTGAATGAATCATGATTCATGAATCATTGAGTGAATCATGAATCAGTGAGTGATTCATGAATCAGTGAGTGATTCATGAATCATTGAATCAATGATTCATTCAATGATTCATGAATCATGATTCATCATTGAATCATTGAGTGAATCATCCAATGATTCATGAATAATGATTCAATGATTCATGATTCAATGATTCATGAAGCATGATTCAATGATTCATGATTCATTCCATGATTCATGAATCATGATTCGTGAATTATTGAACCATGGAATGAATCATGATTCATGAATATTCAATTAATAAATCAATGAATAAATCAATGAATAAATCAATGAATAAATCAATGAGTAAATCAGTGAATAAATCAATGAATAAATCAATGAATGAATCAATGAATAAATCAATGAATGAATCAATGAATGAATCAATGAATGAATTGATAAATCTATGAATAAATCAAAGAATAAATCAATGATAAATCAATGAATAAATCAATGAATAAATCAGTGAATAAATCAATGAATAAATCAATGAAAAAATCAACGGATTAATCAATTAGTAAATTAATTAATAAATCAATGAATAAATCGATGAATAAATCAATGAATAAATCAATGAATAAATCAATGAATAAATCCTTTGATCTATTCATTGATTTATTCATTGATTCATTCAGTGGTTTATTCATTGATTCATTCACTGATTCACTCATTGATTCATTCATTGATCCATTCACTGACTCATTTATTGATTCATTAATTGATTCATTCATTGATTTATTCAAATGTAAATCAATGAATATATAAATCAATATAAATCAATGTACAAATCAATGAATGAACAAATGAACAAATAAATGAATAAATCAATGAATAAATCAATGAATAAATCAATGAATGAATCAATGAATGAATTGATAAATCAATGAATAAATCAATGAATAAATCAATGATAAATCAATGAATAAATCAATGAATAAATCAGAGAATAAATCAATTAATAAATCAATGAATGAACAAATGAACAAATCAATGAATAAATCAATAAATAAAGGAACGAATAAATCAACGAATAAATCAGTGAAAACATCAATGAATAAATCAATGAATGAATCAATGAATGAATCAATAAATGAATCAGTGAATAAATCAATGAATGAATCAATGAATGAATCAGTGAATGAATCAATGAATAAATCAATGAATAAATCAATGAATAAATCAATGAATAAATCAATGAATAAATCAATGAACAAATCAATGAATAAATCAATGAATAAATCAATGAGTAAACCAAAGGATAAATCAATGAATAAATCAATGAATACATCAATGAATAAATCAATGAATAATATCATTGATTTATTCATTGATTTATTCATAGATTTATTCATTGATTTGTTCATTTGTTCATTCATTGATTTATTCATTGATTTATTCATTGATTTATTCATTGATTTGTTCTCTGATTTATTCATTGCTTTATTCATTAATTTATTCATTGTTTTTATTCATTGATTTCTGCATTTGTTCTTTCATTGATTTATTCATTGATTTATTCATTGATTTATTCGTTGATTTATAAATTCATTCATTGATTCATTCATTGATTCATTCATTGATTTATTCATTGATTTATTCATTGATTCATTCCCCGATTCATTCCTTGATTCATTCATTGATCCATTCACGGACTCATTTATTGATTCATTCATTGATTCATTCATTGATTTATTCATTGATTTATTCACTGATTTATTCATTGACTTATTCATTGATTTATTCATTGATGTATTCATTGAATATTCATGAATCATTGAATGAATCATTCATGAATCATGATTCATTCAATGATTCTTGAATCATGATTCATTCAGTGATTCATGAATATTCATGAATCATTGAATCATGATTCATGAATCACTGAATGAATCATGATTCATGAACCATGATTCATGAATCATTGAATGAATCATGATTCATGAATCATTGAATGAATCATTGAATCATGATTCATGAATAATTATTTATGAATCATAATTCATTCAATGATTCATGAATCACGATCCATTCAATGATTCATTCAACGATTCACGAACCACGATCCATTCAATGATTCATTCAATGATTCATGAATTCATGAATTTATTCCTTGATTCATTTATTGATTTATTCATTGATTTATTCATTGATTCATTCACTGATTCACTCATTGATTCATTCATTGATTCATTCACTGATTCATTCAGTGATTCGTTCATTGATTTATTCATTGATTAATGAATCATGATTCATTCAATGATTCATGAATCATGATTCAATGATTCATTAATCATGTTTCAATGATTCATTCAATGATTCATGAATCATGATTCATTCCATGATTCATGAATGATGATTCAATGATTCATTCAATGATTCATGAATCATGATTCAATGATTCATGAATATTCATAAATCATTGAATGAATCATGATTCAAGAATCATTGAATGAATCATGATTCATGAATGATTCACTCAATGATTCATGAATATTCAATGAATAAATCAATGAATAAATCAATTAATAAATCAATGATATTATTCATTGATTTATTCATTGATGTATTCATTGATTTATTCATTGATTTATCCTTTGATTTACTCATTGATTTATTCATTGATTTATTCATTGATTTGTTCATTGATTTATTCATTGATTTATTTATTGATTTATTCATTGATTTATTTATTGATTCATTCACTGATTCATTCATTGATTCATTCATTGATTTATTCACTGATTCATTTATTGATTCATTCATTGATTCATTGATTGATTTATCCATTGATTCATTCACTGATTCATTCATTGATTCATTCATTGATTTATTCACTGATTCATTTATTGATTCATTCATTGATTCATTCATTGATTCATTCATTGATTTATTCATTGATTTATTCACTGATTTATTCATTGATTTATTCATGGGTTTATTTATTGATTTATTCATTGATTTGATCATTTGTTCATTCATTGATTTATTCATTGATTTATTCACTGATTTATTCATTGATTTATCATTGATTTACCATTGATTTATTCTTTGATTTATTCATAGATTTATCAATTCATTCATTGATTCATTCATTGATTTATTCATTGATTCATTCATTGATTTATTCATTGATTTATTCACTGATTTATTCATTGATTTATTCATTGATTTATTCATTGATTTATCAATTGCTTCTTTCCATGATTCATGAATCATGATTCAATGATTCACGAATCATGATTTATTCATTTATTTATTCATTGATTTATTGATTTATTCATTCATTTATTCATTGATTTGTTCATTTGTACATTCATTGATTTATTCATTGATTTGATCATTGATTCATGAATCATTTATTCATGAATATTCATGAATCATTGAATCATGATTCATGAATCATTGAATGAATCATTGAATCATCATTCATGAATCATGGAATGAATCGTGATTCATGAACCATTGAATGAATCATTGAATCATGATTCATGAATCATTGAGTGAATCATGATTCATTAATCATTGAATGAATCATTAAATCATGATTCATGAATCATTGAATGAATCATGATTCATTAATCAATGAATAAATCAATGAATGAATCAGTGAATGAATCAATGAATGAATCAATCAGTGAATCAGTGGATGAATCAATGAATAAATCAATGAATAAATCAATAAATAAATCAATGAATAAATTCATGAATTCATGAATCATTGAATGAATCATTGAATGGATCGTGATTCGTGAATCATTGTATGAATCATTTAATGAATTGTGAATTATGAATCATTGAATGAATTATGATTCATAAATAATTATTCATGAATCATGATTCAATGATTCATTCAATGATTCATGAATCATGATTCATTCAATGATTCATGAATCATGGTTCATGAATCATGATTCATTCCATGATTCATGAATAATGATTCAATGATTCATTCAGTGATTCATGAATCATGATTCAATGATTCATGAATATTCATGAATCATTGAATGAATCATGATTCAAGAATCATTGAATGAATCATGATTCATGAATGATTCACTCAATGATTCACGAATATTCAATGAATAAATCAATGAATAAATCAATGAATAAATCAATGAATAAATCAGTGAATAAATCAATGAATAAATCAATGAATGAATCAATGAATGAATCAATAAATGAGTCCGTGAATGGATCTATGAATGAATCAATGAGTGAATCAGAGAATGAATCACTGAATAAATCAATGAATAAATCAATGAATGAATCAATGAAAAAATTAAAGAATAAAGCAATGAATAAATCAGTTAACAAATCAATGAATAAATCAATGAATAAATCAATGAATGAATCAGTGAATGAATTGATAAATCAATGAATAAATCAATGAATAAATCAATGAATAAATCAATGAATGAACAAATGAACAAATCAATGAATAAATCAATGAATAAATCAACGAATAAATCAATGAATAAATCAATGAATAAATCAATGAAAAAATTAAAGAATAAAGCAATGAATAAATCAGTGAACAAATCAATGAATAAATCTATGAATAAATCAATGAATGAATCAGTGAATGAATTGATAAATCAATGAATAAATCAATGAATAAATCAATGAATAAATCAATGAATGAACAAATGAACAAATCAATGAATAAATCAATGAATAAATCAACGAATAAATCAATGAATAAATCAATGAATAAATCAATGATATTATTCATTGATTTATTCATTGATGTATTCATTAATTTATCCATTGATTTATCCTTTGATTTACTCATTGATTTATTCATTGATTTATTCATTGATTTGTTCATTGATTTATTCATTGATTTATTCATTGATTTATTCATTGATTTATTCATTGATTCATTCACTGATTCATTCATTGATTCATTCATTGATTTATTCACTGATTCATTTATGGATTCATTCACTGATTCATTCATTGATTTATTCATTGATTTATTCACTGATTTATTCGTTGATTTATTCATTGGTTTATTTATTGATTTATTCGTTGATTTGTTTATTTGTTCATTCATTGATTTAATCATTGATTTATTCTCTGATTTATTCATTGATTTATTAATTGATTTATCATTGATTTATTCTTTGATTTATTCATTGATTTATCAATTCATTCATTGATTCATTCATTGATTCATTCATTGATTTATTCATTGATTTATTCATTGATTTATTCAGTGATTTATTCATTGATTTATTCATTTATTTGTTCAATTGTTCATTCATTGATTTGTACATTGATTTATTCATTGATTTATTCATTTAATTGTTCATTTGTTCATTCATTGATTTATTCATTGATTTATTCATTGATTTATATTGATTTATATATTCATTGATTTACATTTGAATAAATCAATGAATGAATCAATGAATTAATCAATAAATGAGTCAGTGAATGGATCAATGAATGAATTAATGAGTGAATCAGTGAATGAATCAATGAATAAACCACTGAATGAATCAATGAATAAATCAATGAATGGATCAAAGGATTTATTCATTGATTTATTCATTGATTTAATCATTGATTTATTCATCGATTTATTCATTGATTTATTAATTAATTTATTAATTGATTAATCCGTTGATTTATTCATTGATTTATTCATTGATTTATTCACTGATTTATTCTTTGATTTATTCATTGATTTATCATTGATTTATTCTTTGATTTATTCATAGATTTATCAATTCATTCATTGATTCATTCATTGATTCATGCATTGATTTATTCATTGATTCATTCATTGATTTATTCATTGATTTATTCACTGATTTATTCATTGATTTATTCATTGATTTATTCATTGATTTATCAATTGCTTCTTTCTTCTTGAATCATTTATGAATCATTAATCATTTATGAATCATGATTCATAAATCATTTATGAATTATGATTCATGAATCATGATCCATGAATCATTTATGAATCATGATTCATGAATCATTTATGAATCATGATTCATGAATCATGTATGAATCATGATTCATGAATCATGTATGAATCATGATTCATGAATCATTTATGTATCATTTATGAATCATGATTCATGAATCATTTATGAATCATGATTCATATATGATTCATGAATCATGATTCATAAATGATTCATGAATCATGATTCATAAATGATTCATGAATCATGATTCATAAATGATTCATGAATCATTAATGAATCATGATTCATAAATGATTCATGAATCATTTATGAATCATGATTCATGATTCATTTATGAATCATGATTCATGAATGATTTATGAATAATGATTCATAAATGATGCATGAATCATGATTCATAAATGATTCATGAATCATGATTCATAAATGATTCATGAATCATGATTAATAAATGATTCATGAATCATAATTCATAAATGATTTATGAATCATGATTCATAAATGATTAATGATTCATAAATGATTCAAGAAGAAAGAAGCAATTGATAAATCAATGAATAAATCAATGAATAAATCAATGAATAAATCAGTGAACAAATCAATGAATAAATCAATGAATGAATCAATGAATAAATCAATGCATGAATCAATGAATGAATCAATGAATGAATTGATAAATCTATGAATAAATCAAAGAATAAATCAATGATAAATCAATGAATAAATCAAAGAATAAATCAGTGAATAAATCAACGAATAAATCAATGAATAAATCAACGGATTAATCAATTAATAAATTAATTAATAAATCAACGAATAAATCGATGAATAAATCAATGAATAAATCAACGAATAAATCAATGAATAAATCCTTTGATCTATTTATTGATTTATTCATTGATTCATTCAGTGGTTTATTCATTGATTCATTCACTGATTCACTTATTAATTCATTCATTGATCCATTCACTGACTCATTTATTGATTCATTCATTGATTCATTCATTGATTTATTCAAATGTAAATCAATGATAAATCAATGAATAAATGATATAAATCAATATAATAATGATATAAATCAATAATAATGATATAAATCAATATAAATCAATGAATAAATCAATGAATAAATCAACGAATGAACAAATGAACAATTAAATGAATAAATCAATGAATAAATCAATGTACAAATCAATGAATGAACAAATGAACAAATAAATGAATAAATCAATGAATAAATCACTGAATAAATCAATGAATAAATCAATGAATAAATCAATGAATGAATCAATGAATGAATCAATGAATGAATTGATAAATCAATGAATAAATCAAAGAATAAACCAATGAATAAATCAATGAATAAATCAATGAATAAATCAATGAACAAATCAATGAATAAATCAATGAATAAATCAATGAGTAAATCAAAGGATAAATCAATGAATAAATCAATGAATACATCAATGAATAAATCAATGAATAATATCATTGATTTATTCATTGATTTATTCATTGATTTATTCGTTGATTTATTCATTGATTTATTCATTGATTTGTTCATTTGTTCATTCATTGATTTATTCATTGATTTATTCATTGATTTATTCATTGATTTATCAATTCATTCACTGATTCATTCATTGATTTATTCATTGATTTCTTCATTGATTTGTTCACTAATTTATTCATTGCTTTATTCTTTAATTTATTCATTGATTTATTCATTGATTTATTCATTGATTTGTTCATTTGTTCTTTCATTGATTTATTCATTGATTTATTCCTTGATTTATAAAATCATTCATTGATTCATCCATTGATTCATTCATTGATTTATTCATTGAATTATTCAGTGTTTCATTCACTGATTCACTCATTGATTCATTCATTGATCCATTCACGGACTCATTTATTGATTCATTCATTGATTCATTCATTGATTTATTCATTGATTTATTCACTGATTTATTCATTGATTTATTCATTGATTTATTCATTGATTTATTCATTGAATATTCGTGAATCATTGAGTGAATCATTCATGAATCGTGATTCATTCAATGATTCTTGAATCATGATTCATTCAACGATTCATGAATATTCATGAATCATTGAATCATGATTCATGAATCACTGAATGAATCATTATTCATGAATCATGGAATGAATCATGATTAATGAACCATGATTCATGAATCATTGAATGAATCATGATTCATGAATTATTGAATGAATCATTGAATCATGATTCATGAATAATTATTTATGAATCATAATTCATTCAATGATTCATGATTCACAATCCATTCAATGATTCATTCAATGGTTCACGAATCACGATCCATTCAATGATTCATTCAATGATTCATGAATTCATGAATTTATTCATTGATTTATTTATTGATTTATTCATTGATTTATTCATTGATTCATCCACTGATTCACTCATTGATTCATTAATTGATTCATTCACTGATTCATTCATTGATTTATTCATTGGTTAATGAATCATGATTCATTCAATGATTCATGAATCATGATTCAATGATTCATTCAATGATTCATGAATCATGATTCACTCAATGATTCATGAATCATGATTCAATGATTCATTCAATGATTCATGAATCATAATTCATTCCATGATTCATGAATGGTGATTCAATGATTCATTCAATGATTCATGAATCATGATTCAATGATTCATGAATATTCATGAATAAATGATTCATGAATCAATGATCAAATCAATGAATAAATCAATGAATGAACAAATGAACAAATCAATGAATAAATCAATGAATAAATCAATAAATCAATGAATAAATAAATGAATAAATCATGATAAATGAATCATTGAATCATGATTCATGAATCATGGAAAGAAGCAATTGATAAATCAATGAATAAATCAATGAGTAAATCAATGAATAAATCAGTGAATAAATCAATGAATAAATCAATGAATGAATCAATGAATAAATCAATGAATGAATCAATGAATGAATCAATGAATGAATTGATAAATCTATGAATAAATCAAAGAATAAATCAATGATAAATCAATGATAAATCAATGAATAGATCAGTGAATAAATCAATGAATAAATCAATGAATGAACAAATGAACAAATCAATGAATAAATCAATAAATAAACCCATGAATAAATCAATGAATAAATCAGTGAATAAATCAATGAATAAATCAATGAATGAATCAATGAATGAATCAATGAATGAATCAATAAATGAATCAGTGAATAAATCAATGAATGAATCAATGAATGAATCAGTGAATGAATCAATGAATAAATCAATGAATAAATCAATAAATAAATCAATGAATAAATCAATGAATAAATCAATGAACAAATCAATGAATAAATCAATGAATAAATCAATGAGTAAATCAAAGGATAAATCAATGAATAAATCAATGAATACATGAATGAATAAATCAATGAATGAATCAATGAATGAATCAATGAATGAATTTATAAATCAAGGAATAAATCATTGAATAAATCAATGAAAGAACAAATGAACAAATCAATGAATAAATCAATGAATAAATCAATGAAAAAATTAAAGAATAAAGCAATGAATAAAACAGTGAACAAATCAATGAATAAATCAATGAATAAATCAATGAATGAATCAGTGAATGAATTGATAAATCAATGAATAAATCAATGAATAAATCAATGAATGAACAAATGAACAAATCAATGAATAAATCAATGAATAAATCAACGAATAAATCAATGAATAAATCAATGAATAAATCAATGATATTATTCATTGATTTATTCATTGATGTATTCATTGATTTATTCATTGATTTATCCTTTGATTTACTCATTGATTTATTCATTGATTTATTCATTAATTTGTTCATTGATTTATTCATTGATTTATTCATTGATTTATTCATTGATTTATTCATTGATTTATTCATTGATTCATTCACTGATTCATTCATTGATTCATTCATTGATTTATTCACTGATTCATTTATTGATTCATTCATTGATTCATTCATTGATTTATTCATTGATTTATTTACTGATTTATTCGTTGATTTATTCATTGGTTTATTTATTGATTTATTCGTTGATTTGTTCATTTGTTCATTCATTGATTTATTCATTGATTTATTCTCTGATTTATTCATTGATTTATTCATTGATTTATCATTGATTTATTCTTTGATTTATTCATTGATTTATCAATTCATTCATTGATTCATTCATTGATTCATTCATTGATTTATTCATTGATTTATTCATTGATTTATTCAGTGATTTATTCATTGATTTATTCATTTATTTGTTCATTTGTTCATTCATTGATTTGTACATTGATTTATTCATTGATTTATTCATTTAATTGTTCACTTGTTCATTCATTGATTTATTCATTGATTTATTCATTGATTTATATTGATTTATATATTCGTTGATTTACATTTGAATAAATCAATGAATGAATCAATGAATGAATCAATAAATGAGTCAGTGAATGGATCAATGAATGAATTAATGAGTGAATCAGTGAATGAATCAATGAATAAACCACTGAATGAATCAATGAATAAATCAATGAAGAGATCAAAGGATTTATTCATTGATTTATTCATTGATTTATTCATCGATTTATTCATTGATTTATTAATTAATTTATTAATTGATTAATCCGTTGATTTATTCATTGATTTATTCATTGATTTATTCACTGATTTATTCTTTGATTTATTCATTGATTTATCATTGATTTATTCTTTGATTTATTCATAGATTTATCAATTCATTCATTGATTCATTCATTGATTCATGCATTGATTTATTCATTGATTCATTCGTTGATTTATTCATTGATTTATTCACTGATTTATTCATTGATTTATTCATTGATTTATTCATTGATTTATCAATTGCTTCTTTCTTCTTGAATCATTTATGAATCATTAATCATTTATGAATCATGATTCATAAATCATTTATGAATTATGATTCATTAATCATGATTCATGAATCATGATTCATGAATCATTTATGAATCATGATTCATGATTCATGAATCATTTATGAATCATTTATGAATCATGATTCATGAATCATTTATGAATCATGATTCATAAATGATTCATGAATCATGATTCATAAATGATTCATGAATCAGGATTCATAAATGATTCATGAATCATGATTCATAAATGATTCATGAATCATTTATGAATCATGATTCATGAATCATTTATGAATCATGAATCATGAATCATTTACGAATCATGATTCATAAATGATTCATGAATCATGATTCATAAATGATTCATGAATCATGATTCATAAATGATTCATGAATCATTTATGAATCATGATTCATGAATCATTTATGAATCATGAGTCATGAATCATTTATGAATCATGATTCATGAATCATTTATGAATCATGATTCATGAATCATTTATGAATCATGATTCATAAATGATTCATGAATCATGATTCGTAAATGATTCATGAATCATAATTCATAAATGATTTATGAATCATGATTCATAAATGATTAATGATTCATAAATGATTCAAGAAGAAAGAAGCAATTGATAAATCAGTGAATAATTCAATGAATAATTCAATGAATAAATCAGTGAACAAATCAATGAAAAAATTAAAGAATGAATCAATGAATAAATCAATGCATGAATCAATGAATGAATCAATGAATGAATTGATAAATCTATGAATAAATCACAGAATAAATCAATGAATAAATCAGTGAACAAATCAATGAATAAATCAATGAATGAATCAATGAATAAATCAATGCATGAATCAATGAATGAATCAATGAATGAATTGATAAATCTATGAATAAATCAAAGAATAAATCAATGATAAATCAATGAATAAATCAAAGAATAAATCAGTGAATAAATCAATGAATAAATCAATGAATAAATTAACGGATTAATCAATTAATAAATTAATTAATAAATCAACGAATAAATCGATGAATAAATCAATGAATAAATCAACGAATAAATCAATGAATAAATCCTTTGATCCATTTATTGATTTACTCATTGATTCATTCAGTGGTTTATTCATTGATTCATTCACTGATTCACTCATTAATTTATTCATTGATCCATTCACTGACTCATTTATTGATTCATTCATTGATTCATTCATTGATTTATTCAAATGTAAATCAATGAATATATAAATCAATATAAATCAATGAATAAATCAATGAATAAATCAATGAACGAACAAATGAACAATTAAATGAATAAATCAATGAATAAATCAATGTAAAAATCAATGAATGAACAAATGAACAAATAAATGAATAAATCAATGAATAAATCACTGAATAAATCAATGAATAAATCAATGAATAAATCAATGAATGGATCAATGAATGAATCAATGAATGAATTGATAAATCAATGAATAAATCAAAGAATAAATCAATGAATAAATCAATGAATAAATCAATGAATAAATCAATGAACAAATCAATGAATAAATCAATGAATAAATCAATGAGTAAATCAAAGGATAAATCAATGAATAAATCAATGAATACATCAATGAATAAATCAATGAATAATATCATTGATTTATTCATTGATTTATTCATTGATTTATTCGTTGATTTATTCATTGATTTATTCATTGATTTGTTCATTTGTTCATTCATTGATTTATTCATTGATTTATTCATTGATTTATTCATTGATTTATCAATTCATTCACTGATTCATTCATTGATTTATTCATTGATTTATTCATTGATTTGTTCACTGATTTATTCATTGCTTTATTCTTTAATTTATTCATTGATTTATTCATTGATTTATTCATTGATTTGTTCATTTGTTCTTTCATTGATTTATTCATTGATTTATTCCTTGATTTATAAAATCATTCATTGATTCATCCATTGATTCATTCATTGATTTATTCATTGAATTATTCAGTGATTCATTCACTGATTCACTCATTGATTCATTCATTGATCCATTCACGGACTCATTTATTGATTCATTCATTGATTCATTCATTGATTTATTCATTGATTTATTCACTGATTTATTCATTGATTTATTCATTGATTTATTCATTGAATATTCGTGAATCATTGAGTGAATCATTCATGAATCGTGATTCATTCAATGATTCTTGAATCATGATTCATTCAACGATTCATGAATATTCATGAATCATTGAATCATGATTCATGAATCACTGAATGAATCATTATTCATGAATCATGGAATGAATCATGATTCATGAACCATGATTCATGAATCATTGAATGAATCATGATTCATGAATCATTGAATGAATCATTGAATCATGATTCATGAATAATTATTTATGAATCATAATTCATTCAATGATTCATGATTCACAATCCATTCAATGATTCATTCAATGGTTCACGAATCACGATCCATTCAATGATTCATTCAATGATTCATGAATTCATGAATTTATTCATTGATTTATTTATTGATTTATTCATTGATTTATTCATTGATTCATCCACTGATTCACTCATTGATTCATTCATTGATTCATTCACTGATTCATTCATTGATTTATTCATTGATTAATGAATCATGATTCATTCAATGATTCATGAATCATGATTCAATGATTCATTCAATGATTCATGAATCATGATTCACTCAATGATTCATGAATCATGATTCAATGATTCATTAAATGATTCATGAATCATGATTCATTCCCTGATTCATGAATGATGATTCAATGATTCATTCAATGATTCATGAATCATGATTCAATGATTCATGAATATTCATGAATAAATGATTCATGAATCAATGATCAAATCAATGAATAAGTCAACGAATGAACAAATAAACAAATCAACGAATAAATCAATGAATAAATCAATAAATCAATGAATTAATAAATGAATAAATCATGATTCGTGAATCATTGAATCATGATTCATGAATCATGGAAAGAAGCAATTGATAAATCAATGAATAAATCAATGAATGAATCAATGAATAAATCAATGAATGAATCAATGAATGAATCAATGAATGAATTGATAAATCTATGAATAAATCAAAGAATAAATCAATGATAAATCAATGGTAAATCAATGAATAAATCAGTGAATAAATCAATGAATAAATCAATGAATGAACAAATGAACAAATCAATGAATAAATCAATAAATAAACTCATGAATAAATCAATGAATAAATCAGTGAATAAATCAATGAATAAATCAATGAATGAATCAATGAATGAATCAATGAATGAATCAATAAATGAATCAGTGAATAAATCAATGAATGAATCAATGAATGAATCAGTGAATGAATCAATGAATAAATCAATGAATAAATCAATAAATAAATCAATGAATAAATCAATGAATAAATCAATGAATACATCAATGAATAAATCAATGAATGAATCAATGGATGAATCAATGAATGAATTTATAAATCAAGGAATAAATCATTGAATAAATCAATGAAAGAACAAATGAACAAATCAATGAATAAATCAATGAATAAATCAATGAAAAAATTAAAGAATAAAGCAATGAATAAATCAGTGAACAAATCAATGAATAAATCAATGAATAAATCAATGAATGAATCAGTGAATGAATTGATAAATCAATGAATAAATCAATGAATAAATCAATGAATAAATCAATGAATGAACAAATGAACAAATCAATGAATAAATCAATGAATAAATCAACGAGTAAATCAATGAATAAATCAATGATATTATTCATCGATTTATTCATTGATGTATTCATTGATTTATTCATTGATTTATCCTTTGATTTACTCATTGATTTATTCATTGATTTGTTCATTGATTTGTTCGTTGATTTATTCATAGATTTATTCATTGATTTATTCATTGATTTATTTATTGATTCATTCACTGATTCATTCATTGATTCATTCATTGATTTATTCACTGATTCATTTATTGATTCATTCATTGATTCATTCATTGATTTATTCATTGATTTATTAACTGATTTATTCGTTGATTTATTCATTGGTTTATTTATTGATTTATTCGTTGATTTGTTCATTTGTTCATTCATTGATTTATTCATTGATTTATTCTCTGATTTATTCATTGATTTATTCATTGATTTATCATTGATTTATTCTTTGATTTATTCATTGATTTATCAATTCATTCATTGATTCATTCATTGATTCATTCATTGATTTATTCATTGATTTATTCATTGATTTATTCAGTGATTTATTCATTTATTTATTCATTTATTTGTTCATTTGTTCATTCATTGATTTGTACATTGATTTATTCATTGATTTATTCATTTAATTATTCATTTGTTCATTCATTGATTTATTCATTGATTTATTCATTGATTTATATTGATTTATATATTCATTGATTTACATTTGAATAAATCAATGAATGAATCAATGAATGAATCAATAAATGAGTCAGTGAATGGATCAATGAATGAATTAATGAGTGAATCAGTGAATGAATCAATGAATAAACCACTGAATGAATCAATGAATAAATCAATGAATAGATCAAAGGATTTATTCATTGATTTATTCATTGATTTATTGATTGATTTATTCATTGATTTATTCATCGATTTATTCATTGATTTATTAATTAATTTATTAATTGATTAATCCGTTGATTTATTCATTGATTTATTCATTGATTTATTCATTGATTTATTCATTGATTTGTTCATTTGTTCATTCATTGATTTATTCATTGATTTATTCATTGATTTATTCATTGATTTATCAATTCATTCACTGATCCATTCAATGATTCATTCAATGATTCATGAATTCATGAATTTATTCATTGATTTATTTATTGATTTATTCATTGATTTATTCATTGATTCATCCACTGATTCACTCATTGATTCATTCATTGATTCATTCACTGATTCATTCATTGATTTATTCATTGATTAATGAATCATGATTCATTCAATGATTCATGAATCATGATTCAATGATTCATTCAATGATTCATGAATCATGATTCACTCAATGATTCATGAATCATGATTCAATGATTCATTAAATGATTCATGAATCATGATTCATTCCCTGATTCATGAATGATGATTCAATGATTCATTCAATGATTCATGAATCATGATTCAATGATTCATGAATATTCATGAATAAATGATTCATGAATCAATGATCAAATCAATGAATAAGTCAACGAATGAACAAATGAACAAATCAACGAATAAATCAATGAATAAATCAATAAATCAATGAATTAATAAATGAATAAATCATGATTCGTGAATCATTGAATCATGATTCATGAATCATGGAAAGAAGCAATTGATAAATCAATGAATAAATCAATGAATGAATCAATGAATAAATCAATGAATGAATCAATGAATGAATCAATGAATGAATTGATAAATCTATGAATAAATCAAAGAATAAATCAATGATAAATCAATGGTAAATCAATGAATAAATCAGTGAATAAATCAATGAATAAATCAATGAATGAACAAATGAACAAATCAATGAATAAATCAATAAATAAACTCATGAATAAATCAATGAATAAATCAGTGAATAAATCAATGAATAAATCAATGAATGAATCAATGAATGAATCAATGAATGAATCAATAACTGAATCAGTGAATAAATCAATGAATGAATCAATGAATGAATCAGTGAATGAATCAATGAATAAATCAATGAATAAATCAATAAATAAATCAATGAATAAATCAATGAATAAATCAATGAACAAATCAATGAATACATCAATGAATAAATCAATGAGTAAATCAAAGGATAAATCAATGAATAAATCAATGAATACATCAATGAATAAATCAATGAATGAATCAATGGATGAATCAATGAATGAATTTATAAATCAAGGAATAAATCATTGAATAAATCAATGAAAGAACAAATGAACAAATCAATGAATAAATCAATGAATAAATCAATGAAAAAATTAAAGAATAAAGCAATGAATAAATCAGTGAACAAATCAATGAATAAATCAATGAATAAATCAATGAATGAATCAGTGAATGAATTGATAAATCAATGAATAAATCAATGAATAAATCAATGAATAAATCAATGAATGAACAAATGAACAAATCAATGAATAAATCAATGAATAAATCAACGAGTAAATCAATGAATAAATCAATGATATTATTCATCGATTTATTCATTGATGTATTCATTGATTTATTCATTGATTTATCCTTTGATTTACTCATTGATTTATTCATTGATTTGTTTATTGATTTGTTCGTTGATTTATTCATAGATTTATTCATTGATTTATTCATTGATTTATTTATTGATTCATTCACTGATTCATTCATTGATTCATTCATTGATTTATTCACTGATTCATTTATTGATTCATTCATTGATTCATTCATTGATTTATTCATTGATTTATTAACTGATTTATTCGTTGATTTATTCATTGGTTTATTTATTGATTTATTCGTTGATTTGTTCATTTGTTCATTCATTGATTTATTCATTGATTTATTCTCTGATTTATTCATTGATTTATTCATTGATTTATCATTGATTTATTCTTTGATTTATTCATTGATTTATCAATTCATTCATTGATTCATTCATTGATTCATTCATTGATTTATTCATTGATTTATTCATTGATTTATTCAGTGATTTATTCATTGATTTATTCATTTATTTGTTCATTTGTTCATTCATTGATTTGTACATTGATTTATTCATTGATTTATTCATTTAATTATTCATTTGTTCATTCATTGATTTATTCATTGATTTATTCATTGATTTATATTGATTTATATATTCATTGATTTACATTTGAATAAATCAATGAATGAATCAATGAATGAATCAATAAATGAGTCAGTGAATGGATCAATGAATGAATTAATGAGTGAATCAGTGAATGAATCAATGAATAAACCACTGAATGAATCAATGAATAAATCAATGAATAGATCAAAGGATTTATTCATTGATTTATTCATTGATTTATTGATTGATTTATTCATTGATTTATTCATCGATTTATTCATTGATTTATTAATTAATTTATTAATTGATTAATCCGTTGATTTATTCATTGATTTATTCATTGATTTATTCACTGATTTATTCTTTGATTTATTCATTGATTTATCATTGATTTATTCTTTGATTTATTCATAGATTTATCAATTCATTCATCGATTCATTCATTGATTCATGCATTGATTTATTCATTGATTCATTCATTGATTTATTCATTGATTTATTCACTGATTTATTCATTGATTTATTCATTGATTTGTTCATTGATTTATCAATTGCTTCTTTCTTCTTGAATCATTTATGAATCATTAATCATTTATGAATCATGATTCATAAATCATTTATGAATTATGATTCATTAATCATGATTCATGAATCATTTATGAATCATGATTCATGAATCATTCATGAATCATGTATGAATCATGATTCATGAATCATGATTCACGAATCATTTATGAATCATTTATGAATCATGATTCATGAATCATTTATGAATCATGATTCATAAATGATTCATGAATCATGATTCATAAATGATTCATGAATCATGATTCATAAATGATTCATGAATCATGATTCATAAATGATTCATAAATCATGATTCATAAATGATTCATGAATAAATCAACGAATAAATCAATGAATAAATCAATGATATTATTCATTGATTTATTCATTGATGTATTCATTGATTTATTCATTGATTTATCCTTTGATTTACTCATTGATTTATTCATTGATTTATTCATTGACTTGTTCATTGATTTATCCATTGATTTATTCATTGATTTATCCATTGATTTATTCATTGATTTATTCATTGATTCATTCACTGATTCATTCATTGGTTCATTCATTGATTTATTCACTGATTCATTTATTGATTCATTCATTGATTCATTCATTGATTTATTCATTGATTTATTCACTGATTTATTCGTTGATTTATTCAATGGTTTATTTATTGATTTATTCGTTGATTTGTTCATTTGTTCATTCAATGATTTATTCATTGATTTATTCTCTGATTTATTCATTGATTTATTAATTGATTTATCATTGATTTATTCTTTGATTTATTCATTGATTTATCAATTCATTCATTGATTCATTCATTGCTTCATTCATTGATTTATTCATTGATTTATTCATTGATTTATTCAGTGATTTATTCATTGATTTATTCATTTATTTGTTAATTTGTTCATTGATTTATTCATTTGTTCATTTATTCATTGATTATTCATTGATTTATTCATTGATTTATCATTGATTTATTCTTTGATTTATTCATTGGTTTATCAATTCATTCATTGATTCATTCATTGATTTATTCATTGATTTATTCAGTGATTTATTCATTGATTTATTCATTTATTTGTTCATTTGTTCATTCATTGATTTGTACATTGATTTATTCATTGATTTATTCATTTAATTGTTCATTTGTTCATTCATTGATTTATTCATTGATTTATTCATTGATTTATATTGATTTATATATTCATTGATTTACATTTGAATAAATCAATGAATGAATCAATGAATGAATCAATAAATGAGTCAGTGAATGGATCAATGAATGAATTAATGAGTGAATCAGTGAATGAATCAATGAATAAACCACTGAGTGACTCAATGAATAAATCAATGAATAGATCAAAGGATTTATTCATTGATTTATTCATTGATTTATTGATTGATTTATTCATTGATTTATTCATCGATTTATTCATTGATTTATTAATTAATTTATTAATTGATTAATCCGTTGATTTATTCATTGATTTATTCATTGATTTATTCACTGATTTATTCTTTGATTTATTCATTGATTTATCATTGATTTATTCTTTGATTTATTCATAGATTTATCAATTCATTCATTGATTCATTCATTGATTCATGCATTGATTTATTCATTGATTCATTCATTGATTTATTCATTGATTTATTCACTGATTTATTCATTGATTTATTCATTGATTTGTTCATTGATTTATCAATTGCTTCTTTCTTCTTGAATCATTTATGAATCATTAATCATTTATGAATCATGATTCATAAATCACTTATGAATTATGAATCATTAATCATGATTCATGAATCATTTATGAATCATGATTCATGAATCATTCATGAATCATGTATGAATCATGATTCATGAATCATGATTCATGAATCATTTATGAATCATTTATGAATCATGATTCATGAATCATTTATGAATCATGATTCATAAATGATTCATGAATCATGATTCATAAATGATTCATGAATCATGATTCATAAATGATTCATAAATGATTCATGAATCATGATTCATGAATCATGATTCATACATGATTCATGAATGATTCATGAATCATGATTCATAAATGATTCATGAATCTTGATTCATAAATGATTCATGAATCATGATTCATAAATGATTCATGAATCATTTATGAATCATGATTCATGAATCATTTATGAATCATGAGTCATGAATCATTTATGAATCATGATTCATGAATCATTGAATGAATCATTGGATCATGATACATGAATCATTGAATGAATCATGATTCATTAATCTATGAATAAATCAATGAATGAATCAGTGAATGATTCAATGAATGAATCAATGAGTGTATCAGTGGATGAATCAATGAATAAATCAATGAATAAATCAATGAATAAATCAATGAATGAACAAATGAACAAATCAATGAATAAATCAATGAATAAATCAACGAATAAATCAATGAATAAATCAATGAATAAATCAATGATATTATTCATTGATGTATTCATTGATTTATTCATTGATTTATCCTTTGATTTACTCATTGATTTATTCATTGATTTATTAATTGATTTGTTCATTGATTTATTCATTGATTTATTCATTGATTTATTCATTGATTTATTCATTGATTCATTCACTGATTCATTCATTAATTCATTCATTGATTTATTCACTGATTCATTTATTGATTCATTCATTGATTCATTCATTGATTTATTCATTGATTTATTCACTGATTTATTCGTTGATTTATTCATTGGTTTATTTATTGATTTATTCGTTGATTTGTTCATTTGTTCATTCATTGATTTATTCATTGATTTATTCTCTGATTTATTCATTGATTTATTCATTGATTTATCATTGATTTATTCTTTGATTTATTCATTGATTTATCAATTCATTCATTGATTCATTCATTGATTCATTCATTTATTTATTCATTGATTTATTCATTGATTTATTCAGTGATTTATTCATTGATTTATTCATTTATTTGTTCATTTGTTCATTCATTGATTTGTACATTGATTTATTCATTGATTTATTCATTTAATTGTTCATTTGTTCATTCATTGATTTATTCATTGATTTATTCATTGATTTATATTGATTTATATATTCATTGATTTACATTTGAATAAATCAATGAATGCATCAATGAATGAATCAATAAATGAGTCAGTGAATGGATCAATGAATGAATTAATGAGTGAATCAGTGAATGAATCAATGAATAAACCACTGAATGAATCAATGAATAAATCAGTGAATAGATCAAAGGATTTATTCGTTGATTTATTCATTGATTTATTAATTGATTTATTCATCGATTTATTCATTGATTTATTAATTAATTTATTAATTGATTAATCCGTTGATTTATTCATTGATTTATTCATTGATTTATCATTGATTTATTCTTTGATTTATTCATAGATTTATCAATTCATTCATTGATTCATTCATTGATTCATGCATTGATTTATTCATTGATTCATTCATTGATTTATTCATTGATTTATTCACTGATTTATTCATTGATTTATTCATTGATTTATTCATTGATTTATCAATTGCTTCTTTCTTCTTGAATCATTTATGAATCATTAATCATTTATGAATCATGATTCATAAATCATTTATGAATTATGATTCATTAATCATGATTCATGAATCATTTATGAATCATGATGCATGAATCATTTATGAATCATGATTCATGAATCATTTATGAATCATGATTCATAAATGATTCATGAATCATGATTCATAAATGATTCATGAATCATGATTCACAAATGATTCATGAATCATGATTCATAAATGATTCATGAATCATGATTCATGAATCATTTATGAATCATGATTCATGAATCATTTATGAATCATGATTCATGAATCATTTATGAATCATGATTCATGAATCATTGAATGAATCATTGGATCATGATTCATGAATCATTGAATGAATCATGATTCATTAATCAATGAATAAATCAATGAATGAATCAGTGAATGATTCAATGAATGAATCAATGAGTGTATCAGTGGATGAATCAATGAATAAATCAATGAATAAATCAATGAATAAATCAATGAATGAACAAATGAACAAATCAATGAATAAATCAATGAATAAATCAACGAATAAATCAATGAATAAATCAATGAATAAATCAATGATATTATTCATTGATTTATTCATTGATGTATTCATTGATTTATTCATTGATTTATCCTTTGATTTACTCATTGATTTATTCATTGATTTATTCATTGATTTGTTCATTGATTTATTCATTGATTTATTCATTGATTTATTCATTGATTTATTCATTGATTCATTCACTGATTCATTCATTGATTCATTCATTGATTTATTCATTGATTTATTCACTGATTTATTCGTTGATTTATTCATTGGTTTATTTATTGATTTATTCGTTGATTTGTTCATTTGTTCATTCATTGGTTTATTCATTGATTCATTCTCTGATTTATTCATTGATTTATTCATTGATTTATCATTGATTTATTCTTTGATTTATTCATTGATTTATCAATTCATTCATTGATTCATTCATTGATTCATTCATTGATTTATTCACTGATTTATTCATTGATTTATTCAGTGATTTATTCATTGATTTATTCATTTATTTGTTCATTTGTTCATTCATTGATTTGTACATTGATTTATTCATTGATTTATTCATTTAATTGTTCATTTCTTCATTCATTGATTTATTCATTGATTTATTCATTGATTTATATTGATTTATATATTCATTGATTTACATTTGAATAAATCAATGAATGAATCAATGAATGAATCAATAAATGAGTCAGTGAATGGATCAATGAATGAATTAATGAGTGAATCAGTGAATGAATCAATGAATAAACCACTGAATGAATCAATGAATAAATCAGTGAATAGATCAAAGGATTTATTCGTTGATTTAATCATTGATTTATTAATTGATTTATTCATCGATTTATTCATTGATTTATTAATTAATTTATTAATTGATTAATCCGTTGATTTATTCATTGATTTATTCATTGATTTATTCACTGATTTATTCTTTGATTTATTCATTGATTTATCATTGATTTATTCTTTGATTTATTCATAGATTTATCAATTCATTCATTGATTCATTCATTGATTCATGCATTGATTTATTCATTGATTCATTCATTGATTTATTCATTGATTTATTCACTGATTTATTCATTGATTTATTCATTGATTTATTCATTGATTTATCAATTGCTTCTTTCTTCTTGAATCGTTTATGAATCATTAATCATTTATGAATCATGATTCATAAATCAATTGTGAATTATGATTCATTAATCATGATTCATGAATCATTTATGAATCATGATTCATGAATCATTTATGAATCATGATTCATGAATCGTGTATGAATCATGATTCATGAATCATTTGTGAATCATTTATGAATCATGATTCATGAATCATTTATGAATCATGATTCATAAAATGTTTTCCTGAACAAGCGTTGGTTTTCCTGAACATGCGTTGGTTTTCCTGAACATGCGTTGGTTTTCCTGAACATGCGTTGGTTTTCCTGAACATGCGTTGGTTTTCCTGAACATGCGTTGGTTTTCCTGAACATGCGTTGGTTTTCCTGAACATGCGTTGGTTTTCCTGAACATGCGTTAGTTTTCCTGAACATGCGTTGGTTTTCCTGAACATGCGTTGGTTTTCCTGAACATGCGTTGGTTTTCCTGAACATGCGTTGGTTTTCCTGAACATGCGTTGGTTTTCCTGAACATGCGTTGGTTTTCCTGAACATGCGTTGGTTTTCCTGAACATGCGTTGGTTTTCCTGAGCATGCGTTGGTTTTCCTGAACATGCGTTGGTTTTCCTGAACATGTGTTGGTTTTCCTGAACATTCGTTGGTTTTCCTGAACATGCGTTGGTTTTCCTGAACATGCGCTGGCTTTCCTGAACATGCGTCGGTTTTCCTGAACATGCGTTGGTTTTCCTGAACATGCGTTGGTTTTCCTGAACATGTGTTGGTTTTCCTGAACATGCGTTGGTTTTCCTGAATATGCGTTGGTTTTCCTGAACATACGTTGGTTTTCCTGAACATGCGTTGGTTTTCCTGAACATGCGTTGGTTTTCCTGAACATGCGTTGGTTTTCCTGAACATGCGTTGGTTTTCCTGAACATGCGTTGGTTTTCCTGAACATGCGTTGGTTTTCCTGAACATGCGTTGGTTTTCCTGAACATGCGTTGGTTTTCCTGAACATGCGTTGGTTGTCCTGAACATGCGTTGGTTTTCCTGAACATGCGTTGGTTTTCCTGAACATGCGTTGGTTTTCCTGAACATGCGTTGGTTTTCCTGAACATGCGTTGGTTTTCCTGAACATGCGTTGGTTTTCCTGAACATGCGTCGGTTTTGACGAATGAATGAATAAATCAATGAATAAATCAATGAATAAATCAATGAATAAATCAATGAACAAATCAATGAATAAATCAATGAATAAATCAATGAGTAAATAAAAGGATAAATCAATGAATAAATCAATGAATACATCAATGAATGAATCAATGAATAATATCATTGATTTATTCATTGATTTATTCATTGATTTATTCGTTGATTTATTCATTCATTTATTCATTGATTTGTTCATTTGTTCATTCATTGATTTATTCATTGATTTATTTATTGATTTATTCATTGATTTATCAATTCATTCACTGATTCATTCATTGATTTATTCATTGATTTATTCATTGATTTGTTCACTGATTTATTCATTGCTTTATTCTTTAATTTTTTCATTGATTTATTCATTGATTTATTCATTGATTTGTTCGTTTGTTCTTTCATTGATTTATTCAATGATTTATTCCTTGATTTATAAATTCATTCATTGATTCATCCATTGATTCATTCATTGATTTATTCATTGATGTATTCATTGATTTATTCATTGATTTATCCTTTGATTTACTCATTGATTTATTCATTGATTTATTCATTGATTTGTTCATTGATTTATTCATTGATTTATTCATTGATTTATTCATTGATTTATTCATTGATTCATTCACTGATTCATTCATTGATTCATTCATTGATTTATTCACTGATTCATTTATTGATTCATTCATTGATTCATTCATTGATTCATTCATTGATTTATTCATTGATTTATTCACTGATTTATTCATTGATTTATTCATGGGTTTATTTATTGATTTATTCATTGATTTGTTCATTTGTTCATTCATTGATTTATTCATTGATTTATTCACTGATTTATTCATTGATTTATCATTGATTTATCATTGATTTATTCTTTGATTTATTCATAGATTTATCAATTCATTCATTGATTCATTCATTGATTCATTCATTGATTTATTCATTGATTCATTCATTGATTTATTCATTGATTTATTCACTGATTTATTCATTGATTTATTCATTGATTTATTCATTGATTTATCAATTGCTTCTTTCCATGATTCATGAATCATGATTCAATGATTCACGAATCATGATTTATTCATTTATTTATTCATTGATTTATTGATTTATTCATTGATTTATTCATTGATCTGTTCATTTGTTCATTCATTGATTTATTAATTGATTTGATCATTGATTCATGAATCATTTATTCATGAATATTCATGAATCATTGAATCATGATTCATGAATAATTGAATGAATCATTGAATCATCATTCATGAATCATGGAATGAATCTTGATTCATGAATCATTGAATGAATCATTGAATCATGATTCATGAATCATTGAGTGAATCATGATTTATGAATCATTGAATGAATCATTGAATCATGATTCATGAATCATTGAATGAATCATGATTCATTAATCAATGAATAAATCAATGAATGAATCAGTGAATGAATCAATGAATGAATCAATGAGTGAATCAGTGGATGAATCAACGAATAAATCAATGAATAAATCAATAAATAAATCAATGAATAAATTCATGAATTCATGAATCATTGAATGAATCATTGAATGGATCGTGATTCGTGAACCATTGAATGAATCATTGAATGGATTGTGAATCATGAATCATTGAATGAATTATGATTCATAAATAATTATTCATGAATTCAATTCAATGATTCATTCAATGATTCATGAATCATGATTCATTCAATGATTCATGAATCATGGTTCATGAATCATGATTCATTCCATGATTCATGAATAATGATTCATTCAGTGATTCATGAATCATGATTCAATGATTCATGAATATTCATGAATCGTTGAATGAATCATGATTCAAGAATCATTGAATGAATCACGATTCATGAATGATTCACTCAATGATTCACGAATATTCAATGAATAAATCAATGAATAAATCAATGAATAAATCAATGAATAAATCAGTGAATAAATCAATGAATAAATCAATGAATGAATCAATGAATGAATCAATAAATGAGTCCGTGAATGGATCAATGAATGAATCAATGAGTGAATTAGTGAATGAATCACTGAATAATTCAATGAATAAATCAATGAATGAATCAATGGATGAATCAAGGAATGATTTTATAAATCAAGGAATAAATCAATGAAAGAACAAATGAACAAATCAATGAATAAATCAATGAATAAATCAATGAATAAATTAAAGAATAAAGCAATGAATAAATCAGTGAACAAATCAATGAATAAATCAATGAATAAATCAATGAATGAATCAGTGAATGAATAAATCAATGAATAAATCAATGAATAAATCAATGAATGAACAAATGAACAAATCAATTAATAAATCAATGAATAAATCAACGAATAAATCAATGAATAAATCAATAAATTAAAGAATAAAGCAATGAATAAATCAGTGAACAAATCAATGAATAAATCAATGAATAAATCAATGAATGAATCAGTGAATGAATAAATCAATGAATAAATCAATGAATAAATCAATGAATGAACAAATGAACAAATCAATTAATAAATCAATGAATAAATCAACGAATAAATCAATGAATAAATCAATGAATAAATCAATGATATTATTCATTGATTCATTCACTGATGTATTCATTGATTTATTCATTGATTTATCCTTTGATTTACTCATTGATTTATTCATTGATTTATTCATTGATTTGTTCATTGATTTATTCATTGATTTATTCATTGATTTATTCATTGATTTATTCATTGATTTATTCATTGATTCATTCACTGATTCATTCATTGATTCATTCATTGATTTATTCACTGATTCATTTATTGATTCATTCATTGATTCATTCATTGATTTATTCATTGATTTATTCACTGATTTATTCGTTGATTTATTCATTGGTTTATTTATTGATTTATTCGTTGATTTGTTCATTTGTTCATTCATTGATTTATTCATTCATTTATTCTCTGATTTATTCATTGATTTATTCATTGATTTATCATTGATTTATTCTTTGATTTATTCATTGATTTATCAATTCATTCATTGATTCATTCATTGAGTCATTCATTGATTTATTCATTGATTTATTCATTGATTTATTCAGTGATTTATTCATTGATTTATTCATTTATTTGTTCATTTGTTCATTCATTGATTTATACATTGATTTATTCATTGATTTATTTATTCGAAAACCAACGCATGTTCAGGAAAACCAACGCATGTTCAGGAAAACCAACGAATGTTCAGGAAAACCAACGCATGTTCAGGAAAACCAACGCATGTTCAGGAAAACCAACGCATGTTCAGGAAAACCAACGCATGTTCAGGAAAACCAACGCATGTTCAGGAAAACCAACGCATGTTCAGGAAAACCAACGCATGTCCAGGAAAACCGACGCATGTTCAGGAAAACCAACGCATGTTCAGGAAAACCAACGCATGTTCAGGAAAACCAACGCATGTTCAGGAAAACCAACGCATGTTCAGGAAAACCAACGCATGTTCAGGAAAACCGACGCATGTTCAGGAAAACCAACGCATGTTCAGGAAAACCAACGCATGTTCAGGAAAACCAACGCATGTTCAGGAAAACCAACGCATGTTCAGGAAAACCAACGCATGTTCAGGAAAACCAACGCATGTTCAGGAAAACCAACGCATGTTCAGGAAAACCAACGCATGTTCAGGAAAACCAACGCATGTTCAGGAAAACCAACGCATGTTCAGGAAAACCAACGCATGTTCAGGAAAACCAACGCTTGTTCAGGAAAACATTTTATGAATCATGATTCATAAATGATTCATGAATCATGATTCATAAATGATTCACAAATGATTCATGAATCATGATTCATACACGATTCATGAATCATGATTCATAAATGATTCATGAATCATGATTCATAAATGATTCATGAATCATGATTAATGAATCATAATTCACAAATGATTTATGAATCATGATTCATAAATGATTAATGATTCATAAACGATTCAAGAAGAAAGAAGCAATTGATAAATCAATGAATAAATCAATGAATAAATCAATGAATAAATCAGTGAATAAATCAATGAATAAATCAATGAATGAATCAATGAATAAATCAATGCATGAATCAATGAATGAATCAATGAATGAATTGATAAATCTATGAATAAATCAAAGAATAAATCAATGATAAATCAATGAATAAATCAAAGAATAAATCAGTGAATAAATCAATGAATAAATCAATGAATAAATCAACGGATTAATCAATTAATAAAATAATTAATAAATCAATGAATAAATCGATGAATAAATCAATTAATAAATCAATGATTAAATCAACGAATAAATCCTTTGATCTATTCACTGATTTATTCATTGATTCATTCAGTGGTTTATTCATTGATTCATTCACTGATTCACTCATTAATTCATTCATTGATCCATTCACTGACTCATTTATTGATTCATTCATTGATTCATTCATTGATTTATTCAAATGTAAATCAATGAATATATAAATCAATATAAATCAATGAATAAATCAATGAATAAATCAATGAATGAAGAAATGAACAATTAAATGAATAAATCAATGAATAAATCAATGTACAAATCAATGAATGAACAAATGAACAAATAAATGAATAAATCAATGAATAAATCACTGAATAAATCAATGAATAAATCAGTGAATAAATCAATGAATGAATCAATGAATGAATCAATGAATGAATTGATAAATCAATGAATAAATCAAAGAATAAATCAATGATAAATCAATGAATAAATCAATGAATAAATCAGAGAATAAATCAATGAATACCAATGAATGAACAAATGAACAAATCAACGAATAAATCAATAAATAAACCAATGAATAAATCAACGAATAAATCAGTGAATAAATCAATGAATAAATCAATGAATGAATCAATGAATGAATCAATAAATGAATCAGTGAATAAATCAATGAATGAATCAATAAATGAATCAGTGAATGAATCAATGAATAAATCAATGAATAAATCAATGAATAAATCAATGAATAAATCAATGAATAAATCAATGAACAAATCAATGAATAAATCAATGAATAAATCAATGAGTAAATCAAAGGATAAATCAATGAATAAATCAATGAATACATCAATGAATAAATCAATGAATAATATCATTGATTTATTCATTGATTTATTCATTGATTTATTCGTTGATTTATTCATTGATTTATTCATTGATTTGTTCATTTGTTCATTCATTGATTTATTCATTGATTTATTCATTGATTTATTCATTGATTCATCCACTGATACACTCATTGATTCATTCATTGAATCATTCACTGATTCATTCATTGATTTATTAATTGATTAATGAATCATGATTCATTCAATGATTCATGAATCATGATCCAATGATTCATTCAATGATTCATGAATCATGATTCATAAATGATTCATAAATGATTCATGAATCATGATTCATAAATGATTCATGAATCATTTATGAATCATGATTCATGAATCATTTATGAATCATGATTCATAAATAATTAATGAACCATGATTCATAAATGATTCATGAATCATGATTCATAAATGATTCACAAATGATTCATGAATCATGATTCATACACGATTCATGAATCATGATTCATAAATGATTCATGAATCATGATTCATAAATGATTCATGAATCATGATTAATGAATCATAATTCACAAATGATTTATTTTAAATGATTCATGAATCATTTATGAATCATGATTCATGAATCATTTATGAATCATTTATGAATCATGATTCATGAATCATTGAATGAATCATTGGATCATGATTCATGAATCATTGAATGAATCATGATTCATTAATCAATTAATAAATCAATGAATGAATCAGTGAATGATTCAATGAATGAATCAATGAGTGTATCAGTGGATGAATCAATGAATAAATCAATGAATAAATCAATGAATAAATCAATGAATGAACAAATGAACAAATCAATGAATAAATCAATGAATAAATCAACGAATAAATCAATGAATAAATCAATGAATAAATCAATGATATTATTCATTGATTTATTCATTGATGTATTCATTGATTTATTCATTGATTTATCCTTTGATTTACTCATTGATTTATTCATTGATTTATTCATTGATTTGTTCATTGATTTATTCATTGATTTATTCATTGATTTATTCATTGATTTATTCATTGATTTATTCATTGATTCATTCACTGATTCATTCATTGATTCATTCATTGATTTATTCACTGATTCATTTATTGATTCATTCATTGATTCATTCATTGATTTATTCATTGATTTATTCACTGATTTATTCGTTGATTTATTCATTGGTTTATTTATTGATTTATTCGTTGATTTGTTCATTTGTTCATTCATTGGTATTCATTGATTTATTCTCTGATTTATTCATTGATTTATTCATTGATTTATCATTGATTTATTCTTTGATTTATTCATTGATTTATCAATTCATTCATTGATTCATTCATTGATTCATTCATTGATTTATTCACTGATTTATTCATTGATTTATTCAGTGATTTATTCATTGATTTATTCATTTATTTGTTCATTTGTTCATTCATTGATTTGTACATTGATTTATTCATTGATTTATTCATTTAATTGTTCATTTCTTCATTCATTGATTTATTCATTGATTTATTCATTGATTTATATTGATTTATATATTCATTGATTTACATTTGAATAAATCAATGAATGAATCAATGAATGAATCAATAAATGAGTCAGTGAATGGATCAATGAATGAATTAATGAGTGAATCAGTGAATGAATCAATGAATAAACCACTGAATGAATCAATGAATAAATCAGTGAATAGATCAAAGGATTTATTCGTTGATTTAATCATTGATTTATTAATTGATTTATTCATCGATTTATTCATTGATTTATTAATTAATTTATTAATTGATTAATCCGTTGATTTATTCATTGATTTATTCATTGATTTATTCACTGATTTATTCTTTGATTTATTCATTGATTTATCATTGATTTATTCTTTGATTTATTCATAGATTTATCAATTCATTCATTGATTCATTCATTGATTGATGCATTGATTTATTCATTGATTCATTAATTGATTTATTCATTGATTTATTCACTGATTTATTCATTGATTTATTCATTGATTTATTCATTGATTTATCAATTGCTTCTTTCTTCTTGAATCGTTTATGAATCATTAATCATTTATGAATCATGATTCATAAATCATTTGTGAATTATGATTAATTAATCATGATTCATGAATCATTTATGAATCATGATTCATGAATCATTTATGAATCATGATTCATGAATCGTGTATGAATCATGATTCATGAATCATTTGTGAATCATTTATGAATCATGATTCATGAATCATTTATGAATCATGATTCATAAAATGTTTTCCTGAACAAGCGTTGGTTTTCCTGAACATGCGTTGGTTTTCCTGAACATGCGTTGGTTTTCCTGAACATGCGTTGGTTTTCCTGAACATGCGTTGGTTTTCCTGAACATGCGTTGGTTTTCCTGAACATGCGTTGGTTTTCCTGAACATGCGTTGGTTTTCCTGAACATGCGTTGGTTTTCCTGAACATGCGTTGGTTTTCCTGAACATGCGTTGGTTTTCCTGAACATGCGTTGGTTTTCCTGAACATGCGTTGGTTTTCCTGAACATGCGTTGGTTTTCCTGAACATGCGTTGGTTTTCCTGAACATGCGTTGGTTTTCCTGAACATGCGTCGGTTTTCCTGAACATGCGTTGGTTTTCCTGAACATGCGTTGGTTTTCCTGGACATGCGTTGGTTTTCCTGAACATGCGTTGGTTTTCCTGAACATGCGTTGGTTTTCCTGAACATGCGTCCGTTTTCCTGGACATGCGTTGGTTTTCCTGAACATGCGTTGGTTTTCCTGAACATGCGTTGGTTTTCCTGAACATGCGTTGGTTTTCCTGAACATGCGTTGGTTTTCCTGAACATGCGTTGGTTTTCCTGAACATGCGTTGGTTTTCCTGAACATTCGTTGGTTTTCCTGAACATGCGTTGGTTTTCCTGAACATGCGTTGGTTTTCGAATAAATAAATCAATGAATAAATCAATGTATAAATCAATGAATGAACAAATGAACAAATAAATGAATAAATCAATGAATAAATCACTGAATAAATCAATGAATAAATCAATGAATAAATCAATGAATGACTCAATGAATGAATCAATGAATGAATTGATAAATCAATGAATAAATCACTGAATAAATCAATGAATAAATCAATGAATAAATCAATGAATGAATCAATGAATGAATCAGTGAATGAATCAATGAATAAATCAATGAATAAATCAATGAATAAATCAATGAATAAATCAATGAATAAATCAATGAACAAATCAATGAATAAATCAATGAATAAATCAATGAGTAAATCAAAGGATAAATCAATGAATAAATCAATGAATACATCAATGAATAAATCAATGAATAATATCATTGATTTATTCATTGATTTATTCATTGATTTATTCGTTGATTTATTCATTGATTTATTCATTGATTTGTTCATTTGTTCATTCATTGATTTATTCATTGATTTATTCATTGATTTATTCATTGATTCATCCACTGATACACTCATTGATTCATTCATTGAATCATTCACTGATTCATTCATTGATTTATTAATTGATTAATGAATCATGATTCATTCAATGATTCATGAATCATGATCCAATGATTCATTCAATGATTCATGAATCATGATTCATAAATGATTCATAAATGATTCATGAATAAATCAATAAATTAAAGAATAAAGCAATGAATAAATCAGTGAACAAATCAATGAATAAATCAATGAATAAATCAATGAATGAATCAGTGAATGAATAAATCAATGAATAAATCAATGAATAAATCAATGAATGAACAAATGAACAAATCAATTAATAAATCAATGAATAAATCAACGAATAAATCAATGAATAAATCAATGAATAAATCAATGATATTATTCATTGATTCATTCACTGATGTATTCATTGATTTATTCATTGATTTATCCTTTGATTTACTCATTGATTTATTCATTGATTTATTCATTGATTTGTTCATTGATTTATTCATTGATTTATTCATTGATTTATTCATTGATTTATTCATTGATTTATTCATTGATTCATTCACTGATTCATTCATTGATTCATTCATTGATTTATTCACTGATTCATTTATTGATTCATTCATTGATTCATTCATTGATTTATTCATTGATTTATTCACTGATTTATTCGTTGATTTATTCATTGGTTTATTTATTGATTTATTCGTTGATTTGTTCATTTGTTCATTCATTGATTTATTCATTCATTTATTCTCTGATTTATTCATTGATTTATTCATTGATTTATCATTGATTTATTCTTTGATTTATTCATTGATTTATCAATTCATTCATTGATTCATTCATTGAGTCATTCATTGATTTATTCATTGATTTATTCATTGATTTATTCAGTGATTTATTCATTGATTTATTCATTTATTTGTTCATTTGTTCATTCATTGATTTATACATTGATTTATTCATTGATTTATTTATTCGAAAACCAACGCATGTTCAGGAAAACCAACGCATGTTCAGGAAAACCAACGAATGTTCAGGAAAACCAACGCATGTTCAGGAAAACCAACGCATGTTCAGGAAAACCAACGCATGTTCAGGAAAACCAACGCATGTTCAGGAAAACCAACGCATGTTCAGGAAAACCAACGCATGTTCAGGAAAACCAACGCATGTCCAGGAAAACCGACGCATGTTCAGGAAAACCAACGCATGTTCAGGAAAACCAACGCATGTTCAGGAAAACCAACGCATGTTCAGGAAAACCAACGCATGTTCAGGAAAACCAACGCATGTTCAGGAAAACCGACGCATGTTCAGGAAAACCAACGCATGTTCAGGAAAACCAACGCATGTTCAGGAAAACCAACGCATGTTCAGGAAAACCAACGCATGTTCAGGAAAACCAACGCATGTTCAGGAAAACCAACGCATGTTCAGGAAAACCAACGCATGTTCAGGAAAACCAACGCATGTTCAGGAAAACCAACGCATGTTCAGGAAAACCAACGCTTGTTCAGGAAAACATTTTATGAATCATGATTCATAAATGATTCATGAATCATGATTCATAAATGATTCACAAATGATTCATGAATCATGATTCATACACGATTCATGAATCATGATTCATAAATGATTCATGAATCATGATTCATAAATGATTCATGAATCATGATTAATGAATCATAATTCACAAATGATTTATTTTAAATGATTCATGAATCATTTATGAATCATGATTCATGAATCATTTATGAATCATTTATGAATCATGATTCATGAATCATTGAATGAATCATTGGATCATGATTCATGAATCATTGAATGAATCATGATTCATTAATCAATTAATAAATCAATGAATGAATCAGTGAATGATTCAATGAATGAATCAATGAGTGTATCAGTGGATGAATCAATGAATAAATCAATGAATAAATCAATGAATAAATCAATGAATGAACAAATGAACAAATCAATGAATAAATCAATGAATAAATCAACGAATAAATCAATGAATAAATCAATGAATAAATCAATGATATTATTCATTGATTTATTCATTGATGTATTCATTGATTTATTCATTGATTTATCCTTTGATTTACTCATTGATTTATTCATTGATTTATTCATTGATTTGTTCATTGATTTATTCATTGATTTATTCATTGATTTATTCATTGATTTATTCATTGATTTATTCATTGATTCATTCACTGATTCATTCATTGATTCATTCATTGATTTATTCACTGATTCATTTATTGATTCATTCATTGATTCATTCATTGATTTATTCATTGATTTATTCACTGATTTATTCGTTGATTTATTCATTGGTTTATTTATTGATTTATTCGTTGATTTGTTCATTTGTTCATTCATTGGTATTCATTGATTTATTCTCTGATTTATTCATTGATTTATTCATTGATTTATCATTGATTTATTCTTTGATTTATTCATTGATTTATCAATTCATTCATTGATTCATTCATTGATTCATTCATTGATTTATTCACTGATTTATTCATTGATTTATTCAGTGATTTATTCATTGATTTATTCATTTATTTGTTCATTTGTTCATTCATTGATTTGTACATTGATTTATTCATTGATTTATTCATTTAATTGTTCATTTCTTCATTCATTGATTTATTCATTGATTTATTCATTGATTTATATTGATTTATATATTCATTGATTTACATTTGAATAAATCAATGAATGAATCAATGAATGAATCAATAAATGAGTCAGTGAATGGATCAATGAATGAATTAATGAGTGAATCAGTGAATGAATCAATGAATAAACCACTGAATGAATCAATGAATAAATCAGTGAATAGATCAAAGGATTTATTCGTTGATTTAATCATTGATTTATTAATTGATTTATTCATCGATTTATTCATTGATTTATTAATTAATTTATTAATTGATTAATCCGTTGATTTATTCATTGATTTATTCATTGATTTATTCACTGATTTATTCTTTGATTTATTCATTGATTTATCATTGATTTATTCTTTGATTTATTCATAGATTTATCAATTCATTCATTGATTCATTCATTGATTGATGCATTGATTTATTCATTGATTCATTAATTGATTTATTCATTGATTTATTCACTGATTTATTCATTGATTTATTCATTGATTTATTCATTGATTTATCAATTGCTTCTTTCTTCTTGAATCGTTTATGAATCATTAATCATTTATGAATCATGATTCATAAATCATTTGTGAATTATGATTAATTAATCATGATTCATGAATCATTTATGAATCATGATTCATGAATCATTTATGAATCATGATTCATGAATCGTGTATGAATCATGATTCATGAATCATTTGTGAATCATTTATGAATCATGATTCATGAATCATTTATGAATCATGATTCATAAAATGTTTTCCTGAACAAGCGTTGGTTTTCCTGAACATGCGTTGGTTTTCCTGAACATGCGTTGGTTTTCCTGAACATGCGTTGGTTTTCCTGAACATGCGTTGGTTTTCCTGAACATGCGTTGGTTTTCCTGAACATGCGTTGGTTTTCCTGAACATGCGTTGGTTTTCCTGAACATGCGTTGGTTTTCCTGAACATGCGTTGGTTTTCCTGAACATGCGTTGGTTTTCCTGAACATGCGTTGGTTTTCCTGAACATGCGTTGGTTTTCCTGAACATGCGTTGGTTTTCCTGAACATGCGTTGGTTTTCCTGAACATGCGTTGGTTTTCCTGAACATGCGTCGGTTTTCCTGAACATGCGTTGGTTTTCCTGAACATGCGTTGGTTTTCCTAGACATGCGTTGGTTTTCCTGAACATGCGTTGGTTTTCCTGAACATGCGTTGGTTTTCCTGAACATGCGTCCGTTTTCCTGGACATGCGTTGGTTTTCCTGAACATGCGTTGGTTTTCCTGAACATGCGTTGGTTTTCCTGAACATGCGTTGGTTTACCTGAACATGCGTTGGTTTTCCTGAACATGCGTTGGTTTTCCTGAACATGCGTTGGTTTTCCTGAACATTCGTTGGTTTTCCTGAACATGCGTTGGTTTTCCTGAACATGCGTTGGTTTTCGAATAAATAAATCAATGAATAAATCAATGTATAAATCAATGAATGAACAAATGAACAAATAAATGAATAAATCAATGAATAAATCACTGAATAAATCAATGAATAAATCAATGAATAAATCAATGAATGACTCAATGAATGAATCAATGAATGAATTGATAAATCAATGAATAAATCACTGAATAAATCAATGAATAAATCAATGAATAAATCAATGAATGAATCAATGAATGAATCAGTGAATGAATCAATGAATAAATCAATGAATAAATCAATGAATAAATCAATGAATAAATCAATGAATAAATCAATGAATAAATCAATGAATAAATCAATGAACAAATCAATGAATAAATCAATGAATAAATCAATGAGTAAATCAAAGGATAAATCAATGAATAAATCAATGAATACATCAATGAATAAATCAATGAATAATATCATTGATTTATTCATTGATTTATTCATTGATTTATTCGTTGATTTATTCATTGATTTATTCATTGATTTGTTCATTTGTTCATTCATTGATTTATTCATTGATTTATTCATTGATTTATTCATTGATTCATCCACTGATACACTCATTGATTCATTCATTGAATCATTCACTGATTCATTCATTGATTTATTAATTGATTAATGAATCATGATTCATTCAATGATTCATGAATCATGATCCAATGATTCATTCAATGATTCATGAATCATGATTCATAAATGATTCATAAATGATTCATGAATCATTTATGAATCATGATTCATAAATAATTAATGAATCATGATTCATAAATGATTCATGAATCATGATTCATAAATGATTCATGAATCATGATTCATGAATCATGATTCATGAATCATTTATGAATCATGATTCATGAATCATTTATGAATCATGATTCATTAATTATTTATGAATCATGATTCATAAATGATTCATGAATCATTTATGAATCATTTATGAATCATGATTCATGAATCATTTGTGAATCATTTATGAATCATGATTCATGAATCATTTATGAATCATGATTCATAAAATGTTTTCCTGAACAAGCGTTGGTTTTCCTGAACATGCGTTGGTTTTCCTGAACATGCGTTGGTTTTCCTGAACATGCGTTGGTTTTCCTGAACATGCGTTGGTTTTCCTGAACATGCGTTGGTTTTCCTGAACATGCGTTGGTTTTCCTGAACATGCGTTGGTTTTCCTGAACATGCGTTGGTTTTCCTGAACATGCGTTGGTTTTCCTGAACATGCGTTGGTTTTCCTGAACATGCGTTGGTTTTCCTGAACATGCGTTGGTTTTCCTGAACATGCGTTGGTTTTCCTGAACATGCGTTGGTTTTCCTGAACATGCGTTGGTTTTCCTGAACATGCGTCGGTTTTCCTGAACATGCGTTGGTTTTCCTGAACATGCGTTGGTTTTCCTGGACATGCGTTGGTTTTCCTGAACATGCGTTGGTTTTCCTGAACATGCGTTGGTTTTCCTGAACATGCGTCCGTTTTCCTGGACATGCGTTGGTTTTCCTGAACATGCGTTGGTTTTCCTGAACATGCGTTGGTTTTCCTGAACATGCGTTGGTTTTCCTGAACATGCGTTGGTTTTCCTGAACATGCGTTGGTTTTCCTGAACATGCGTTGGTTTTCCTGAACATTCGTTGGTTTTCCTGAACATGCGTTGGTTTTCCTGAACATGCGTTGGTTTTCGAATAAATAAATCAATGAATAAATCAATGTATAAATCAATGAATGAACAAATGAACAAATAAATGAATAAATCAATGAATAAATCACTGAATAAATCAATGAATAAATCAATGAATAAATCAATGAATGACTCAATGAATGAATCAATGAATGAATTGATAAATCAATGAATAAATCACTGAATAAATCAATGAATAAATCAATGAATAAATCAATGAATGAATCAATGAATGAATCAGTGAATGAATCAATGAATAAATCAATGAATAAATCAATGAATAAATCAATGAATAAATCAATGAATAAATCAATGAACAAATCAATGAATAAATCAATGAATAAATCAATGAGTAAATCAAAGGATAAATCAATGAATAAATCAATGAATACATCAATGAATAAATCAATGAATAATATCATTGATTTATTCATTGATTTATTCATTGATTTATTCGTTGATTTATTCATTGATTTATTCATTGATTTGTTCATTTGTTCATTCATTGATTTATTCATTGATTTATTCATTGATTTATTCATTGATTCATCCACTGATACACTCATTGATTCATTCATTGAATCATTCACTGATTCATTCATTGATTTATTAATTGATTAATGAACCATGATTCATTCAATGATTCATGAATCATGATCCAATGATTCATTCAATGATTCATGAATCATGATTCATAAATGATTCATAAATGATTCATGAATCATTTATGAATCATGATTCATAAATAATTAATGAATCATGATTCATAAATGATTCATGAATCATGATTCATAAATGATTCATGAATCATGATTCATGAATCATGATTCATGAATCATTTATGAATCATGATTCATGAATCATTTATGAATCATGATTCATTAATTATTTATGAATCATGATTCATAAATGATTCATGAATCATTTATGAATCATTTATGAATCATGATTCATGAATCATTGAATGAATCATTGGATCATGATTCATGAATCATTGAATGAATCATGATTCATTAATCAATTAATAAATCAATGAATGAATCAGTGAATGATTCAATGAATGAATCAATGAGTGTATCAGTGGATGAATCAATGAATAAATCAATGAATAAATCAATGAATAAATCAATGAATGAACAAATGAACAAATCAATGAATAAATCAAGGAATAAATCAACGAATAAATCAATGAATAAATCAATGAATAAATCAATGATATTATTCATTGATTTATTCATTGATGTATTCATTGATTTATTCATTGATTTATCCTTTGATTTACTCATTGATTTATTCATTGATTTATTCATTGATTTGTTCATTGATTTATTCATTGATTTATTCATTGATTTATTCATTGATTTATTCATTGATTTATTCATTGATTCATTCACTGATTCATTCATTGATTCATTCATTGATTTATTCATTGATTTATTCATTGATTTATTCAGTGATTTATTCATTGATTTATCAATTCATTCATTGATTCATTCATTGAGTCATTCATTGATTTATTCATTGATTTATTCATTGATTTATTCAGTGATTTATTCATTGATTTATTCATTTATTTGTTCATTTGTTCATTCATTGATTTATACATTGATTTATTCATTGATTTATTTATTCGAAAACCAACGCATGTTCAGGAAAACCAACACATGTTCAGGAAAACCAACGAATGTTCAGGAAAACCAACGCATGTTCAGGAAAACCAACGCATGTTCAGGAAAACCAACGCATGTTCAGGAAAACCAACGCATGTTCAGGAAAACCAACGCATGTTCAGGAAAACCAACGCATGTTCAGGAAAACCAACGCATGTCCAGGAAAACGGACGCATGTTCAGGAAAACCAACGCATGTTCAGGAAAACCAACGCATGTTCAGGAAAACCAACGCATGTCCAGGAAAACCAACGCATGTTCAGGAAAACCAACGCATGTTCAGGAAAACCGACGCATGTTCAGGAAAACCAACGCATGTTCAGGAAAACCAACGCATGTTCAGGAAAACCAACGCATGTTCAGGAAAACCAACGCATGTTCAGGAAAACCAACGCATGTTCAGGAAAACCAACGCATGTTCAGGAAAACCAACGCATGTTCAGGAAAACCAACGCATGTTCAGGAAAACCAACGCATGTTCAGGAAAACCAACGCATGTTCAGGAAAACCAACGCATGTTCAGGAAAACCAACGCATGTTCAGGAAAACCAACGCATGTTCAGGAAAACCAACGCATGTTCAGGAAAACCAACGCATGTTCAGGAAAACCAACGCTTGTTCAGGAAAACATTTTATGAATCATGATTCATAAATGATTCATGAATCATGATTCATAAATGATTCACAAATGATTCATGAATCATGATTCATACACGATTCATGAATCATGATTCATAAATGATTCATGAATCATGATTCATAAATGATTCATGAATCATGATTAATGAATCATAATTCACAAATGATTTATGAATCATGATTCATAAATGATTAATGATTCATAAACGATTCAAGAAGAAAGAAGCAATTGATAAATCAATGAATAAATCAATGAATAAATCAATGAATAAATCAGTGAATAAATCAATGAATAAATCAATTAATGAATCAATGAATAAATCA
The DNA here is from genome assembly GCA_963966595.1 of Physocephala rufipes. Lineage (NCBI taxonomy): Eukaryota > Metazoa > Arthropoda > Insecta > Diptera > Conopidae > Physocephala > Physocephala rufipes. The sequence continues at coordinate 27,236,901 of OZ016504.1, read as the reverse complement.
ATGCATCAATCAATGAATGAATCAATGAATGAATTGATAAATCTATGAATAAATCAAAGAATAAATCAATGATAAATCAATGAATAAATCAAAGAATAAATCAGTGAATAAATCAATGAATAAATCAATGAATAAATCAACGGATTAATCAATTAATAAATTAATTAATAAATCAATGAATAAATCGATGAATAAATCAATTAATAAATCAATGATTAAATCAACGAATAAATCCTTTGATCTATTCACTGATTTATTCATTGATTCATTCAGTGGTTTATTCATTGATTCATTCACTGATTCACTCATTAATTCATTCATTGATCCATTCACTGACTCATTTATTGATTCATTCATTGATTCATTCATTGATTTATTCAAATGTAAATCAATGAATATATAAATCAATATAAATCAATGAATAAATCAATGAATAAATCAATGAATGAAGAAATGAACAATTAAATGAATAAATCAATGAATAAATCAATGTACAAATCAATGAATGAACAAATGAACAAATAAATGAATAAATCAATGAATAAATCACTGAATAAATCAATGAATAAATCAGTGAATAAATCAATGAATGAATCAATGAATGAATCAATGAATGAATTGATAAATCAATGAATAAATCAAAGAATAAATCAATGATAAATCAATGAATAAATCAATGGATAAATCAGAGAATAAATCAATGAATACCAATGAATGAACAAATGAACAAATCAACGAATAAATCAATAAATAAACCAATGAATAAATCAACGAATAAATCAGTGAATAAATCAATGAATAAATCAATGAATGAATCAATGAATGAATCAGTGAATGAATCAATGAATAAATCAATGAATAAATCAATGAATAAATCAATGAATAAATCAATGAATAAATCAATGAACAAATCAATGAATAAATCAATGAATAAATCAATGAGTAAATCAAAGGATAAATCAATGAATAAATCAATGAATACATCAATGAATAAATCAATGAATAATATCATTGATTTATTCATTGATTTATTCATTGATTTATTCGTTGATTTATTCATTGATTTATTCATTGATTTGTTCATTTGTTCATTCATTGATTTATTCATTGATTTATTCATTGATTTATTCATTGATTCATCCACTGATACACTCATTGATTCATTCATTGAATCATTCACTGATTCATTCATTGATTTATTAATTGATTAATGAATCATGATTCATTCAATGATTCATGAATCATGATCCAATGATTCATTCAATGATTCATGAATCATGATTCATAAATGATTCATAAATGATTCATGAATCATGATTCATAAATGATTCATGAATCATTTATGAATCATGATTCATGAATCATTTATGAATCATGATTCATAAATAATTAATGAATCATGATTCATAAATGATTCATGAATCATGATTCATAAATGATTCATGAATCATGATTCATAAATGATTCATGAATCATTTATGAATCATGATTCATGAATCATTTATGAATCATGATTCATGAATCATTTATGAATCATGATTCATAAATGATTCATGAATCATGATTCATAAATGATTCATAAATGATTCATGAATCATTTATGAATCATGATTCATGAATCATTTATGAATCATGATTCATGAATCATTTATGAATCATGAGTCATGAATAATTTATGAATCATGATTCATGAATCATTTATGAATCATTTATGAATCATGATTCATGAATCATTTATGAATCGTGATTCATAAATGATTCATGAATCATGATTCATAAATGATTCATGAATCATGATTCATAAATGATTCATGAATCATGATTCATAAATGATTCATGAATCATGATTCATGAATCATGATTCATGAATCATGATTCATGAATCATTTATGAATCATGATTCATGAATCATTTATGAATCATGATTCATTAATTATTTATGAATCATGATTCATAAATGATTCATGAATCATGATTCATAAATGATTCATGAATCATTTATGAATCATGATTCATGAATCATTTATGAATCATTAAACCAATGAATAAATCAATGAATAAATCAATGAATAAATCAATGAATAAATCAATGAACAAATCAATGAATAAATCAATGAATAAATCAATGAGTAAATCAAAGGATAAATCAATGAATAAATCAATGAATACATCAATGAATGAATCAATGAATAATATCATTGATTTATTCATTGATTTATTCATTGATTTATTCGTTGATTTATTCATTCATTTATTCATTGATTTGTTCATTTGTTCATTCATTGATTTATTCATTGATTTATTCATTGATTTATTCATTGATTTATCAATTCATTCACTGATTCATTCATTGATTTATTCATTGATTAATTCATTGATTTGTTCACTGATTTATTCATTGCTTTATTCTTTTATTCATTGATTTATTCATTGATTTGTTCGTTTGTTCTTTCATTGATTTATTCAATGATTTATTCCTTGATTTATAAATTCATTCATTGATTCATCCATTGATTCATTCATTGATTTATTCATTGATGTATTCATTGATTTATTCATTGATTTATCCTTTGATTTACTCATTGATTTATTCATTGATTTATTCATTGATTTGTTCATTGATTTATTCATTGATTTATTCATTGATTTATTCATTGATTTATTCATTGATTCATTCACTGATTCATTCATTGATTCACTCATTGATTTATTCACTGATTCATTTATTGATTCATTCATTGATTCATTCATTGATTCATTCATTGATTTATTCATTGATTTATTCACTGATTTATTCATTGATTTATTCATGGGTTTATTTATTGATTTATTCATTGATTTGTTCATTTGTTCATTCATTGATTTATTCATTGATTTATTCACTGATTTATTCATTGATTTATCATTGATTTATCATTGATTTATTCCTTGATTTATTCATAGATTTATCAATTCATTCATTGATTCATTCATTGATTCATTCATTGATTTATTCATTGATTCATTCATTGATTTATTCATTGATTTATTCACTGATTTATTCATTGATTTATTCATTGATTTATTCATTGATTTATCAATTGCTTCTTTCCATGATTCATGAATCATGATTCAATGATTCACGAATCATGATTTATTCATTTATTTATTCATTGATTTATTGATTTATTCATTGATTTATTCATTGATCTGTTCATTTGTTCATTCATTGATTTATTAATTGATTTGATCATTGGTTCATGAATCATTTATTCATGAATATTCATGAATCATTGAATCATGATTCATGAATCATTGAATGAATCATTGAATCATCATTCATGAATCATGGAATGAATCTTGATTCATGAATCATTGAATGAATCATTGAATCATGATTCATGAATCATTGAGTGAATCATGATTTATGAATCATTGAATGAATCATTGAATCATGATTCATGAATCATTGAATGAATCATGATTCATTAATCAATGAATAAATCAATGAATGAATCAGTGAATGAATCAATGAATGAATCAATGAGTGAATCAGTGGATGAATCAACGAATAAATCAATGAATAAATCAATAAATAAATCAATGAATAAATTCATGAATTCATGAATCATTGAATGAATCATTGAATGGATCGTGATTCGTGAACCATTGAATGAATCATTGAATGGATTGTGAATCATGAATCATTGAATGAATTATGATTCATAAATAATTATTCATGAATTCAATTCAATGATTCATTCAATGATTCATGAATCATGATTCATTCAATGATTCATGAATCATGGTTCATGAATCATGATTCATTCCATGATTCATGAATAATGATTCATTCAGTGATTCATGAATCATGATTCAATGATTCATGAATATTCATGAATCGTTGAATGAATCATGATTCAAGAATCATTGAATGAATCACGATTCATGAATGATTCACTCAATGATTCACGAATATTCAATGAATAAATCAATGAATAAATCAATGAATAAATCAATGAATAAATCAGTGAATAAATCAATGAATAAATCAATGAATGAATCAATGAATGAATCAATAAATGAGTCCGTGAATGGATCAATGAATGAATCAATGAGTGAATCAGTGAATGAATCACTGAATAATTCAATGAATAAATCAATGAATGAATCAATGGATGAATCAATGAATGATTTTATAAATCAAGGAATAAATCAATGAAAGAACAAATGAACAAATCAATGAATAAATCAATGAATAAATCAATGAATAAATTAAATAATAAAGCAATGAATAAATCAGTGAACAAATCAATGAATAAATCAATGAATAAATCAATGAATGAATCAGTGAATGAATTGATAAATCAATGAATAAATCAATGAATAAATCAATGAATGAACAAATGAACAAATCAATCAATAAATCAATGAATAAATCAACGAATAAATCAATGAATAAATCAATGAATAAATCAATGATATTATTCATTGATTCATTCATTGATGTATTCATTGATTTATTCATTGATTTATCCTTTGATTTACTCATTGATTTATTCATTGATTTATTCATTGATTTGTTCATTGATTTATTCATTGATTTATTCATTGATTTATTCATTGATTTATTCATTGATTTATTCATTGATTCATTCACTGATTCATTCATTGATTCATTCATTGATTTATTCACTGATTCATTTATTGATTCATTCATTGATTCATTCATTGATTTATTCATTTATTTATTCACTGATTTATTCGTTGATTCATTCATTGGTTTATTTATTGATTTATTTGTTGATTTGTTCATTTGTTCATTCATTGATTTATTCATTCATTTATTCTCTGATTTATTCATTGATTTATTCATTGATTTATCATTGATTTATTCTTGATTCATTGATTTATCAATTCATTCATTGATTCATTCATTGAGTCATTCATTGATTTATTCATTGATTTATTCATTGATTTATTCAGTGATTTATTCATTGATTTATTCATTTATTTGTTCATTTGTTCATTCATTGATTTATACATTGATTTATTCATTGATTTATTTATTCGAAAACCAACGCATGTTCAGGAAAACCAACGCATGTTCAGGAAAACCAACGAATGTTCAGGAAAACCAACGCATGTTCAGGAAAACCAACGCATGTTCAGGAAAACCAACGCATGTTCAGGAAAACCAACGCGTGTTCAGGAAAACCAACGCATGTTCAGGAAAACTAACGCATGTTCAGGAAAACCAACGCATGTCCAGGAAAACCGACGCATGTTCAGGAAAACCAACGCATGTTCAGGAAAACCAACGCATGTTCAGGAAAACCAACGCATGTTCAGGAAAACCAACGCATGTTCAGGAAAACCAACGCATGTTCAGGAAAACCGACGCATGTTTAGGAAAACCAACGCATGTTCAGGAAAACCAACGCATGTTCAGGAAAACCAACGCATGTTCAGGAAAACCAACGCATGTTCAGGAAAACCAACGCATGTTCAGGAAAACCAACGCATGTTTAGGAAAACCAACGCATGTTCAGGAAAACCAACGCATGTTCAGGAAAACCAACGCATGTTCAGGAAAACCAACGCATGTTCAGGAAAACCAACGCATGTTCAGGAAAACCAACGCATGTTCAGGAAAACCAACGCATGTTCAGGAAAACCAACGCATGTTCAGGAAAACCAACGCTTTTTCAGGAAAACATTTTATGAATCATGATTCATAAATGATTCATGAATCATGATTCATAAATGATTCACAAATGATTCATGAATCATGATTCATACACGATTCATGAATCATGATTCATAAATGATTCATGAATCATGATTCATAAATGATTCATGAATCATGATTAATGAATCATAATTCACAAATGATTTATGAATCATGATTCATAAATGATTAATGATTCATAAACGATTCAAGAAGAAAGAAGCAATTGATAAATCAATGAATAAATCAATGAATAAATCAATGAATAAATCAGTGAATAAATCAACGAATAAATCAATGAATGAATCAATGAATAAATCAATGCATGAATCAATGAATGAATCAATGAATGAATTGATAAATCTATGAATAAATCAAAGAATAAATCAATGATAAATCAATGAATAAATCAAAGAATAAATCAGTGAATAAATCAATGAATAAATCAATGAATAAATCAACGGATTAATCAATTAATAAATTAATTAATAAATCAATGAATAAATCGATGAATAAATCAATTAATAAATCAATGATTAAATCAACGAATAAATCCTTTGATCTATTCACTGATTTATTCATTGATTCATTCAGTGGTTTATTCATTGATTCATTCACTGATTCACTCATTAATTCATTCATTGATCCATTCACTGACTCATTTATTGATTCATTCATTGATTCATTCATTGATTTATTCAAATGTAAATCAATGAATATATAAATCAATATAAATCAATGAATAAATCAATGAATAAATCAATGAATGAAGAAATGAACAATTAAATGAATAAATCAATGAATAAATCAATGTACAAATCAATGAATGAACAAATGAACAAATAAATGAATAAATCAATGAATAAATCACTGAATAAATCAATGAATAAATCAGTGAATAAATCAATGAATGAATCAATGAATGAATCAATGAATGAATTGATAAATCAATGAATAAATCAAAGAATAAATCAATGATAAATCAATGAATAAATCAATGAATAAATCAGAGAATAAATCAATGAATACCAGTGAATGAACAAATGAACAAATCAACGAATAAATCAATAAATAAACCAATGAATAAATCAACGAATAAATCAGTGAATAAATCAATGAATAAATCAATGAATGAATCAATGAATGAATCAATAAATGAATCAGTGAATAAATCAATGAATGAATCAATGAATGAATCAGTGAATGAATCAATGAATAAATCAATGAATAAATCAATGAATAAATCAATGAATAAATCAATGAATAAATCAATGAACAAATCAATGAATAAATCAATGAATAAATCAATGAGTAAATCAAAGGATAAATCAATGAATAAATCAATGAATACATCAATGAATAAATCAATGAATAATATCATTGATTTATTCATTGATTTATTCATTGATTTATTCGTTGATTTATTCATTGATTTATTCATTGATTTGTTCATTTGTTCATTCATTGATTTATTCATTGATTTATTCATTGATTTATTCATTGATTCATCCACTGATACACTCATTGATTCATTCATTGAATCATTCACTGATTCATTCATTGATTTATTAATTGATTAATGAATCATGATTCATTCAATGATTCATGAATCATGATCCAATGATTCATTCAATGATTCATGAATCATGATTCATAAATGATTCATAAATGATTCATGAATCATGATTCATAAATGATTCATGAATCATTTATGAATCATGATTCATGAATCATTTATGAATCATTTATGAATCATGATTCATGAATCATTGAATGAATCATTGGATCATGATTCATGAATCATTGAATGAATCATGATTCATTAATCAATTAATAAATCAATGAATGAATCAGTGAATGATTCAATGAATGAATCAATGAGTGTATCAGTGGATGAATCAATGAATAAATCAATGAATAAATCAATGAATAAATCAATGAATGAACAAATGAACAAATCAATGAATAAATCAATGAATAAATCAACGAATAAATCAATGAATAAATCAATGAATAAATCAATGATATTATTCATTGATTTATTCATTGATGTATTCATTGATTTATTCATTGATTTATCCTTTGATTTACTCATTGATTTATTCATTGATTTATTCATTGATTTGTTCATTAATTTATTCATTGATTTATTCATTGATTTATTCATTGATTTATTCATTGATTTATTCATTGATTCATTCACTGATTCATTCATTGATTCATTCATTGATTTATTCACGGATTCATTTATTGATTCATTCATTGATTCATTCATTGATTTATTCATTGATTTATTCACTGATTTATTCGTTGATTTATTCATTGGTTTATTTATTGATTTATTCGTTGATTTGTTCATTTGTTCATTCATTGGTATTCATTGATTTATTCTCTGATTTATTCATTGATTTATTCATTGATTTATCATTGATTTATTCTTTGATTTATTCATTGATTTATCAATTCATTCATTGATTCATTCATTGATTCATTCATTGATTTATTCACTGATTTATTCATTGATTTATTCAGTGATTTATTCATTGATTTATTCATTTATTTGTTCATTTGTTCATTCATTGATTTGTACATTGATTTATTCATTGATTTATTCATTTAATTGTTCATTTCTTCATTCATTGATTTATTCATTGATTTATTCATTGATTTATATTGATTTATATATTCATTGATTTACATTTGAATAAATCAATGAATGAATCAATGAATGAATCAATAAATGAGTCAGTGAATGGATCAATGAATGAATTAATGAGTGAATCAGTGAATGAACCAATGAATAAACCACTGAATGAATCAATGAATAAATCAGTGAATAGATCAAAGGATTTATTCGTTGATTTAATCATTGATTTATTAATTGATTTATTCATCGATTTATTCATTGATTTATTAATTAATTTATTAATTGATTAATCCGTTGATTTATTCATTGATTTATTCATTGATTTATTCACTGATTTATTCTTTGATTTATTCATTGATTTATCATTGATTTATTCTTTGATTTATTCATAGATTTATCAATTCATTCATTGATTCATTCATTGATTCATGCATTGATTTATTCATTGATTCATTCATTGATTTATTCATTGATTTATTCACTGATTTATTCATTGATTTATTCATTGATTTATTCATTGATTTATCAATTGCTTCTTTCTTCTTGAATCGTTTATGAATCATTAATCATTTATGAATCATGATTCATAAATCATTTGTGAATTATGATTCATTAATCATGATTCATGAATCATTTATGAATCATGATTCATGAATCATTTATGAATCATGATTCATGAATCGTGTATGAATCATGATTCATGAATCATTTGTGAATCATTTATGAATCATGATTCATGAATCATTTATGAATCATGATTCATAAAATGTTTTCCTGAACAAGCGTTGGTTTTCCTGAACATGCGTTGGTTTTCCTGAACATGCGTTGGTTTTCCTGAACATGCGTTGGTTTTCCTGAACATGCGTTGGTTTTCCTGAACATGCGTTGGTTTTCCTGAACATGCGTTGGTTTTCCTGAACATGCGTTGGTTTTCCTGAACATGCGTTGGTTTTCCTGAACATGCGTTGGTTTTCCTAAACATGCGTTGGTTTTCCTGAACATGCGTTGGTTTTCCTGAACATGCGTTGGTTTTCCTGAACATGCGTTGGTTTTCCTGAACATGCTTTGGTTTTCCTGAACATGCGTTGGTTTTCCTGAACATGCGTCGGTTTTCCTGAACATGCGTTGGTTTTCCTGAACATGCGTTGGTTTTCCTGAACATGCGTTGGTTTTCCTGAACATGCGTTGGTTTTCCTGAACATGCGTTGGTTTTCCTGAACATGCGTCGGTTTTCCTGGACATGCGTTGGTTTTCCTGAACATGCGTTAGTTTTCCTGAACATGCGTTGGTTTTCCTGAACACGCGTTGGTTTTCCTGAACATGCGTTGGTTTTCCTGAACATGCGTTGGTTTTCCTGAACATGCGTTGGTTTTCCTGAACATTCGTTGGTTTTCCTGAACATGCGTTGGTTTTCCTGAACATGCGTTGGTTTTCGAATAAATAAATCAATGAATAAATCAATGTATAAATCAATGAATGAACAAATGAACAAATAAATGAATAAATCAATGAATAAATCACTGAATAAATCAATGAATAAATCAATGAATAAATCAATGAATGACTCAATGAATGAATCAATGAATGAATTGATAAATCAATGAATAAATCAAAGAATAAATCAATGATAAATCAATGAATAAATCAATGAATAAATCAGAGAATAAATGAATGAATAAATCAATGAATGAACAAATGAACAAATCAACGAATAAATCAATAAATAAACCAATGAATAAATCAACGAATAAATCAGTGAATAAATCAATGAATAAATCAATGAATGAATCAATGAATGAATCAATAAATGAATCAGTGAATAAATCAATGAATGAATCAATGAATGAATCAGTGAATGAATCAATGAATAAATCAATGAATAAATCAATGAATAAATCAATGAATAAATCAATGAATAAATCAATGAACAAATCAATGAATAAATCAATGAATAAATCAATGAGTAAATCAAAGGATAAATCAATGAATAAATCAATGAATACATCAATGAATGAATCAATGAATAATATCATTGATTTATTCATTGATTTATTCATTGATTTATTCGTTGATTTATTCATTGATTTATTAATTGATTTGTTCATTTGTTCATTCATTGATTTATTCATTGATTTATTCATTGATTTATCAATTCATTCACTGATTCATTCATTGATTTATTCATTGATTTATTCATTGATTTGTTCACTGATTTATTCATTGCTTTATTCTTTAATTTATTCATTGATTTATTCATTGATTTATTCATTGATTTGTTCATTTGTTCTTTCATTGATTTATTCCTTGATTTATAAAATCATTCATTGATTCATCCATTGATTCATTCATTGATTTATTCATTGAATTATTCAGTGATTCATTCACTGATTCACTCATTGATTCATTCATTGATCCATTCACGGACTCATTTATTGATTCATTCATTGATTCATTCATTGATTTATTCATTGATTTATTCACTGATTTATTCATTGATTTATTCATTGATTTATTTATTGATTTATTCATTGAATATTCGTGAATCATTGAGTGAATCATTCATGAATCGTGATTCATTCAATGATTCTTGAATCATGATTCATTCAACGATTCATGAATATTCATGAATCATTGAATCATGATTCATGAATCACTGAATGAATCATTATTCATGAATCATGGAATGAATCATGATTCATGAACCATGATTCATGAATCATTGAATGAATCATGATTCATGAATCATTGAATGAATCATTGAATTGAATTCATGAATAATTATTTATGAATCATAATTCATTCAATGATTCATGATTCACAATCCATTCAATGATTCATTCAATGGTTCACGAATCACGATCCATTCAATGATTCATTCAATGATTCATGAATTCATGAATTTATTCATTGATTTATTTATTGATTTATTCATTGATTTATTCGTTGATTCATCCACTGATTCACTCATTGATTCATTCATTGATTCATTCACTGATTCATTCATTGATTTATTCATTGATTAATGAATCATGATTCATTCAATGATTCATGAATCATGATTCAATGATTCATTCAATGATTCATAAATCATGATTCACTCAATGATTCATGAATCATGATTCAATGATTCATTCAATGATTCATGAATAAAGATTCATTCCATGATTCATGAATGATGATTCAATGATTCATTCAATGATTCATGAATCATGATTCAATGATTCATGAATATTCATGAATAAATGATTCATGAACCAATGATCAAATCAATTAATAAATCAATGAATGAACAAATGAACATATCAATGAATAAATCAATGAATAAATCAATAAATCAATAAATAAATAAATGAATAAATCATGATTCGTGAATCATTGAATCATGATTCATGAATCATGGAAAGAAGCAATTGATAAATCAATGAATAAATCAATGAATAAATCAATGAATAAATCAGTGAATAAATCAATGAATAAATCAATGAATGAATCAATGAATAAATCAATGAATGAATCAATGAATGAATCAATGAATGAATTGATAAATCTATGAATAAATCAAGGAATAAATCAATGATAAATCAATGATAAATCAATGAATAAATCAGTGAATAAATCAATGAATAAATCAATGAATGAACAAATGAACAAATCAATGAATAAATCAATAAATAAACCCATGAATAAATCAATGAATAAATCAGTGAATAAATCAATGAATAAATCAATGAATGAATCAATGAATGAATCAATGAATGAATCAATAAATGAATCAGTGAATAAATCAATGAGTGAATCAATGAATGAATCAGTGAATGAATCAATGAATAAATCAATGAATAAATCAATGAATAAATCAATGAATAAATCAATGAACAAATCAATGAATAAATCAATGAATAAATCAATGAGTAAATCAAAGGATAAATCAATGAATAAATCAATGAATACATCAATGAATAAATCAATGAATGAATCAATGGATGAATCAATGAATGAATTTATAAATCAAGGAATAAATCATTGAATAAATCAATGAAAGAACAAACGAACAAATCAATGAATAAATCAATGAATAAATCAATGAAAAAATTAAAGAATAAAGCAATGAATAAATCAGTGAACAAATCAATGAATTAATCAATGAATAAATCAATGAATGAATCAGTGAATGAATTGATAAATCAATGAATAAATCAATGAATAAATCAATGAATAAATCAATGAATGAACAAATGAACAAATCAATGAATAAATGAATGAATAAATCAACGAATAAATCAATGAATAAATCAATGAATAAATCAATGATATTATTCATTGATTCATTCATTGATGTATTCATTGATTTATTCATTGATTTATCCTTTGATTTACTCATTGATTTATTCATTGATTTATTCATTGATTTGTTCATTGATTTATTCATTGATTTATTCATTGATTTATTCATTGATTTATTCATTGGTTTATTCATTGATTCATTCACTGATTCATTCATTGATTCATTCATTGATTTATTCACTGATTCATTTATTGATTCATTCATTGATTCATTCATTGATTTATTCATTGATTTATTCACTGATTTATTCGTTGATTTATTCATTGGTTTATTTATTGATTAATCGTTGATTTGTTCATTTGTTCATTCATTGATTTATTCATTCATTTATTCTCTGATTTGTTCATTGATTTATTCATTGATTTATCATTGATTTATTCTTTGATTTATTCATTGATTTATCAATTCATTCATTGATTCATTCATTGATTTATTCATTGATTTATTCATTGATTTATTCAGTGATTTATTCATTGATTTATTCATTTATTTGTTCATTTGTTCATTCATTGATTTATACATTGATTTATTCATTGATTTATTTATTCGAAAACCAACGCATGTTCAGGAAAACCAACGCATGTTCAGGAAAACCAACGAATGTTCAGGAAAACATTCATTTATGAATCATTTATGAATCATGATTCATGAATCATTTATGAATCATGAGTCATGAATCATTTATGAATCATGATTCATGTATCATTTATGAATCATTTATGAATCATGATTCATGAATCATTTATGAATAATGATTCATAAATGATTCATGAATCATGATTCATAAATGATTCATGAATCATGATTCATAAATGATTCATGAATCATGATTCATAAATGATTCATGAATCATGATTCATAAATGATTCATGAATCATTTATGAATCATGATTCATGAATCATTCATGAATCATGATTCATGAATCATTTATGAATCATGATTCATGAATCATTTATGAATCATGATTCATGAATCATTTATGAATCATGATTCATGAATCATTTATGAATCATGATTCATAAATGATTCATAATTCATGAATTCATGATTCAAAATTCATTCATGAATCATGATTCATAAATGATTCATGAATCATGATTCATAAATGATTCATGAATCATGATTCATAAATGATTCATGAATCATGATTCATAAATGATTCATGAATCATTTATGAATCATTTATGAATCATGATTCATGAATCATTTATGAATCATGATTCATGAATCAGTTATGAATCATGATTCATGAATCATTTATGAATCATGATTCATGAATCATTTATGAATCATTTATGAATCATGATTCATGAATCATTTATGAATCATGATTCATAAATGATTCATGAATCATGATTCATAAATGATTCATGAATCATGATTCATGAATGATTCATGAATCATGATTCATAAATGATTCATGAATCATTTATGAATCATGATTCATGAATCATTTATGAATCATGATTCATGAATCATTTATGAATCATGATTCATGAATCATTTATGAATCATTATTCATAAATGATTCATGAATCATGATTCATAAATGATTCATAAATGATTCATGAATCATGATTCATAAATGATTCATGACTCATGATTCATAAATGATTCATGAATCATGATTCATAAATGATTCATAAATGAATGTTTTCCTGAACATTCGTTGGTTTTCCTGAACATGCGTTGGTTTTCCTGAACATGCGTTGGTTTTTGAATAAATAAATCAATGAATAAATCAATGTATAAAGCAATGAATGAACAAATGAACAAATAAATGAATAAATCAATGAATAAATCACTGAATAAATCAATGAATAAATCAATGAATAAATCAATGAATGAATCAATGAATGAATTGATAAATCAATGAATAAATCAAAGAATAAATCAATGATAAATCAATGAATAAATCAATGAACAAATCAGAGAATAAATGAATGAATAAATCAATGAATGAACAAATGAACAAATCAACGATTAATCAATAAATAAACCAATGAATAAATCAACGAATAAATCAGTGAATAAATCAATGAATAAATCAATGAATGAATCAATGAATGAATCAATAAATGAATCAGTGAATAAATCAATGAATGAATCAATGAATGAATCAGTGAATGAATCAATGAATAAACCAATGAATAAATCAATGAATAAATCAATGAATAAATCAATGAATAAATCAATGAACAAATCAATGAATAAATCAATGAATAAATCAATGAGTAAATCAAAGGATAAATCAATGAATAAATCAATGAATACATCAATGAATGAATCAATGAATAATATCATTGATTTATTCATTGATTTATTCATTGATTTATTCGTTGATTTATTCATTCATTTATTCATTGATTTGTTCATTTGTTCATTCATTGATTTATTCATTGATTTATTCATTGATTTATTCATTGATTTATCAATTCATTCACTGATTCATTCATTGATTTATTCATTGATTAATTCATTGATTTGTTCACTGATTTATTCATTGCTTTATTCTTTAATTTTTTCATTGATTTATTCATTGATTTATTCATTGATTTGTTCGTTTGTTCTTTCATTGATTTATTCAATGATTTATTCCTTGATTTATAAATTCATTCATTGATTCATCCATTGATTCATTCATTGATTTATTCATTGATGTATTCATTGATTTATTCATTGATTTATCCTTTGATTTACTCATTGATTTATTCATTGATTTATTCATTGATTTGTTCATTGATTTATTCATTGATTTATTCATTGATTTATTCATTGATTTATTCATTGATTCATTCACTGATTCATTCATTGATTCACTCATTGATTTATTCACTGATTCATTTATTGATTCATTCATTGATTCATTCATTGATTCATTCATTGATTTATTCATTGATTTATTCACTGATTTATTCATTGATTTATTCATGGGTTTATTTATTGATTTATTCATTGATTTGTTCATTTGTTCATTCATTGATTTATTCATTGATTTATTCACTGATTTATTCATTGATTTATCATTGATTTATCATTGATTTATTCCTTGATTTATTCATAGATTTATCAATTCATTCATTGATTCATTCATTGATTCATTCATTGATTTATTCATTGATTCATTCATTGATTTATTCATTGATTTATTCACTGATTTATTCATTGATTTATTCATTGATTTATTCATTGATTTATCAATTGCTTCTTTCCATGATTCATGAATCATGATTCAATGATTCACGAATCATGATTTATTCATTTATTTATTTATTGATTTATTGATTTATTCATTGATTTATTCATTGATATGTTCATTTGTTCATTCATTGATTTATTAATTGATTTGATCATTGGTTCATGAATCATTTATTCATGAATATTCATGAATCATTGAATCATGATTCATGAATCATTGAATGAATCATTGAATCATCATTCATGAATCATGGAATGAATCTTGATTCATGAATCATTGAATGAATCATTGAATCATGATTCATGAATCATTGAGTGAATCATGATTTATGAATCATTGAATGAATCATTGAATCATGATTCATGAATCATTGAATGAATCATGATTCATTAATCAATGAATAAATCAATGAATGAATCAGTGAATGAATCAATGAATGAATCAATGAGTGAATCAGTGGATGAATCAACGAATAAATCAATGAATAAATCAATAAATAAATCAATGAATAAATTCATGAATTCATGAATCATTGAATGAATCATTGAATGGATCGTGATTCGTGAACCATTGAATGAATCATTGAATGGATTGTGAATCATGAATCATTGAATGAATTATGATTCATAAATAATTATTCATGAATTCAATTCAATGATTCATTCAATGATTCATGAATCATGATTCATTCAATGATTCATGAATCATGGTTCATGAATCATGATTCATTCCATGATTCATGAATAATGATTCATTCAGTGATTCATGAATCATGATTCAATGATTCATGAATATTCATGAATCGTTGAATGAATCATGATTCAAGAATCATTGAATGAATCACGATTCATGAATGATTCACTCAATGATTCACGAATATTCAATGAATAAATCAATGAATAAATCAATGAATAAATCAATGAATAAATCAGTGAATAAATCAATGAATAAATCAATGAATGAATCAATGAATGAATCAATAAATGAGTCCGTGAATGGATCAATGAATGAATCAATGAGTGAATCAGTGAATGAATCACTGAATAATTCAATGAATAAATCAATGAATGAATCAATGGATGAATCAATGAATGATTTTATAAATCAAGGAATAAATCAATGAAAGAACAAATGAACAAATCAATGAATAAATCAATGAATAAATCAATGAATAAATTAAAGAATAAAGCAATGAATAAATCAGTGAACAAATCAATGAATAAATCAATGAATAAATCAATGAATGAATCAGTGAATGAATTGATAAATCAATGAATAAATCAATGAATAAATCAATGAATGAACAAATGAACAAATCAATTAATAAATCAATGAATAAATCAACGAATAAATCAATGAATAAATCAATGAATAAATCAATGAATGAACAAATGAACAAATCAATGAATAAATCAATGAATAAATCAACGAATAAATCAATGAATAAATCAATGAATAAATCAATGATATTATTCATTGATTTATTCATTGATGTATTCATTGATTTATTCATTGATTTATCCTTTGATTTACTCATTGATTTATTCATTGATTTATTCATTGATTTGTTCATTGATTTATTCATTGATTTATTCATTGATTTATTCATTGATTTATTCATTGATTTATTCATTGATTCATTCACTGATTCATTCATTGATTCATTCATTGATTTATTCACTGATTCATTTATTGATTCATTCATTGATTCATTCATTGATTTATTCATTGATTTATTCACTGATTTATTCGTTGATTTATTCATTGGTTTATTTATTGATTTATTCGTTGATTTGTTCGTTCATTTGTTCATTTGTTCATTTGTTCATTCATTGGTATTCATTGATTTATTCTCTGATTTATTCATTGATTTATTCATTGATTTATCATTGATTTATTCTTTGATTTATTCATTGATTTATCAATTCATTCATTGATTCATTCATTGATTCATTCATTGATTTATTCACTGATTTATTCATTGATTTATTCAGTGATTTATTCATTGATTTATTGATTTATTTGTTCATTTGTTCATTCATTGATTTGTACATTGATTTATTCATTGATTTATTCATTTAATTGTTCATTTCTTCATTCATTGATTTATTCATTGATTTATTCATTGGTTTATATTGATTTATATATTTATTGATTTACATTTGAATAAATCAATGAATGAATCAATGAATGAATCAATAAATAAGTCAGTGAATGGATCAATGAATGAATTAATGAGTGAATCAGTGAATGAATCAATGAATAAACCACTGAATGAATCAATGAATAAATCAGTGAATAGATCAAAGGATTTATTCGTTGATTTAATCATTGATTTATTAATTGATTTATTCATCGATTTATTCATTGATTTATTAATTAATTTATTAATTGATTAATCCGTTGATTTATTCATTGATTTATTCATTGATTTATTCACTGATTTATTCTTTGATTTATTCATTGATTTATCATTGATTTATTCATTGATTTATTCATAGATTTATCAATTCATTCATTGATTCATTCATTGATTCATGAATTGATTTATTCATTGATTCATTCATTGATTTATTCATTGATTTATTCACTGATTTATTCATTGATTTATTCATTGATTTATTCATTGATTTATCAATTGCTTCTTTCTTCTTGAATCGTTTATGAATCATTAATCATTTATGAATCATGATTCATAAATCATTTGTGAATTATGATTCATTAATCATGATTCATGAATCATTTATGAATCATGATTCATGAATCATTTATGAATCATGATTCATGAATCGTGTATGAATCATGATTCATGAATCATTTGTGAATCATTTATGAATCATGATTCATGAATCATTTATGAATCATGATTCATAAAATGTTTTCCTGAACAAGCGTTGGTTTTCCTGAACATGCGTTGGTTTTCCTGAACATGCGTTGGTTTTCCTGAACATGCGTTGGTTTTCCTGAACATGCGTTGGTTTTCCTGAACATGCGTTGGTTTTCCTGAACATGCGTTGGTTTTCCTGAACATGCGTTGGTTTTCCTGAACATGCGTTGGTCTTCCTGAACATGCGTTGGTTTTCCTGAACATGCGTTGGTTTTCCTGAACATGCGTTGGTTTTCCTGAACATGCGTTGGTTTTCCTGAACATGCGTTGGTTTTCCTGAACATGCGTTGGTTTTCCTGAACATGCGTTGGTTTTCCTGAACATGCGTTGGTTTTCCTGAACATGCGTTGGTTTTCCTGAACATGCGTTGGTTTTCCTGAACATGCGTTGGTTTTCCTGAACATGCGTCGGTTTTCCTGAACACGCGTTGGTTTTCCTGAACATGCGTTGGTTTTCCTGGACATGCGTTGGTTTTCCTGAACATGCGTTGGTTTTCCTGAACATGCGTTGGTTTTCCTGAACATGCGTCCGTTTTCCTGGACATGCGTTGGTTTTCCTGAACATGCGTTGGTTTTCCTGAACATGCGTTGGTTTTCCTGAACATGCGTTGGTTTTCCTGAACATGCGTTGGTTTTCCTGAACATGCGTTGGTTTTCCTGAACATGCGTTGGTTTTCCTGAACATTCGTTGGTTTTCCTGAACATGCGTTGGTTTTCCTGAACATGCGTTGGTTTTCGAATAAATAAATCAATGAATAAATCAATGTATAAATCAATGAATGAACAAATGAACAAATAAATGAATAAATCAATGAATAAATCACTGAATAAATCAATGAATAAATCAATGTATAAATCAATGAATGAACAAATGAACAAATAAATGAATAAATCAATGAATAAATCACTGAATAAATCAATGAATAAATCAATGAATAAATCAATGAATGACTCAATGAATGAATCAATGAATGAATTGATAAATCAATGAATAAATCAAAGAATAAATCAATGATAAATCAATGAATAAATCAATGAATAAATCAGAGAATAAATGAATGAATAAATCAATGAATGAACAAATGAACAAATCAACGAATAAATCAATAAATAAACCAATGAATAAATCAACGAATAAATCAGTGAATAAATCAATGAATAAATCACTGAATGAATCAATGAATGAATCAATAAATGAATCAGTGAATAAATCAATGAATGAATCAATGAATGAATCAGTGAATGAATCAATGAATAAATCAATGAATAAATCAATGAATAAATCAATGAATAAATCAATGAATAAATCAATGAACAAATCAATGAATAAATCAATGAATAAATCAATGAGTAAATCAAAGGATAAATCAATGAATAAATCAATGAATACATCAATGAATGAATCAATGAATAATATCATTGATTTATTCATTGATTTATTCATTGATTTATTCGTTGATTTATTCATTGATTTATTAATTGATTTGTTCATTTGTTCATTCATTGATTTATTCATTGATTTATTCATTGATTTATTCATTGATTTATCAATTCATTCACTGATTCATTCATTGATTTATTCATGATCCAATGATTCATTCAATGATTCATGAATCATGATTCATAAATGATTCATAAATGATTCATGAATCATGATTCATAAATGATTCATGAATCATTTATGAATCATGATTCATGAATCATTTATGAATCATGATTCATAAATAATTAATGAATCATGATTCATAAATGATTCATGAATCATGATTCATAAATGATTCATGAATCATGATTCATAAATGATTCATGAATCATGATTCATAAATGATTCATGAATCATTTATGAATCATGATTCATGAATCATTTATGAATCATGATTCATGAATCATTTATGAATCATGATTCATGAATCATTTATGAATCATGATTCATTAATTATTTATGAATCATGATTCATAAATGATTCATGAATCATGATTCACAAATGATTCATGAATCATTTATGAATCATGATTCATGAATCATTTATGAATCATTTATGAATCATGATTCATGAATCATTGAATGAATCATTGGATCATGAATAAATCAATGAATGAATCAGTGAATGAATTGATAAATCAATGAATAAATCAATGAATAAATCAATGAATAAATCAATGAATGAACAAATGAACAAATCAATTAATAAATCAATGAATAAATCAACGAATAAATCAATGAATAAATCAATGAATAAATCAATGATATTATTCATTGATTCATTCATTGATGTATTCATTGATTTATTCATTGATTTATCCTTTGATTTACTCATTGATTTATTCATTGATTTATTCATTGATTTGTTCATTGATTTATTCATTGATTTATTCATTGATTTATTCATTGATTTATTCATTGATTTATTCATTGATTCATTCACTGATTCATTCATTGATTCATTCATTGATTTATTCACTGATTCATTTATTGATTCATTCATTGATTCATTCATTGATTTATTCATTGATTTATTCACTGATTTATTCGTTGATTTATTCATTGGTTTATTTATTGATTTATTCGTTGATTTGTTCATTTGTTCATTCATTGATTTATTCATTCATTTATTCTCTGATTTATTCATTGATTTATTCATTGATTTATCATTGATTTATTCTTTGATTTATTCATTGATTTATCAATTCATTCATTGATTCATTCATTGAGTCATTCATTGATTTATTCATTGATTTATTCATTGATTTATTCAGTGATTTATTCATTGATTTATTCATTTATTTGTTCATTTGTTCATTCATTGATTTATACATTGATTTATTCATTGATTTATTCAGTGATTTATTCATTGATTTATTCATTTATTTGTTCATTTGTTCATTCATTGATTTATACATTGATTTATTCATTGATTTATTTATTCGAAAACCAACGCATGTTCAGGAAAACCAACGCATGTTCAGGAAAACCAACGAATGTTCAGGAAAACCAACGCATGTTCAGGAAAACCAACGCATGTTCAGGAAAACCAACGCATGTTCAGGAAAACCAACGCATGTTCAGGAAAACCAACGCATGTTCAGGAAAACCAACGCATGTTCAGGAAAACCAACGCATGTCCAGGAAAACGGACGCATGTTCAGGAAAACCAACGCATGTTCAGGAAAACCAACGCATGTTCAGGAAAACCAACGCATGTCCAGGAAAACCAACGCATGTTCAGGAAAACCAACGCGTGTTCAGGAAAACCGACGCATGTTCAGGAAAACCAACGCATGTTCAGGAAAACCAACGCATGTTCAGGAAAACCAACGCATGTTCAGGAAAACCAACGCATGTTCAGGAAAACCAACGCATGTTCAGGAAAACCAACGCATGTTCAGGAAAACCAACGCATGTTCAGGAAAACCAACGCATGTTCAGGAAAACCAACGCATGTTCAGGAAAACCAACGCATGTTCAGGAAGACCAACGCATGTTCAGGAAAACCAACGCATGTTCAGGAAAACCAACGCATGTTCAGGAAAACCAACGCATGTTCAGGAAAACCAACGCATGTTCAGGAAAACCAACGCATGTTCAGGAAAACCAACGCATGTTCAGGAAAACCAACGCATGTTCAGGAAAACCAACGCTTGTTCAGGAAAACATTTTATGAATCATGATTCATAAATGATTCATGAATCATGATTCATAAATGATTCACAAATGATTCATGAATCATGATTCATACACGATTCATGAATCATGATTCATAAATGATTCATGAATCATGATTCATAAATGATTCATGAATCATGATTAATGAATCATAATTCACAAATGATTTATGAATCATGATTCATAAATGATTAATGATTCATAAACGATTCAAGAAGAAAGAAGCAATTGATAAATCAATGAATAAATCAATGAATAAATCAATGAATAAATCAGTGAATAAATCAATGAATAAATCAATGAATGAATCAATGAATAAATCAATGCATGAATCAATGAATGAATCAATGAATGAATTGATAAATCTATGAATAAATCAAAGAATAAATCAATGATAAATCAATGAATAAATCAAAGAATAAATCAGTGAATAAATCAATGAATAAATCAATGAATAAATCAACGGATTAATCAATTAATAAATTAATTAATAAATCAATGAATAAATCGATGAATAAATCAATTAATAAATCAATGATTAAATCAACGAATAAATCCTTTGATCTATTCACTGATTTATTCATTGATTCATTCAGTGGTTTATTCATTGATTCATTCACTGATTCACTCATTAATTCATTCATTGATCCATTCACTGACTCATTTATTGATTCATTCATTGATTCATTCATTGATTTATTCAAATGTAAATCAATAAATATATAAATCAATATAAATCAATGAATAAATCAATGAATAAATCAATGAATGAAGAAATGAACAATTAAATGAATAAATCAATGAATAAATCAATGTACAAATCAATGAATGAACAAATGAACAAATAAATCAATAAATCAATGAATAAATCACTGAATAAATCAATGAATAAATCAGTGAATAAATCAATGAATGAATCAATGAATGAATCAATGAATGAATTGATAAATCAATGAATAAATCAAAGAATAAATCAATGATAAATCAATGAATAAATCAATGAATAAATCAGAGAATAAATCAATGAATACCAATGAATGAACAAATGAACAAATGAACAAATGAACGAACAAATCAACGAATAAATCAATAAATAAACCAATGAATAAATCAACGAATAAATCAGTGAATAAATCAATGAATAAATCAATGAATGAATCAATGAATGAATCAATAAATGAATCAGTGAATAAATCAATGAATGAATCAATGAATGAATCAGTGAATGAATCAATGAATAAATCAATGAATAAATCAATGAATAAATCAATGAATAAATCAATGAATAAATCAATGAACAAATCAATGAATAAATCAATGAATAAATCAATGAGTAAATCAAAGGATAAATCAATGAATAAATCAATGAATACATCAATGAATAAATCAATGAATAATATCATTGATTTATTCATTGATTTATTCATTGATTTATTCGTTGATTTATTCATTGATTTATTCATTGATTTGTTCATTTGTTCATTCATTGATTTATTCATTGATTTATTCATTGATTTATTCGTTGATTTATTCATTGATTTATTAATTGATTTGTTCATTTGTTCATTCATTGATTTATTCATTGATTTATTCATTGATTTATCAATTCATTCACTGATTCATTCATTGATTTATTCATTGATTTATTCATTGATTTGTTCACTGATTTATTCATTGCTTTATTCTTTAATTTATTCATTGATTTATTCATTGATTTATTCATTGATTTGTTCATTTGTTCTTTCATTGATTTATTCCTTGATTTATAAAATCATTCATTGATTCATCCATTGATTCATTCATTGATTTATTCATTGAATTATTCAGTGATTCATTCACTGATTCACTCATTGATTCATTCATTGATCCATTCACGGACTCATTTATTGATTCATTCATTGATTCATTCATTGATTTATTCATTGATTTATTCACTGATTTATTCATTGATTTATTCATTGATTTATTCATTGATTTATTCATTGAATATTCGTGAATCATTGAGTGAATCATTCATGAATCGTGATTCATTCAATGATTCTTGAATCATGATTCATTCAACGATTCATGAATATTCATGAATCATTGAATCATGATTCATGAATCACTGAATGAATCATTATTCATGAATCATGGAATGAATCATGATTCATGAACCATGATTCATGAATCATTGAATGAATCATGATTCATGAATCATTGAATGAATCATTGAATTGAATTCATGAATAATTATTTATGAATCATAATTCATTCAATGATTCATGATTCACAATCCATTCAATGATTCATTCAATGGTTCACGAATCACGATCCATTCAATGATTCATTCAATGATTCATGAATTCATGAATTTATTCATTGATTTATTTATTGATTTATTCATTGATTTATTCGTTGATTCATCCACTGATTCACTCATTGATTCATTCATTGATTCATTCACTGATTCATTCATTGATTTATTCATTGATTAATGAATCATGATTCATTCAATGATTCATGAATCATGATTCAATGATTCATTCAATGATTCATAAATCATGATTCACTCAATGATTCATGAATCATGATTCAATGATTCATTCAATGATTCATGAATCAAGATTCATTCCATGATTCATGAATGATGATTCAATGATTCGTTCAATGATTCATGAATCATGATTCAATGATTCATGAATATTCATGAATAAATGATTCATGAACCAATGATCAAATCAATTAATAAATCAATGAATGAACAAATGAACATATCAATGAATAAATCAATGAATAAATCAATAAATCAATAAATAAATAAATGAATAAATCATGATTCGTGAATCATTGAATCATGATTCATGAATCATGGAAAGAAGCAATTGATAAATCAATGAATAAATCAATGAATAAATCAATGAATAAATCAGTGAATAAATCAATGAATAAATCAATGAATGAATCAATGAATAAATCAATGAATGAATCAATGAATGAATCAATGAATGAATTGATAAATCTATGAATAAATCAAGGAATAAATCAATGATAAATCAATGATAAATCAATGAATAAATCAGTGAATAAATCAATGAATAAATCAATGAATGAACAAATGAACAAATCAATGAATAAATCAATAAATAAACCCATGAATAAATCAATGAATAAATCAGTGAATAAATCAATGAATAAATCAATGAATGAATCAATGAATGAATCAATGAATGAATCAATAAATGAATCAGTGAATAAATCAATGAGTGAATCAATGAATGAATCAGTGAATGAATCAATGAATAAATCAATGAATAAATCAATGAATAAATCAATGAATAAATCAATGAACAAATCAATGAATAAATCAATGAATAAATCAATGAGTAAATCAAAGGATAAATCAATGAATAAATCAATGAATACATCAATGAATAAATCAATGAATGAATCAATGGATGAATCAATGAATGAATTTATAAATCAAGGAATAAATCATTGAATAAATCAATGAAAGAACAAACGAACAAATCAATGAATAAATCAATGAATAAATCAATGAAAAAATTAAAGAATAAAGCAATGAATAAATCAGTGAACAAATCAATGAATTAATCAATGAATAAATCAATGAATGAATCAGTGAATGAATTGATAAATCAATGAATAAATCAATGAATAAATCAATGAATAAATCAATGAATGAACAAATGAACAAATCAATGAATAAATGAATGAATAAATCAACGAATAAATCAATGAATAAATCAATGAATAAATCAATGATATTATTCATTGATTCATTCATTGATGTATTCATTGATTTATTCATTGATTTATCCTTTGATTTACTCATTGATTTATTCATTGATTTATTCATTGATTTGTTCATTGATTTATTCATTGATTTATTCATTGATTTATTCATTGATTTATTCATTGGTTTATTCATTGATTCATTCACTGATTCATTCATTGATTCATTCATTGATTTATTCACTGATTCATTTATTGATTCATTCATTGATTCATTCATTGATTTATTCATTGATTTATTCACTGATTTATTCGTTGATTTATTCATTGGTTTATTTATTGATTAATCGTTGATTTGTTCATTTGTTCATTCATTGATTTATTCATTCATTTATTCTCTGATTTGTTCATTGATTTATTCATTGATTTATCATTGATTTATTCTTTGATTTATTCATTGATTTATCAATTCATTCATTGATTCATTCATTGATTTATTCATTGATTTATTCATTGATTTATTCAGTGATTTATTCATTGATTTATTCATTTATTTGTTCATTTGTTCATTCATTGCTTTATACATTGATTTATTCATTGATTTATTTATTCGAAAACCAACGCATGTTCAGGAAAACCAACGCATGTTCAGGAAAACCAACGAATGTTCAGGAAAACATTCATTTATGAATCATTTATGAATCATGATTCATGAATCATTTATGAATCATGAGTCATGAATCATTTATGAATCATGATTCATGAATCATTTATGAATCATTTATGAATCATGATTCATGAATCATTTATGAATAATGATTCATAAATGATTCATGAATCATGATTCATAAATGATTCATGAATCATGATTCATAAATGATTCATGAATCATGATTCATAAATGATTCATGAATCATTTATGAATCATGATTCATGAATCATTCATGAATCATGATTCATGAATCATTTATGAATCATGATTCATGAATCATTTATGAATCATGATTCATGAATCATTTATGAATCATGATTCATGAATCATTTATGAATCATGATTCATAAATGATTCATGAATCATGATTCATAAATGATTCATAAATGATTCATGAATCATGATTCATAAATGATTCATGAATCATGATTCATAACTGATTCATGAATCATGATTCATAAATGATTCATGAATCATTTATGAATCATGATTCATGAATCATTTATGAATCATGATTCATAAATGATTCATGAATCATGATTCATAAATGATTCATGAATCATGATTCATAAATGATTCATAAATGATTCATGAATCATTTATGAATCATGATTCATGAATCATTTATGAATCATGATTCATGAATCATTTATGAATCATGATTCATGAATCATTTATGAATCATGATTCATGAATCATTTATGAATCATTTATGAATCATGATTCATAAATGATTCATGAATCATGATTCATAAATGATTCATGAATCATGATTCATAAATGATTCATGAATCATGATTCATAAATGGTTCATGAATCATGATTCATGAATGATTCATGAATCATGATTCATAAATGATTCATGAATCATTTATGAATCATGATTCATGAATCATTTATGAATCATGATTCATGAATCATTTATGAATCATGATTCATGAATCATTTATGAATCATGATTCATGAATCATTTATGAATCATTATTCATAAATGATTCATGAATCATGATTCATAAATGATTCATAAATGATTCATGAATCATGATTCATAAATGATTCATGACTCATGATTCATAAATGATTCATGAATCATGATTCATAAATGATTCATAAATGAATGTTTTCCTGAACATTCGTTGGTTTTCCTGAACATGCGTTGGTTTTCCTGAACATGCGTTGGTTTTCGAATAAATAAATCAATGAATAAATCAATGTATAAATCAATGAATGAACAAATGAACAAATAAATGAATAAATCAATGAATAAATCACTGAATAAATCAATGAATAAATCAATGAATAAATCAATGAATGAATCAATGAATGAATTGATAAATCAATGAATAAATCAAAGAATAAATCAATGATAAATCAATGAATAAATCAATGAACAAATCAGAGAATAAATGAATGAATAAATCAATGAATGAACAAATGAACAAATCAACGATTAATCAATAAATAAACCAATGAATAAATCAACGAATAAATCAGTGAATAAATCAATGAATAAATCAATGAATGAATCAATGAATGAATCAATAAATGAATCAGTGAATAAATCAATGAATGAATCAATGAATGAATCAGTGAATGAATCAATGAATAAACCAATGAATAAATCAATGAATAAATCAATGAATAAATCAATGAATAAATCAATGAACAAATCAATGAATAAATCAATGAATAAATCAATGAGTAAATCAAAGGATAAATCAATGAATAAATCAATGAATACATCAATGAATGAATCAATGAATAATATCATTGATTTATTCATTGATTTATTCATTGATTTATTCGTTGATTTATTCATTCATTTATTCATTGATTTGTTCATTTGTTCATTCATTGATTTATTCATTGATTTATTCATTGATTTATTCATTGATTTATCAATTCATTCACTGATTCATTCATTGATTTATTCATTGATTAATTCATTGATTTGTTCACTGATTTATTCATTGCTTTATTCTTTAATTTTTTCATTGATTTATTCATTGATTTATTCATTGATTTGTTCCTTTGTTCTTTCATTGATTTATTCAATGATTTATTCCTTGATTTATAAATTCATTCATTGATTCATCCATTGATTCATTCATTGATTTATTCATTGATGTATTCATTGATTTATTCATTGATTTATCCTTTGATTTACTCATTGATTTATTCATTGATTTATTCATTGATTTGTTCATTGATTTATTCATTGATTTATTCATTGATTTATTCATTGATTTATTCATTGATTCATTCACTGATTCATTCATTGATTCACTCATTGATTTACTCACTGATTCATTTATTGATTCATTCATTGATTCATTCATTGATTCATTCATTGATTTATTCATTGATTTATTCACTGATTTATTCATTGATTTATTCATGGGTTTATTTATTGATTTATTCATTGATTTGTTCATTTGTTCATTCATTGATTTATTCATTGATTTATTCACTGATTTATTCATTGATTTATCATTGATTTATCATTGATTTATTCCTTGATTTATTCATAGATTTATCAATTCATTCATTGATTCATTCATTGATTCATTCATTGATTTATTCATTGATTCATTCATTGATTTATTCATTGATTTATTCACTGATTTATTCATTGATTTATTCATTGATTTATTCATTGATTTATCAATTGCTTCTTTCCATGATTCATGAATCATGATTCAATGATTCACGAATCATGATTTATTCATTTATTTATTTATTGATTTATTGATTTATTCATTGATTTATTCATTGATATGTTCATTTGTTCATTCATTGATTTATTAATTGATTTGATCATTGGTTCATGAATCATTTATTCATGAATATTCATGAATCATTGAATCATGATTCATGAATCATTGAATGAATCATTGAATCATCATTCATGAATCATGGAATGAATCTTGATTCATGAATCATTGAATGAATCATTGAATCATGATTCATGAATCATTGAGTGAATCATGATTTATGAATCATTGAATGAATCATTGAATCATGATTCATGAATCATTGAATGAATCATGATTCATTAACCAATGAATAAATCAATGAATGAATCAGTGAATGAATCAATGAATGAATCAATGAGTGAATCAGTGGATGAATCAACGAATAAATCAATGAATAAATCAATAAATAAATCAATGAATAAATTCATGAATTCATGAATCATTGAATGAATCATTGAATGGATCGTGATTCGTGAACCATTGAATGAATCATTGAATGGATTGTGAATCATGAATCATTGAATGAATTATGATTCATAAATAATTATTCATGAATTCAATTCAATGATTCATTCAATGATTCATGAATCATGATTCATTCAATGATTCATGAATCATGGTTCATGAATCATGATTCATTCCATGATTCATGAATAATGATTCATTCAGTGATTCATGAATCATGATTCAATGATTCATGAATATTCATGAATCGTTGAATGAATCATGATTCAAGAATCATTGAATGAATCACGATTCATGAATGATTCACTCAATGATTCACGAATATTCAATGAATAAATCAATGAATAAATCAATGAATAAATCAATGAATAAATCAGTGAATAAATCAATGAATAAATCAATGAATGAATCAATGAATGAATCAATAAATGAGTCCGTGAATGGATCAATGAATGAATCAATGAGTGAATCAGTGAATGAATCACTGAATAATTCAATGAATAAATCAATGAATGAATCAATGGATGAATCAATGAATGATTTTATAAATCAAGGAATAAATCAATGAAAGAACAAATGAACAAATCAATGAATAAATCAATGAATAAATTAAAGAATAAAGCAATGAATAAATCAGTGAACAAATCAATGAATAAATCAATGAATAAATCAATGAATGAATCAGTGAATGAATTGATAAATCAATGAATAAATCAATGAATAAATCAATGAATGAACAAATGAACAAATCAATTAATAAATCAATGAATAAATCAACGAATAAATCAATGAATAAATCAATGAATAAATCAATGATATTATTCATTGATTCATTCATTGATGTATTCATTGATTTATTCATTGATTTATCCTTTGATTTACTCATTGATTTATTCATTGATTTATTCATTGATTTGTTCATTGATTTATTCATTGATTTATTCATTGATTTATTCATTGATTTATTCATTGATTTATTCATTGATTCATTCACTGATTCATTCATTGATTCATTCATTGATTTATTCACTGATTCATTTATTGATTCATTCATTGATTCATTCATTGATTTATTCCTTGATTTATTCACTGATTTATTCGTTGATTTATTCATTGGTTTATTTATTGATTTATTCGTTGATTTGTTCATTTGTTCATTCATTGATTTGTTCATTCATTTATTCTCTGATTTATTCATTGATTTATTCATTGATTTATCATTGATTTATTCTTTGATTTATTCATTGATTTATCAATTCATTCATTGATTCATTCATTGAGTCATTCATTGATTTATTCATTGATTTATTCATTGATTTATTCAGTGATTTATTCATTGATTTATTCATTTATTTGTTCATTTGTTCATTCATTGATTTATACATTGATTTATTCATTGATTTATTTATTCGAAAACCAACGCATGTTCAGGAAAACCAACGCATGTTCAGGAAAACCAACGAATGATTCATAAACCAAATCATGATTCATAAATGATTCATAAATGATTCATGAATCATGATTCATAAATGATTCATGAATCATTTATGAATCATGATTCATGAATCATTTATGAATCATGATTCATAAATAATTAATGAATCATGATTCATAAATGATTCATGAATCATGATTCATAAATGATTCATGAATCATGATTCATAAATGATTCATGAATCATGATTCATAAATGATTCATGAATCATTTATGAATCATGATTCATGAATCATTTATGAATCATGATTCATGAATCATTTATGAATCATGATTCATGAATCATTTATGAATCATGATTCATGAATCATTTATGAATCATGATTCATAAATGATTCATAAATGATTCATGAATCATTTATGAATCATGATTCATGAATCATTTATGAATCATGATTCATGAATCATTTATGAATCATGAGTCATGAATCATTTATGAATCATGATTCATGAATCATTTATGAATCATTTATGAATCATGATTCATGAATCATTTATGAATCATGATTCATAAATGATTCATGAATCATGATTCATAAATGATTCATGAATCATGATTCATAAATGATTCATGAATCATGATTCATGAATCATTTATGAATCATGATTCATGAATCATTTATGAATCATGATTCATGAATTATGTATGAATCATGATTCATAAATGATTCATGAATCATGATTCATAAATGATTCATGAATCATGATTCATAAATGATTCATGAATCATTTATGAATCATTTATGAATCATGATTCATGAATCATTGAATGAATCATTGGATCATGATTCATGAATCATTGAATGAATCATGATTCATTAATCAATGAATAAATCAATGAATGAATCAGTGAATGATTCAATGAATGAATCAATGAGTGTATCAGTGGATGAATCAATGAATAAATCAATGAATAAATCAATGAATAACTCAATGAATGAACAAATGAACAAATCAATGAATAAATCAATGAATAAATCAACGAATAAATCAATGAATAAATCAATGAATAAATCAATGATATTATTCATTGATTTATTCATTGATGTATTCATTGATTTATTCATTGATTTATCCTTTGATTTACTCATTGATTTATTCATTGATTTATTCATTGATTTGTTCATTGATTTATTCATTGATTTATTCATTGATTTATTCATTGATTTATTCATTGATTCATTCACTGATTCATTCATTGATTCATTCATTGATTTATTCACTGATTCATTTATTGATTCATTCATTGATTCATTCATTGATTTATTCATTGATTTATTCACTGATTTATTCGTTGATTTATTCATCGGTTTATTTATTGATTTATTCGTTGATTTGTTCATTTGTTCATTCATTGGTTTATTCATTGATTTATTCTCTGATTTATTCATTGATTTATTCATTGATTTATCATTGATTTATTCTTTGATTTATTCATTGATTTATCAATTCATTCATTGATTCATTCATTGATTCATTCATTGATTTATTCACTGATTTATTCATTGATTTATTCATTGATTTATTCATTTATTTGTTCATTTGTTCATTCATTGATTTGTACATTGATTTATTCATTGATTTATCCATTTAATTGTTCATTTCTTCATTCATTGATTTATTCATTGATTTATTCATTGATTTATATTGATTTATATATTCATTGATTTACATTTTAATAAATCAATAAATGAATCAATGAATGAATCAATAAATGAGTCAGTGAATGGATCAATGAATGAATTAATGAGTGAATCAGTGAATGAATCAATGAATAAACCACTGAATGAATCAATGAATAAATCAGTGAATAGATCAAAGGATTTACTCGTTGATTTAATCATTGATTTATTAATTGATTTATTCATCGATTTATTCATTGATTTATTAATTAATTTATTAATTGATTAATCCGTTGATTTATTCATTGATTTATTCATTGATTTATTCACTGATTTATTCTTTGATTTATTCATTGATTTATCATTGATTTATTCTTTGATTTATTCATAGATTTATCAATTCATTCATTGATTCATGCATTGATTTATTCATTGATTCATTCATTGATTTATTCATTGATTTATTCACTGATTTATTCATTGATTTATTCATTGATTTATTCATTGATTTATCAATTGCTTCTTTCGTCTTGAATCGTTTATGAATCATTAATCATTTATGAATCATGATTCATAAATCATTTGTGAATTATGATTCATTAATCATGATTCATGAATCATTTATGAATCATGATTCATGAATCATTTATGAATCATGATTCATGAATCGTGTATGAATCATGATTCATGAATCATTTGTGAATCATTTATGAATCATGATTCATGAATCATTTATGAATCATGATTCATAAAATGTTTTCCTGAACAAGCGTTGGTTTTCCTGAACATGCGTTGGTTTTCCTGAACATGCGTTGGTTTTCCTGAACATGCGTTCCCGAAAACCAACGCATGTTCAGGAAAACCAACGCATGTTCAGGAAAACCAACTCATGTTCAGGAAAACCAACGCATGTTCAGGAAAACCAACGCATGTTCAGGAAAACCAACGCATGTTCAGAAAAACCAACGCATGTTCAGGAAAACCAACGCATGTTCAGGAAAACCAACGCATGTTCAGGAAAACCAACGCATGTTCAGGAAAACCAACGCATGTTCAGGAAAACCAACGCATGTTCAGGAAAACCAACGCATGTTCAGGAAAACCAACGCTTGTTCAGGAAAACATTTTATGAATCATGATTCATAAATGATTCATGAATCATGATTCATAAATGATTCACAAATGATTCATGAATCATGATTCATACACGATTCATGAATCATGATTCATAAATGATTCATGAATCATGATTCATAAATGATTCATGAATCATGATTCATAAATGATTCATGAATCATGATTAATGAATCATAATTCATAAATGATTTATGAATCATGATTCATAAATGATTAATGATTCATAAACGATTCAAGAAGAAAGAAGCAATTGATAAATCAATGAATAAATCAATGAATAAATCAATGAATAAATCAGTGAATAAATCAATGAATAAATCAATGAATGAATCAATGAATAAATCAATGCATGAATCAATGAATGAATCAATGAATGAATTGATAAATCTATGAATAAATCAAAGAATAAATCAATGATAAATCAATGAATAAATCAAAGAATAAATCAGTGAATAAATCAATGAATAAATCAATGAATAAATCAACGGATTAATCAATTAATAAATTAATTAATAAATCAATGAATAAATCGATGAATAAATCAATTAATAAATCAATGATTAAATCAACGAATAAATCCTTTGATCTATTCACTGATTTATTCATTGATTCATTCAGTGGTTTATTCATTGATTCATTCACTGATTCACTCATTAATTCATTCATTGATCCATTTGACTCATTTATTGATTCATTCATTGATTCATTCATTGATTTATTCAAATGTAAATCAATGAATATATAAATCAATATAAATCAATGAATAAATCAATGAATAAATCAATGAATGAAGAAATGAACAATTAAATGAATAAATCAATGAATAAATCAATGTACAAATCAATGAATGAACAAATAAATGAATAAATCAATGAATAAATCACTGAATAAATTAATGAATAAATCAGTGAATAAATCAATGAATGAATCAATGAATGAATCAATGAATGAATTGATAAATCAATGAATAAATCAAAGAATAAATCAATGATAAATCAATGAATGAACAAATGAACAAATCAACGAATAAATCAATAAATAAACCAATGAATAAATCAACGAATAAATCAGTGAATAAATCAATGAATAAATCAATGAATGAATCAATGAATGAATCAATAAATGAATCAGTGAATAAATCAATGAATGAATCAATGAATGAATCAGTGAATGAATCAATGAATAAATCAATGAATAAATCAATGAATAAATCAATGAATAAATCAATGAACAAATCAATGAATAAATCAATGAATAAATCAATGAGTAAATCAAAGGATAAATCAATGAATAAATCAATGAATACATCAATGAATAAATCAATGAATAATATCATTGATTTATTCATTGATTTATTCATTGCTTTATTCGTTGATTTATTCATTGATTTATTCATTGATTTGTTCATTTGTTCATTCATTGATTTATTCATTGATTTATTCATTGATTTATTCATTGATTCATCCACTGATACACTCATTGATTCATTCATTGAATCATTCACTGATTCATTCATTGATTCATTCAATGATTCATGAATCATGATCCAATGATTCATTCAATGATTCATGAATCATGATTCATAAATGATTCATAAATGATTCATGAATCATTTATGAATCATGATTCATAAATAATTCATGAATCATGATTCATAAATGGTTCATGAATCATGATTCATTCCATGATTCATGAATAATGATTCATTCAGTGATTCATGAATCATTATTCAATGATTCATGAATATTCATGAATCGTTGAATGAATCATGATTCAAGAATCATTGAATGAATCACGATTCATGAATGATTCACTCAATGATTCACGAATATTCAATGAATAAATCAATGAATAAATCAATGAATAAATCAATGAATAAATCAATGAATAAATCAGTGAATAAATCAATGAATAAATCAATGAATGAATCAATGAATGAATCAATAAATGAGTCCGTGAATGGATCAATGAATGAATCAATGAGTGAATCAGTGAATGAATCAATGAATAATTCAATGAATAAATCAATGAATGAATCAATGGATGAATCAATGAATGATTTTATAAATCAAGGAATAAATCAATGAATAAATCAATGAAAGAACAAATGAACAAATCAATGAATAAATCAATGAATAAATCAATGAATAAATTAAAGAATAAAGCAATGAATAAATCATTGAACAAATCAATGAATAAATCAATGAATAAATCAATGAATGAATCAGTGAATGAATTGATAAATCAATGAATAAATCAATGAATAAATCAATAAATAAATCAATGAATGAACAAATGAACAAATCAATGAATAAATCAATGAATAAATCAACGAATAAATCAATGAATAAATCAATGAATAAATCAATGAATAAATCAATGATATTATTCATTGATTTATTCATTGATGTATTCATTGATTTATTCATTGATTTATCCTTTGTTTTACTCATTGATTTATTCATTGATTTATTCATTGATTTGTTCATTGATTTATTCATTGATTTATTCATTGATTTATTCTTTGATTTATTCATTGATTTATCAATTCATTCATTGATTCATTCATTGATTCATTCATTGATTTATTCATTGATTTATTCATTGATTTATTCAGTGATTTATTCATTGATTTATTCAGTTATTTGTTCATTTGTTCATTCATTGATTTGTACATTGATTTATTCATTGATTTATTCATTTAATTGTTCATTTGTTCATTCATTGATTTATTCATTGATTTATTCATTGATTAATATTGATTTATATATTCATTGATTTACATTTGAATAAATCAATGAATGAATCAATGAATGAATCAATAAATGAGTCAGTGAATGGATCAATGAATGAATTAATGAGTGAATCAGTGAATGAATCAATGAATAAACCACTGAATGAATCAATGAATAAATCAATAAATAGATCAAAGGATTTATTCATTGATTTATTCGTTGATTTATTAATTAATTTATTAATTGATTAATCCGTTGATTTATTCATTGATTTATTCATTGATTTATTCACTGATTTATTCTTTGATTTATTCATTGATTTATCATTGATTTATTCTTTGATTTATTCATAGATTTATCAATTCATTCATTGATTCATTCATTGATTCATGCATTGATTTATTCATTGATTCATTCATTTATTTATTCATTGATTTGTTCACTGATTTATTCATTGATTTATTCTTTGATTTATTCATAGATTTATCAATTCATTCATTGATTCATTCATTGATTCATGCATTGATTTATTCATTGATTCATTCATTGATTTATTCATTGATTTGTTCACTGATTTATTCATTGATTTATTCATTGATTTATTCACTGATTTATCAATTGCTTCTTTCTTCTTGAATCATTTATGAATCATTAATCATTTATGAATCATGATTCATAAATCATTTATGAATTATGATTCATGAATCGTTTATGAATCATGATTCATGAATCATTTATGAATCATGATTCATGAATCATTTATGAATCATGATTCATGAATCATTTATGAATCATGATTCATAAATGATTCATGAATCATTATTCATAAATGATTCATGAATCATGATTCATAAATGATTCATGAATCATTTATGAATCATGATTCATGAATCATTTATGAATCATGATTCATGAATCATTTATGAATCATGATTCATGAATCATTTATGAATCATGATTCATGAATCATTTATGAATCATGATTCATAAATGATTCATGAATCATGATTCATAAATGATTCATGAATCATGATTCATAAATGATTCATGAATCATGATTCATAAATGATTCATAAATGATTCATGAATCATTTATGAATCATAATTCATGAATAATTTATGAATCATGATTCATGAATCATTTATGAATCATGATTCATAAATGATTCATGAATCATGATTCGTAAATGATTCATGAATCATGATTCATAAATGATTCATGAATCATGAATCATAATTCATTCATTGATCCATTCACTTACTCATTTATTGATTCATTCATTGATTCATTCATTGATTTATTCAAATGTAAATCAATGAATATATAAATCAATATTAATCAATGAATAAATCAATGAATAAATCAATGAACGAACAAATGAACAATTAAATGAATAAATCAATGAATAAATCAATGTACAAATCAATGAATGAACAAATGAACAAATAAATGAATAAATCAATGAATAAATCACTGAATAAATCAATGAATAAATCAATGAATAAATCAATGAATGAATCAATGAATGAATCAATGAATGAATTGATAAATCAATGAATAAATCAAAGAATAAATCAATGAATAAATCAACGAATAAATCAATGAATAAATCAATGAACAAATCAATGAATAAATCAATGAATAAATCAATGAGTAAAACAAAGGATAAATCAATGAATAAATCAATGAATACATCAATGAATAAATCAATGAATAATATCATTGATTTATTCATTGATTTATTCATTGATTTATTCGTTGATTTATTCATTGATTTATTCATTGATTTGTTCATTTGTTCATTCATTGATTTATTCATTGATTTATTCATTGATTTATTCATTGATTTATCAATTCATTCACTGATTCATTCATTGATTTATTCATTGATTTATTCATTGATTTGTTCACTGATTTATTCATTGCTTTATTCTTTAATTTATTCATTGATTTATTCATTGATTTATTCATTGATTTGTTCATTTGTTCTTTCATTGATTTATTCATTGATTTATTCCTTGATTTATAAAATCATTAATTGATTCATCCATTGATTCATTCATTGATTTATTCATTGAATTATTCATTGATTCATTCACTGATTCACTCATTGATTCATTCATTGATCCATTCACGGACTCATTTATTGATTCATTCATTGATTCATTCATTGATTTATTCATTGATTTATTCACTGATTTATTCATTGATTTATTCATTGATTTATTCATTGATTTATTCATTGAATATTCGTGAATCATTGAGTGAATCATTCATGAATCGTGATTCATTCAATGATTCTTGAATCATGATTCATTCAACGATTCATGAATATTCATGAATCATTGAATCATGATTCATGAATCACTGAATGAATCATTATTCATGAATCATGGAATGAATCATGATTCATGAACCATTTATGAATCATGATTCATGAATTATTTACGAATCATGATTCATAAATGATTCATGAATCATGATTCATGAATCATTGAATGAATCATTGGATCATGATTAATGAATCATTGAATGAATCATGATTCATTAATCAATGAATAAATCAATGAATGAATCAGTGAATGATTCAATGAATGAATCAATGAGTGTATCAGTGGATGAATCAATGAATAAATCAATGAATAAATCAATGAATAAATCAATGAATGAACAAATGAACAAATCAATGAATAAATCAATGAATAAATCAACGAATAAATCAATGAATAAATCAATGAATAAATCAATGATATTATTCATTGATTTATTCATTGATGTATTCATTGATTTATTCATTCATTCACGGACTCATTTATTGATTCATTCATTGATTCATTCATTGATTTATTCATTGATTTATTCACTGATTTATTCATTGATTTATTCATTGATTTATTCATTGATTTATTCATTGAATATTCGTGAATCATTGAGTGAATCATTCATGAATAGTGATTCATTCAATGATTCTTGAATCATGATTCATTCAACGATTCATGAATATTCATGAATCATTGAATCATGATTCATGAATCACTAAATGAATCATTATTCATGAATCATGGAATGAATCATGATTCATGAACCATTTATGAATCATGATTCATGAATTATTTATGAATCATGATTCATAAATGATTCATGAATCATTGAATGAATCATTGGATCATGATTCATGAATCATTGAATGAATCATGATTCATTAATCAATGAATAAATCAATGAATGAATCAGTGAATGATTCAATGAATGAATCAATGAGTGTATCAGTGGATGAATCAATGAATAAATCAATGAATAAATCAATGAATTAATCAATGA
Organism: Physocephala rufipes; assembly: GCA_963966595.1. Classification (NCBI taxonomy): domain Eukaryota; kingdom Metazoa; phylum Arthropoda; class Insecta; order Diptera; family Conopidae; genus Physocephala; species Physocephala rufipes. Next base: position 27,196,470 of record OZ016504.1, on the reverse strand, counting down.
ATGAACAAATGAACAAATCTATGAATAAATCAATGAATAAATTAACGAATAAATCAATGAATAAATAAATGAATAAATCAATGATATTATTCATTGATTTATTCATTGATGTATTCATTGATTTATTCATTGATTAATCCTTTGATTTACTCATTGATTTATTCATTGATTTATTCATTGATTTGTTCATTGATTTATTCATTGATTTATTCATTGATTTATTCATTGATTTATTCATTGATTCATTCACTGATTCATTCATTGATTCATTCATTGATTTATTCACTGATTCATTTATTGATTCATTCATTGATTCATTCATTGATTTATTCATTGATTTATTCACTGATTTATTCGTTGATTTATTCATTGGTTTATTTATTGATTTATTCGTTGATTTTTTCTTTTGTTCATTCATTGATTTATTCATTGATTTATTCTCTGATTTATTCATTGATTTATTCATTGATTTATCATTGATTTATTCTTTGATTTATTCATTGATTTATCAATTCATTCATTGATTCATTCATTGATTCATTCATTGATTTACTCACTGATTTATTCATTGATTTATTCAGTGATTTATTCATTGATTTATTCATTTATTTGTTCATTTGTTCATTCATTGATTTGTACATTGATTTATTCATTGATTTATTCATTTAGTTGTTCATTTCTTCATTCATTGATTTATTCATTGATTTATTCATTGATTTATATTGATTTATATATTCATTGATTTACATTTGAATAAATCAATGAATGAATCAATAAATGAGTCAGTGAATGGATCAATGAATGAATTAATGAGTGAATCAGTGAATGAATCAATGAATAAACCACTGAATGGATCAATGAATAAATCAGTGAATAGATCAAAGGATTTATTCGTTGATTTAATCATTGATTTATTAATTGATTTATTCATCGATTTATTCATTGATTTATTAATTAATTTATTAATTGATTAATCCGTTGATTTATTCATTGATTTATTCATTGATTTATTCACTGATTTATTCTTTGATTTATTCATTGATTTATCATTGATTTATTCTTTGATTTATTCATAGATTTATCAATTCATTCATTGATTCATTCATTGATTCATGCATTGATTTATTCATTGATTCATTCATTGATTTATTCATTGATTTATTCACTGATTTATTCATTGATTTATTCATTGATTTATTAATTGATTTATCAATTGCTTCTTTCTTCTTGAATCGTTTATGAATCATTAATCATTTATGAATCATGATTCATAAATCATTTATGAATTATGATTCATTAATCATGATTCATGAATCATTTATGAATCATGATTCATGAATCATTTATGAATCATGATTCATGAATCGTGTATGAATCATGATTCATGAATCATTTGTGAATCATTTATGAATCATGATTCATGAATCATTTATGAATCATGATTCATGAATCATTTATGAATCATGATTCATAAAATGTTTTCCTGAACAAGCGTTGGTTTTCCTGAACATGCGTTGGTTTTCCTGAACATGCGTTGGTTTTCCTGAACATGCGTTGGTTTTCCTGAACATGCGTTGGTTTTCCTGAACATGCGTTGGTTTTCCTGAACATGCGTTGGTTTTCCTGAACATGCGTTGGTTTTCCTGAACATGCGTTGGTTTTCCTGAACATGCGTTGGTTTTCCTGAACATGCGTTGGTTTTCCTGAACATGGGTTGGTTTTCCTGAACATGCGTTGGTTTTCCTGAACATGCGTTGGTTTTCCTGAACATGCGTTGGTTTTCCTGAACATGCGTTGGTTTTCCTGAACATGCGTTGGTTTTCCTGAACATGCGTTGGTTTTCCTGAACATGCGTTGGTTTTCCTGAACATACGTTGGTTTTCCTGAACATGCGTTGGTTTTCCTGAACATGCGTTGGTTTTCCTGAACATGCGTTGGTTTTCCTGAACATGCGTTGGTTTTCCTGAACATGCGTGGATGAACAAATTTCCTGAACAAATCAATGAATGAACAAATGAACAAATAAATGAATAAATCAATGAATAAATCACTGAATAAATCAATGAATAAATCAATGAATAAATCAATGAATGACTCAATGAATGAATCAATGAATGAATTAATAAATCAATGAATAAATCAAAGAATAAATCAATGATAAATCAATGAATAAATCAATGAATAAATCAGAGAATAAATGAATGAATAAATCAATGAATGAACAAATGAATGAATCAATGAATAAATCAATAAATGAATCAGTGAATAAATCAATGAATGAATCAATGAATGAATCAGTGAATGAATCAATGAATAAATCAATGAATAAATCAATGAATAAATCAATGAATAAATCAATGAATAAATCAATGAACAAATCAATGAATAAATCAATGAATAAATCAATGAGTAAATCAAAGGATAAATCAATGAATAAATCAATGAATACATCAATGAATGAATCAATGAATAAATCAATGAATAAATCAATGCATGAATCAATGAATGAATCAATGAATGAATTGATAAATCAAGGAATAAATCATTGAATAAATCAATGAAAGAACAAATGAACAAATCAATGAATAAATCAATGAATAAATCAATGAAAAAATTAAAGAATAAAGCAATGAATAAATCAGTGAACAAATCAATGAAGAAATCAATGAATAAATCAATGAATGAATCAGTGAATGAATTGATAAATCAATGAATAAATCAATGAATAAATCAATGAATAAATCAATGAAAGAACAAATGAACAAATCAATGAATAAATGAATGAATAAATCAACGAATAAATCAATGAATAAATCAATGAATGAATCAATGATATTATTCATTGATTCATTCATTGATGTATTCATTGATTTATTCATTGATTTATCCTTTGATTTACTCATTGATTTATTCATTGATTTATTCATTGATTTGTTCATTGATTTATTCATTGATTTATTCATTGATTTATTCATTGATTTATTCATTGATTTATTCATTGATTCATTCACTGATTCATTCATTGATTCATTCATTGATTTATTCACTGATTCATTTATTGATTTATTCATTGATTCATTCATTGATTTATTCATTGATTTATTCACTGATTTATTCGTTGATTTATTCATTGGTTTATTTATTGATTTATTCGTTGATTTGTTCATTTGTTCATTCATTGATTTATTCATTCATTTATTCTCTGATTTATTCATTGATTTATTCATTGATTTATCATTGATTTATTCTTTGATTTATTCATTGATTTATTAATTCATTCATTGATTCATTCATTGAGTCATTCATTGATTTATTCATTGATTTATTCATTGATTTATTCAGTGATTTATTCATTGATTTATTCATTTATTTGTTCATTTGTTCATTCATTGATTTGTTCAGGAAATTTGTTCATCAACGCATGTTCAGGAAAACCAACGCATGTTCAGGAAAACCAACGCATGTTCAGGAAAACCAACGCATGTTCAGGAAAACCAACGCATGTTCAGGAAAACCAACGTATGTTCAGGAAAACTAACGCATGTTCAGGAAAACCAACGCATGTTCAGGAAAACCAACGCATGTTCAGGAAAACCAACGCATGTTCAGGAAAACCAACGCATGTTCAGGAAAACCAACGCATGTTCAGGAAAACCAACGCATGTTCAGGAAAACCAACGCATGTTCAGGAAAACCAACGCATGTTCAGGAAAACCAACGCATGTTCAGGAAAACCAACGCATGTTCAGGAAAACCAACGCATGTTCAGGAAAACCAACGCATGTTCAGGAAAACCAACGCATGTTCAGGAAAACCAACGCATGTTCAGGAAAACCAACGCATGTTCAGGAAAACCAACGCATGTTCAGGAAAACCAACGCATGTTCAGGAAAACCAACGCATGTTCAGGAAAACCAACGCATGTTCAGGAAAACCAACGCTTGTTCAGGAAAACATTTTATGAATCATGATTCATAAATGATTCATGAATCATGATTCATAAATGATTCACAAATGATTCATGAATCATGATTCATACACGATTCATGAATCATGATTCATAAATGATTCATGAATCATGATTCATAAATGATTCATGAATCATGATTAATGAATCATAATTCATAAATGATTTATGAATCATGATTCATAAATGATTAATGATTCATAAACGATTCAAGAAGAAAGAAGCAATTGATAAATCAATTAATAAATCAATGAATAAATCAATGAATAAATCAGTGAATAAATCAATGAATAAATCAATGAATGAATCAATGAATAAATCAATGCATGAATCTATGAATGAATCAATGAATGAATTGATAAATCTATGAATAAATCAAAGAATAAATCAATGATAAATCAATGAATAAATCAAAGAATAAATCAGTGAATAAATCAATGAATAAATCAATGAATAAATCAACGGATTAATCAATTAATAAATTAATTAATAAATCAATGAATAAATCGATGAATAAATCAATTAATAAATCAATGATTAAATCAACGAATAAATCCTTTGATCTATTCACTGATTTATTCATTGATCCATTCAGTGGTTTATTCATTGATTCATTCACTGATTCACTCATTAATTCATTCATTGATCCATTCACTGACTCATTTATTGATTCATTCATTGATTTATTCAAATGTAAATCAATGAATATATAAATCAATATAAATCAATGAATAAATCAATGAATAAATCAATGAATGAAGAAATGAACAACTAAATGAATAAATCAATGAATAAATCAATGTACAAATCAATGAATGAACAAATGAACAAATAAATGAATAAATCAATGAATAAATCACTGAATAAATCAATGAATAAATCAGTGAATAAATCAATGAATGAATCAATGAATGAATCAATGAATGAATTGATAAATCAATGAATAAATCAAAGAATAAATCAATGATAAATCAATGAATAAATCAATGAATGAATCAGAGAATAAATCAATGAATAAATCAATGAATGAACAAATGAACAAATCAACGAATAAATCAATAAATAAACCAATGAATAAATCAACGAATAAATCAGTGAATAAATCAATGAATAAATCAATGAATGAATCAATGAATGAATCAATAAATGAATCAGTGAATAAATCAATGAATGAATCAATGAATGAATCAGTGAATGAATCAATGAATAAATCAATGAATAAATCAATGAATAAATCAATGAATAAATCAATGAACAAATCAATGAATAAATCAATGAATAAATCAATGAGTAAATCAAAGGATTAATCAATGAATAAATCAATGAATACATCAATGAATAAATCAATGAATAATATCATTGATTTATTCATTGATTTATTCATTGATTTATTCGTTGATTTATTCATTGATTTATTCATTGATTTGTTCATTTGTTCATTCATTGATTTATTCATTGATTTATTCATTGATTTATTCATTGATTCATCCACTGATACACTCATTGATTCATTCATTGAATCATTCACTGATTCATTCATTGATTTATTCATTGATTAATGAATCATGATTCATTCAACGATTCATGAATCATGATCCAATGATTCATTCAATGATTCATGAATCATGATTCATGAATCATTTATGAATCATGATTCATAAATAATTCATGAATCATGATTCATAAATGGTTCATGAATCATGATTCATTCCATGATTCATGAATAATGATTCATTTAGTGATTCATGAATCATGATTCAATGATTCATGAATATTCATGAATCGTTGAATGAATCATGATTCAAGAATCATTGAATGAATCACTATTCATGAATGATTCACTCAATGATTCACGAATATTCAATGAATAAATCAATGAATAAATCAATGAATAAATCAATGAATAAATCAGTGAATAAATCAATGAATAAATCAATGAATGAATCAATGAATGAATCAATAAATGAGTCCGTGAATGAATGAATAAATCAATGAATACATCAATGAATAAATCAATGAATAATATCATTGATTTATTCATTGATTTATTCATTGATTTATTCGTTGATTTATTCATTGATTTATTCATTGATTTGTTCATTTGTTCATTCATTGATTTATTCATTGATTTATTCATTGATTCATCCACTGATACACTCATTGATTCATTCATTGAATCATTCACTGATTCATTCATTGATTTATTCATTGATTAATGAATCATGATTCATTCAATGATTCATGAATCATGATCCAATGATTCATTCAATGATTCATGAATCATGATTCATGAATCATTTATGAATCATGATTCATAAATAATTCATGAATCATGATTCATAAATGGTTCATGAATCATGATTCATTCCATGATTCATGAATAATGATTCATTCAGTGATTCATGAATCATGATTCAATGATTCATGAATATTCATGAATCGTTGAATGAATCATGATTCAAGAATCATTGAATGAATCACGATTCATGAATGATTCTGTTCAGAAAATTGCACTCAAATTTCTGATATGGCAATGCTATTAAATGTTCAGAAAATTGCACTCAAATTTCTGATATGGCAATGCTATTAAATGTGCAGATTTGCTTCCCTGATGATATGACTTCACTTCCTGCCTTCTTCTTTTCCTTGATCTCATAGAAATCGCATCGTGAAACATCTCATCGTGAAACATCTCATCGTGAAACATCTCATCGTGAAATATCGCATCGTAAATTATCGCATCGTGAAATATCGCATCATCTTTCTTTTGGCTCTTGAAACAGTGTATTAAAATATCTTCAATTTCATTAGATAAATAAAATTTCATAATAAAAGTGTACAATCGTTTTTTCTTCAAACATTATTTTTGGTCCTTCGAGCCGGATATATGGCTTCCTTCAAAAGCATTATCGGAGTGCAGCATGATTTACTTCAGCGCATATGCCGCATCGTGGAAAACCTGAGGAAGCTGGGTAAGGAAAAAATTACTCGCGAGACGCTTGATTCACGTCTCCAACTACTCCAATCACAATGGGAAAAATTTTCATCGAATCATGAAAGCATCATTTTACACCACTCCGAAGAAGGAAAGGAGAGCCCTTACTTCAAAAATGATTGGTTCAATGATGGGACTGAAGCTTTTCTCAAAGCCAAGGCTGAATTGCTCTATATGCGCAATGCACTCCCTGCTTCAATGGCATCTCATGATGTGTCGATGGTCAGCACAGGTCAAGGTATAACTCGCGCATTGCCTAAAATCACGCTACCCAAATTTTCAGGTGAGTTTCATGAGTGGCTCACATTTAGAGATCTCTTTCAGTCTTTGGTGATTGAGAAGAGTGACATTGCCGCTGTTGAGAAGCTTCATTATCTCAAAACTCACTGTATTGGTGAGGCAGCTGGCTTGCTTTCCAATTTCCCTGTCACTGAATTAAATTTTCAGCGTGCATGGGATTCTCTTGTATCCCGTTATCAAAACAAGCGCATCCTTCTTGCATCTTACTTTGAAAAATTGGAAAGACTTAAACCTACCTTGAATTCAGTTGACAACTTGAAGCATCTAATGGCCACTGCTCGCGAAGTAAATGCTGCTTTGGCAGCTCTTGAAATTACACCTCAAGACACCTGGAATTTCTTTTTGGTGTATTTTCTGACCCATCGATTCGACACCGAGACTCATAAGGATTGGGAGTTTAAGCAGGGCAATTCTGACACTCCTGCTTCATTTGAGTCTTTGGAAGAGTTCGTCGATGGACGCATTCGCGCACTGGAATTGGTAGGGTGCATGCCTAAACAATCACAGCCATCAAAATCAAAATATACTGTTCGAGCTCATGTCGCTGCCTCCAACTTTCTTCATTGCTCATGTTGTCGATCGAATCATTATATCGCTTCTTGCCCACTGTTCATCGCCAAATCTTTACAAGAGCGACGTGAGTTGGTTGTAGCAAAACAACTCTGTTACAACTGCCTTGGCGATCATCGCGTTAATCAATGTCGCACGGCTAAGAGGTGTCGAATTTGTGGCGAGCGGCATCACACCCTCTTGCACTCAGCTCGATCACCATCATCACTCCCTGTGGCACAACAACTAGCTTTACCGTCATCAATACCAGCTGTGAAACAGACAGATGCATCAATATCTCCACCAAATTTCACAACTTGTAATAATGCTCCATCATCAAGCGCTACTCCGCCAGTGCGCTCGCATTGCATATCAGCTGGCTCTGATGTTGTCCAGGGTTTAACATTGCTCGCTACCGCCCAAGTAATCCTTGAGGCTGCTTCCGGTCAAAGGATGACAGCGCGCGCTCTTTTAGACCAAGGGTCCGAGATTTCATTTGCAAGTGAATCACTCGCTCAAGTACTGCGGCTTCCTCGTAACAAAGCTTCAATTCCAGTTGTCGGTATCGGCGCACATCAGGCTGGCTCAACACGTGGCTCAATCACACTTAAAGTTTTTTCTCGTTTTCAACCGGCAGTTCAGTGCATCGTCAAAACCTATATTCTGCCACGACTCACCGGTCGTATACCAGCTTCTGAAGTTGATGTGTCATCCTGGCCACATCTTAGAAATCTTGAATTTGCTGATCCTGCTTTTTCAATACCAGGTCCTGTCGACCTCATTTTAGGAGCTGACGTTTACGGTTATATGCTTCGCGACTCTGTGCTTCATGGTGATCAACACACTCCAGTTGCACAATTAACTGCATTTGGATGGATCGTTTCAGGTCCAGCTGTTGCACCTGCCTCAAATGGTTCTACGAAATACTCTTTCTCAACTTCACTCGATAACGAACTTCATGCATTAATTGAAAGCTTTTGGAAACAGGAGGAAATTTCTGTTCATTCTTCTGCATCCCACACAAAAGAGGAAGAAGCCTGTGCAGCTCATTTTGCAAATACGCATTCACGCACACCATCAGGCCGCTATGTAGTGCGCTTACCCTTTAGTAAATCTCCACAAGGCTTAGGTGACTCTCGCGCTGCTGCAGCGCAAACTTTGCAACGGACTCAACAAAGGATTCGAAGAAATTCGAAGTTCGGTGAACTCTATTCTGAATTTCTCAAAGAATATGAAGCTCTTTCACACATGATTCGCGTGCCTAATACACTCTTGCCATCACGGCATCTATTCTATTTACCGCATCACGGTGTTTTTCAAGAAAATAGTTCTACAACAAAATTCCGCGTCGTATTCAATGGCTCAATGAAGACATCTTCCGGAATTTCACTCAATGATTGCCTCCACATTGGCCCAAATCTCATGCCTAATTTGGCAAAAGTAATTCTCGCATGGCGCTTTCATGCTTATGTTTTTATTGCCGACATAGAGAAGATGTACAGACAAATACTTGTTCACCCAAGCGATAGAGATTATCAACGCATACTCTGGAATCCATCAGGAGTTCCTCAAGAATTCCAACTGTGCACTGTCACTTATGGTGTGGCTTGCGCACCGTATCTTGCGCTTAGAGTGATCCATCAACTTGCCAATGATGAAGGTCATCGATTTCCTTTAGCTGCCACTATCCTACGATCTCAAATGTATGTGGATGATATACTTTCCGGCGGTGATGATATACAGCAAGCTCAGAACATGGCTTGTCAATCACGGGATCTGCTCATGGCGGGCGGTTTCCCTCTTCGGAAATGGGCAAGCAACGACGTTGCAGTTATCAAAATTGTGGCACCACATAGCAACGAAAGTTCACCACCTCGATCCTTTAATGAACACAACATCTCTCGTGTACTTGGAATGTCCTGGGATTCAGTAACTGATGCATTCATTTTCCAATTTCATTCACTCCCAGTGCTTACTGCCGTGACGAAGCGAGCAGTGCTATCTCGAGTCGCGCGGTTTTTCGACCCGTTGGGCTGGGTCACTCCGATTACCGTCACCGCAAAGATTTTTATGCAGCAGCTTTGGAAATTGAGATGTGATTGGGATAGTGCACTGCCTGACACTCTGGCCAAGGCCTGGCTCTCATTTGAAGCTTCTCTCACCCATATAACCACAATCAGCATCCCACGATGGTTCGGGACGAACCCGAGCACTCTCGGGGTAGAACTTCACGGCTTTTCTGACGCTTCTCAGGATGCTATCGGCGCCGCTGTCTATCTCCGAGTGTATAGTGATGTGCATACTGTGCGAATCTCCCTCCTCTCTGCGAAAAGTAAAGTGGCACCTATTGCAAAGCATACAATTCCGCGTCTTGAACTCGCAGCGGCTGTTTTGCTGGTTCGCTTGATTAAACGAGTTTCCTCAGACCTGAATTTTGAAGTTTGTCCAGTACATCTTTGGGTTGACTCCAGTGTTGCATTATCATGGATTAGAGGACAGCCCACACAGTGGAAAGAATTTGTCGCCAACCGGGTAGCTTTCATTCAAGAACAGGCTCCTCACGCAATATGGCACCACATCGCTGGAGTTGAGAATCCGGCTGACTGTGCATCACGTGGAATCTCACCGCAAAGACTTGTTAGTCATGACCTTTGGTGGTCTGGTCCAAGTTGGCTTTCACAGCCATCTGCTGCTTGGCCAAAGCAGCAAAATCCAAGTGTCGACTCAACAACTGTCAACAATATCAACCTCGAACGTCGTTCTAGCCCTGTAGTCTCCGCACTCGCCACTTCAAATGCAGTACAATGGGATCTGGTTGATAGGTATTCCTCATTGCAGAAACTCCTTCGCGTAACTGCTTGGATCCTTCACGCTTGCGCCATTCTTCGCAAACTCGATGCATCATGCAAAGCTGTACTTTCGCCATCTCAAATCTCTGCTGCTGAACACTTCTGGATTAAGCAGACTCAACAAGTCCATTTCAGCGCAGAACTCAAGGCAATTTCACGGAAAGCATCTCTTCCACGCTCTCATTTTCTTTTACGCCTAACACCCTTCGTAGACGAAGAAGGAATTCTTCGGCTTGGTGGTCGGCTCAAAAACTCACAACTCGATCCAGATGCCAAGCATCCCATTTTGCTCCCTCGTGTTTCATCACTCACTCTATTGGTTATTGACGACGCACATCGCCGCACTCTACATGGCGGTACACAAGTAATGCTCGCACTGTTGCGACAAAAATTCTGGATTATCGGCGGGCGCGCTCCAGTCAGCTCTTTCGTACGAAGGTGTGTTCGTTGTTCTCGCTATCGGGCTATCACCGCACAAGAAGTGATGGGTCAACTTCCATCAACTAGAGTCATTCCATCGAGACCATTTACTAATTCGGGGGTCGACTACGCAGGTCCATTTTCCATCAAGAGTTGGCGCGGTCGCTCGGCGCGGCTCTATAAAGGATTTCTTATCGTTTTTGTATGTTTCGCTACTTCAGCAGTGCATCTAGAGCTAGCCACGGACTATTCCACGCAAGGGTTCTTAGCAGCATTTCGACGGTTTACCAGTCGCAGAGGGATTTGCCAGACGATTACGAGTGATTGTGGCACTAATCTTATAGGCGCCGATGCCGAGCTCAAACGCCTGTTTAACGCATCCTCGAAAGAAGCGCAAAATTTAGCACATCTGATTGCCGCTGATGGTACCCAATGGCGCTTCAATCCTCCAGCTGCTCCTCACTTCGGAGGGAAGTGGGAAGCCGCCGTAAAGTCTGTGAAATTTCACATTCGAAGAGTCATTGGTGATGCCATTCTCACATACGAAGAATTCACAACACTTCTTACGCAAATTGAAGCAGTGCTAAACTCACGACCGCTGTGCGCACTTTCGGATGACCCCTCAGACGTAGAGGCATTAACTCCTGCACATTTTTTGGTTGGTGCTTCTCTCTCAACGTTACCAGATCATTCCCTCAACGACATTCCAACATCAAGGCTTTCCCGCTGGCAACTCATTCAGCAATTTTTTGAACGCTTCTGGCGTCGCTGGTCTGCAGAGTACCTTCAACGTCTCCAAAACATTGGAAAATGGCAGAACCCATCTCATCAAGTCAAGGTTGGTTCACTAGTCTTGCTTGTAGATGATCGCTACCCACCCTCCAAGTGGCCTCTTGCTCGTGTGGTTGACACGCATCCAGGGGCAGATGGATACGTACGAGTCGTAACAGTCAAAACCAGCACCTCCACTCTAAAGAGACCGATCGTAAAAGTGTGTCCACTGCCTGTGGACTCCAGTTAAATCATTCACTTATAATTCGGCACCACACTGCGGCACCGAGACGGGCGGAAATGTTCAGAAAATTGCACTCAAATTTCTGATATGGCAATGCTATTAAATGTTCAGAAAATTGCACTCAAATTTCTGATATGGCAATGCTATTAAATGTGCAGATTTGCTTCCCTGATGATATGACTTCACTTCCTGCCTTCTTCTTTTCCTTGATCTCATAGAAATCGCATCGTGAAACATCTCATCGTGAAACATCTCATCGTGAAACATCTCATCGTGAAATATCGCATCGTAAATTATCGCATCGTGAAATATCGCATCATCTTTCTTTTGGCTCTTGAAACAGTGTATTAAAATATCTTCAATTTCATTAGATAAATAAAATTTCATAATAAAAGTGTACAATCGTTTTTTCTTCAAACAGATTCACTCAATGATTCACGAATATTCAATGAATAAATCAATGAATAAATCAATGAATAAATCAATGAATAAATCAGTGAATAAATCAATGAATAAATCAATGAATGAATCAATGAATGAATCAATAAATGAGTCCGTGAATGGATCAATGAATGAATCAATGAGTGAATCAGTGAATGAATCAATGAATAATTCAATGAATAAATCAATGAATGAATCAATGGATGAATCAATGAATGATTTTATAAATCAAGGAATAAATCAATGAATAAATCAATGAAAGAACAAATGAACAAATCAATGAATAAATCAATGAATAAATCAATGAATAAATTAAAGAATAAAGCAATGAATAAATCAGTGAACAAATCAATGAATAAATCAATGAATAAATCAATGAATGAATCAGTGAATGAATTGATAAATCAATGAATAAATCAATGAATAAATCAATGAATAAATCAATGAATGAACAAATGAACAAATCAATGAATAAATCAATGAATAAATCAACGAATAAATCAATGAATAAATCAATGAATAAATCAATGATATTTTTCATTGATTTATTCATTGATGTATTCATTGATTTATTCATTGATTTATCCTTTGTTTTACTCATTGATTTATTCGTTGATTTATTCATTGATTTGTTCATTGATTTATTCATTGATTTATTCATTGATTTATTCATTGATTTATTCTTTGATTTATTCATTGATTTATCAATTCATTCATTGATTCATTCATTGATTCATTCATTGATTTATTCATTGATTTATTCATTGATTTATTCAGTGATTTATTCATTGATTTATTCATTTATTTGTTCATTTGCTCATTCATTGATTTGTACATTGATTTATTCATTGATTTATTCATTTAATTGTTCATTTGTTCGTTCATTGATTTATTCATTGATTTATTCATTGATTAATATTGATTTATATATTCATTGATTTACATTTGAATAAATCAATGAATGAATCAATGAATGAATCAATAAATGAGTAAGTGAATGGATCAATGAATGAATTATGATTCATGATTCATGAATCATTTATGAATCATGATTCATGAATCATTTATGAATCATGATTCATGAATCATTTATGAATCATGATTCATGAATCATTTACGAATCATGATTCATGAATCATTTATGAATCATGATTCATAAATGATTCATGAATCATGATTCATAAATTATTCATGAATCATGATTCATAAATGATTCATGAATCATGATTCATAAATGATTCATGAATCATTTATGAATCATTTATGAATCATGATTCATGAATCATTTATGAATCATGATTCATGAATCATTTATGAATCATGATTCATGAATCATTTATGAATCATGATTCATAAATGATTCATGAATCATGATTCATAAATGATTCATGAATCATGATTCATAAATGATTCATGAATCATGATTCATAAATGATTCATGAATCATGATTCATAAATGATTCATAAATGATTCATGAATCATTTATGAATCATGATTCATGAATCATTTATGAATCATGATTCATGAATCATTTATGAATCATGATTCATAAATGATTCATGAATCATGATTCATAAATGATTCATGAATCATGATTCATAAATGATTCATGAATCATGATTCATAAATGATTCATGAATCATGATTCATAAACGATTCATGAATCATAATTCATAAATGATTTATGAATCATGATTCATAAATGATTAATGATTCATAAAGAGAAGAAGAAAGAAGCAATTGATAAATCAGTGAATAAATCAATGAATAAATCAATGAATAAATCAGTGAACAAATCAATGAATAAATCAATGAATGAATCAATGAATAAATCAATGCATGAATCAATGAATGAATCAATGAATGAATTGATAAATCTATGAATAAATCAAAGAATAAATCAATGAATAAATCAGTGAACAAATCAATGAATAAATAAATGAATGAATCAATGAATAAATCAATGCATGAATCAATGAATGAATCAATGAATGAATTGATAAATCTATGAATAAATCAAAGAATAAATCAATGATAAATCAAAGAATAAATCAAAGAATAAATCAGTGAATAAATCAATGAATAAATCAATGAATAAATCAACGGATTAATCAATTAATAAATTAATTAATAAATCAACGAATAAATCAATGAATAAATCCTTTGATCTATTTATTGATTTATTCATTGATTCATTCAGTGGTTTATTCATTGATTCATTCACTGATTCACTCATTAATTCATTCATTGATCCATTCACTGACTCATTTATTGATTCATTCATTGATTCATTCATTGATTTATTCAAATGTAAATCAATGAATATATAAATCAATATTAATCAATGAATAAATCAATGAATAAATCAATGAATGAACAAATGAACAATTAAATGAATAAATCAATGAATAAATCAATGTACAAATCAATGAATGAACAAATGAACAAATAACTGAATAAATCAATGAATAAATCACTGAATAAATCAATGAATAAATCAATGAATAAATCAATGAATGAATCAATGAATGAATCAATGAATGAATTGATAAATCAATGAATAAATCAAAGAATAAATCAATGAATAAATCAATGAATAAATCAATGAATAAATCAATGAACAAATCAATGAATAAATCAATGAATAAATCAATGAGTAAAACAAAGGATAAATAAATGAATAAATCAATGAATACATCAATGAATAAATCAATGAATAATATCATTGATTTATTCATTGATTTATTCATTGATTTATTCATTGATTTATTCGTTGATTTATTCATTGATTTATTCATTGATTTGTTCATTTGTTCATTCATTGATTTATTTATTGATTTATTCATTGATTTATTCATTGATTTATCAATTCATTCACTGATTCATTCATTGATTTATTCATTGATTTATTCATTGATTTGTTCACTGATTTATTCATTGCTTTATTCTTTAATTTATTCATTGATTTATTCATTGATTTATTCATTGATTTGTTCATTTGTTCTTTCATTGATTTATTCATTGATTTATTCCTTGATTTATAAAATCATTCATTGATTCATCCATTGATTCATTCATTGATTTATTCATTGAATTATTCATTGATTCATTCACTGATTCACTCATTGATTCATTCATTGATCCATTCACGGACTCATTTATTGATTCATTCATTGATTCATTCATTGATTTATTCATTGGTTTATTCACTGATTTATTCATTGATTTATTCATTGATTTATTCATTGATTTATTCATTGATTTATTCATTGAATATTCGTGAATCATTGAGTGAATCATTCATGAATCGTGATTCATTCAATGATTCTTGAATCATGATTCATTCAACGATTCATGAATATTCATGAATCATTGAATCATGATTCATGAATCACTGAATGAATCATTATTCATGAATCATGGAATGAATCATGATTCATGAACCATTTATGAATCATGATTCATGAATTATTTATGAATCATGATTCATAAATGATTCATGAATCATTTATGAATCATTTATGAATCATGATTCATGAATCATTGAATGAATCATTGGATCATGATTCATGAATCATTGAATGAATCAATGAATGAATCAGTGAATGATTCAATGAATGAATCAATGAGTGTATCAGTGGATGAATCAATGAATAAATCAATGAATAAATCAATGAATAAATCAATGAATAAATCAATGAATAAATCAATGAATGACTCAATGAATGAATCAATGAATGAATTAATAAATCAATGAATAAATCAAAGAATAAATCAATGATAAATCAATGAATAAATCAATGAATAAATCAGAGAATAAATGAATGAATAAATCAATGAATGAACAAATGAACAAATCAACGAATAAATCAATAAATAAACCAATGAATAAATCAACGAATAAATCAGTGAATAAATCAATGAATAAATCAATGAATGAATCAATGAATAAATCAATAAATGAATCAGTGAATAAATCAATGAATGAATCAATGAATGAATCAGTGAATGAATCAATGAATAAATCAATGAATAAATCAATGAATAAATCAATGAATAAATCAATGAATAAATCAATGAACAAATCAATGAATAAATCAATGAATAAATCAATGAGTAAATCAAAGGATAAATCAATGAATAAATCAATGAATACATCAATGAATGAATCAATGAATAATATCATTGATTTATTCATTGATTTATTCATTGATTTATTCGTTGATTTATTCATTCATTTATTCATTGATTTGTTCATTTGTTCATTCATTGATTTATTCATTGATTTATTCATTGATTTATTCATTGATTTATCAATTCATTCACTGATTCATTCATTGATTTATTCATTGATTTCTTCATTGATTTGTTCACTGATTTATTCATTGCTTTATTCTTTAATTTTTTCATTGATTTATTCATTGGTTTATTCATTGATTTGTTCATTTGTTCTTTCATTGATTTATTCAATGATTTATTCCTTGATTTATAAATTCATTCATTGATTCATCCATTGATTCATTCATTGATTTATTCATTGATGTATTCATTGATTTATTCATTGATTTATCCTTTGATTTACTCATTGATTTATTCATTGATTTATTCATTGATTTGTTCATTGATTTATTCATTGATTTATTCATTGATTTATTTATTGATTTATTCATTGATTTATTCACTGATTCATTCATTGATTCATGCATTGATTTATTCATTGATTCATTCATTGATTTATTCATTGATTTGTTCACTGATTTATTCATTGATTTATTCATTGATTTATTCACTGATTTATCAATTGCTTCTTTCTTCTTGAATCATTTATGAATCATTAATCATTTATGAATCATGATTCATAAATCATTTATGAATTATGATTCATGAATCATTTATGAATCATGATTCATGAATCATTTATGAATCATGATTCATGAATCATTTATGAATCATGATTCATGAATCATTTATGAATCATGATTCATAAATGATTCATGAATCATGATTCATAAATGATTCATGAATCATGATTCATAAATGATTCATAAATGATTCATGAATCATTTATGAATCATGATTCATGAATCATTTATGAATCATGATTCATGAATAATTTATGAATCATGATTCATGAATCATTTATGAATCATGATTCATAAATGATTCATGAATCATGATTCGTAAATGATTCATGAATCATGATTCATAAATGATTCATGAATCATGATTCATAAATGATTCATGAATCATGATTCATAAATGATTTATGAATCATGATTCATAAATGATTAATGATTCATAAATGATTCAAGAAGAAAGAAGCAATTGATAAATCAGTGAATAAATCAATGAATAAATCAATGAATAAATCAGTGAACAAATCAATGAATAAATCAATGAATGAATCAATGAATAAATCAATGCATGAATCAATGAATGAATCAGTGAATAAATCAATGAATAAATCAATAAATAAATCAATGAATAAATCAATGAATAAATCAATGAACAAATCAATGAATAAATCAATGAATAAATCAATGAGTAAATCAAAGGATAAATCAATGAATAAATCAATGAATACATCAATGAATAAATCAATGAATGAATCAATGGATGAATCAATGAATGAATTTATAAATCAAGGAATAAATCATTGAATAAATCAATGAAAGAGCAAATGAACAAATCAATGAATAAATCAATGAATAAATCAATGAAAAAATTAAAGAATAAAGCAATGAATAAATCAGTGAACAAATCAATGAAGAAATCAATGAATAAATCAATGAATGAATCAGTGAATGAATTGATAAATCAATGAATAAATCAATGAATAAATCAATGAATAAATCAATGAATGAACAAATGAACAAATCAATGAATAAATGAATGAATAAATCAACGAATAAATCAATGAATAAATCAATGAATAAATCAATGATATTATTCATTGATTCATTCATTGATGTATTCATTGATTTATTCATTGATTTATCCTTTGATTTACTCATTGATTTATTCATTGATTTATTCATTGATTTGTTCATTGATTTATTCATTGATTTATTCATTGATTTATTCATTGATTTATTCATTGATTTATTCATTGATTCATTCACTGATTCATTCATTGATTCATTCATTGATTTATTCACTGATTCATTTATTGATTTATTCATTGATTCATTCATTGATTTATTCATTGATTTATTCACTGATTTATTCGTTGATTTATTCATTGGTTTATTTATTGATTTATTCGTTGATTTGTTCATTTGCTCATTCATTGATTTATTCATTCATTTATTCTCTGATTTATTCATTGATTTATTCATTGATTTATCATTGATTTATTCTTTGATTTATTCATTGATTTATTAATTCATTCATTGATTCATTCATTGAGTCATTCATTGATTTATTCATTGATTTATTCATTGATTTATTCATTGATTTATTCATTGATTTATTCATTGATTCATCCACTGATACACTCATTGATTCATTCATTGAATCATTCACTGATTCATTCATTGATTCATTCAATGATTCATGAATCATGATCCAATGATTCATTCAATGATTCATGAATCATGATTCATAAATGATTCATAAATGATTCATGAATCATTTATGAATCATGATTCATAAATAATTCATGAATCATGATTCATAAATGGTTCATGAATCATGATTCATTCCATGATTCATGAATAATGATTCATTCAGTGATTCATGAATCATGATTCAATGATTCATGAATATTCATGAATCGTTGAATGAATCATGATTCAAGAATCATTGAATGAATCACGATTCATGAATGATTCACTCAATGATTTACGAATATTCAATGAATAAATCAATGAATAAATCAATGAATAAATCAATGAATAAATCAATGAATAAATCAATGAATAAATCAGTGAATAAATCAATGAATAAATCAATGAATGAATCAATGAATGAATCAATAAATGAGTCCGTGAATGGATCAATGAATGAATCAATGAGTGAATCAGTGAATGAATCAATGAATAATTCAATGAATAAATCAATGAATGAATCAATGGATGAATCAATGAATGATTTTATAAATCAAGGAATAAATCAATGAATAAATCAATGAAAGAACAAATGAACAAATCAATGAATAAATCAATGAATAAATCAATGAATAAATTAAAGAATAAAGCAATGAATAAATCAGTGAACAAATCAATGAATAAATCAATGAATAAATCAATGAATGAATCAGTGAATGAATTGATAAATCAATGAATAAATCAATGAATAAATCAATAAATAAATCAATGAATGAACAAATGAACAAATCAATGAATAAATCAATGAATAAATCAACGAATAAATCAATGAATAAATCAATGAATAAATCAATGAATAAATCAATGATATTATTCATGATTCATTAATGATTCATGAATCATGATTCATAAATGATTCATGAATCATGATTCATAAATGATTCATGAATCATGATTCATAAATGATTCATGAATCATAATTCATAAATGATTTATGAATCATGATCCATAAATGATTAATGATTCATAAATGATTCAAGAAGAAAGAAGCAATTGATAAATCAGTGAATAAATCAATGAATAAATCAATGAATAAATCAGTGAACAAATCAATGAATAAATCAATGAATGAATCAATAAATAAATCAATGCATGAATCATTGAATGAATCAATGAATAAATCAATGAATAAATCAATAAATAAATCAATGAATAAATGAATGAATAAATCAATGAACAAATCAATGAATAAATCAATGAATAAATCAATGAGTAAATCAAAGTATAAATCAATGAATAAATCAATGAATACATCAATGAATAAATCAATGAATGAATCAATGGATGAATCAATGAATGAATTTATAAATCAAGGAATAAATCATTGAATAAATCAATGAAAGAACAAATGAACAAATCAATGAATAAATCAATGAATAAATCAATGAAAAAATTAAAGAATAAAGCAATGAATAAATCAGTGAACAAATCAATGAAGAAATCAATGAATAAATCAATGAATGAATCAGTGAATGAATTGATAAATCAATGAATAAATCAATGAATGAACAAATGAACAAATCAATGAATAAATGAATGAATAAATCAACGAATAAATCAATGAATAAATCAATGAATAAATCAATGATATATTCATTGATTCATTCATTGATGTATTCATTGATTTATTCATTGATTTATCCTTTGATTTACTCATTGATTTATTCATTGATTTATTCATTGATTTGTTCATTGATTTATTCATTGATTTATTCATTGATTTATTCATTGATTTATTCATTGATTTATTCATTGATTCATTCACTGATTCATTCATTGATTCATTCATTGATTTATTCACTGATTCATTTATTGATTCATTCATTGATTCATTCATTGATTTATTCATTGATTTATTCACTGATTTATTCGTTGATTTATTCATTGGTTTATTTATTGATTTATTCGTTGATTTGTTCATTTGTTCATTCATTGATTTATTCATTCATTTATTCTCTGATTTATTCATTGATTTATTCATTGATTTATCATTGATTTATTCTTTGATTTATTCATTGATTTATTAATTCATTCATTGATTCATTCATTGAGTCATTCATTGATTTATTCATTGATTTATTCATTGATTTATTCAGTGATTTATTCATTGATTTATTCATTTATTTGTTCATTTGTTCATTCATTGATTTGTTCAGGAAATTTGTTCATCAACGCATGTTCAGGAAAACCAACGCATGTTCAGGAAAACCAACGCATGTTCAGGAAAACCAACGCATGTTCAGGAAAACCAACGCATGTTCAGGAAAACCAACGTATGTTCAGGAAAACCAACGCATGTTCAGGAAAACCAACGCATGTTCAGGAAAACCAACGCATGTTCAGGAAAACCAACGCATGTTCAGGAAAACCAACGCATGTTCAGGAAAACCAACACATGTTCAGGAAAACCAACGCATGTTCAGGAAAACCAACGCATGTTCAGGAAAACCAACGCATGTTCAGGAAAACCAACGCATGTTCAGGAAAACCAACGCATGTTCAGGAAAACCAACGCATGTTCAGGAAAACCAACGCATGTTCAGGAAAACTAACGCATGTTCAGGAAAACCAACGCATGTTCAGGAAAACCAACGCATGTTCAGGAAAACCAAAGCTTGTTCAGGAAAACATTTTATGAATCATGATTCATAAATGATTCATGAATCATGATTCATAAATGATTCACAAATTATTCATGAATCATGATTCATACACGATTCATGAATCATGATTCATAAATGATTCATGAATCATGATTCATAAATGATTCATGAATCATGATTAATGAATCATAATTCATAAATGATTTATGAATCATGATTCATAAAGAAATTGATTTATTCATTGATTCATTCATTGATTTATTCATTGATTTATTCACTGATTTATTCATTCATGAATCATGATTCATACATTTATCATGATTCATATACGATTCACGAATCATGATTCATAAATGATTCATGAATCATGATTCATAAATGATTCATGAATCATGATTAATGAATCATAATTCATAAATGATTTATGAATCATGATTCATAAATGATTAATGATTCATAAACGATTCAAGAAGAAAGAAGCAATTGATAAATCAATTAATAAATCAATGAATAAATCAATGAATAAATCAGTGAATAAATCAATGAATAAATCAATGAATGAATTAATGAATAAATCAATGCATGAATCAATGAATGAATCAATGAATGAATTGATAAATCTATGAATAAATCAAAGAATAAATCAATGATAAATCAATGAATAAATCAAAGAATAAATCAGTGAATAAATCAATGAATAAATCAATGAATAAATCAACAGATTAATCAATTAATAAATTAATTAATAAATCAATGAATAAATCGATGAATAAATCAATTAATAAATCAATGATTAAATCAACGAATAAATCCTTTGATCTATTCACTGATTTATTCATTGATTCATTCAGTGGTTTATTCATTGATTCATTCACTGATTCACTCATTAATTCATTCATTGATCCATTCACTGACTCTTTTATTGATTCATTCATTGATTCATTCATTGATTTATTCAAATGTAAATCAATGAATATATAAATCAATATAAATCAATGAATAAATCAATGAATAAATCAATGAATGAAGAAATGAACAACTAAATGAATAAATCAATGAATAAATCAATGTACAAATCAATGAATGAACAAATGAACAAATAAATGAATAAATCAATGAATAAATCACTGAATAAATCAATGAATAAATCAGTGAATAAATCAATGAATGAATCAATGAATGAATTGATAAATCAATGAATAAATCAAAGAATAAATCAATGATAAATCAATGAATAAATCAATGAATAAATCAGAGAATAAATCAATGAATAAATCAATGAATGAACAAATGAACAAATCAACGAATAAATCAATAAATAAACCAATGAATAAATCAACGAATAAATCAGTGAATAAATCAATGAATAAATCAATGAATTAATCAATGAATGAATCAATAAATGAAACAGTGAATAAATCAATGAATGAATCAATGAATGAATCAGTGAATGAATCAATGAATAAATCAATGAATAAATCAATGAATAAATCAATGAATAAATCAATGAACAAATCAATGAATAAATCAATGAATAAATCAATGAGTAAATCAAAGGATTAATCAATGAATAAATCAATGAATACATCAATGAATAAATCAATGAATAATATCATTGATTTATTCATTGATTTATTCATTGATTTATTCGTTGATTTATTCATTGATTTATTCATTGATTTGTTCATTTGTTCATTCATTGATTTATTCATTGATTTATTCATTGATTTATTCATTGATTCATCCACTGATACACTCATTGATTCATTCATTGAATCATTCACTGATTCATTCATTGATTTATTCATTGATTAATGAATCATGATTCATTCAATGATTCATTAATCATGATCCAATGATTCATTCAATGATTCATGAATCATGATTCATGAATCATTTATGAATCATGATTCATAAATAATTCATGAATCATGATTCATAAATGGTTCATGAATCATGATTCATTCCATGATTCCTGAATAATGATTCATTCAGTGATTCATGAATCATGATTCAATGATTCATGAATATTCATGAATCGTTGAATGAATCATGATTCAAGAATCATTGAATGAATCACGATTCATGAATGATTCACTCAATGATTCACGAATATTCAATGAATAAATCAATGAATAAATCAATGAATAAATCAATGAATAAATCAGTGAATAAATCAATGAATAAATCAATGAATAACTCAATGAATGAATCAATAAATGAGTCCGTGAATGGATCAATGAATGAATCAATGAGTGAATCAGTGAATGAATCAATGAATAATTCAATGAATAAATCAATGAATGAATCAATGGATGAATCAATGAATGATTTTATAAATCAAGGAATAAATCAATGAATAAATCAATGAAAGAACAAATGAACAAATCAATGAATAAATCAATGAATAAATCAATGAATAAATTAAAGAATAAAGCAATGAATAAATCAGTGAACAAATCAATGAATAAATCAATGAATAAATCAATGAATGAATCAGTGAATGAATTGATAAATCAATGAATAAATCAATGAATAAATCAATGAATAAATCAATGAATGAACAAATGAACAAATCAATGAATATATCAATGAATAAATCAACGAATAAATCAATGAATAAATCAATGAATAAATCAATGATATTATTCATTGATTTATTCATTGATGTATTCATTGATTTATTCATTGATTTATCCTTTGTTTTACTCATTGATTTATTCATTGATTTATTCATTGATTTGTTCATTGATTTATTCATTGATTTATTCATTGATTTATTCATTGATTTATTCTTTGATTTATTCATTGATTTATCAATTCATTCATTGATTCATTCATTGATTCATTCATTGATTTATTCATTGATTTATTCATTGATTTATTCAGTGATTTATTCATTGATTTATTCATTTATTTGTTCATTTGTTCATTCATTGATTTGTACATTGATTTATTCATTGATTTATTCATTTAATTGTTCATTTGTTCGTTCATTGATTTATTCATTGATTTATTCATTGATTAATATTGATTTATATATTCATTGATTTACATTTGAATAAATCAATGAATGAATCAATGAATGAATCAATAAATGAGTCAGTGAATGGATCAATGAATGAATTAATGAGTGAATCAGTGAATGAATCAATGAATAAACCACTGAATGAATCAATGAATAAATCAATAAATAGATCAAAGGATTTATTCATTGATTTATTCGTTGATTTATTCATTGATTTATTCATCGATTTATTCGTTGATTTATTAATTAATTTATTAATTGATTAATCCGTTGATTTATTCATTGATTTATTCATTGATTTATTCACTGATTTATTCTTTGATTTATTCATTGATTTATCATTGATTTATTATTTGATTTATTCATAGATTTATCAATTCATTCATTGATTCATTCATTGATTCATGCATTGATTTATTCATTGATTCATTCATTGATTTATTCATTGATTTGTTCACTGATTTATTCATTGATTTATTCTTTGATTTACTCATTGATTTATTCATTGATTTATTCATTGATTTGTTCATTGATTTATTCATTGATTTATTCATTGATTTATTTATTGATTTATTCATTGATTCATTCACTGATTCATTCATTGATTCATTCATTGATTTATTCACTGATTCATTTATTGATTCATTCATTGATTCATTCATTGATTTATTCACTGATTTATTCATTGATTTATTCATTGATTTATTCATTGATTTATCAATTGCTTCTTTCCATGATTCATGAATCATGATTCAGTGATTCACGAATCATGATTTATTCATTTATTTATTCATTGATTTATCCTTTGATTTACTCATTGATTTATTCATTGATTTATTCATTGATTTGTTCATTGATTTATTCATTGATTTATTCATTGATTTATTTATTGATTTATTCATTGATTTATTCATTGATTCATTCACTGATTCATTCATTGATTCATTCATTGATTTATTCACTGATTCATTTATTGATTCATTCATTGATTCATTCATTGATTCATTCATTGATTTATTGAATATTCATTGATTTATTCAATCATTCAAAATGATTCATGAATCATGATTCATAAATGATTCACAAATTATTCATGAATCATGATTCATACACGATTCATGAATCATGATTCATAAATGATTCATGAATCATGATTCATAAATGATTCATGAATCATGATTAATGAATCATAATTCATAAATGATTTATGAATCATGATTCATAAAGAAATTGATTTATTCATTGATTCATTCATTGATTTATTCATTGATTTATTCACTGATTTATTCATTCATGAATCATGATTCATACATTTATCATGATTCATATACGATTCACGAATCATGATTCATAAATGATTCATGAATCATGATTCATAAATGATTCATGAATCATGATTAATGAATCATAATTCATAAATGATTTATGAATCATGATTCATAAATGATTAATGATTCATAAACGATTCAAGAAGAAAGAAGCAATTGATAAATCAATTAATAAATCAATGAATAAATCAATGAATAAATCAGTGAATAAATCAATGAATAAATCAATGAATGAATCAATGAATAAATCAATGCATGAATCAATGAATGAATCAATGAATGAATTGATAAATCTATGAATAAATCAAAGAATAAATCAATGATAAATCAATGAATAAATCAAAGAATAAATCAGTGAATAAATCAATGAATAAATCAATGAATAAATCAACAGATTAATCAATTAATAAATTAATTAATAAATCAATGAATAAATCGATGAATAAATCAATTAATAAATCAATGATTAAATCAACGAATAAATCCTTTGATCTATTCACTGATTTATTCATTGATTCATTCAGTGGTTTATTCATTGATTCATTGATATTCATTGATTTATCATTGATTTATTCTTTGATTTATTCATAGATTTATCAATTCATTCATTGATTCATTCATTGATTCATGCATTGATTTATTCATTGATTCATTCATTGATTTATTCATTGATTTGTTCACTGATTTATTCATTGATTTATTCTTTGATTTACTCATTGATTTATTCATTGATTTATTCATTGATTTGTTCATTGATTTATTCATTGATTTATTCATTGATTTATTTATTGATTTATTCATTGATTCATTCACTGATTCATTCATTGATTCATTCATTGATTTATTCACTGATTCATTTATTGATTCATTCATTGATTCATTCATTGATATATTCACTGATTTATTCATTGATTTATTCATTGATTTATTCATTGATTTATCAATTGCTTCTTTCCATGATTCATGAATCATGATTCAGTGATTCACGAATCATGATTTATTCATTTATTTATTCATTGATTTATCCTTTGATTTACTCATTGATTTATTCATTGATTTATTCATTGATTTGTTCATTGATTTATTCATTGATTTATTCATTGATTTATTTATTGATTTATTCATTGATTTATTCATTGATTCATTCACTGATTCATTCATTGATTCATTCATTGATTTATTCACTGATTCATTTATTGATTCATTCATTGATTCATTCATTGATTCATTCATTGATTTATTCATTGATTTATTCACTGATTTATTCATTGATTTATTCATGGGTTTATTTATTGATTTATTCATTGATTTGTTCATTTGTTCATTCATTGATTTATTCATTGATTTATTCACTGATTTATTCATTGATTTATCATTGGTTTATCATTGATTTATTCTTTGATTTATTCATAGATTTATCAATTCATTCATTGATTCATTCATTGATTCATTCATTGATTTATTCATTGATTCATTCATTGATTTATTCATTGATTTATTCACTGATTTATTCATTGATTTATTCATTGATTTATTCATTGATTTATCAATTGCTTCTTTCCATGATTCATGAATCATGATTCAATGATTCACGAATCATGATTTATTCATTTATTTATTCATTGATTTATTGATTTATTCATTGATTTATTCATTGATTTGTTCATTTGTTCATTCATTGAACAAATGAACAAATCAATGAATAAATCAATGAATAAATCAATAAATCAATGAATAAATAAATGAATAAATCATGATTCGTGAATCATTGAATCATGATTCATGAATCATGGAAAGAAGCAATTGATAAATCAATGAATAAATCAATGAATAAATCAATGAATAAATCAGTGAATAAATCAATGAATAAATCAATGAATGAATCAATGAATAAATCAATGAATGCATGATTCACTGATTCATGAATCATGATTCATGAATCATTTATGAATCATGATTCATGAATCATTTATGAATCATGATTCATGAATCATTTATGAATCATGATTCATAAATGATTCATGAATCATGATTCATAAATGATTCATGACTCATGATTCATAAATGATTCATGAATCATTTATGAATCATGATTCATGAATCATTTATGAATCATGATTCATGAATCATTTATGAATCATGATTCATGAATCATTTATGAATCATGATTCATAAATGATTCATGAATCATGATTCATTTATTTGTTCATTTGTTCATTCATTGATTTGTACATTGATTTATTCATTGATTTATTCATTTAATTGTTCATTTCTTCATTCATTGATTTATTCATTGATTTATTCATTGATTTATATTGATTTATATATTCATTGATTTACATTTGAATAAATCAATGAATGAATCAATGAATGAATCAATAAATGAGTCAGTGAATGGATCAATGAATGAAGTAATGAGTGAATCAGTGAATGAATCAATGAATAAACCACTGAATGAATCAATGAATAAATCAGTGAATAGATCAAAGGATTTATTCGTTGATTTAATCATTGATTTATTAATTGATTTATTCATCGATTTATTCATTGATTTATTAATTAATTTAATAATTGATTAATCCGTTGATTTATTCATTGATTTATTCATTGATTTATTCATTGATTTATCATTGATTTATTCATTGATTTATCATTTATTTATTCTTTGATTTATTCATAGATTTATCAATTCATTCATTGATTCATTCATTGATTCATGCATTGATTTATTCATTGATTCATTCATTGATTTATTCATTGATTTATTCACTGATTTATTCATTGATTTATTCATTGATTTATTCATTGATTTATCAATTGCTTCTTTCTTCTTGAATCGTTTATGAATCATTAATCATTTATGAATCATGATTCATAAATCATTTATGAATTATGATTCATTAATCATGATTCATGAATCATTTATGAATCATGATTCATGAATCATTTATGAATCATGATTCATGAATCGTGTATGAATCATGATTCATGAATCATTTGTGAATCATTTACGAATCATGATTCATGAATCATTTATGAATCATGATTCATAAAATGTTTTCCTGAACAAGCGTTGGTTTTCCTGAACATGCGTTGGTTTTCCTGAACATGCGTTGGTTTTCCTGAACATGCGTTGGTTTTCCTGAACATGCGTTGGTTTTCCTGAACATGCGTTGGTTTTCCTGAACATGCGTTGGTTTTCCTGAACATGCGTTGGTTTTCCTGAACATGCGTTGGTTTTCCTGAACATGCGTTGGTTTTCCTGAACATGCGTTGGTTTTCCTGAACATGCGTTGGTTTTCCTGAACATGCGTTGGTTTTCCTGAACATGCGTTGGTTTTCCTGAACATGCGTTGGTTTTCCTGAACATGCGTTGGTTTTCCTGAACATGCGTTGGTTTTCCTAAACATGCGTTGGTTTTCCTGAACATGCGTTGGTTTTCCTGAACATGCGTTGGTTTTCCTGAAAATGTACCGCCCGTTGAAAATATAATGTGAGTGGCTTAGTTGTTAGATTTTAGAATTCTGAATTAATTTAATGACTTCCGTTCCCAGGGATAATTTAATTGCTAGTAAACTGAAAATTATCGCCACAAATTCGCATTTGCTGATGTATGCTGGTATTGGACTAGCCACCACTATTCTTTTGATTATATTATGCAAAGCCATGCTCAAGAAGAAGACGCTGACAGCCCAGAGAACAAATTAAAGCCCAGAAGAACAAATGAAAAGTGGTTGGAAATAGGATATACAATTGGTAAAGTTTAAGAAATATTCCATTTTTATATATTTGTAATAATTTAATTATATTTATAAATTAATGATTATATAAGTCTGTGTACTTAATTTCTATGACCATATATGCAATTTTTATTAAATTTTGCTTTTTTCGAATAGTCTTTTGGTATTTCCTACCTGTTCTGAAGATTTTACTGTCTCTATAGAATTTGGTGATGATAAATAATTCGAAAACAAATGTTGGTTTGGTTGGAAAACAAGCATGTTGGTTTTCCTTAACATGCGTTGATTTTCCTTAACATGCGTTGGTTTTCCTTAACATGCGTTGGTTTTCCTTAACATGCGTTAAATCAATGAGTAAATCAAAGGATACATCAATGAATAAATCAATGAATACATCAATGAATGAATCAATGAATAATATCATTGATTTATTCATTGATTTATTCATTGATTTATTCGTTGATTTATTCATTCATTTATTCATTGATTTGTTCATTTGTTCATTCACTGATTTATTCATTGATTTATTCATTGTGTCCGAGAACTGGTTTGTTCTGGAGTCGACACAAGTCGTTGTAAATTCGGTACTTCAACCAAATCTACTTTTGTGTCCTTTGTCACAAAATTGGCACTTAAACCAATTCTGTGGAATAGCGAAAGATATTTTGAATGAAAATTTGATACTTTAACCAAATCTTCAATTTAATGATTTTTCCCAAAATTGGCACTTGAACCAATTCTGCAAATGAGTAGAACGATTGCTTATTATTGAGCTTTTGATGGTAGACTCTTTATTTATAAGTTTTACAGCTATATATATACATAATTGCTTAAGAATTAACTTAACAAATAAATTTATTGATTTATAAAAAAAAATTGAAATTACAAAAAATATGCAAGAAAGCAATTTAAACAATTTAATTTGAAGCAAATTAAACGCTGCGACGATCAGTGAAGCGTGCTTGTCAAAATTGCTGGATTGCAATTTGTTTATTGTAGTTAACTTGGCTTTATTGAAATCCGAACTATGCAGCTCACTGACCGTCAGCGTGTATAATTTTGGCAAAAACAAGAAGAAGGAAATTTGTATTCTATTTCGCTAAAAACATTTAATGGTGCGGAAATGTAATGCGATATTATG
This sequence comes from Physocephala rufipes, assembly GCA_963966595.1. NCBI lineage: Eukaryota > Metazoa > Arthropoda > Insecta > Diptera > Conopidae > Physocephala > Physocephala rufipes. The sequence continues at coordinate 27,165,485 of OZ016504.1, read as the reverse complement.
CTTAATAATGTTATGACGAAACATCCTCCGCCGCGTTGGGCTTCGTCTCTTGAAGCTCAATACTGTTGATAACCTGCTGCATTCTGGGAAGGGGTTGTGGTGGTTTCACATCACGAGATTTTCTCGATCGTCTTGTACGTTTGATGACTATGATTGCAAGCAATATGACTGCTAATGTAAGGGCTGAATAACCAATGGTCATATGATGCAGACGATCTGATGTTATTTGATGTGGTAGCTCGAGAATATTGTTGTTGTTTAGTTCCTCTTGGAGCTCTGTTAATTTTTGCAATTGATTCTCGTAGTGTATTGTTTTGCTGGTCACGTCTCGGTTGACAGTTTTGTTCATAAAGAGAGCTTGTGGTAGGTCAGGGAATGATGTGTATGATGTAATTGAGGATGTATTGGTGATGTGGCTGGTATGAATTGTTACTGCATCACCCTTCAGCGTACATCCTGGAGGTATGTGCATTATACCTGAGTTCTGTAATGTTACTTGCTGCGTTCGGGAGCCACACACAGCCATTAGATTCAACGGATTCCTAGCGGCATAGATCCATTGATTTGCAGTGGCCATCTTACTAAATGAGACGTTGAGATTAGAAACTTGAAGGGAGCAGTGTGTGGTACTTTGGTTGTTGAGCAGATTGATTTCACATGCACATACTTCTGATTCCCTGGTGAATATTGTGTTTATGTTCGAGCACAGATATTCACTGTCGTCGATGTTTGTACAACTTTCGCTTAGCGAATCATCTATTGGAAAGTATTGGTCTCTGTGTGGAGTTACGGCTAACATATTTGTTGATTTTGCGATGCTAACCATAATGTTATTTTTGAAGACTGGAACTGGTAATATCTTGAAGAGTATAAAGGGATTATGGCCGGTCAATGGTAGACGCACCTGGAAGATTATGTGATCCTTTGATATTCCTGCTTTTACTTTCATTAGCTGGTATAGTCTCATGAAGTCCTTTGTTTGAACAGGGACTTGTAAAGATGAATCGAGATGTGTTTTGATAGTAACAATCTCCCTTGATAATTGGTCAGGTGTCATAATTAACGGGTTGATTTTTCCGTGATGGACGTCCGTAAGAACATCCAAAAGTAGGTCTTGAACTCGTTGCATGTCTACTCTTATCATCGATAACTGTACCGCAAGGAATGTAAATATTTCTAATACCTTGATTCGCAACAAATCGTCACGATTTTCCCCGATTATATTTTTTAAACTGTCTAATTCCTTGTCGATTTCGATAAATTTTTTATCAATATTGATCTGATCTGCTTTAATAATGTTCAGGGTGGAGTTTATTATTGATGTTTGATTCCTCAGCAACTTGATAATATGGTCCTCGTTTTGACTGATATGCTGAATTGTTGTTGACATTTCTTCAGCATACTCTGGATCTAGTACTCCAAATAGGGAGCGCGCGACGTTGCCGACAATGTCCAAAGCAGCTCTTCTTTGTCGCTGTGGAACGAACAAGCTATTGTCTAATTGAATTTGGTCTTGACTTTGTCTGAATTGTGTCACCAACATATTACAACCAAGTTGGGTGTGCATCTTTATGCACAAGTTATCAAGTGTGAATATTCCGTCCCTATATTTTTGCAGGTTGTTTCTTACTGGCGCTAAGTCGTAATAAATTAACAGCTTCCATTCGGCCATAACTATGTGGATTTTGCCGATATTCTCGAAGTGTAAACCGGGTTTGTCGGGAAATGTTGAAAGGGTGACTGGGGACGTGACTACAATAGATAATATCAGAAGTGATGCCAGCATTAGAAGGCTAATAGGTGATGTTACTCTTGATCTCTTAGCTGGTATGTCATCTGTTTTGTCTGGTGCTTTCTCTGGATGGTCGTCAGGTTGAACGTCTGTGGGCAGCAATGCTAATTTATGTATGGGACGCTTCCATATTCCCTTTGCAGTTTTTATTTTTGCAACCCGGGCCATGTTGTCATCACCTTTGTAAATTTCAATGATTCTTCCTAAAGACCATTCTAGTGGTGGAATGTTGTCTTCCTTAATTGCAACTAGCCTGTTAACTTCAATGTTCTGGCATGGACTTTTCCATCGTGATTTCTGTTGAAGTTCAGATAAATACTCTCGTGACCAACGTTTCCAGAAATCATTTTTGATTTGAGAAATCAGCTTCCAACGCTTTCCTAAACTGGTCTTGTTAGAATCTGCAAGTGCATCAACCTGTGCAGTTAGTGGTTCTCCTATGAGAAAATGTCCAGGTGTTAATGCTGCTAGATCATTTGGATTTGATGACATCTCAGTCAATGGTCTTGAGTTGAGTACAGCTTCTATTTCGATAATTGTAGTCTCTAGTTCTTCGTATGTTAGTGAGAAACTTGCCACGGCCTTTACGAGTAATCCCTTTGCAGATTTCACCGCAGCCTCCCATAGGCCACCGAAATGTGGAGCCCTGGGGGGTATGAACTTGAAGTTAATCCCCCTTTTAGTGCAAGTGCGGATGATTTTATCTTGTGCTTCGGCAGAATGCATACTGTGCTGTAGCTCTTTCAGCTGGTTATTGGCGCCGACGAAATTGGTAGCATTGTCGCAGTATATGTTTAGGCAGTGGCCTCTTCTTGCTATAAATCTTTTCAGCGCACAAAGAAAGGCATCCGTTGATAGGTCAGTAACAAGCTCTAGGTGTACTGCCTTAGTCGCAAAGCAGCAGAAGATGGCGATGTAAGCCTTAGTTGGCCTTTTTCCACGTATGTTATAGTGAATATGGCAAGAACCACAGAAATCCACACCGCTGTTTATAAATGGCCGAGCTGGCTGCACACGATGTTCAGGTAAATTACCCATTATTTGCGTTAGGAGTTTGGGCTTGGCTCGACTACATTTGATGCACTTCTGGACAATGGATCGTGCCATAGTCTTGGCCTTCAGTGGCCAGAACTTCTGCCTAGTGTATCCAAGTAGAGCCTGTGGACCGCAGTGGAGGTTATTTTTATGATACATTTCCATGATCAGCCTTGTGATCTTGTCATTGTATGGTAGCAAAATTGGATACTTAGCATTATATTGAAGTGAAGAAGAACTGAGTCGGCCGCCAACCCTTAGAACTCCTTCTTCATCTATAAAAGGGGATAGTCCTAGCAGCGGGCTTGTTTTCTCAACATTTCCATTCTCGTTAAGTCGATCGATGTCTGCTTTAAAGTCAGCATACTGCACGACCTTGATGATCACCGTCATGGCCTTATGTAGCTCTCGTAATGTAAGGTGTATTCTTCCTTCTGTCCGTGTAGTGGTCTTTTTTATATTTCGTATAAATCGAAGGACGTATGCAACAACACGCTGAAGAGTAAGAAACGAGTTTCGATGGTCGATTTTATAGATGAGCTCTTCGAGGTCAGAGTTTGTTGTTGCCAATACGTTGACAGATTGTTTGCGCTCCTTATCGGTAGGTATGACATGTTCCTTTTGTAGGGGTGATGGCCACGTTGATTCGCTTCCATGTAGAAAACGTGGTCCATAAAACCATATGTTGCAAGCTACCAGTTGTTTTGTAGATATTCCTCTTGAAACCAGGTCCGCTGGATTTTCTTTAGTTCCGACATGACGCCATTGAGCTGGTATTGATAACTCTAGAATTTTGACCACTCTGTTTGCAACGAATGTTTTGTATATAGCCGGCCCAGAGAAAATCCATGCTAAAACTATCTGTGAATCCGTCCATAGATACGTTGGCTTGTCTTTATATCCCAGTATGGTCTTGACCTTGTTCATCAACTGAGCACATAACAGCGCTGCGCATAGCTCTAGCCGAGGAATGGTTTGCCTTTTTAATGGAGCCACCCGTGATTTAGCACTCAGTAACCGTACGTGTACCGTTTTGTCTGGAAGAATTGATCTTACGTATATAGCTGCACCATATGCCTTTTCGGATGCGTCTGCAAATCCATGTAATTGTATTGATGTCGCATAAGAACCTCTAAACATGTGTCTGGCTATTTGCAATCCATTGATGCTGTCAAGTGAACAGCGAAAATTTGTCCACCTCGTGTGCATTTCCGCTGGAAGAGCTTCATCCCAATGAACCTTCAAATTCCATAATTCTTGAATAAATATTTTTGCGGTTATTATGACGGGTGCCAAGATTCCAAGAGGGTCAAATATTTTTGCCAACTCAGAGCAGACTATTCTTTTTGTGACCCTAGTTTCCTTGTTCATTGTGGTCTTTATGCAAGAGACATCTAGTTTTGGGATCCATGTTAGACCCAATGTTTTTATTGCTGCAGATATGCCATCGTCTAAGTTCATATTGACCTCTTGATCCTCTAATGCAATGCCTTGTAGAAGTTTTGCATGGTTGGCGCACCACTTTCGAAGCTTGAAACCTCCTGATGCTAGTAACTTTTTGAGTTGCTGCAGCATCTCCATTGCTTCACTTATGCTGTCAGATCCAGCCAAACCGTCATCAACGTAGAAGTTTTCTGCTAATAACTTGCTACCCAAAGGATAATTTGCCGCCCCTTCTCTCGATAATTTTTGTAAACATTTTGTGGATAGATAGGTAGCAGATCGGGTCCCATAAGTCACTGTGTTCAGTGTGTAGTAATTTAAAGGTTTTTGAGGATTACTTCTCCAAATGATCATCTGATAACGCCTATCTGCCGGGTGCATTATGATTTGTCGAAACATTTTCTCAACGTCGGCGGTAAAGACGAAGCGAGGTAATCTGAATTTTAACAAGAGAGCGAATAAGTCCTGTTGAACTGTAGGTACATTATGTAAGATGTCGTTTAATGATATTCCAGATGAAGATTTAGCGGAGGCGTCAAAGACCACGCGAAGTTTTGTTGTAGTGCTGTGGGGCTTAAATATGCAATGGTGAGGAATCACATAGTTTGGTGACAATATTTCCTCATGGTTTATTTTGCTCATATGTCCAAGCCTCTCATATTCTTCCATAAATTCGACATACTGGCTTCGTAGTGTGTCATCTCTTGTCAAGCGTCGCTCTATTGCCAAGAACCTGGATAATGCTATATTTTGAGAGTTACCGAGTGATGATGGGTCTCCGAAAAAAATGGAAGCCGCACTAAGTATCGTCCTTCAGAGTTTCGAGTGGTGTTTTGAGCAAAGTGTGCTTCGCAATGATTTTCAGCTTGCGTCATACCAGTTTCCGGTTCATTGATTTCTTCTAATTTCCAAAATTTTTCAATGAGATCCCCAAGGTGATCTTCACCTTCACTGCATATTCCGCATGTAGTGATGGGATCGACATTGGCCTTAACGCTGCCCGCGACTACCCAACCTAGTAGAGTGTTTTGTAAGATTGGGCCAACATCATTAAGTTTGATCTGTCCAATGGAGAGCAATTGGAAGTAGAATTCAGCACCTAAAAGAACATCCACTTTATCGGAGCGTGCAAAATCAGGATCTGCTAACTTTATATTTTTTGGTATTTCCCATGTTGAGGTGTTTATTGTCTGCATTGGTTGGTTCGATATGATGGTTGGCAGGACGAAGGCTTCAATTTGAGAAGAGTAGTTGCCTGTAATTGAGGAGAATTTAGCAATGACTCGCTTGTCTGCTCTCAGGTTACCAGCTCCGACACCTCTAATCCACAAGGAAGTAGTGCGTGTAGGCATTTTCAATTTGTTCACCAGTCGTTCAGATAATATGTTAATTTGGGATCCAGAATCCAGTACTGCCCGGCAAAGGACTACTCGTCCCTCTGGCGATGCTACTTTGATTTTGGCTGTAGCAAGCATAACATAATTCTGATGATTGGATGGAGACGCCGTTAAGCTCACGGATTGATTACGCGAGTTATCAGGCGGGTGAGAAGCCGAAGAACTGCTTGAAGGACTTGCTGAGCTTGTGGTTGCCGATTCCTTGCTGTCAGTTTCCTCAAAATGCAATAATGTATTGTGTCTTTTATTGCATTTGAGGCAAGATCTTGAGGGGCAATTGGCCAATTTGTGTGTGGCCTTGAGGCAGTTAATGCATAAATTGTGCCTTTTGATTAGATCCCATCTTTTCCTTGAAGGCATTTGTAGAAAACGTTTACATGCAAAGAGATTATGAACTTGACTGTCACATACTTTACATTTTAAAAACTTAGTTGATGATGTTGTAACGGTGGGCAAACTGGTTGTTGCCTTAAAATGTTTGGTTTCTTTCCGGAATGCAGATTCCAGGTATTGAAATCGTGTTTCCAGGAAACTGAGGAATGATTTGAATGCTGGTATTTCTCTTGGATTCTGGAGTGATTGTTCATATAGGAGATTACTTTGTTTGTCCAATTTCTTTTGTAATGTGTAAAGAAGAACTGGCCCCCAAGATGTGGTTTCAATACCTAGATTATCCAATGCGTTCAGACATTCAATTGTTGTGTCGTGCAAACTCTTTATAAACGATGCGGAAGTTTCGTTACTGTTTGCGGAAGGTTGTTCCAACAATTTCTGTAGCAGCGCTAATGCTAGGACGCGCTTGTTGTTGTAGCGATCTTGTAACATTTGCCAAGCGGTATTGTAATTACTTTCAGTAATTGGCAAATGTTTTATTAATCTTTCTGCTTCTCCGGTCAGATTGGATTTTAGATACCACATTTTCTGAATAGTGGATATCTGTTTCTTGTGGATCAAATCATTAAACATTTCGAAGAATTGACGCCATTTTAAATAATTTCCATCGAAGGGCTGCAGTGAGATCCTTGGGAGCTGAATATCTACATTCAAATTGGATTGATTTGTTGTGTTCGTTGAGGCCTTGGTTCTTTGAATTAATCCAACCATATGTTTCCTGAACTCTGACTCAATCTTTAGGTATCCGTCATGGTCATATCCTTCTGCAGATGGGTCGGTGCTTTCTTCCCAAATATGGAAATTTAATTCCTCGATTTGTCGCCACAACTGTCGCATATTGTCCAATTTAACTTCATAATACTCGTATATTTGCTGTTCATCAACCTCTTCGTGCAATAAACGCCTTAATGATGATATAATCGCCTGTTGACGGCGAATATTTCTGACAGTTTGTGAAGTTTTGCAGTCTACCGCTAAAGGTTGTACGTGGGTGGAACTAGTTTGACCGGAAGCAGTACGTGTTGGTGGGACAGGTGTGTTCGTGGTTGCTGTCTTGTGAGGCTCTGGTGCCTTTGACATTTCATGCTCAGCCCAATAGTTGGCGTGTTCAGAAAACTCTTGCGTATAGTGTCTCGACAAATCGGCGATTTTGTCGTAAAGGCCGTTTGAAAAGTAATCAAATTCGAGGGGATTATCACAGAGCGTTCTGATTTTTGAATCCTGCTGCTCGAACGTTTCGTATAAGCTGGTTAGCTTATCGAGCCTGTCTTGATGGTACGTTTGCGACCTCTTGCGCACTGACGAGTCTTTTTTATAATTACTTATAAGCCTTTGTATTTCTCCTCCGAGCTCTGCTTGTTGCTTGAAAAGTTCTTCTAAATTTTCCATAATCGATGTTGAATCGGGATTGAATCGATGTATAGACGTGAAACCTATGCGGTGATCAAAATCACGTCGGGGTCACCAAAAATGTCCGAGAACTGGTTTGTTCTGGAGTCGACACAAGTCGTTGTAAATTCGGTACTTCAACCAAATCTACTTTTGTGTCCTTTGTCACAAAATTGGCACTTAAACCAATTCTGTGGAATAGCGAAAGATATTTTGAATGAAAATTTGATACTTTAACCAAATCTTCAATTTAATGATTTTTCCCAAAATTGGCACTTGAACCAATTCTGCAAATGAGTAGAACGATTGCTTATTATTGAGCTTTTGATGGTAGACTCTTTATTTATAAGTTTTACAGCTATATATATACATAATTGCTTAAGAATTAACTTAACAAATAAATTTATTGATTTATAAAAAAAAATTGAAATTACAAAAAATATGCAAGAAAGCAATTTAAACAATTTAATTTGAAGCAAATTAAACGCTGCGACGATCAGTGAAGCGTGCTTGTCAAAATTGCTGGATTGCAATATGTTTATTGTAGTTAACTTGGCTTTATTGAAATCCGAACTATGCAGCTCACTGACCGTCAGCGTGTATAATTTTGGCAAAAACAAGAAGAAGGAAATTTGTATTCTATTTCGCTAAAAACATTTAATGGTGCGGAAATGTAATGCGATATTATGCTTAATAATGTTATGACGAAACACATTGATTAATTCATTGATTTATCAATTCATTCACTGATTCATTCATTGATTTATTCATTGATTTATTCATTGATTTGTTCACTGATTTATTCATTGCTTTATTCTTTAATTTTTTCATTGATTTATTCATTGATTTATTCATTGATTTGTTCATTTGTTCTTTCATTGATTTATTCAATGATTTATTCCTTGATTTATAAATTCATTCATTGATTCATCCATTGATTCATTCATTGATTTATTCATTGATGTATTCATTGATTTATTCATTGATTTATCCTTTGATTTACTCATTGATTTATTCATTGATTTATTCATTGATTTGTTCATTGATTTATTCATTGATTTATTCATTGATTTATTTATTGATTTATTCATTGATTTATTCATTGATTCATTCACTGATTCATTCATTGATTCATTCATTGATTTATTCATTGATTTATTCACTGATTTATTCATTGATTTATTCATGGGTTTATTTATTGATTTATTCATTGATTTGTTCATTTGTTCATTCATTGATTTATTCATTGATTTATTCACTGATTTATTCATTGATTTATCATTGATTTATCATTGATTTATTCTTTGATTTATTCATAGATTTATCAATTCATTCATTGATTCATTCATTGATTCATTCATTGATTTATTCATTGATTCATTCATTGATTTATTCATTGATTTATTCACTGATTTATTCATTGATTTATTCATTGATTTATTCATTGATTTATCAATTGCTTCTTTCCATGATTCATGAATCATGATTCAATGATTCACGAATCATGATTTATTCATTTATTTATTCATTGATTTATTGATCATAAATTATTCACAAATAATAAATCAATGAATAAATCAATGAATGAATCAATGAATAAATCAATGAATGAATGATTCATTGATTCATGAATCATGATTCATGAATCATTTATGAATCATGATTCATGAATCATTTATGAATCATGATTCATGAATCATTTATGAATCATGATTCATGAATCATTTATGAATCATGATTCATAAATGATTCATGAATCATGATTCATAAATGACTCGACTCATGATTCATAAATGATTCATGAATCATTTATGAATCATGATTCATGAATCATTTATGAATCATGATTCATGAATCATTTATGAATCATGATTCATGAATCATTTATGAATCATGATTCATAAATGATTCATGAATCATGATTCATAAATGATTCATGAATCATGATTCATAAATGATTCATGAATCATGATTCATAAATGATTCATGAATCATGATTCATAAATGATTCATGAATCATGATTCATGAATCAATGAATCATTCATTCATTGATTTATTCATTGATTCATTCATTGATTTATTCATTGATTTATTCACTGATTTATTCATTGATTTATTCATTGATTTATTCATTGATTTATCAATTGCTTCTTTCCATGATTCATGAATCATGATTCAATGATTCACGAATCATGATTTATTCATTTATTTATTCATTGATTTATTGATTTATTCATTGATTTATTCATTGATTTGTTCATTTGTTCAATGAATGAACAAATGAACAAATCAATGAATAAATCAATGAATAAATCAATAAATCAATGAATAAATAAATGAATAAATCATGATTCGTGAATCATTGAATCATGATTCATGAATCATGGAAAGAAGCAATTGATAAATCAATGAATAAATCAGTGAATAAATCAATGAATAAATCAGTGAATAAATCAATGAATAAATCAATGAATGAATCAATGAATAAATCAATGAATGAATCAATGAATGAATCAATGAATGAATTGATAAATCTATGAATAAATCAAAGAATAAATCAATGATAAATCAATGAGAAATCAATGAATAAATCAGTGAATAAATCAATGAATAAATCAATGAATGAACAAATGAACAAATCAATGAATAAATCAATAAATAAACCCATGAATAAATCAATGAATAAATCAGTGAATAAATCAATGAATAAATCAATGAATGAATCAATGAATGAATCAGTGAATGAATCAATGAATAAATCAATGAATAAATCAATAAATAAATCAATGAATAAATCAATGAATAAATCAATGAACAAATCAATGAATAAATCAATGAATAAATCAATGAGTAAATCAAAGGATAAATCAATGAATAAATCAATGAATACATCAATGAATAAATCAATGAATGAATCAATGGATGAATCAATGAATGAATTTATAAATCAAGGAATAAATCATTGAATAAATCAATGAAAGAACAAATGAACAAATCAATGAATAAATCAATGAATAAATCAATGAAAACATTAAAGAATAAAGCAATGAATAAATCAGTGAACAAATCAATGAATAAATCAATGAATAAATCAATGAATGAATCAGTGAATGAATTGATAAATCAATGAATTAATCAATGAATAAATCAATGAATAAATCAGTGAATGAACAAATGAACAAATCAATGAATAAATGAATGAATAAATCAATGTATAATAAATCAATGTATGTAGCGTGTATAATAAATCAATGAATAAATCAATGAATAAATCAATGATTCATTGATTCATTCATTGATGTATTCATTGATTTATTCATTGATGTATCCTTTGATTTACTCATTGATTTATTCATTGATTTATTCATTGATTTGTTCATTGATTTATTCATTGATTTATTCATTGATTTATTCATTGATTTATTCATTGATTCATTCACTGATTCATTCATTGATTCATTCATTGATTTATTCACTGATTCATTTATTGATTCATTCATTGATTCATTCATTGATTTATTCATTGATTTATTCACTGATTTATTCGTTGATTTATTCATTGGTTTATTTATTGATTTATTCGTTGATTTGTTCATTTGTTCATTCATTGATTTATTCATTCATTTATTCTCTGATTTATTCATTGATTTATTCATTGATTTATCATTGATTTATTCTTTGATTTATTCATTGATTTATCAATTCATTCATTGATTCATTCATTGAGTCAATCATTGATTTATTCATTGATTTATTCATTGATTTATTAAGTGATTTATTCATTGATTTATTCATTTATTTGTTCATTTGTTCATTCATTGATTTGTACATTGATTTATTCATTGATTTATTTATTTGAAAACCAACGCATGTTCAGGAAAACCAACGCATGTTCAGGAAAACCAACGAATGTTCAGGAAAACCAACGCATGTTCAGGAAAACCAACGCATGTTCAGGAAAACCAACGCATGTTCAGGAAAACCAACGCATGTTCAGGAAAACCAACGCATGTTCAGGAAAACCAACGCATGTTCAGGAAAACCGACGCATGTTCAGGAAAACCAACGCATTTTCAGGAAAACCAACGCATGTTCAGGAAAACCAACGCATGTTCAGGAAAACCAACGCATGTTCAGGAAAACCAACGAATGTTCAGGAAAACCAACGCATGTTCAGGAAAACCAACGCATGTTCAGGAAAACCAACGCATGTTCAGGAAAACCAACGCATGTTCAGGAAAACCAACGCATGTTCAGGAAAACTAACGCATGTTCAGAAAAACCAACGTATGTTCAGGAAAACCAACGCTTGTTCAGGAAAACCAACGCATGTTCAGGAAAACCAACGCATGTTCAGGAAAACCAACGCATGTTCAGCAAAACCAACGCATGTTCAGGAAAACCAACGCATGTTCAGGAAAACCAACGCATGTTCAGGAAAACCAACGCATGTTCAGGAAAACCAACGCATGTTCAGGAAAACCAACGCATGTTAAGGAAAACCAACGCATGTTAAGGAAAACCAACGCATGTTTAGGAAAATCAACGCATGTTAAGGAAAACCAACATGCTTGTTTTCCAACCAAACCAACATTTGTTTTCGAATTATTTATCATCACCAAATTCTATAGAGACAGTAAAATCTTCAGAACAGGTAGGAAATACCAAAAGACTATTCGAAAAAAGCAAAATTTAATAAAAATTGCATATATGGTCATAGAAATTAAGTACACAGACTTATATAATCATTAATTTATAAATATAATTAAATTATTACAAATATATAAAAATGGAATATTTCTTAAACTTTACCAATTGTATATCCTATTTCCAACCACTTTTCATTTGTTCTTCTGGGCTTTAATTTGTTCTCTGGGCTGTCAGCGTCTTCTTCTTGAGCATGGCTTTGCATAATATAATCAAAAGAATAGTGGTGGGTAGTCCAATACCAGCATACATCAGCAAATGCGAATTTGTGGCGATAATTTTCAGTTTACTAGCAATTAAATTATCCCTGGGAACGGAAGTCATTAAATTAATTCAGAATTCTAAAATCTAACAACTAAGCCACTCACATTATATTTTCAACGGGCGGTACATTTTCAGGAAAACCAACGCATGTTCAGGAAAACCAACGCATGTTCAGGAAAACCAACGCATGTTCAGGAAAACCAACGCATGTTCAGGAAAACCAACGCATGTTCAGGAAAACCAACGCATGTTCAGGAAAACCAATGCATGTTCAGGAAAACCAACGCATGTTCAGGAAAACCAACGCATGTTCAGGAAAACCAACGCATGTTCAGGAAAACCAACGCATGTTCAGGAAAACCAACGCATGTTCAGGAAAACCAACGCATGTTCAGGAAAACCAACGCATGTTCAGGAAAACCAACGCATGTTCAGGAAAACCAACGCACGTTCAGGAAAACCAACGCATGTTCAGGAAAACCAACGCATGTTCAGGAAAACCAACGCATGTTCAGGAAAACCAACGCATGTTCAGGAAAACCAACGCATGTTCAGGAAAACCAACGCTTGTTCAGGAAAACATTTTATGAATCATGATTCATAAATGATTCATGAATCATGATTCGTAAATGATTCACAAATGATTCATTAATCATGATTCATACACGATTCATGAATCATGATTCATAAATGATTCATGAATCATGATTCATAAATGATTCATGAATCATGATTAATGAATCATAATTCATAAATGATTTATGAATCATGATTCATAAATGATTAATGATTCATAAACGATTCAAGAAGAAAGAAGCAATTGATAAATCAATGAATAAATCAATGAATAAATCAATGAATAAATCAGTGAATAAATCAATGAATAAATCAATGAATGAATCAATGAATAAATCAATGCATGAATCAATGAATGAATCAATGAATGAATTGATAAATCTATGAATAAATCAAAGAATAAATCAATGATAAATCAATGAATAAATCAAAGAATAAATCAGTGAATAAATCAATGAATAAATCAATGAATAAATCAACGGATTAATCAATTAATACATTAATTAATAAATCAATGAATAAATCGATGAATAAATCAATTAATAAATCAATGATTAAATCAACGAATAAATCCTTTGATCTATTCACTGATTTATTCATTGATTCATTCAGTGGTTTATTCATTGATTCATTCACTGATTCACTCATTAATTCATTCATTGATCCATTCACTGACTCATTTATTGATTCATTCATTGATTCATTCATTGATTTATTCAAATGTAAATCAATGAATATATAAATCAATATAAATCAATGAATAAATCAATGAATAAATCAATGAATGAAGAAATGAACAATTAAATGAATAAATCAATGAATAAATCAATGTACAAATCAATGAATGAACAAATGAACAAATAGATGAATAAATCAATGAATAAATTACTGAATAAATCAATGAATAAATCAGTGAATAAATCAATGAATGAATCAATGAATGAATCAATGAATGAATTGATAAATCAATGAATAAATCAAAGAATAAATCAATGATAAATCAATGAATAAATCAATGAATAAATCAGAGAATAAATCAATGAATAAATCAATGAATGAACAAATGAACAAATCAACGAATAAATCAATAAATAAACCAATGAATAAATCAACGAATAAATCAGTGAATAAATCAATGAATAAATCAATGAATGAATCAATGAATGAATCAATAAATGAATCAGTGAATAAATCAATGAATGAATCAATGAATGAATCAGTGAATGAATCAAAGAATAAATCAATGAATAAATCAATGAATAAATCAATGAATAAATCAATGAACAAATCAATGAATAAATCAATGAATAAATCAATGAGTAAATCAAAGGATTAATCAATGAATAAAACAATGAATACATCAATGAATAAATCAATGAATAATATCATTGATTTATTCATTGATTTATTCATTGATTTATTCGTTGATTTATTCATTGATTTATTCATTGATTTGTTCATTTGTTCATTCATTGATTTATTCATTGATTTATTCATTGATTTATTCATTGATTCATCCACTGATACACTCATTGATTCATTCATTGAATCATTCACTGATTCATTCATTGATTTATTTATTGATTAATGAATCATGATTCATTCAATGATTCATGAATCATGATCCAATGATTCATTCAATGATTCATGAATCATGATTCATAAATGATTCATAAATGATTCATGAATCATTTATGAATCATGATTCATAAATAATTCATGAATCATGATTCATAAATGGTTCATGAATCATGATTCATTCCATGATTCATGAATAATGATTCATTCAGTGATTCATGAATCATGATTCAATGATTCATGAATATTCATGAATCGTTGAATGAATCATGATTCAAGAATCATTGAATGAATCACGATTCATGAATGATTCACTCAATGATTCACGAATATTCAATGAATAAATCAATGAATAAATCAATGAATAAATCAATGAATAAATCAGTGAATAAATCAATGAATAAATCAATGAATGAATCAATGAATGAATCAATAAATGAGTCCGTGAATGGATCAATGAATGAATCAATGAGTGAATCAATGAATGAATCAATGAATAATTCAATGAATAAATCAATGAATGAATCAATGGATGAATCAATGAATGATTTTATAAATCAAGGAATAAATCAATGAATAAATCAATGAAAGAACAAATGAACAAATCAATGAATAAATCAATGAATAAATCAATGAATAAATTAAAGAATAAAGCAATGAATAAATCAGTGAACAAATCAATGAATAAATCAATGAATAAATCAATGAATGAATCAGTGAATGAATTGATAAATCAATGAATAAATCAATGAATAAATCAATGAATAAATCAATGAATGAACAAATGAACAAATCAATGAATAAATCAATGAATAAATCAACGAATAAATCAATGAATAAATCAATGAATAAATCAATGATATTATTCATTGATTTATTCATTGATGTATTCATTGATTTATTCATTGATTTATCCTTTGTTTAACTCATTGATTTATTCATTGATTTATTCATTGATTTGTTCATTGATTTATTCATTGATTTATTCATTGATTTATTCATTGATTTATTCTTTGATTTATTCATTGATTTATCAATTCATTCATTGATTCATTCATTGATTCATTCATTGATTTATTCATTGATTTATTCATTGATTTATTCAGTGATTTATTCATTGATTTATTCATTTATTTGTTCATTTGTTCATTCATTGATTTGTACATTGATTTATTCATTGATTTATTCATTTAATTGTTCATTTGTTCGTTCATTGATTTATTCATTGATTTATTCATTGATTAATATTGATTTATATATTCATTGATTTACATTTGAATAAATCAATGAATGAATCAATGAATGAATCAATAAATGAGTCAGTGAATGGATCAATGAATGAATTAATGAGTGAATCAGTGAATGAATCAATGAATAAACCACTGAATGAATCAATGAATAAATCAATAAATAGATCAAAGGATTTAGTCATTGATTTATTCGTTGATTTATTCATTGATTTATTCATCGATTTATTCGTTGATTTATTAATTAATTTATTAATTGATTAATCCGTTGATTTATTCATTGATTTATTCATTGGTTTATTCACTGATTTATTCTTTGATTTATCCATTGATTTATCATTGATTTATTCTTTGATTTATTCATAGATTTATCAATTCATTCATTGATTCATTCATTGATTCATGCATTGATTTATTCATTGATTCATTCATTGATTTATTCATTGATTTGTTCACTGATTTATTCATTGATTTATTCTTTGATTTACTCATTGATTTATTCATTGATTTATTCATTGATTTGTTCATTGATTTATTCATTGATTTATTCATTGATTTATTTATTGATTTATTCATTGATTTATTCATTGATTCATTCACTGATTCATTCATTGATTCATTCATTGATTTATTCACTGATTCATTTATTGATTCATTCATTGATTCATTCATTGATTTATTCACTGATTTATTCATTGATTTATTCATTGATTTATTCATTGATTTATCAATTGCTTCTTTCCATGATTCATGAATCATGATTCAATGATTCACGAATCATGATTTATTCATTTATTTATTCATTGATTTATCCTTTGATTTACTCATTGATTTATTCATTGATTTATTCATTGATTTGTTCATTGATTTATTCATTGATTTATTCATTGATTTATTTATTGATTTATTCATTGATTTATTCATTGATTCATTCACTGATTCATTCATTGATTCATTCATTGATTTATTCACTGATTCATTCATTGATTTATTCATGGGTTTATTTATTGATTTATTCATTGATTTGTTCATTTGTTCATTCATTGATTTATTCATTGATTTATTCACTGATTTATTCATTTATTTATCATTGATTTATCATTGATTTATTCTTTGATTTATTCATAGATTTATCAATTCATTCATTGATTCATTCCTTGATTCATTCATTGATTTATTCATTGATTCATTCATTGATTTATTCATTGATTTATTCACTGATTTATTCATTGATTTATTCATTGATTTATTCATTGATTTATCAATTGCTTCTTTCCATGATTCATGAATCATGATTCAATGATTCACGAATCATGATTTATTCATTTATTTATTCATTGATTTATTGATTTATTCATTGATTTATTCATTGATTTGTTCATTTGTTCATTCATTGAACAAATGAACAAATCAATGAATAAATCAATGAATAAATCAATAAATCAATGAATAAATAAATGAATAAATCATGATTCGTGAATCATTGAATCATGATTCATGAATCATGGAAAGAAGCAATTGATAAATCAATGAATAAATCAATGAATAAATCAATGAATAAATCAGTGAATAAATCAATGAATAAACCAATGAATGAATCAATGAATAAATCAATGAATGAATGATTCATTGATTCATGAATCATGATTCATGAATCATTTAAGAATCATGATTCATGAATCATTTATGAATCATGATTCATGAATCATTTATGAATCATGATTCATGAATCATTTATGAATCATGATTCATAAATGATTCATGAATCATGATTCATAAATGATTCATGAATCATGATTCATAAATGATTCATGAATCATGATTCATAAATGATTCATGAATCATGATTCATAAATGATTCATGAATCATTTATGAATCATGAGTCATGAATCATTTATGAATCATGATTCATGAATCATTTATGAATCATGATTCATAAATGATTCATGAATCATGATTCATAAATGATTCATGAATCATGATTCATAAATGATTCATGAATCATGATTCATAAATGATTCATGAATCATGATTCATAAATGATTCATGAATCATGATTCATAAATGATTCATGAATCATGATTCATGAATCAATCAATCATTCATTCATTGATTTATTCATTGATTCATTCATTGATTTATTCATTGATTTATTCACTGATTTATTCATTGATTTATTCATTGATTTATTCATTGATTTATCAATTGCTTCTTTCCATGATTCATGAATCATGATTCAATGATTCACGAATCATGATTTATTCATTTATTTATTCATTGATTTATTGATTTATTCATTGATTTATTCATTGATTTGTTCATTTGTTCAATGAATGAACAAATGAACAAATCAATGAATAAATCAATGAATAAATCAATAAATCAATGAATAAATAAATGAATAAATCATGATTCGTGAATCATTGAATCATGATTCATGAATCATGGAAAGAAGCAATTGATAAATCAATGAATAAATCAATGAATAAATCAATGAATAAATCAGTGAATAAATCAATGAATAAATCAATGAATGAATCAATGAATAAATCAATGAATGAATCAATGAATGAATCAATGAATGAATTGATAAATCTATGAATAAATCAAAGAATAAATCAATGATAAATCAATGATAAATCAATGAATAAATCAGTGAATAAATCAATGAATAAATCAATGAATGAACAAATGAACAAATCAATGAATAAATCAATAAATAAACCCATGAATAAATCAATGAATAAATCAGTGAATAAATCAATGAATAAATCAATGAATGAATCAATGAATGAATCAATGAATGAATCAATAAATGAATCAGTGAATAAATCAATGAATGAATCAATGAATGAATCAGTGAATGAATCAATGAATAAATCAATGAATAAATCAATGAATAAATCAATGAGTAAATCAAAGGATAAATCAATGAATAAATAAATGAATAAATCATGATTCGTGAATCATTGAATCATGATTCATGAATCATGGAAAGAAGCAATTGATAAATCAATGAATAAATCAATGAATAAATCAATGAATAAATCAGTGAATAAATCAATGAATGAATCAATGAATGAATCAATAAATGAATCAGTGAATAAATCAATGAATGAATCAATGAATGAATCAGTGAATGAATCAATGAATAAATCAATGAATAAATCAATGAATAAATCAATGAATGACTCAATGAATGAATCAATGAATGAATTGATAAATCAATGAATAAATCAAAGAATAAATCAATGATAAATCAATGAATAAATCAATGAATAAATCAGAGAATAAATGAATGAATAAATCAATGAATGAACAAATGAACAAATCAACGAATAAATCAATAAATAAACCAATGAATAAATCAACGAATAAATCAGTGAATAAATCAATGAATAATTCAATGAATGAATCAATGAATGAATCAATAAATGAATCAGTGAATAAATCAATGAATGAATCAATGAATGAATCAGTGAATGAATCAATGAATAAATCAATGAATAAATCAATGAATAAATCAATGAATTAATCAATGAATAAATCAATGAACAAATCAATGAATAAATCAATGAATAAATCAATGAGTAAATCAAAGGATACATCAATGAATAAATCAATGAATACATCAATGAATGAATCAGTGAATAATATCATTGATTTATTCATTGATTTATTCATTGATTTATTCGTTGATTTATTCATTCATTTATTCATTGATTTGTTCATTTGTTCATTCATTGATTTATTCATTGATTTATTCATTGATTAATTCATTGATTTATCAATTCATTCACTGATTCATTCATTGATTTATTCATTGATTTATTCATTGATTTGTTCACTGATTTATTCATTGCTTTATTCTTTAATTTTTTCATTGATTTATTCATTGATTTATTCATTGATTTGTTCATTTGTTCTTTCATTGATTTATTCAGTGATTTATTCCTTGATTTATAAATTCATTCATTGATTCATCCATTGATTCATTCATTGATTTATTCATTGATGTATTCATTGATTTATTCATTGAATTATCCTTTTACTCATTGATTTATTCTTTGATTTATTCATTGATTTGTTCATTGATTTATTCATTGATTTATTCATTGACTTATTTATTGATTTATTCATTGATTTATTCATTGATTCATTCACTGATTCATTCATTGATTCATTCATTGATTTATTCACTGATTCATTTATTGATTCATTCATTGATTCATTCATTGATTCATTCATTGATTTATTCATTGATTTATTCACTGATTTATTCATTGATTTATTCATGGGTTTATTTATTGATTTATTCATTGATTTGTTCATTTGTTCATTCATTGATTTATTCATTGATTTATTCACTGATTTATTCATTTATTTATCATTGATTTATCATTGATTTATTCTTTGATTTATTCATAGATTTATCAATTCATTCATTGATTCATTCATTGATTCATTCATTGATTTATTCATTGATTCATTCATTGATTTATTCATTGATTTATTCACTGATTTATTCATTGATTTATTCATTGATTTATTCATTGATTTATCAATTGCTTCTTTCCATGATTCATGAATCATGATTCAATGATTCACGAATCATGATTTATTCATTTATTTATTCATTGATTTATTGATTTATTCATTGATTTATTCATTGATTTGTTCATTTGTTCATTCATTGAACAAATGAACAAATCAATGAATAAATCAATGAATAAATCAATAAATCAATGAGTAAATAAATGAATAAATCATGATTCGTGAATCATTGAATCATGATTCATGAATCATGGAAAGAAGCAATTGATAAATCAATGAATAAATCAATGAATAAATCAATGAATAAATCAGTGAATAAATCAATGAATAAACCAATGAATGAATCAATGAATAAATCAATGAATGAATGATTCATTGATTCATGAATCATGATTCATGAATCATTTATGAATCATGATTCATGAATCATTTATGAATCATGATTCATGAATCATTTATGAATCATGATTCATGAATCATTTATGAATCATGATTCATGAATCATTTATGAATCATGATTCATAAATGATTCATGAATCATGATTCATAAATGATTCATGACTCATGATTCATAAATGATTCATGAATCATGATTCATAAATGATTCATGAATCATGATTCATAAATGATTCATGAATCATGATTCATGAATCAATGAATCATTCATTCATTGATTTATTCATTGATTCATTCATTGGTTTATTCATTGATTTATTCACTGATTTATTCATTGATTTATTCATTGATTTATTCATTGATTTATCAATTGCTTCTTTCCATGATTCATGAATCATGATTCAATGATTCACGAATCATGATTTATTCATTTATTTATTCATTGATTTATTGATTTATTCATTGATTTATTCATTGATTTGTTCATTTGTTCAATGAATGAACAAATGAACAAATCAATGAATAAATCAATGAATAAATCAATAAATCAATGAATAAATAAATGAATAAATCATGATTCGTGAATCATTAAATCATGATTCATGAATCATGGAAAGAAGCAATTGATAAATCAATGAATAAATCAATGAATAAATCAATGAATAAATCAGTGAATAAATCAATGAATAAATCAATGAATGAATCAATGAATAAATCAATGAATGAATCAATGAATGAATCAATGAATGAATTGATAAATCTATGAATAAATCAAAGAATAAATCAATGATAAATCAATGATAAATAAATGAATAAATCAGTGAATAAATCAATGAATAAATCAATGAATGAACAAATGAACAAATCAATGAATAAATCAATAAATAAACCCATGAATAAATCAATGAATAAATCAGTGAATAAATCAATGAATAAATCAATGAATGAATCAATGAATGAATCAATGAATGAATCAATAAATGAATCAGTGAATAAATCAATGAATGAATCAATGAATGAATCAGTGAATGAATCAATGAATAAATCAATGAATAAATCAATAAATAAGTCAATGAATAAATCAATGAATAAATCAATGAACAAATCAATGAATAAATCAATGAATAAATCAATGAGTAAATCAAAGGATAAATCAATGAATAAATCAATGAATACATCAATGAATAAATCAATGAATGAATCAATGGATGAATCCATGAATGAATTTATAAATCAAGGAATAAATCATTGAATAAATCAATGAAAGAACAAATGAACAAATCAATGAATAAATCAATGAATAAATCAATGAAAAAATTAAAGAATAAAGCAATGAATAAATCAGTGAACAAATCAATGAATAAATCAATGAATAAATCAATGAATGAATCAGTGAATGAATTGATAAATCAATGAATTAATCAATGAATAAATCAATGAATAAATCAATGAATGAACAAATGAACAAATCAATGAATAAATGAATGAATAAATCAACGAATAAATCAATGAATAAATCAATGAATAAATCAATGATATTATTCATTGATTCATTCATTGATGTATTCATTGATTTATTCATTGATGTATCCTTTGATTTACTCATTGATTTATTCATTGATTTATTCATTGATTTGTTCATTGTTTTATTCATTGATTTATTCATTGATTTATTCATTGATTTATTCATTGATTTATTCATTGATTCATTCACTGATTCATTCATTGATTCATTCATTGATTTATTCACTGATTCATTTATTGATTCATTCATTGATTCATTCATTGATTTATTCATTGATTTATTCACTGATTTATTCGTTGATTTATTCATTGGTTTATTTATTGATTTATTCGTTGATTTGTTCATTTGTTCATTCATTGATTTATTCATTCATTTATTCTCTGATTTATTCATTGATTTATTCATTGATTTACCATTGATTTATTCTTTGATTTATTCATTGATTTATCAATTCATTCATTGATTCATTCATTGAGTCATTTATTGATTTATTCATTGATTTATTCATTGATTTATTCATTGATTCATTCACTGATTCATTCATTGATTCATTCATTGATTTATTCACTGATTCATTTATTGATTCATTCATTGATTCATTCATTGATTTATTCACTGATTTATTCATTGATTTATTCATTGATTTATTCATTGATTTATCAATTGCTTCTTTCCATGATTCATGAATCATGATTCAATGATTCACGAATCATGATTTATTCATTTATTTATTCATTGATTTATCCTTTGATTTACTCATTGATTTATTCATTGATTTATTCATTGATTTGTTCATTGATTTATTCATTGATTTACTCATTGATTTATTTATTGATTTATTCATTGATTTATTCATTGATTCATTCACTGATTCATTCATTGATTCATTCATTGATTTATTCACTGATTCATTTATTGATTCATTCATTGATTCATTCATTGATTCATTCATTGATTTATTCATTGATTTATTCATGGGTTTATTTATTGATTTATTCATTGATTTGTTCATTTGTTCATTCATTGATTTATTCATTGATTTATTCACTGATTTATTCATTGATTTATCATTGATTTATCATTGATTTATTCTTTGATTTATTCATAGATTTATCAATTCATTCATTGATTCATTCATTGATTCATTCATTGATTTATTCATTGATTCATTCATTGATTTATTCATTGATTTATTCACTGATTTATTCATTGATTTATTCATTGATTTATTCATTGATTTATCAATTGCTTCTTTCCATGATTCATGAATCATGATTCAATGATTCACGAATCGTGATTTATTCATTTATTTATTCATTTATTTATTGATTTATTCATTGATTTATTCATTGATTTGTTCATTTGTTCATTCATTGAACAAATGAACAAATCAATGAATAAATCAATGAATAAATCAATAAATCAATGAATAAATAAATGAATAAATCATGATTCGTGAATCATTGAATCATGATTCATGAATCATGGAAAGAAGCAATTGATAAATCAATGAATAAATCAATGAATAAATCAATGAATAAATCAGTGAATAAATCAATGAATAAATCAATGAATGAATCAATGAATAAATCAATGAATGAATGATTCATTGATTCATGAATCATGATTCATGAATCATTTATGAATCATGATTCATGAATCATTTATGAATCATGATTCATGAATCATTTATGAATCATGATTCATGAATCATTTATGAATCATGATTCATGAATCATTTATGAATCATGATTCATAAATGATTCATGAATCATGATTCATAAATGATTCATGACTCATGATTCATAAATGATTCATGAATCATTTATGAATCATGATTCATGAATCATTTATGAATCATGATTCATGAATCATTTATGAATCATGATTCATGAATCATTTATGAATCATGATTCATAAATGATTCATGAATCATGATTCATAAATGATTCATGAATCATGATTCATAAATGATTCATGAATCATTATTCATAAATGATTCATGAATCATGATTCATAAATGATTCATGAATCATGATTCATAAATGATTCATGAATCATTTATGAATCATGAGTCATGAATCATTTATGAATCATGATTCATGAATCATTTATGAATCATGATTCATAAATGATTCATGAATCATGATTCATAAATGATTCATGAATCATGATTCATAAATGATTCATGAATCATGATTCATAAATGATTCATGAATCATGATTCATGAATCAATGAATCATTCATTCATTGATTTATTCATTGATTCATTCATTGGTTTATTCATTGATTTATTCACTGATTTATTCATTGATTTATTCATTGATTTATTCATTGATTTATCAATTTCTTCTTTCCATGATTCATGAATCATGATTCAATGATTCACGAATCATGATTTATTCATTTATTTATTCATTGATTTATTGATTTATTCATTGATTTATTCATTGATTTGTTCATTTGTTCAATGAATGAACAAATGAACAAATCAATGAATAAATCAATGAATAAATCAATAAATCAATGAATAAATAAATGAATAAATCATGATTCGTGAATCATTGAATCATGATTCATGAATCATGGAAAGAAGCAATTGATAAATCAATGAATAAATCAATGAATAAATCAGTGAATAAATCAATGAATAAATCAATGAATGAATCAATGAATAAATCAATGAATGAATCAATGAATGAATCAATGAATGAATTGATAAATCTATGAATAAATCAAAGAATAAATCAATGATAAATCAATGATAAATAAATGAATAAATCAGTGAATAAATCAATGAATAAATCAATGAATGAACAAATGAACAAATCAATGAATAAATCAATAAATAAACCCATGAATAAATCAATGAATAAATCAGTGAATAAATCAATGAATAAATCAATGAATGAATCAATGAATGAATCAATGAATGAATCAATAAATGAATCAGTGAATAAATCAATGAATGAATCAATGAATGAATCAGTGAATGAATCAATGAATAAATCAATGAATAAATCAATAAATAAGTCAATGAATAAATCAATGAATAAATCAATGAACAAATCAATGAATAAATCAATGAATAAATCAATGAGTAAATCAAAGGATAAATCAATGAATAAATCACTGAATACATCAATGAATAAATCAATGAATGAATCAATGGATGAATCAATGAATGAATTTATAAAGCAAGGAATAAATCATTGAATAAATCAATGAAAGAACAAATGAACAAATCAATGAATAAATCAATGAATAAATCAATGAAAAAATTAAAGAATAAAGCAATGAATAAATCAGTGAACAAATCAATGAATAAATCAATGAATAAATCAATGAATGAATCAGTGAATGAATTGATAAATCAATGAATTAATCAATGAATAAATCAATGAATAAATCAATGAATGAACAAATGAACAAATCAATGAATAAATGAATGAATAAATCAACGAATAAATCAATGAATAAATCAATGAATAAATCAATGATATTATTCATTGATTCATTCATTGATGTATTCATTGATTTATTCATTGATGTATCCTTTGATTTACTCATTGATTTATTCATTGATTTATTCATTAATTTGTTCATTGATTTATTCATTGATTTATTCATTGATTTATTCATTGATTTATTCATTGATTTATTCATTGATTCATTCACTGATTCATTCATTGATTCATTCATTGATTTGTTCACTGATTCATTTATTGATTCATTCATTGATTCATTCATTGATTTATTCATTGATTTATTCACTGATTTATTCGTTGATTTATTCATTGGTTTATTTATTGATTTATTCGTTGATTTGTTCATTTGTTCATTCATTGATTTATTCATTCATTTATTCTCTGATTTATTCATTGATTTATTCATTGATTTATCATTGATTTATTCTTTGATTTATTCATTGATTTATCAATTCATTCATTGATTCATTCATTGAGTCATTAATTGATTTATTCATTGATTTATTCATTGATTTATTCATTGATTCATTCACTGATTCATTCATTGATTCATTCATTGATTTATTCACTGATTCATTTATTGATTCATTCATTGATTCATTCATTGATTTATTCACTGATTTATTCATTGATTTATTCATTGATTTATTCATTGATTTATCAATTGCTTCTTTCCATGATTCATGAATCATGATTCAATGATTCACGAATCATGATTTATTCATTTATTTATTCATTGATTTATCCTTTGATTTACTCATTGATTTATTCATTGATTTATTCATTGATTTGTTCATTGATTTATTCATTGATTTACTCATTGATTTATTTATTGATTTATTCATTGATTTATTCATTGATTCATTCACTGATTCATTCATTGATTCATTCATTGATTTATTCACTGATTCATTTATTGATTCATTCATTGATTCATTCATTGATTCATTCATTGATTTATTCATTGATTTATTCACTGATTTATTCATTGATTTATTCATGGGTTTATTAATTGATTTATTTATTGATTTGTTCATTTGTTCATTCATTGATTTATTCATTGATTTATTCACTGATTTATTCATTGATTTATCATTGATTTATCATTGATTTATTCTTTGATTTATTCATAGATTTATCAATTCATTCATTGATTCATTCATTGATTCATTCATTGATTTATTCATTGATTCATTCATTGATTTATTCATTGATTTATTCACTGATTTATTCATTGATTTATTCATTGATTTATTCATTGATTTATCAATTGCTTCTTTCCATGATTCATGAATCATGATTCAATGATTCACGAATCATGATTTATTCATTTATTTATTCATTGATTTATTGATTTATTCATTGATTTGTTCATTTGTTCATTCATTGAACAAATGAACAAATCAATGAATAAATCAATGAATAAATCAATAAATCAATGAATAAATAAATGAATAAATCATGATTCGTGAATCATTGAATCATGATTCATGAATCATGGAAAGAAGCAATTGATAAATCAATGAATAAATCAATGAATAAATCAATGAATAAATCAGTGAATAAATCAATGAATAAATCAATGAATGAATCAATGAATAAATCAATGAATGAATGATTCATTGATTCATGAATCATGATTCATGAATCATTTATGAATCATGATTCATGAATCATTTATGAATCATGATTCATGAATCATTTATGAATCATGATTCATGAATCATTTATGAATCATGAGTCATGAATCATTTATGAATCATGATTCATGAATCATTTATGAATCATGATTCATAAATGATTCATGAATCATGATTCATAAATGATTCATGAATCATGATTCATAAATGATTCATGAATCATGATTCATAAATGATTCATGATCATGATTCATAAATGATTCATGAATCATGATTCATGAATCAATGAATCATTCATTCATTGATTTATTCATTGATTCATTCATTGATTTATTCATTGATTTATTCACTGATTTATTCATTGATTTATTCATTGATTTATTCATTGATTTATCAATTGCTTCTTTCCATGATTCATGAATCATGATTCAATGATTCACGAATCATGATTTATTCATTTATTTATTCATTGATTTATTGATTTATTCATTGATTTGTTCATTTGTTCAATGAATGAACAAATGAACAAATCAATGAATAAATCAATAAATCAATGAATAAATAAATGAATAAATCATGATTCGTGAATCATTGAATCATGATTCATGAATCATGGAAAGAAGCAATTGATAAATCAATGAATAAATCAATGAATAAATCAATGAATAAATCAGTGAATAAATCAATGAATAAATCAATGAATGAATCAATGAATAAATCAATGAATGAATCAATGAATGAATCAATGAATGAATTGATAAATCTATGAATAAATCAAAGAATAAATCAATGATAAATCAATGATAAATCAATGAATAAATCAGTGAATAAATCAATGAATAAATCAATGAATGAACAAATGAACAAATCAATGAATAAATCAATAAATAAACCCATGAATAAATCAATGAATAAATCAGTGAATAAATCAATGAATAAATCAATGAATGAATCAATGAATGAATCAATGAATGAATCAATAAATGAATCAGTGAATAAATCAATGAATGAATCAATGAATGAATCAGTGAATGAATCAATGAATAAATCAATGAATAAATCAATAAATAAATCAATGAGTAAATCAATGAATAAATCAATGAACAAATCAATGAATAAATCAATGAATAAATCAATGAGTAAATCAAAGGATAAATCAATGAATAAATAAATGAATAAATCATGATTCGTGAATCATTGAATCATGATTCATGAATCATGGAAAGAAGCAATTGATAAATCAATGAATAAATCAATGAATAAATCAATGAATAAATCAGTGAATAAATCAATGAATGAATCAATGAATGAATCAATAAATGAATCAGTGAATAAATCAATGAATGAATCAATGAATGAATCAGTGAATGAATCAATGAATAAATCAATGGTTTCAGGAAAACCAACGCATGTTCAGGAAAACCAACGCATGTTCAGGAAAACCAACGCATGTTCAGGAAAACCAACGCATGTTCAGGAAAACCAACGCATGTTCAGGAAAACCAACGCATGTTCAGGAAAACCAACGCATGTTCAGGAAAACCAACGCATGTTCAGGAAAACCAACGCATGTTCAGGAAAACCAACGCATGTTCAGGAAAACCAACGCATGTTCAGAAAAACCAACGCATGTTCAGGAAAACCAACGCTTGTTCAGGAAAACATTTTATGAATCATGATTCATAAATGATTCATGAATCGTGATTCGTAAATGATTCACAAATGATTCATGAATCATGATTCATACACGATTCATGAATCATGATTCATAAATGATTCATGAATCATGATTCATAAATGATTCATGAATCATGATTAATGAATCATAATTCATAAATGATTTATGAATCATGATTCATAAATGATTAATGATTCATAAACGATTCAAGAAGAAAGAAGCAATTGATAAATCAATGAATAAATCAATGAATAAATCAATGAATAAATCAGTGAATAAATCAATGAATAAATCAATGAATGAATCAATGAATAAATCAACGCATGAATCAATGAATGAATCAATGAATGAATTGATAAATCTATGAATAAATCAAAGAATAAATCAATGATATATCAATGAATAAATCAAAGAATAAATCAGTGAATAAATCAATGAATAAATCAATGAATAAATCAACGGATTAATCAATTAATACATTAATTAATAAATCAATGAATAAATCGATGAATAAATCAATTAATAAATCAATGATTAAATCAACGAATAAATCCTTTGATCTATTCACTGATTTATTCATTGATTCATTCAGTGGTTTATTCATTGATTCATTCACTGATTCACTCATTAATTCATTCATTGATCCATTCACTGACTCATTTATTGATTCATTCATTGATTCATTCATTGATTTATTCAAATGTAAATCAATGAATATATAAATCAATATAAATCAATGAATAAATCAATGAATAAATCAATGAATGAAGAAATGAACAATTAAATGAATAAATCAATGAATAAATCAATGTACAAATCAATGAATGAACAAATGAACAAATAAATGAATAAATCAATGAATAAATTACTGAATAAATCAATGAATAAATCAATGAATGAATCAATGAATGAATCAATGAATGAATTGATAAATCAATGAATAAATCAAAGAATAAATCAATGATAAATCAATGAATAAATCAATGAATAAATCAGAGAATAAATCAATGAATAAATCAATGAATGAACAAATGAACAAATCAACGAATAAATCAATAAATAAACCAATGAATAAATCAACGAATAAATCAGTGAATAAATCAATGAATAAATCAATGAATGAATCAATGAATGAATCAATAAATGAATCAGTGAATAAATCAATGAATGAATCAATGTATGAATCAGTGAATGAATCAAAGAATAAATCAATGAATAAATCAATGAATAAATCAATGAACAAATCAATGAATAAATCAATGAATAAATCAATGAGTAAATCAAAGGATTAATCAATGAATAAAACAATGAATACATCAATGAATAAATCAATGAATAATATCATTGATTTATTCATTGATTTATTAATTGATTTATTCGTTGATTTATTCATTGATTTATTCATTGATTTGTTCATTTGTTCATTCATTGATTTATTCATTGATTTATTCATTGATTTATTCATTGATTCATCCACTGATACACTCATTGATTCATTCATTGAATCATTCACTGATTCATTCATTGATTTATTCATTGATTAATGAATCATGATTCATTCAATGATTCATGAATCATGATCCAATGATTCATACAATGATTCATGAATCATGATTCATAAATGATTCATAAATGATTCATGAATCATTTATGAATCATGATTCATAAATAATTCATGAATCATGATTCATAAATGGTTCATGAATCATGATTCATTCCATGATTCATGAATAATGATTCATTCAGTGATTCATGAATCATGATTCAATGATTCATGAATATTCATGAATCGTTGAATGAATCATGATTCAAGAATCATTGAATGAATCACGATTCATGAATGATTCACTCAATGATTCACGAACATTCAATGAATAAATCAATGAATAAATCAATGAATAAATCAATGAATAAATCAGTGAATAAATCAATGAATAAATCAATGAATGAATCAATGAATGAATCAATAAATGAGTCCGTGAATGGATCAATGAATGAATCAATGAGTGAATCAGTGAATGAATCAATGAATAATTCAATGAATAAATCAATGAATGAATCAATGGATGAATCAATGAATGATTTTATAAATCAAGGAATAAATCAATGAATAAATCAATGAAAGAACAAATGATCAAATCAATGAATAAATCAATGAATAAATTAAAGAATAAAGCAATGAATAAATCAGTGAACAAATCAATGAATAAATCAATGAATAAATCAATGAATGAATCAGTGAATGAATTGATAAATCAATGAATAAATCAATGAATAAATCAATGAATAAATCAATGAATGAACAAATGAACAAATCAATGAATAAATCAATGAATAAATCAACGAATAAATCAATGAATAAATCAATGAATAAATCAATGATATTATTCATTGATTTATTCATTGATGTATTCATTGATTTATCCTTTGTTTAACTCATTGATTTATTCATTGATTTATTCATTGATTTGTTCATTGATTTATTCATTGATTTATTCATTGATTTATTCATTGATTTATTCTTTGATTTATTCATTGATTTATCAATTCATTCATTGATTCATTCATTGATTCATTCATTGATTTATTCATTGATTTATTCATTGATTTATTCAGTGATTTATTCATTGATTTATTCATTTATTTGTTCATTTGTTCATTCATTGATTTGTACATTGATTTATTCATTGATTTATTCATTTAATTGTTCATTTGTTCGTTCATTGATTTATTCATTGATTAATATTGATTTATATATTCATTGATTTACATTTGAATAAATCAATGAATGAATCAATGAATGAATCAATAAATGAGTCAGTGAATGGATCAATGAATGAATTAATGAGTGAATCAGTGAATGAATCAATGAATAAACCACTGAATGAATCAATGAATAAATCAATAAATAGATCAAAGGATTTATTCATTGATTTATTCGTTGATTTATTCATTGATTTATTCATCGATTTATTCGTTGATTTATTAATTAATTTATTAATTGATTAATCCGTTGATTTATTCATTGATTTATTCATTGGTTTATTCACTGATTTATTCTTTGATTTATCCATTGATTTATCATTGATTTATTCTTTGATTTATTCATAGATTTATCAATTCATTCATTGATTCATTCATTGATTCATGCATTGATTTATTCATTGATTCATTCATTGATTTATTCATTGATTTGTTCACTGATTTATTCATTGATTTATTCTTTGATTTACTCATTGATTTATTCATTGATTTATTCATTGATTTGTTCATTGATTTATCCATTGATTTATTCATTGATTTATTTATTGATTTATTCATTGATTTATTCATTGATTCATTCACTGATTCATTCATTGATTCATTCATTGATTTATTCACTGATTCATTTATTGATTCATTCATTGATTCATTCATTGATTTATTCACTGATTTATTCATTGATTTATTCATTGATTTATTCATTGATTTATCAATTGCTTCTTTCCATGATTCATGAATCATGATTCAATGATTCACGAATCATGATTTATTCATTTATTTATTCATTGATTTATCCTTTGATTTACTCATTGATTTATTCATTGATTTATTCATTGATTTGTTCATTGATTTATTCATTGATTTATTCATTGATTTATTTATTGATTTATTCATTGATTTATTCATTGATTCATTCACTGATTCATTCATTGATTCATTCATTGATTTATTCACTGATTCATTCATTGATTTATTCATGGGTTTATTTATTGATTTATTCATTGATTTGTTCATTTGTTCATTCATTGATTTATTCATTGATTTATTCACTGATTTATTCATTTATTTATCATTGATTTATCATTGATTTATTCTTTGATTTATTCATAGATTTATCAATTCATTCATTGATTCATTCATTGATTCATTCATTGATTTATTCATTGATTCATTCATTGATTTATTCATTGATTTATTCACTGATTTATTCATTGATTTATTCATTGATTTATTCATTGATTTATCAATTGCTTCTTTCCATGATTCATGAATCATGATTCAATGATTCACGAATCATGATTTATTCATTTATTTATTCATTGATTTATTGATTTATTCATTGATTTATTCATTGATTTGTTCATTTGTTCATTCATTGAACAAATGAACAAATCAATGAATAAATCAATGAATAAATCAATAAATCAATGAATAAATAAATGAATAAATCATGATTCGTGAATCATTGAATCATGATTCATGAATCATGGAAAGAAGCAATTGATAAATCAATGAATAAATCAATGAATAAATCAATGAATAAATCAGTGAATAAATCAATGAATAAACCAATGAATGAATCAATGAATAAATCAATGAATGAATGATTCATTGATTCATGAATCCTGATTCATTGATTCATGAATCCTGATTCATGAATCATTTATGAATCATGATTCATGAATCATTTATGAATCATGATTCATGAATCATTTATGAATCATGATTCATGAATCATTTATGAATCATGATTCATAAATTATTCATGAATCATGATTCATAAATGATTCATGAATCATGATTCATAAATGATTCATGAATCATGATTCATAAATGATTCATGAATCATGATTCATGAATCAATGAATCATTCATTCATTGATTTATTCATTGATTCATTCATTGATTTATTCATTGATTTATTCACTGATTTATTCATTGATTTATTCATTGATTTATTCATTGATTTATCAATTGCTTCTTTCCATGATTCATGAATCATGATTCAATGATTCACGAATCATGATTTATTCATTTATTTATTCATTGATTTATTGATTTATTCATTGATTTATTCATTGATTTGTTCATTTGTTCAATGAATGAACAAATGAACAAATCAATGAATAAATAAATGAATAAATCATGATTCGTGAATCATTGAATCATGATTCATGAATCATGGAAAGAAGCAATTGATAAATCAATGAATAAATCAATGAATAAATCAGTGAATAAATCAATGAATAAATCAATGAATGAATCAATGAATAAATCAATGAATGAATCAATGAATGAATCAATGAATGAATTGATAAATCTATGAATAAATCAAAGAATAAATCAATGATAAATCAATGATAAATCAATGAATAAATCAGTGAATAAATCAATGAATAAATCAATGAATGAACAAATGAATGAATCAATGAATAAATCAATGAATGAATCAATGAATGAATCAATGAATGAATTGATAAATCTATGAATAAATCAAAGAATAAATCAATGATAAATCAATGATAAATCAATGAATAAATCAGTGAATAAATCAATGAATAAATCAATGAATGAATCAATGAATAAAACAATGAATGAATCAATGAATGAATCAATGAATGAATTGATAAATCTATGAATAAATCAAAGAATAAATCAATGATAAATCAATGAATAAATCAATGAATGAATCAATGAATAAATCAATGAATGAATCAATGAATGAATCAATGAATGAATTGATAAATCTATGAATAAATCAAAGAATAAATCAATGATAAATCAATGATAAATCAATGAATAAATCAGTGAATAAATCAATGAATAAATCAATGAATGAATCAATGAATGAATCAATGAATGAATCAATAAATGAATCAGTGAATAAATCAATGAATGAATCAATGAATGAATCAGTGAATGAATCAATGAATAAATCAATGAATAAATCAATAAATAAATCAATGAGTAAATCAATGAATAAATCAATGAACAAATCAATGAATAAATCAATGAATAAATCAATGAGTAAATCAAAGGATAAATCAATGAATAAATAAATGAATAAATCATGATTCGTGAATCATTGAATCATGATTCATGAATCATGGAAAGAAGCAATTGATAAATCAATGAATAAATCAATGAATAAATCAATGAATAAATCAGTGAATAAATCAATGAATGAATCAATGAATGAATCAATAAATGAATCAGTGAATAAATCAATGAATGAATCAATGAATGAATCAGTGAATGAATCAATGAATAAATCAATGAATAAATCAATGAATAAATCAATGAATGACTCAATGAATGAATCAATGAATGAATTGATAAATCAATGAATAAATCAAAGAATAAATCAATGATAAATCAATGAATAAATCAATGAATAAATCAGAGAATAAATGAATGAATAAATCAATGAATGAACAAATGAACAAATCAACGAATAAATCAATAAATAAACCAATGAATAAATCAACGAATAAATCAGTGAATAAATCAATGAATAATTCAATGAATGAATCAATGAATGAATCAATAAATGAATCAGTGAATAAATCAATGAATGAATCAATGAATGAATCAGTGAATGAATCAATGAATAAATCAATGAATAAATCAATGAATAAATCAATGAATAAATCAATGAATAAATCAATGAATAAATCAATGAACAAATCAATGAATAAATCAATGAATAAATCAATGAGTAAATCAAAGGATACATCAATGAATAAATCAATGAATACAACAATGAATGAATCAGTGAATAATATCATTGATTTATTCATTGATTTATTCATTGATTTATTCGTTGATTTATTCATTCATTTATTCATTGATTTGTTCATTTGTTCATTCATTGATTTATTCATTGATTTATTCATTGATTAATTCATTGATTTATCAATTCATTCACTGATTCATTCATTGATTTATTCATTGATTTATTCATTGATTTGTTCACTGATTTATTCATTGCTTTATTCTTTAATTTTTTCATTGATTTATTCATTGATTTATTCATTGATTTGTTCATTTGTTCTTTCATTGATTTATTCAATGATTTATTCCTTGATTTATAAATTCATTCATTGATTCATCCATTGATTCATTCATTGATTTATTCATTGATGTATTCATTGATTTATTCATTGATTTATCCTTAGATTTACTCATTGATTTATTCATTGATTTATTTATTGATTTGTTCATTGATTTATTCATTGATTTATTCATTGACTTATTTATTGATTTATTCATTGATTTATTCATTGATTCATTCACTGATTCATTCATTGATTCATTCATTGATTTATTCACTGATTCATTTATTGATTCATTCATTGATTCATTCATTGATTCATTCATTGATTTATTCATTGATTTATTCACTGATTTATTCATTGATTTATTCATGGGTTTATTTATTGATTTATTCATTGATTTGTTCATTTGTTCATTCATTGATTTATTCATTGATTTATTCACTGATTTATTCATTTATTTATCATTGATTTATCATTGATTTATTCTTTGATTTATTCATAGATTTATCAATTCATTCATTGATTCATTCATTGATTCATTCATTGATTTATTCATTGATTCATTCATTGATTTATTCATTGATTTATTCACTGATTTATTCATGGATTTATTCATTGATTTATTCATTGATTTATCAATTGCTTCTTTCCATGATTCATGAATCATGATTCAATGATTCACGAATCATGATTTATTCATTTATTTATTCATTGATTTATTGATTTATTCATTGATTTATTCATTGATTTGTTCATTTGTTCATTCATTGAACAAATGAACAAATCAATGAATAAATCAATGAATAAATCAATAAATCAATGAGTAAATAAATGAATAAATCATGATTCGTGAATCATTGAATCATGATTCATGAATCATGGAAAGAAGCAATTGATAAATCAATGAATAAATCAATGAATAAATCAATGAATAAATCAGTGAATAAATCAATGAATAAACCAATGAATGAATCAATGAATAAATCAATGAATGAATGATTCATTGATTCATGAATCATGATTCATGAATCATTTATGAATCATGATTCATGAATCATTTATGAATCATGATTCATGAATCATTTATGAATCATGATTCATGAATCATTTATGAATCATGATTCATAAATGATTCATGAATCATGATTCATAAATGATTCATGACTCATGATTCATAAATGATTCATGAATCATTTATGAATCATGATTCATGAATCATTTATGAATCATGATTCATGAATCATTTATGAATCATGATTCATGAATCATTTATGAATCATGATTCATGAATCATTTATGAATCATGATTCATAAATGATTCATGAATCATGATTCATAAATGATTCATGAATCATGATTCATAAATGATTCATGAATCATGATTCATAAATGATTCATGAATCATTTATCAATCATGAGCCATGAATCATTTATGAATCATGATTCATGAATCATTTATGAATCATGATTCATAAATGATTCATGAATCATGATTCATAAATGATTCATGAATCATGATTCATAAATGATTCATGAATCATGATTCATAAATGATTCATGAATCATGATTCATAAATGATTCATGAATCATGATTCATGAATCAATGAATAAATCAATGAATGAATTGATAAATCTATGAATAAATCAAAGAATAAATCAATGATAAATCAATGATAAATAAATGAATAAATCAGTGAATAAATCAATGAATAAATCAATGAATGAACAAATGAACAAATCAATGAATAAATCAATAAATAAACCCATGAATAAATCAATGAATAAATCAGTGAATAAATCAATGATAAATCAATGATAAATAAATGAATAAATCAGTGAATAAATCAATGAATAAATCAATGAATGAACAAATGAACAAATCAATGAATAAATCAATAAATAAACCCATGAATAAATCAATGAATAAATCAGTGAATAAATCAATGAATAAATCAATGAATGAATCAATGAATGAATCAATGAATGAATCAATGAATGAATTGATAAATCTATGAATAAATCAAAGAATAAATCAATGATAAATCAATGATAAATAAATGAATAAATCAGTGAATAAATCAATGAATAAATCAATGAATGAACAAATGAACAAATCAATGAATAAATCAATAAATAAACCCATGAATAAATCAATGAATAAATCAGTGAATAAATCAATGAATAAATCAATGAATGAATCAATGAATGAATCAATGAATGAATCAATAAATGAATCAGTGAATAAATCAATGAATGAATCAATGAATGAATCAGTGAATGAATCAATGAATAAATCAATGAATAAATCAATAAATAAGTCAATGAATAAATCAATGAATAAATCAATGAACAAATCAATGAATAAATCAATGAATAAATCAATGAGTAAATCAAAGGATAAATCAATGAATAAATCAATGAATACATCAATGAATAAATCAATGAATGAATCAATGGATGAATCCATGAATGAATTTATAAATCAAGGAATAAATCATTGAATAAATCAATGAAAGAACAAATGAACAAATCAATGAATAAATCAATGAATAAATCAATGAAAAAATTAAAGAATAAAGCAATGAATAAATCAGTGAACAAATCAATGAATAAATCAATGAATAAATCAATGAATGAATCAGTGAATGAATTGATAAATCAATGAATTAATCAATGAATAAATCAATGAATAAATCAATGAATGAACAAATGAATGAATTGATAAATCTATGAATAAATCAAAGAATAAATCAATGATAAATCAATGATAAATCAATGAATAAATCAGTGAATAAATCAATGAATAAATCAATGAATAAATCAATGAATGAATCAGTGAATGAATTGATAAATCAATGAATTAATCAATGAATAAATCAATGAATAAATCAATGAATGAACAAATGAACAAATCAATGAATAAATGAATGAATAAATCAACGAATAAATCAATGAATAAATCAATGAATAAATCAGTGATATTATTCATTGATTCATTCATTGATGTATTCATTGATTTATTCATTGATGTATCCTTTGATTTACTCATTGATTTATTCATTGATTTATTCATTAATTTGTTCATTGATTTATTCATTGATTTATTCATTGATTTATTCATTGATTTATTCATTGATTTATTCATTGATTCATTCACTGATTCATTCATTGATTCATTCATTGATTTGTTCACTGATTCATTTATTGATTCATTCATTGATTCATTCATTGATTTATTCATTGATTTATTCACTGATTTATTCGTTGATTTATTCATTGGTTTATTTATTGATTTATTCGTTGATTTGTTCATTTGTTCATTCATTGATTTATTCATTCATTTATTCTCTGATTTATTCATTGATTTATTCATTGATTTATCATTGATTTATTCTTTGATTTATTCATTGATTTATCAATTCATTCATTGATTCATTCATTGAGTCATTCATTGATTTATTCATTGATTTATTCATTGATTTATTCATTGATTCATTCACTGATTCATTCATTGATTCATTCATTGATTTATTCACTGATTCATTTATTGATTCATTCATTGATTCATTCATTGATTTATTCACTGATTTATTCATTGATTTATTCATTGATTTATTCATTGATTTATTCATTGATTTATCAATTGCTTCTTTCCATGATTCATGAATCATGATTCAATGATTCACGAATCATGATTTATTCATTTATATATTCATTGATTTATCCTTTGATTTACTCATTGATTTATTCATTGATTTATTCATTGATTTGTTCATTGATTTATTCATTGATTTACTCATTGATTTATTTATTGATTTATTCATTGATTTATTCATTGATTCATTCACTGATTCATTCATTGATTCATTCATTGATTTATTCACTGATTCATTTATTGATTCATTCATTGATTCATTCATTGATTCATTCATTGATTTATTCATTGATTTATTCACTGATTTATTCATTGATTTATTCATGGGTTTATTTATTGATTTATTCATTGATTTGTTCATTTGTTCATTCATTGATTTATTCATTGATTTATTCACTGATTTATTCATTGATTTATCATTGATTTATCATTGATTTATTCTTTGATTTATTCATAGATTTATCAATTCATTCATTGATTCATTCATTGATTCATTCATTGATTTATTCATTGATTCATTCATTGATTTATTCATTGATTTATTCACTGATTTATTCATTGATTTATTCATTGATTTATTCATTGATTTATCAATTGCTTCTTTCCATGATTCATGAATCATGATTCAATGATTCACGAATCATGATTTATTCATTTATTTATTCATTGATTTATTGATTTATTCATTGATTTATTCATTGATTTGTTCATTTGTTCAATGAATGAACAAATGAACAAATCAATGAATAAATCAATAAATCAATGAATAAATAAATGAATAAATCATGATTCGTGAATCATTGAATCATGATTCATGAATCATGGAAAGAAGCAATTGATAAATCAATGAATAAATCAATGAATAAATCAATGAATAAATCAGTGAATAAATCAATGAATAAATCAATGAATGAATCAATGAATAAATCAATGAATGAATCAATGAATGAATCAATGAATGAATTGATAAATCTATGAATAAATCAAAGAATAAATCAATGATAAATCAATGATAAATCAATGAATAAATCAGTGAATAAATCAATGAATAAATCAATGAATGAACAAATGAACAAATCAATGAATAAATCAATAAATAAACCCATGAATAAATCAATGAATAAATCAGTGAATAAATCAATGAATAAATCAATGAATGAATCAATGAATGAATCAATGAATGAATCAATAAATGAATCAGTGAATAAATCAATGAATGAATCAATGAATGAATCAGTGAATGAATCAATGAATAAATCAATGAATAAATCAATAAATAAATCAATGAGTAAATCAATGAATAAATCAATGAACAAATCAATGAATAAATCAATGAATAAATCAATGAGTAAATCAAAGGATAAATCAATGAATAAATAAATGAATAAATCATGATTCGTGAATCATTGAATCATGATTCATGAATCATGGAAAGAAGCAATTGATAAATCAATGAATAAATCAATGAATAAATCAATGAATAAATCAGTGAATAAATCAATGAATGAATCATTGATTTATTCATTGATTTATTCACTGATTTATTCGTTGATTTATTCATTGGTTTATTTATTGATTTATTCGTTGATTTGTTCATTTGTTCATTCATTGATTTATTCATTCATTTATTCTCTGATTTATTCATTGATTTATTCATTGATTTATCATTGATTTATTCTTTGATTTATTCATTGATTTATCAATTCATTCATTGATTCATTCATTGAGTCATTCATTGATTTATTCATTGATTTATTCATTGATTTATTCATTGATTCATTCACTGATTCATTCATTGATTCATTCATTGATTTATTCACTGATTCATTTATTGATTCATTCATTGATTCATTCATTGATTTATTCACTGATTTATTCATTGATTTATTCATTGATTTATTCATTGATTTATCAATTGCTTCTTTCCATGATTCATGAATCATGATTCAATGATTCACGAATCATGATTTATTCATTTATTTATTCATTGATTTATCCTTTGATTTACTCATTGATTTATTCATTGATTTATTCATTGATTTGTTCATTGATTTATTCATTGATTTACTCATTGATTTATTTATTGATTTATTCATTGATTTATTCATTGATTCATTCACTGATTCATTCATTGATTCATTCATTGATTTATTCACTGATTCATTTATTGATTCATTCATTGATTCATTCATTGATTCATTCATTGATTTATTCATTGATTTATTCATGGGTTTATTTATTGATTTATTCATTGATTTGTTCATTTGTTCATTCATTGATTTATTCATTGATTTATTCACTGATTTATTCATTGATTTATCATTGATTTATCATTGATTTATTCTTTGATTTATTCATAGATTTATCAATTCATTCATTGATTCATTCATTGATTCATTCATTGATTTATTCATTGATTCATTCATTGATTTATTCATTGATTTATTCACTGATTTATTCATTGATTTATTCATTGATTTAGTCATTGATTTATCAATTGCTTCTTTCCATGATTCATGAATCATGATTCAATGATTCACGAATCATGATTTATTCATTTATTTATTCATTGATTTATTGATTTATTCATTGATTTATTCATTGATTTGTTCATTTGTTCATTCATTGAACAAATGAACAAATCAATGAATAAATCAATGAATAAATCAATAAATCAATGAATAAATAAATGAATAAATCATGATTCGTGAATCATTGAATCATGATTCATGAATCATGGAAAGAAGCAATTGATAAATCAATGAATAAATCAATGAATAAATCAATGAATAAATCAGTGAATAAATCAATGAATAAATCAATGAATGAATCAATGAATAAATCAATGAATGAATGATTCATTGATTCATGAATCATGATTCATTGATTCATGAATCATGATTCATGAATCATTTATGAATCATGATTCATGAATCATTTATGAATCATGATTCATGAATCATTTATGAATCATGATTCATAAATGATTCATGAATCATGATTCATAAATGATTCATGAATCATTTATGAATCATGAGTCATGAATCATTTATGAATCATGATTCATGAATCATTTATGAATCATGATTCATGAATCATGATTCATGAATCAATGAATCATTCATTCATTGATTTATTCATTGATTCATTCATTGGTTTATTCATTGATTTATTCACTGATTTATTCATTGATTTATTCATTGATTTATTCATTGATTTATCAATTTCTTCTTTCCATGATTCATGAATCATGATTCAATGATTCACGAATCATGATTTATTCATTTATTTATTCATTGATTTATTGATTTATTCATTGATTTATTCATTGATTTGTTCATTTGTTCAATGAATGAACAAATGAACAAATCAATGAATAAATCAATGAATAAATCAATAAATCAATGAATAAATAAATGAATAAATCATGATTCGTGAATCATTGAATCATGATTCATGAATCATGGAAAGAAGCAATTGATAAATCAATGAATAAATCAATGAATAAATCAATGAATAAATCAGTGAATAAATCAATGAATAAATCAATGAATGAATCAATGAATAAATCAATGAATGAATCAATGAATGAATCAATGAATGAATTGATAAATCTATGAATAAATCAAAGAATAAATCAATGATAAATCAATGATAAATAAATGAATAAATCAGTGAATAAATCAATGAATAAATCAATGAATGAACAAATGAACAAATCAATGAATAAATCAATAAATAAACCCATGAATAAATCAATGAATAAATCAGTGAATAAATCAATGAATAAATCAATGAATGAATCAATGAATGAATCAATGAATGAATCAATAAATGAATCAGTGAATAAATCAATGAATGAATCAATGAATGAATCAGTGAATGAATCAATGAATAAATCAATGAATAAATCAATAAATAAGTCAATGAATAAATCAATGAATAAATCAATGAACAAATCAATGAATAAATCAATGAATAAATCAATGAGTAAATCAAAGGATAAATCAATGAATAAATCAATGAATACATCAATGAATAAATCAATGAATGAATCAATGGATGAATCAATGAATGAATTTATAAATCAAGGAATAAATCATTGAATAAATCAATGAAAGAACAAATGAACAAATCAATGAATAAATCAATGAATAAATCAATGAAAAAATTAAAGAATAAAGCAATGAATAAATCAGTGAACAAATCAATGAATAAATCAATGAATAAATCAATGAATGAATCAGTGAATGAATTGATAAATCAATGAATTAATCAATGAATAAATCAATGAATAAATCAATGAATGAACAAATGAACAAATCAATGAATAAATGAATGAATAAATCAACGAATAAATCAATGAATAAATCAATGAATAAATCAATGATATTATTCATTGATTCATTCATTGATGTATTCATTGATTTATTCATTGATGTATCCTTTGATTTACTCATTGATTTATTCATTGATTTATTCATTAATTTGTTCATTGATTTATTCATTGATTTATT
Organism: Physocephala rufipes; assembly: GCA_963966595.1. NCBI lineage: Eukaryota > Metazoa > Arthropoda > Insecta > Diptera > Conopidae > Physocephala > Physocephala rufipes. The sequence continues at coordinate 27,121,386 of OZ016504.1, read as the reverse complement.
CATTGATTTATTCATTGATTTATTCATTGATTTATTCATTGATTCATTCACTGATTCATTCATTGATTCATTCATTGATTTGTTCACTGATTCATTTATTGATTCATTCATTGATTCATTCATTGATTTATTCATTGATTTATTCACTGATTTATTCGTTGATTTATTCATTGGTTTATTTATTGATTTATTCGTTGATTTGTTCATTTGTTCATTCATTGATTTATTCATTCATTTATTCTCTGATTTATTCATTGATTTATTCATTGATTTATCATTGATTTATTCTTTGATTTATTCATTGATTTATCAATTCATTCATTGATTCATTCATTGAGTCATTCATTGATTTATTCATTGATTTATTCATTGATTTATTCATTGATTCATTCACTGATTCATTCATTGATTCATTCATTGATTTATTCACTGATTCATTTATTGATTCATTCATTGATTCATTCATTGATTTATTCACTGATTTATTCATTGATTTATTCATTGATTTATTCATTGATTTATTCATTGATTTATCAATTGCTTCTTTCCATGATTCATGAATCATGATTCAATGATTCACGAATCATGATTTATTCATTTATATATTCATTGATTTATCCTTTGATTTACTCATTGATTTATTCATTGATTTATTCATTGATTTGTTCATTGATTTATTCATTGATTTACTCATTGATTTATTTATTGATTTATTCATTGATTTATTCATTGATTCATTCACTGATTCATTCATTGATTCATTCATTGATTTATTCACTGATTCATTTATTGATTCATTCATTGATTCATTCATTGATTCATTCATTGATTTATTCATTGATTTATTCACTGATTTATTCATTGATTTATTCATGGGTTTATTTATTGATTTATTCATTGATTTGTTCATTTGTTCATTCATTGATTTATTCATTGATTTATTCACTGATTTATTCATTGATTTATCATTGATTTATCATTGATTTATTCTTTGATTTATTCATAGATTTATCAATTCATTCATTGATTCATTCATTGATTCATTCATTGATTTATTCATTGATTCATTCATTGATTTATTCATTGATTTATTCACTGATTTATTCATTGATTTATTCATTGATTTATTCATTGATTTATCAATTGCTTCTTTCCATGATTCATGAATCATGATTCAATGATTCACGAATCATGATTTATTCATTTATTTATTCATTGATTTATTGATTTATTCATTGATTTATTCATTGATTTGTTCATTTGTTCAATGAATGAACAAATGAACAAATCAATGAATAAATCAATAAATCAATGAATAAATAAATGAATAAATCATGATTCGTGAATCATTGAATCATGATTCATGAATCATGGAAAGAAGCAATTGATAAATCAATGAATAAATCAATGAATAAATCAGTGAATAAATCAATGAATAAATCAATGAATGAATCAATGAATAAATCAATGAATGAATCAATGAATGAATCAATGAATGAATTGATAAATCTATGAATAAATCAAAGAATAAATCAATGATAAATCAATGATAAATCAATGAATAAATCAGTGAATAAATCAATGAATAAATCAATGAATGAACAAATGAACAAATCAATGAATAAATCAATAAATAAACCCATGAATAAATCAATGAATAAATCAGTGAATAAATCAATGAATAAATCAATGAATGAATCAATGAATGAATCAATGAATGAATCAATAAATGAATCAGTGAATAAATCAATGAATGAATCAATGAATGAATCAGTGAATGAATCAATGAATAAATCAATGAATAAATCAATAAATAAATCAATGAGTAAATCAATGAATAAATCAATGAACAAATCAATGAATAAATCAATGAATAAATCAATGAGTAAATCAAAGGATAAATCAATGAATAAATAAATGAATAAATCATGATTCGTGAATCATTGAATCATGATTCATGAATCATGGAAAGAAGCAATTGATAAATCAATGAATAAATCAATGAATAAATCAATGAATAAATCAGTGAATAAATCAATGAATGAATCAATGAATGAATCAATAAATGAATCAGTGAATAAATCAATGAATGAATCAATGAATGAATCAGTGAATGAATCAATGAATAAATCAATGAATAAATCAATGAATAAATCAATGAATGACTCAATGAATGAATCAATGAATGAATTGATAAATCAATGAATAAATCAAAGAATAAATCAATGATAAATCAATGAATAAATCAATGAATAAATCAGAGAATAAATGAATGAATAAATCAATGAATGAACAAATGAACAAATCAACGAATAAATCAATAAATAAACCAATGAATAAATCAACGAATAAATCAGTGAATAAATCAATGAATAAATCAATGAATGAATCAATGAATGAATCAATAAATGAATCAGTGAACAAATCAATGAATGAATCAATGAATGAATCAGTGAATGAATCAATGAATAAATCAATGAATAAATCAATGAATAAATCAATGAATAAATCAATGAATAAATCAATGAACAAATTAATGAATAAATCAATGAATAAATCAATGAGTAAATCAAAGGATACATCAATGAATAAATCAATGAATACATCAATGAATGAATCAATGAATAATATCATTGATTTATTCATTGATTTATTCATTGATTTATTCGTTGATTTATTCATTCATTTATTCATTGATTTGTTCATTTGTTCATTCATTGATTTATTCATTGATTTATTCATTGATTAATTCATTGATTTATCAATTCATTCACTGATTCATTCATTGATTTATTCATTGATTTATTCATTGATTTGTTCACTGATTTATTCATTGCTTTATTCTTTAATTTTTTCATTGATTTATTCATTGATTTATTCATTGATTTGTTCATTTGTTCTTTCATTGATTTATTCAATGATTTATTCCTTGATTTATAAATTCATTCATTGATTCATCCATTGATTCATTCATTGATTTATTCATTGATGTATTCATTGATTTATTCATTGATTTATCCTTTGATTTACTCATTGATTTATTCATTGATTTATTCATTGATTTGTTCATTGATGAATCATTTATGAATCATGATTCATAAATGATTCATGAATCATGTTTCATAAATGATTCATGAATAATGATTCATAAATGATTCATGAATCATGATTCATAAATGATTCATGAATCATGATTCATAAATGATTCATGAATCATTTATGAATCATGATTCATAAATGATTCATGAATCATGATTCATAAATGATTCATGAATCATGATTCATAAATGATTCATGAATCACTTATGAATCATGAGTCATGAATCATTTATGAATCATGATTCATGAATCATTTATGAATCATGATTCATGAATCATTTATGAAACATGATTCATGAATCATTTATGAATCATGATTCATAAATGATTCATGAATCATTATTCATAAATGATTCATGAATCATGATTCATAAATGATTCATGAATCATGATTCATAAATGATTCATGAATCATTTATGAATCATGAGTCATGAATCATTTATGAATCATGATTCATGAATCATTTATGAATCATGATTCATAAATGATTCATGAATCATGATTCATAAATGATTCATGAATCATGATTCATAAATGATTCATGAATCATGATTCATAAATGATTCATGAATCATGATTCATAAATGATTCATGAATCATGATTCATAAATGATTCATGAATCATGATTCATAAATGATTCATGAATCATTTATGAATCATGAGTCATGAATCATTTATGAATCATGATTCATAAATGATTCATGAATCATGATTCATAAATGATTCATGAATCATGATTCATGAATCAATGAATCATTCATTCATTGATTTATTCATTGATTCATTCATTGGTTTATTCATTGATTTATTCACTGATTTATTCATTGATTTATTCATTGATTTATTCATTGATTTATCAATTGCTTCTTTCCATGATTCATGAATCATGATTCAATGATTCACGAATCATGATTTATTCATTTATTTATTCATTGATTTATTGATTTATTCATTGATTTATTCATTGATTTGTTCATTTGTTCAATGAATGAACAAATGAACAAATCAATGAATAAATCAATGAATAAATCAATAAATCAATGAATAAATAAATGAATAAATCATGATTCGTGAATCATTGAATCATGATTCATGAATCATGGAAAGAAGCAATTGATAAATCAATGAATAAATCAATGAATAAATCAATGAATAAATCAGTGAATAAATCAATGAATAAATCAATGAATGAATCAATGAATAAATCAATGAATGAATCAATGAATGAATCAATGAATGAATTGATAAATCTATGAATAAATCAAAGAATAAATCAATGATAAATCAATGATAAATAAATGAATAAATCAGTGAATAAATCAATGAATAAATCAATGAATGAACAAATGAACAAATCAATGAATAAATCAATAAATAAACCCATGAATAAATCAATGAATAAATCAGTGAATAAATCAATGAATAAATCAATGAATGAATCAATGAATGAATCAATAAATGAATCAGTGAATAAATCAATGAATAAATCAATGAATGAATCAGTGAATGAATCAATGAATAAATCAATGAATAAATGAATAAATAAGTCAATGAATAAATCAATGAATAAATCAATGAACAAATCAATGAATAAATCAATGAATAAATCAATGAGTAAATCAAAGGATAAATCAATGAATGAATTTATAAATCAAGGAATAAATCATTGAATAAATCAATGAAAGAACAAATGAACAAATCAATGAATAAATCAATGAATAAATCAATGAAAAAATTAAAGAATAAAGCAATGAATAAATCAGTGAACAAATCAATGAATAAATCAATGAATAAATCAATGAATGAATCAGTGAATGAATTGACAAATCAATGAATTAATCAATGAATAAATCAATGAATAAATCAATGAATGAACAAATGAACAAATCAATGAATAAATGAATGAATAAATCAACGAATAAATCAATGAATAAATCAATGAATAAATCAATGATATTATTCATTGATTCATTCATTGATGTATTCATTGATTTATTCATTGATGTATCCTTTGATTTACTCATTGATTTATTCATTGATTTATTCATTAATTTGTTCATTGATTTATTCATTGATTTATTCATTGATTTATTCATTGATTTATTCATTGATTTATTCATTGATTCATTCACTGATTCATTCATTGATTCATTCATTGATTTGTTCACTGATTCATTTATTGATTCATTCATTGATTCATTCATTGATTTATTCATTGATTTATTCACTGATTTATTCGTTGATTTATTCATTGGTTTATTTATTGATTTATTCGTTGATTTGTTCATTTGTTCATTCATTGATTTATTCATTCATTTATTCTCTGATTTATTCATTGATTTATTCATTGATTTATCATTGATTTATTCTTTGATTTATTCATTGATTTATCAATTCATTCATTGATTCATTCATTGAGTCATTCATTGATTTATTCATTGATTTATTCATTGATTCATTCACTAATTCATTCATTGATTCATTCATTGATTTATTCACTGATTCATTTATTGATTCATTCATTGATTCATTCATTGATTTATTCACTGATTTATTCATTGATTTATTCATTGATTTATTCATTGATTTATCAATTGCTTCTTTCCATGATTCATGAATCATGATTCAATGATTCACGAATCATGATTTATTCATTTATTTATTCATTGATTTATCCTTTGATTTACTCATTGATTTATTCATTGATTTATTCATTGATTTGTTCATTGATTTATTCATTGATTTACTCATTGATTTATTTATTGATTTATTCATTGATTTATTAATTGATTCATTCACTGATTCATTCATTGATTCATTCATTGATTTATTCACTGATTCATTTATTGATTCATTCATTGATTCATTCATTGATTCATTCATTGATTTATTCATTGATTTATTCACTGATTTATTCATTGATTTATTCATGGGTTTATTTATTGATTTATTCATTGATTTGTTCATTTGTTCATTCATTGATTTATTCATTGATTTATTCACTGATTTATTCATTGATTTATCATTGATTTATCATTGATTTATTCTTTGATTTATTCATAGATTTATCAATTCATTCATTGATTCATTCATTGATTCATTCATTGATTTATTCATTGATTCATTCATTGATTTATTCATTGATTTATTCACTGATTTATTCATTGATTTATTCATTGATTTATTCATTGATTTATCAATTGCTTCTTTCCATGATTCATGAATCATGATTCAATGATTCACGAATCATGATTTATTCATTTATTTATTCATTGATTTATTGATTTATTCATTGATTTGTTCATTTGTTCATTCATTGAACAAATGAACAAATCAATGAATAAATCAATGAATAAATCAATAAATCAATGAATAAATAAATGAATAAATCATGATTCGTGAATCATTGAATCATGATTCATGAATCATGGAAAGAAGCAATTGATAAATCAATGAATAAATCAATGAATAAATCAATGAATAAATCAGTGAATAAATCAATGAATAAATCAATGAATGAATCAATGAATAAATCAATGAATGAATGATTCATTGATTCATGAATCATTTATGAATCATGATTCATGAATCATTTATGAATCATGATTCATGAATCATTTATGAATCATGATTCATGAATCATTTATGAATCATGATTCGTAAATGATTCATGAATCATGATTCATAAATGATTCATGACTCATGATTCATAAATGATTCATGAATCATTTATGAATCATGATTCATGAATCATTTATGAATCATGATTCATGAATCATTTATGAATCATGATTCACGAATCATTTACGAATCATGATTCATAAATGATTCATGAATCATGATTCATAAATGATTCATGAATCATGATTCATAAATGATTCATGAATCATGATTCATAAATGATTCATGAATCATGATTCATAAATGATTCATGAATCATGATTCATAAATGATTCATGAATCATGATTCATGAATCAATGAATCATTCATTCATTGATTTATTCATTGATTCATTCATTGATTTATTCATTGATTTATTCACTGATTTATTCATTGATTTATTCATTGATTTATTCATTGATTTATTCATTGATTTATCAATTGCTTCTTTCTATGATTCATGAATCATGATTCAATGATTCACGAATCATGATTTATTCATTTATTTATTCATTGATTTATTGATTTATTCATTGATTTATTCATTGATTTGTTCATTTGTTCAATGAATGAACAAATGAACAAATCAATGAATAAATCAATAAATCAATGAATAAATAAATGAATAAATCATGATTCGTGAATCATTGAATCATGATTCATGAATCATGGAAAGAAGCAATTGATAAATCAATGAATAAATCAATGAATAAATCAATGAATAAATCAGTGAATAAATCAATGAATAAATCAATGAATGAATCAATGAATAAATCAATGAATGAATCAATGAATGAATCAATGAATGAATTGATAAATCTATGAATAAATCAAAGAATAAATCAATGATAAATCAATGATAAATCAATGAATAAATCAGTGAATAAATCAATGAATAAATCAATGAATGAACAAATGAACAAATCAATGAATAAATCAATAAATAAACCCATGAATAAATCAATGAATAAATCAGTGAATAAATCAATGAATAAATCAATGAATGAATCAATGAATGAATCAGTGAATGAATCAATTAATAAATCAATGAATAAATCAATAAATAAATCAATGAGTAAATCAATGAATAAATCAATGAACAAATCAATGAATAAATCAATGAATAAATCAATGAGTAAATCAAAGGATAAATCAATGAATAAATAAATGAATAAATCATGATTCGTGAATCATTGAATCATGATTCATGAATCATGGAAAGAAGCAATTGATAAATCAATGAATAAATCAATGAATAAATCAATGAATAAATCAGTGAATAAATCAATGAATGAATCAATGAATGAATCAATAAATGAATCAGTGAATAAATCAATGAATGAATCAATGAATGAATTAGTGAATGAATCAATGAATAAATCAATGAATAAATCAATGAATAAATCAATGAATGACTCAATGAATGAATCAATGAATGAATTGATAAATCAATGAATAAATCAAAGAATAAATCAATGATAAATCAATGAATAAATCAATGAATAAATCAGAGAATAAATGAATGAATAAATCAATGAATGAACAAATGAACAAATCAACGAATAAATCAATAAATAAACCAATGAATAAATCAACGAATAAATCAGTGAATAAATCAATGAATAAATCAATGAATGAATCAATGAATGAATCAATAAATGAATCAGTGAACAAATCAATGAATGAATCAATGAATGAATCAGTGAATGAATCAATGAATAAATCAATGAATAAATCAATGAATAAATCAATGAATAAATCAATGAATAAATCAATGAACAAATTAATGAATAAATCAATGAATAAATCAATGAGTAAATCAAAGGATACATCAATGAATAAATCAATGAATACATCAATGAATGAATCAATGAATAATATCATTGATTTATTCATTGATTTATTCATTGATTTATTCGTTGATTTATTCATTCATTTATTCATTGATTTGTTCATTTGTTCATTCATTGATTTATTCATTGATTTATTCATTGATTAATTCATTGATTTATCAATTCATTCACTGATTCATTCATTGATTTATTCATTGATTTATTCATTGATTTGTTCACTGATTTATTCATTGCTTTATTCTTTAATTTTTTCATTGATTTATTCATTGATTTATTCATTGATTTGTTCATTTGTTCTTTCATTGATTTATTCAATGATTTATTCCTTGATTTATAAATTCATTCATTGATTCATCCATTGATTCATTCATTGATTTATTCATTGATGTATTCATTGATTTATTCATTGATTTATCCTTTGATTTACTCATTGATTTATTCATTGATTTATTCATTGATTTGTTCATCGATGAATCATTTATGAATCATGATTCATAAATGATTCATGAATCATGTTTCATAAATGATTCATGAATCATGATTCATAAATGTTTCATGAATCATGATTCATAAATGATTCATGAATCATGATTCATAAATGATTCATGAATCATTTATGAATCATGATTCATAAATGATTCATGAATCATGATTCATAAATGATTCATGAATCATGATTCATAAATGATTCATGAATCACTTATGAATCATGAGTCATGAATCATTTATGAATCATGATTCATGAATCATTTATGAATCATGATTCATGAATCATTTATGAAACATGATTCATGAATCATTTATGAATCATGATTCATAAATGATTCATGAATCATGATTCATAAATGATTCATGAATCATGATTCATAAATGATTCATGAATCATGATTCATAAATGATTCATGAATCATGATTCATAAATGATTCATGAATCATTTATGAATCATGAGTCATGAATCATTTATGAATCATGATTCATGAATCATTTATGAATCATGATTCATAAATGATTCATGAATCATGATTCATAAATGATTCATGAATCATGATTCATAAATGATTCATGAATCATGATTCATAAATGATTCATGAATCATGATTCATAAATGATTCATGAATCATGATTCATAAATGATTCATGAATCATGATTCATAAATGATTCATGAATCATTTATGAATCATGAGTCATGAATCATTTATGAATCATGATTCATAAATGATTCATGAATCATGATTCATAAATGATTCATGAATCATGATTCATGAATCAGTGAATCATTAATTCATTGATTTATTCATTGATTCATTCATTGGTTTATTCATTGATTTATTCACTGATTTATTCATTGATTTATTCATTGATTTATTCATTGATTTATCAATTGCTTCTTTCCATGATTCATGAATCATGATTCAATGATTCACGAATCATGATTTATTCATTTATTTATTCATTGATTTATTGATTTATTCATTGATTTATTCATTGATTTGTTCATTTGTTCAATGAATGAACAAATGAACAAATCAATGAATAAATCAATGAATAAATCAATAAATCAATGAATAAATAAATGAATAAATCATGATTCGTGAATCATTGAATCATGATTCATGAATCATGGAAAGAAGCAATTGATAAATCAATGAATAAATCAATGAATAAATCAATGAATAAATCAGTGAATAAATCAATGAATAAATCAATGAATGAATCAATGAATAAATCAATGAATGAATCAATGAATGAATCAATGAATGAATTGATAAATCTATGAATAAATCAAAGAATAAATCAATGATAAATCAATGATAAATAAATGAATAAATCAGTGAATAAATCAATGAATAAATCAATGAATGAACAAATGAACAAATCAATGAATAAATCAATAAATAAACCCATGAATAAATCAATGAATAAATCAGTGAATAAATCAATGAATAAATCAATGAATGAATCAATGAATGAATCAATGAATGAATCAATAAATGAATCAGTGAATAAATCAATGAATAAATCAATGAATGAATCAGTGAATGAATCAATGAATAAATCAATGAATAAATGAATAAATAAGTCAATGAATAAATCAATGAATAAATCAATGAACAAATCAATGAATAAATCAATGAATAAATCAATGAGTAAATCAAAGGATAAATCAATGAATGAATTTATAAATCAAGGAATAAATCATTGAATAAATCAATGAAAGAACAAATGAACAAATCAATGAATAAATCAATGAATAAATCAATGAAAAAATTAAAGAATAAAGCAATGAATAAATCAGTGAACAAATCAATGAATAAATCAATGAATAAATCAATGAATGAATCAGTGAATGAATTGATAAATCAATGAATTAATCAATGAATAAATCAATGAATAAATCAATGAATGAACAAATGAACAAATCAATGAATAAATGAATGAATAAATCAACGAATAAATCAATGAATAAATCAATGAATAAATCAATGATATTATTCATTGATTCATTCATTGATGTATTCATTGATTTATTCATTGATGTATCCTTTGATTTACTCATTGATTTATTCATTGATTTATTCATTAATTTGTTCATTGATTTATTCATTGATTTATTCATTGATTTATTCATTGATTTATTCATTGATTTATTCATTGATTCATTCACTGATTCATTCATTGATTCATTCATTGATTTGTTCACTGATTCATTTATTGATTCATTCATTGATTCATTCATTGATTTATTCATTGATTTATTCACTGATTTATTCGTTGATTTATTCATTGGTTTATTTATTGATTTATTCGTTGATTTGTTCATTTGTTCATTCATTGATTTATTCATTCATTTATTCTCTGATTTATTCATTGATTTATTCATTGATTTATCATTGATTTATTCTTTGATTTATTCATTGATTTATCAATTCATTCATTGATTCATTCATTGAGTCATTCATTGATTTATTCATTGATTTATTCATTGATTCATTCACTAATTCATTCATTGATTCATTCATTGATTTATTCACTGATTCATTTATTGATTCATTCATTGATTCATTCATTGATTTATTCACTGATTTATTCATTGATTTATTCATTGATTTATTCATTGATTTATCAATTGCTTCTTTCCATGATTCATGAATCATGATTCAATGATTCACGAATCATGATTTATTCATTTATTTATTCATTGATTTATCCTTTGATTTACTCATTGATTTATTCATTGATTTATTCATTGATTTGTTCATTGATTTATTCATTGATTTACTCATTGATTTATTTATTGATTTATTCATTGATTTATTAATTGATTCATTCACTGATTCATTCATTGATTCATTCATTGATTTATTCACTGATTCATTTATTGATTCATTCATTGATTCATTCATTCATTCATTGATTTATTCATTGATTTATTCACTGATTTATTCATTGATTTATTCATGGGTTTATTTATTGATTTATTCATTGATTTGTGCATTTGTTCATTCATTGATTTATTCATTGATTTATTCACTGATTTATTCATTGATTTATCATTGATTTATCATTGATTTATTCTTTGATTTATTCATAGATTTATCAATTCATTCATTGATTCATTCATTGATTCATTCATTGATTTATTCATTGATTCATTCATTGATTTATTCATTGATTTATTCACTGATTTATTCATTGATTTATTCATTGATTTATTCATTGATTTATCAATTGCTTCTTTCCATGATTCATGAATCATGATTCAATGATTCACGAATCATGATTTATTCATTTATTTATTCATTGATTTATTGATTTATTCATTGATTTGTTCATTTGTTCATTCATTGAACAAATGAACAAATCAATGAATAAATCAATGAATAAATCAATAAATCAATGAATAAATAAATGAATAAATCATGATTCGTGAATCATTGAATCATGATTCATGAATCATGGAAAGAAGCAATTGATAAATCAATGAATAAATCAATGAATAAATCAATGAATAAATCAGTGAATAAATCAATGAATAAATCAATGAATGAATCAATGAATAAATCAATGAATGAATGATTCATTGATTCATGAATCATGATTCATGAATCATTTATGAATCATGATTCATGAATCATTTATGAATCATGATTCATGAATCATTTATGAATCATGATTCGTAAATGATTCATGAATCATGATTCATAAATGATTCATGACTCATGATTCATAAATGATTCATGAATCATTTATGAATCATGATTCATGAATCATTTATGAATCATGATTCATGAATCATTTATGAATCATGATTCACGAATCATTTACGAATCATGATTCATAAATGATTCATGAATCATGATTCATAAATGATTCATGAATCATGATTCATAAATGATTCATGAATCATGATTCATAAATGATTCATGAATCATGATTCATAAATGATTCATGAATCATGATTCATAAATGATTCATGAATCATGATTCATGAATCAATGAATCATTCATTCATTGATTTATTCATTGATTCATTCATTGATTTATTCATTGATTTATTCACTGATTTATTCATTGATTTATTCATTGATTTATTCATTGATTTATTCATTGATTTATCAATTGCTTCTTTCTATGATTCATGAATCATGATTCAATGATTCACGAATCATGATTTATTCATTTATTTATTCATTGATTTATTGATTTATTTATTGATTTATTCATTGATTTGTTCATTTGTTCAATGAATGAACAAATGAACAAATCAATGAATAAATCAATAAATCAATGAATAAATAAATGAATAAATCATGATTCGTGAATCATTGAATCATGATTCATGAATCATGGAAAGAAGCAATTGATAAATCAATGAATAAATCAATGAATAAATCAATGAATAAATCAGTGAATAAATCAATGAATAAATCAATGAATGAATCAATGAATAAATCAATGAATGAATCAATGAATGAATCAATGAATGAATTGATAAATCTATGAATAAATCAAAGAATAAATCAATGATAAATCAATGATAAATCAATGAATAAATCAGTGAATAAATCAATGAATAAATCAATGAATGAACAAATGAACAAATCAATGAATAAATCAATAAATAAACCCATGAATAAATCAATGAATAAATCAGTGAATAAATCAATGAATAAATCAATGAATGAATCAATGAATGAATCAGTGAATGAATCAATTAATAAATCAATGAATAAATCAATAAATAAATCAATGAGTAAATCAATGAATAAATCAATGAACAAATCAATGAATAAATCAATGAATAAATCAATGAGTAAATCAAAGGATAAATCAATGAATAAATAAATGAATAAATCATGATTCGTGAATCATTGAATCATGATTCATGAATCATGGAAAGAAGCAATTGATAAATCAATGAATAAATCAATGAATAAATCAATGAATAAATCAGTGAATAAATCAATGAATGAATCAATGAATGAATCAATAAATGAATCAGTGAATAAATCAATGAATGAATCAATGAATGAATTAGTGAATGAATCAATGAATAAATCAATGAATAAATCAATGAATAAATCAATGAATGACTCAATGAATGAATCAATGAATGAATTGATAAATCAATGAATAAATCAAAGAATAAATTAATGATAAATCAATGAATAAATCAATGAATAAATCAGAGAATAAATGAATGAATAAATCAATGAATGAACAAATGAACAAATCAACGAATAAATCAATAAATAAACCAATGAATAAATCAACGAATAAATCAGTGAATAAATCAATGAATAAATCAATGAATGAATCAATGAATGAATCAATAAATGAATCAGTGAACAAATCAATGAATGAATCAATGAATGAATCAGTGAATGAATCAATGAATAAATCAATGAATAAATCAATGAACAAATTAATGAATAAATCAATGAATAAATCAATGAGTAAATCAAAGGATACATCAATGAATAAATCAATGAATACATCAATGAATGAATCAATGAATAATATCATTGATTTATTCATTGATTTATTCATTGATTTATTCGTTGATTTATTCATTTATTTATTCATTGATTTGTTCATTTGTTCATTCATTGATTTACTCATTGATTTATTCATTGATTAATTCATTGATTTATCAATTCATTCACTGATTCATTCATTGATTTATTCATTGATTTATTCATTGATTTGTTCACTGATTTAAAATCAATGAATGAATCAATGAATAAATCAATGAATGAATGATTCATTGATTCATGAATCATGATTCATGAATCATTTATGAATCATGATTCATGAATCATTTATGAATCATGATTCATGAATCATTTATGAATCATGATTCATGAATCATTTATGAATCATGATTCATAAATGATTCATGAATCATGATTCATAAATGATTCATGAATCATGATTCATAAATGATTCATGAATCATGATTCATAAATGATTCATGAATCATTTATGAATCATGAGTCATGAATCATTTATGAATCATGATTCATGAATCATTTATGAATCATGATTCATAAATGATTCATGAATCATGATTCATAAATGATTCATGAATCATGATTCATAAATGATTCATGAATCATGATTCATAAATGATTCATGAATCATGATTCATAAATGATTCATGAATCATGATTCATGAATCAATGAATCATTCATTCATTGATTTATTCATTGATTCATTCATTGGTTTATTCATTGATTTATTCACTGATTTATTCATTGATTTATTCATTGATTTATTCATTGATTTATCAATTGCTTCTTTCCATGATTCATGAATCATGATTCAATGATTCACGAATCATGATTTATTCATTTATTTATTCATTGATTTATTGATTTATTCATTGATTTATTCATTGATTTGTTCATTTGTTCAATGAATGAACAAATGAACAAATCAATGAATAAATCAATGAATAAATCAATAAATCAATGAATAAATAAATGAATAAATCATGATTCGTGAATCATTGAATCATGATTCATGAATCATGGAAAGAAGCAATTGATAAATCAATGAATAAATCAATGAATAAATCAATGAATAAATCAGTGAATAAATCAATGAATAAATCAATGAATGAATCAATGAATAAATGAATGAATGAATCAATGAATGAATCAATGAATGAATTGATAAATCTATGAATAAATCAAAGAATAAATCAATGATAAATCAATGATAAATAAATGAATAAATCAGTGAATAAATCAATGAATAAATCAATGAATGAACAAATGAACAAATCAATGAATAAATCAATAAATAAACCCATGAATAAATCAATGAATAAATCAGTGAATAAATCAATGAATAAATCAATGAATGAATCAATAAATGAATCAGTGAATAAATCAATGAATGAATCAATGAATGAATCAGTGAATGAATCAATGAATAAATCAATGAATAAATCAATAAATAAATCAATGAATAAATCAATGAATAAATCAATGAACAAATCAATGAATAAATCAATGAATAAATCAATGAGTAAATCAAAGGATAAATCAATGAATAAATCAATGAATACATCAATGAATAAATCAATGAATGAATCAATGGATGAATCAATGAATGAATTTATAAATCAAGGAATAAATCATTGAATAAATCAATGAAAGAACAAATGAACAAATCAATGAATAAATCAATGAATAAATCAATGAAAAAATTAAAGAATAAAGCAATGAATAAATCAGTGAACAAATCAATGAATAAATCAATGAATAAATCAATGAATGAATCAGTGAATGAATTGATAAATCAATGAATTAATCAATGAATAAATCAATGAATAAATCAATGAATGAACAAATGAACAAATCAATGAATAAATGAATGAATAAATCAACGAATAAATCAATGAATAAATCAATGAATAAATCAATGATATTATTCATTGATTCATTCATTGATGTATTCATTGATTTATTCATTGATGTATCCTTTGATTTACTCATTGATTTATTCATTGATTTATTCATTGATTTGTTCATTGATTTATTCATTGATTTATTCATTGATTTATTCATTGATTTATTCATTGATTTATTCATTGATTCATTCACTGATTCATTCATTGATTGATTCATTGATTTATTCACTGATTCATTTATTGATTCATTCATTGATTCATTCATTGATTTATTCATTGATTTATTCACTGATTTATTCGTTGATTTATTCATTGGTTTATTTATTGATTTATTCGTTGATTTGTTCATTTGTTCATTCATTGATTTATTCATTCATTTATTCTCTGATTTATTCATTGATTTATTCATTGATTTATCATTGATTTATTCTTTGATTTATTCATTGATTTATCAATTCATTCATTGATTCATTCATTGAGTCATTAATTGATTTATTCATTGATTTATTCATTGATTTATTAAGTGATTTATTCATTGATTTATTCATTTATTTGTTCATTTGTTCATTCATTGATTTGTACATTGATTTATTCATTGATTTATTTATTTGAAAACCAACACATGTTCAGGAAAGCAACGCATGTTCAGGAAAACCAACGAATGTTCAGGAAAACCAACGCATGTTCAGGAAAACCAACGCATGTTCAGGAAAACCAACGCATGTTCAGGAAAACCAACGCATGTTCAGGAAAACCAACGCATGTTCAGGAAAACCAACGCATGTTCAGGAAAACCAACGCATGTTCAGGAAAACCGACGCATATTCAGGAAAACCAACGCATTTTCAGGAAAACCAACGCATGTTCAGGAAAACCAACGCATGTTCAGGAAAACCAACGCATGTTCAGGAAAACCAACGAATGTTCAGGAAAACCAGCGCATGTTCAGGAAAACCAACGCATGTTCAGGAAAACCAACGCATGTTCAGGAAAACCAACGCATGTTCAGGAAAACCAACGCATGTTCAGGAAAACCAACGCATGTTCAGGAAAACCAACGCATGTTCAGGAAAACCAACGCTAGTTCAGGAAAACCAACGCATGTTCAGGAAAACCAACGAATGTTCAGGAAAACCAGCGCATGTTTAGGAAAACCAACGCATGTTCAGGAAAACCAACGCATTTTCAGGAAAACCAACGCATGTTCAGGAAAACCAACGCATGTTCAGGAAAACCAACGCATGTTCAGGAAAACCAACGCATGTTCAGGAAAACCAACGCATGTTCAGGAAAACCAACGAATGTTCAGGAAAACCAGCGCATGTTCAGGAAAACCAACGCATGTTCAGGAAAACCAACGCATGTTCAGGAAAACTAACGCATGTTCAGGAAAACCAACGCATGTTCAGGAAAACCAACGCATGTTCAGGAAAACCAACGCATGTTCAGGAAAACCAACGCTTGTTCAGGAAAACATTTTATGAATCATGATTCATAAATGATTCATGAATCATGATTCGTAAATGATTCACAAATGATTCATGAATCATGATTCATACACGATTCATGAATCATGATTCATAAATGATTCATGAATCATGATTCATAAATGATTCATGAATCATGATTAATGAATCATAATTCATAAATGATTTATGAATCATGATTCATAAATGATTAATGATTCATAAACGATTCAAGAAGAAAGAAGCAATTGATAAATCAATGAATAAATCAATGAATAAATCAATGAATAAATCAGTGAATAAATCAATGAATAAATCAATGAATGAATCAATGAATAAATCAATGCATGAATCAATGAATGAATCAATGAATGAATTGATAAATCTATGAATAAATCAAAGAATAAATCAATGATAAATCAATGAATAAATCAAAGAATAAATCAGTGAATAAATCAATGAATAAATCAATGAATAAATCAACGGATTAATCAATTAATAAATTAATTAATAAATCAATGAATAAATCGATGAATAAATCAATTAATAAATCAATGATTAAATCAACGAATAAATCCTTTGATCTATTCACTGATTTATTCATTGATTCATTCAGTGGTTTATTCATTGATTCATTCACTGATTCACTCATTAATTCATTCATTGATCCATTCACTGACTCATTTATTGATTCATTCATTGATTCATTCATTGATTTATTCAAATGTAAATCAATGAATATATAAATCAATATAAATCAATGAATAAATCAATGTACAAATCAATGAATGAACAAATGAACAAATAAATGAATAAATCAATGAATAAATCACTGAATAAATCAATGAATAAATCAGTGAATAAATCAATGAATGAATCAATGAATGAATCAATGAATGAATTGATAAATCAATGAATAAATCAAAGAATAAATCAATGATAAATCAATGAATAAATCAATGAATAAATCAGAGAATAAATCAATGAATAAATCAATGAATGAATAAATGAACAAATCAACGAATAAATCAATAAATAAACCAATGAATAAATCAACGAATAAATCAGTGAATAAATCAATGAATAAATCAATGAATGAATCAATGAATGAATCAATAAATGAATCAGTGAATAAATCAATGAATGAATCAATGAATGAATCAGTGAATGAATCAATGAATAAATCAATGAATAAATCAATGAATAAATCAATGAATAAATCAATGAACAAATCAATGAATAAATCAATGAATAAATCAATGAGTAAATCAAAGGATTAATCAATGAATAAATCAATGAATAAATCAATGAATAAATCAATGAATAAATCAATGAATGAACAAATGAACAAATCAATGAATAAATGAATGAATAAATCAACGAATAAATCAATGAATAAATCAATGAATAAATCAATGATATTATTCATTGATTCATTCATTGATGTATTCATTGATTTATTCATTGATGTATCCTTTGAGTTACTCATTGATTTATTCATTGATTTATTCATTGATTTGTTCATTGATTTATTCATTGATTTATTCATTGATTTATTCATTGATTTATTCATTGATTCATTCACTGATTCATTCATTGATTCATTCATTGATTTATTCACTGATTCATTTATTGATTCATTAATTGATTCATTCATTGATTTATTCATTGATTTATTCACTGATTTATTCGTTGATTTATTCATTGGTTTATTTATTGATTTATTCGTTGATTTGTTCATTTGTTCATTCATTGATTTATTCATTCATTTATTCTCTGATTTATTCATTGATTTATTCATTGATTTATCATTGATTTATTCTTTGATTTATTCATTGATTTATCAATTCATTCATTGATTCATTCATTGAGTCATTCATTGATTTATTCATTGATTTATTCATTGATTTATTAAGTGATTTATTCATTGATTTATTCATTTATTTGTTCATTTGTTCATTCATTGATTTGTACATTGATTTATTCATTGATTTATTTATTTGAAAACCAACGCATGTTCAGGAAAACCAACGTATGTTCAGGAAAACCAACGCATTTTCAGGAAAACTAACGCATGTTCAGGAAAACCAACGTATGTTCAGGAAAACCAACGCATGCTCAGGAAAACCAACGCATGTTCAGGAAAACCAACGCATGTTCAGGAAAACCAGCGCATGTTCAGGAAAACCAACGCATGTTCAGGAAAACCAACGCATGTTCAGGAAAACCAACGCATGTTCAGGAAAACCAACGCATGTTCAGGAAAACCAACGCATGTTCAGGAAAACCAAGACATGTTCAGGAAAACCAACGCATGTTCAGGAAAACCAACGCATGTTCAGGAAAACCAACGCATGTTCAGGAAAACCAACGCATGTTCAGGAAAACCAACGCATGTTCAGGAAAACCAACGCATGTTCAGGAAAACCAACGCATGTTCAGGAAAACTAACGCATGTTCAGGAAAACCAACGTATGTTCAGGAAAACCAACGCATGTTCAGGAAAACCAACGTATGTTCAGGAAAACCAACGCATGTTCAGGAAAACCAACGCATGTTCAGGAAAACCAACGCATGTTCAGGAAAACCAACGCATGTTCAGGAAAACCAACGCATGTTCAGGAAAACCAACGCATGTTCAGGAAAACCAACGCATGTTAAGGAAAACCAACGCATGTTAAGGAAAACCAACGCATGTTAAGGAAAACCAACGCATGTTAAGGAAAATCAACGCATGTTAAGGAAAACCAACATGCTTGTTTTCCAACCAAACCAACATTTGTTTTCGAATTATTTATCATCACCAAATTCTATAGAGACAGTAAAATCTTCAGAACAGGTAGGAAATACCAAAAGACTATTCGAAAAAAGCAAAATTTAATAAAAATTGCATATATGGTCATAGAAATTAAGTACACAGACTTATATAATCATTAATTTATAAATATAATTAAATTATTACAAATATATAAAAATGGAATATTTCTTAAACTTTACCAATTGTATATCCTATTTCCAACCACTTTTCATTTGTTCTTCTGGGCTTTAATTTGTTCTCTGGGCTGTCAGCGTCTTCTTCTTGAGCACGGCTTTGCATAATATAATCAAAAGAATAGTGGTGGCTAGTCCAATACCAGCATACATCAGCAAATGCGAATTTGTGGCGATAATTTTCAGTTTACTAGCAATTAAATTATCCCTGGGAACGGAAGTCATTAAATTAATTCAGAATTCTAAAATCTAACAACTAAGCCACTCACAATATATTTTCAACGGGCGGTACATTTTCAGGAGTTTGTTTACGGTATTCGCATTCTACAAAATCAATAAAACCTTGTGGTGTATAAGTCTTCGCATGTTAACCAACCAACGCATGCCAACAACCAACCAAGCATGTTAACAAACCAACGCATGTTAAGGAAAACCAACACATGTTAAGGAAAACCAACGCATGTTAAGGAAAACCAACGCATGTTAAGGAAAACCAACGCATGTTAAGGAAAACCAACACATGTTAAGGAAAACCAACGCATGTTAAGGAAAACCAACGCATGTTAAGGAAAACCAACGCATGTTAAGGAAAAACAACGCATGTTAAGGAAAACCAGCGCATGTTAAGGAACACCAACGCATGTTAAGGAAAACCAACGCATGTTAAGGAAAACCAACGCATGTTAAGGAAAACCGATGCATGTTAAGGAAAACCAATGCATGTTAAGGAAAACCAACGCATGTTAAGGAAAACCAACGCATGTTAAGGAAAACCAACGTATGTTAAGGAAAACCAACGCATGTTCAGGAAAACCAACGCATGTTCAGGAAAACCAACGCATGTTCAGGAAAACCAACGCATGTTCAGGAAAACTAACGCATGTTCAGGAAAACCAACGTATGTTCAGGAAAACCAACGCATGTTCAGGAAAACTAACGCATGTTCAGGAAAACCAACGTATGTTCAGGAAAACCAAAGCATGCTCAGGAAAACCAACGCATGTTCAGGAAAACCAACGCATGTTCAGGAAAACCAACGCATGTTCAGGAAAACCAACGCATGTTCAGGAAAACCAACGCATGTTCAGGAAAACCAACGCATGTTCAGGAAAACCAACGCATTTTCAGGAAAACCAACGCATGTTCAGGAAAACCAACGCATGTTCAGGAAAACCAACTCATGTTCAGGAAAACCAACGCATGTTCAGGAAAACCAACGCATGTTAAGGAAAACCAACGCATGTTCAGGAAAACCAATGTATGTTCAGGAAAACCAACGCATGTTCAGGAAAACCAACGCATGTTCAGGAAAACCAACGCATGTTCAGGAAAACCAACGCATGTTCAGGAAAACCAACGCATGTTCAGGAAAGCCAACGCATGTTCAGGAAAACCAACGCATGTTAAGGAAAACCAACGCATGTTAAGGAAAACCAACGCATGTTAAGGAAAACCAACGCATGTTAAGGAAAACCAACGCATGTTCAGGAAAACCAACGCATGTTCAGGAAAACCAACGCATGTTCAGGAAAACCAACGCATGTTCACGAAAACCAACGCATGTTCAGGAAAACCAACGCATGTTCAGGAAAACCAACGCATGTTCAGGAAAACCAACGCATGTTAAGGAAAACCAACGCATGTTCAGGAAAACCAACGCATGTTCAGGAAAACCAACGCATGTTCAGGAAAACCAACGCATGTTCAGGAAAACCAACGCATGTTCAGG
Organism: Physocephala rufipes; assembly: GCA_963966595.1. Classification (NCBI taxonomy): domain Eukaryota; kingdom Metazoa; phylum Arthropoda; class Insecta; order Diptera; family Conopidae; genus Physocephala; species Physocephala rufipes. Next base: position 27,098,661 of record OZ016504.1, on the reverse strand, counting down.
AAAACCAACGCATGTTCAGGAAAACTAACGCATGTTCAGGAAAACCAACGTATGTTCAGGAAAAACCAACGCATGTTCAGGAAAACCAACGCATTTTCAGGAAAACCAACGCATGTTCAGGAAAACCAACGCATGTTAAGGAAAACCAACATGCTTGTTTTCCAACCAAACCAACATTTTTTTTCGAATTATTTATCATCACCAAATTCTATAGAGACAGTAAAATCTTCAGAACAGGTAGGAAATACCAAAAGACTATTCGAAAAAAGCAAAATTTAATAAAAATTGCATATATGGTCATAGAAATTAAGTACACAGACATATAATCATTAATTTATAAATATAATTAAATTATTACAAATATATAAAAATGGAATATTTCTTAAACTTTACCAATTGTATATCCTATTTCCAACCACTTTTCATTTGTTCTTCTGGGCTTTAATTTGTTCTCTGGGCTGTCAGCGTCTTCTTCTTGAGCACGGCTTTGCATAATATAATCAAAAGAATAGTGGTGGCTAGTCCAATACCAGCATACATCAGCAAATGCGAATTTGTGGCGATAATTTTCAGTTTACTAGCAATTAAATTATCCCTGGGAACGGAAGTCATTAAATTAATTCAGAATTCTAAAATCTAACAACTAAGCCACTCACATTATATTTTCAACGGGCGGTACATTTTCAGGAGTTTGTTTACGGTATTCGCATTCTACAAAATCAATAAAACCTTGTGGTGTATAAGTCTTCGCATGTTAACCAACCAACGCATGCCAACAACCAACCAAGCATGTTAACAAACCAACGCATGTTAAGGAAAACCAACACATGTTAAGGAAAACCAACGCATGTTAAGGAAAACCAACGCATGTTAAGGAAAACCAACGCATGTTAAGGAAAACCAACACATGTTAAGGAAAACCAACGCATGTTAAGGAAAACCAACGCATGTTAAGGAAAACCAACGCATGTTAAGGAAAAACAACGCATGTTAAGGAAAACCAGCGCATGTTAAGGAACACCAACGCATGTTAAGGAAAACCAACGCATGTTAAGGAAAACCAACGCATGTTAAGGAAAACCAACGCATGTTAAGGAAAACCGATGCATGTTAAGGAAAACCAATGCATGCTAAGGAAAACCAACGCATGTTAAGGAAAACCAACGCATGTTAAGGAAAACCAACGTATGTTAAGGAAAACCAACGCATGTTCAGGAAAACCAACGCATGTTCAGGAAAACCAACGCATGTTCAGGAAAACCAACGCATGTTCAGGAAAACTAACGCATGTTCAGGAAAACCAACGTATGTTCAGGAAAACCAACGCATGTTCAGGAAAACTAACGCATGTTCAGGAAAACCAACGTATGTTCAGGAAAACCAACGCATGCTCAGGAAAACCAACGCATGTTCAGGAAAACCAACGCATGTTCAGGAAAACCAACGAATGTTCAGGAAAACCAACGCATGTTCAGGAAAACCAACGCATGTTCAGGAAAACCAACGCATGTTCAGGAAAACCAACGCATTTTCAGGAAAACCAACGCATGTTCAGGAAAACCAACGCATGTTCAGGAAAACCAACTCATGTTCAGGAAAACCAACGCATGTTCAGGAAAACCAACGCATGTTAAGGAAAACCAACGCATGTTCAGGAAAACCAATGTATGTTCAGGAAAACCAACGCATGTTCAGGAAAACCAACGCATGTTCAGGAAAACCAACGCATGTTCAGGAAAACCAACGCATGTTCAGGAAAACCAACGCATGTTCAGGAAAACCAACGCATGTTCAGGAAAGCCAACGCATGTTCAGGAAAACCAACGCATGTTAAGGAAAACCAACGCATGTTAAGGAAAACCAACGCATGTTAAGGAAAACCAACGCATGTTAAGGAAAACCAACGCATGTTCAGGAAAACCAACGCATGTTCAGGAAAACCAACGCATGTTCAGGAAAACCAACGCATGTTCAGGAAAACCAACGCATATTCAGGAAAACCAACGCATGTTCAGGAAAACCAACGCATGTTAAGGAAAACCAACGCATGTTCAGGAAAACCAACGCATGTTCAGGAAAACCAACGCATGTTCAGGAAAACCAACGCATGTTCAGGAAAACCAACGCATGTTCAGGAAAACCAACGCATGTTCAGGAAAACTAACGCATGTTCAGGAAAACCAACGTATGTTCAGGAAAAACCAACGCATGTTCAGGAAAACCAACGCATTTTCAGGAAAACCAACGCATGTTCAGGAAAACCAACATGCTTGTTTTCCAACCAAACCAACATTTTTTTTCGAATTATTTATCATCACCAAATTCTATAGAGACAGTAAAATCTTCAGAACAGGTAGGAAATACCAAAAGACTATTCGAAAAAAGCAAAATTTAATAAAAATTGCATATATGGTCATAGAAATTAAGTACACAGACTTATATAATCATTAATTTATAAATATAATTAAATTATTACAAATATATAAAAATGGAATATTTCTTAAACTTTACCAATTGTATATCCTATTTCCAACCACTTTTCATTTGTTCTTCTGGGCTTTAATTTGTTCTCTGGGCTGTCAGCGTCTTCTTCTTGAGCACGGCTTTGCATAATATAATCAAAAGAATAGTGGTGGCTAGTCCAATACCAGCATACATCAGCAAATGCGAATTTGTGGCGATAATTTTCAGTTTACTAGCAATTAAATTATCCCTGGGAACGGAAGTCATTAAATTAATTCAGAATTCTAAAATCTAACAACTAAGCCACTCACATTATATTTTCAACGGGCGGTACATTTTCAGGAGTTTGTTTACGGTATTCGCATTCTACAAAATCAATAAAACCTTGTGGTGTATAAGTCTTCGCATGTTAACCAACCAACGCATGCCAACAACCAACCAAGCATGTTAACAAACCAACGCATGTTAAGGAAAACCAACACATGTTAAGGAAAACCAACGCATGTTAAGGAAAACCAACGCATGTTAAGGAAAACCAACGCATGTTAAGGAAAACCAACACATGTTAAGGAAAACCAACGCATGTTAAGGAAAACCAACGCATGTTAAGGAAAACCAACGCATGTTAAGGAAAAACAACGCATGTTAAGGAAAACCAGCGCATGTTAAGGAACACCAACGCATGTTAAGGAAAACCAACGCATGTTAAGGAAAACCAACGCATGTTAAGGAAAACCAACGCATGTTAAGGAAAACCAACGCATGTTAAGGAAAACCAACACATGTTAAGGAAAACCAACGCATGTTAAGGAAAACCAACGCATGTTAAGGAAAACCAACGCATGTTAAGGAAAACCAACGCATGTTAAGGAAAACCAACGCATGTTAAGGAAAAACAACGCATGTTAAGGAAAACCAGCGCATGTTAAGGAACACCAACGCATGTTAAGGAAAACCAACGCATGTTAAGGAAAACCAACGCATGTTAAGGAAAACCAACGCATGTTAAGGAAAACCGATGCATGTTAAGGAAAACCAATGCATGTTAAGGAAAACCAACGCATGTTAAGGAAAACCAACGCATGTTAAGGAAAACCAACGTATGTTAAGGAAAACCAACGCATGTTAAGGAAAACCAACGCATGTTAACGCATGTTCAGGAAAACCAACGCATGTTCAGGAAAACCAACGCATGTTCAGGAAAACCCACGCATGTTCAGGAACACCAACGCATGTTCAAGAAAACCAACGCATGTTCAGAAAAACCAACGCATGTTCAGGAAAACCAACGCATGTTCAGGAAAACCAACGCATGTTAAGGAAAACCAACGCATGTTAAGGAAAACCAACGCATGTTAAGGAAAACCAACGCATGTTAAGGAAAACCAACGCATGTTAAGGAAAACCAACGCATGTTAAGGAAAACCAACGCATGTTCAGGAAAACCAACACATGTTCAGGAAAACCAACGCATGTTCAGGATAACCAACGCATGTTCAGAAAACCAACGCATGTTCAGGAAAACCAACGCACGTTCAGGAAAACCAACGCATGTTAAGGAAAACCAACGCATGTTAAGGAAAACCAATGCATGTTAAGGAAAACCAACGCATGTTAAGGAAAACCAACGCATGTTAAGGAAAACCAACGCATGTTGAAGTGATTTCATGTTGAAGTGATGATGTTGAAGGTGATTTCGCAGGTCTCCAGGATAAGTTAAGAAATTATGAAAATTTTTTTAACGATTTCAAAATTATGGATGAATCTTCTCCAAAGCGGAAGCGGTCCCAGAGAAACCTCCGATCGCAGTCAAAAGCTACTAAAATCTTTCCCTCTCATCCGTCGAGGGAATCTCCTTCACTTATTAATTTATTGAGTCCAGCTATTAGTGAATCTGATGATTTAAATAATCAACAACCGGATACTGTTGAATCTGCAATACCATTTCGAAATGAGACTGATAACGATTCTTTAAATGAACCTTTGCCGATTGCATCATCAGTCATCGTTCCCTTTTCAGGTGCGTTAGTATCTAATGCTCCTCCTACTAGTACGGGCGCTATCCCGAAGACATCTATCAGCCTAAACTCGCATAATGAAGTCACTGTCGCTCCTATGATGAATAAGACATATAGTAACGTGGTTGCCTCATCGAATTTCTTAGCTGCCCCAGTTATATCTGTTACTCAGTCTGCGAAGAAACTTCAGGTGGTTGAACCCACTAAAGCAATTTTTCTCTCACGTTTTACTCCGGAAACAACTGAAGATGATATTCGTGATCATATGTATGCTAAGTTGGGGTTAAATGACACGAGCATATCTATTAAAAAGTTTAAATTTAATTCTCAAAGATCTTATTCGTCTTTCACGGTGTACTTATCTGATCATTTATTTAATCGTGTCGTAAGCCCCTCATTTTGGCCTGATAAAGCCATTGTGCATGAATATGCTTATAAGTCAAGAAGAAACCGTGGAAATACTGCTTCTTTACAACGACGTGGCGTCTCAAAAAACTAATTAATTTTTCCTCCGACTTAATCTATCAGAACGTCAGAGGTCTTAAAACCAAATTATTCAATACTTTTTTATCAAGCATTGATTCGGACTTCAAAATTATTGCTTTCACGGAAACCTGGCTTAAACCAGATATTTTGAATGCAGAAATTTTTTCAACTAAGTATGCTGTCTATCGGAAAGATCGTGACTACTCCCTTACTAATCTAACCAGAGGTGGTGGCGTTCTTATTGCGGTAATTTCCCAGTGTTTTTCGCGCGAGGTAGTTCTGGTGGAGGCTGCTGGGATTGACTTTTGCTGCGCTTATATTAAAATAGCGAGTTTATGCATCTATATTACCTGCTCATATGTTCCACCAAATTCCAATGATGTTTATATAAACCACTTCCGTTGCATTCAGATAGTTTCTAAAAAATTGTTGTCTACGGATCGCCTCATTATACTTGGCGATTTCAATTTACCATTCGTTAACTGGGCAAGATGCGATGATGATCCGACAACCTTGTTACCAGCTACTGAAGGATTAAATGGATTTAATTTTCTTAACGAGCTGATATCAAAAAAAAGCTTTTGATGTGGTCAACCATCGGTTACTTATTCTAAAACTTCACTTGTTCGGTTTTCCTATTATGTTGGTAAAATGGATATAATCCTACCTTCAAAATCGCGTGCAGAAAGTTTTGTTTAACGATGTGTTGTCCACTGAATTTGTTGTCACATCTGGCGTTCCTCAAGGAAGTCATCTAGGGCCATTATTGTTTTTGGTCTTTATTAATGACTTACCAACAGTCATTAACCATGGCGATATTTTGATGTTTGCCGATGATGTCAAGTTGTTTTTATCACACAAAGGCATAAATGATGCTATGCTCCTACAAGCTGATGTTGATGCTATGATAGCTTGGTGTAAGGTTAACTGCTTAAATCTCAATTTAAATAAATGCAAGCAAATGACATTTGCACGTTCGAGTCATGTTATCTTTAATTATGCTATTGGCAACTACAAATTGGAATCTTTGGATATAGTGGAGGATATCGGCGTATTTCTGGATCGTAAACTACGTTTCCACATACATATTAGCCGCATTACTAATAAAGCTACATGCTTGTTAGGATTTATCAAGCGCTGGGCAAAGGAATTCAAGGATCCGTACGTGACTAAAATTTTATATATTTCATTGGTTCGTCCAATATTGGAATATGCTTCGGTGGTGTGGTGTCCACACTTTAGCTGCCATATCTCTGAAAATGAGTCGGTACAAAAGCAGTTCCTGCTTTTCTGCCTAAGAAATCTGCGTTGGGATTCATCTTTAAGGCTGCCATCGTATGAGGCTCGACTTAAGCTTATAAACTTACCATCACTTGCTAATCGGAGAATAATGCTTAATGCCATGTTTATCCTTGGTTTGCTGTGTGGTGTTACTGATTCTGCATATTTATTAAGTAATATCCAACTTAACGTTCCTCCTCGTTCATTGAGGAGACACGAATTTCTTCATTTAACATTGTGCAGATCGTCATTTCTTCAATATGAGTCGCTGCGTAATGCTTGTTTAGACTTTAATTCTGTTTCTACTTTTATTAATTTTTCTGAATCTTTTAAGTCAACTAAACAAAAAATTCTAAATGCTATCTCATAATAATAGAGGTTTTCTTTACTACTAAAAATTTTGCAATTTATTTTGATCACATTGTATTTAACTTTAAATTATATTAAAATTAATTAAATTATTAAATTAATTATTATAATTAATTATTTCAATTGTTATAATTAAATTATAATTTTATATATTGAAATTGTAATATTAATTGAGTCAACTATAAAACCTATAATTGGTTTAGTTGCATTGTTAAATAAATAAATGTTAAGGAAAACCAACGCATGTTCAGGAAAACCAACGCATGTTCAGGAAAACCAACGCATGTTAAGGAAAACCAACGCATGTTCAGGAAAACCAACGCATGTTCAGGAAAACCAACGCATGTTCAGGAAAACCAACGCATGTTCAGGAAAACCAACGCATTGATTTTATGAACCATGATTCATGAATCATGATTCATGAATCATTTATGAATCATGAGTCATGAATCATTTATGAATCATGACTCATGAATCATTGAATGAATCATAATTCATGAATGATTCACTCAATGATTCATGAATATTCAATGAATAAATCAATGAATAAATCAATGAATACATCAATGACATTATTCATTGATTTATTCATTGATGTATTCATTGATTTATTCAGTGATTTATCCTTTAATTTACTCATTGATTTATTCATTGATTTATTCATTGATTTGTTCATTGATTTATTCATTGATTTATTAATTGATTTATTTATTGATTTATTCATTCATTTATTCATTGATTCATTCACTGATTCATTTATTGATTAATTCATTGATTTATTCACTGATTCATTTATTGATTCATTCATTGATTCATTCATTGATTTATTCGTTGACTTATTCACTGATTTATTCATTGATTTATTCATGGGTTTATTTATTGATTTATTCATTGATTTGTTCATTTGTTCATTCATTGATTTATTCATTGATTTATTCATTGATTTATCATTGATTTATTCTTTGATTTATTCATTGATTTATCAATTCATTCATTGATTTATTCATTGATTCATTCATTGATTTATTCATTGATTCATTCATTGATTTATTCACTGATTTATTCATTGATTTATTCATTGATTCATCAATTGCTTCTTTCCATGATTCATGAATCATGATTCAATGATTCAGGAATCATGATTTATTCATTTATTTATTCATTGATTTATTAATTGATTTATTCATTGATTTATTCATTGATTTGTTCATTTGTTCATTCATTGATTTATTCATTGATTTGATCATTGATCCATTCACTGATTGATTCATTGTTTTATTCATTGATTTATTCACTGATTCATTTATTGATTCATTCATTGATTCATTCATTGATTTATTCATTGATTTATTCACTGATTTGTTCATTGATTTATTCACGGGTTTATTTATTGATTTATTCATTGATTTGTTCATTTGTTCATTCATTGAGTTATTCATTGATTTATTCACTGATTTATTCATTTGTTTATTCATTGATTTATCATTGATTTATTCTTTGATTTATTCATAGATTTATCAATTCATTCATTGATTCATTCATTGATTTATTCATTGATTTATCATTGATTCATTCATTGATTTATCAATTGCTTCTTTCCATGATTCATGAATCACGATTCAATGATTCACGAATCATGATTTATTCATTTATTTATTCATTGATTTATTAATTGATTTATTCATTGATTTATACATTGATTTGTTCATTTGTTCATTCATTGATTTATTCATTGATTTGATCATTGATTCATGAATCATATATGAATCATGATTCATGAATCATTTATGAATCATGATTCATGAATAATTTATGAATCATTAATCATTTATGAATCATGATTCATAAATCATTTATGAATCACGATTCATGAATCATTAATGAATCATGATTCATGAATTATGATTCATAAATGATTCACAAATGATTCATGAATCATGATTCATGAATCATTTATGAATCATGATTCATGAATCATTTTTGAATCACGATTCATGAATCATTTATGAATCATGATTCATGAATCATTTATGAATCATGATTCATGAATCATTTATGAATCATTTATGAATCATGATTCATTTGTGAATCATGATTCATGAACCATTTATGAATCATGATTCATGAACCACTTATGAATCATGATTCATAATTGATTCATGAATCATGATTCATAAATGATTAATGAATCATGATTCATAAATGATTCATGAATCATGGTTCATAAATGATTCATGAATCATGATTCATAAATGATTCATGAATCACTTATGAATCATGATTCATGAATCATTTATGAATCATGATTCATGAATCATGATTCATGAATAATTTATGAATCATTTATGAATCATGATTCATAAATGATTTATGAATCATGATTCATAAATGATTAATGATTCATAAATGGTTCATGATTCATAAATGATTCATGAATCAATGATCAAATCAATGAATAAATCAATGAATGAACAAATGAACAAATCAACGAATAAATCAATGAATAAATCAATGAATAAATCAATAAATAAATCAATGAATAAATTCATGAATTCGTGAATCATTGAATGCATCATTGAATGGATCGTGATTCGTGAATCATTGAATGAATCAGTGAATGGATCGTGATTCATGAATCATTGAATGAATTATGATTCATAAATAATTATTCATGAATCATGATTCAATAATTCATTCAATGATTCATGAATCATGGTTCATGAATCATGATTCATTCCATGATTCATGAATCATGATTCAATGATTCATTCAGTGATTCATGAATCATGATTCAAAGATTCATGAATATTCATGAATCATTGAATGAATCATGATTCAAGAATCATTGAATAAATCATGATTCATGAATGATTCATTCAATGATTCAAGAATATTCAATGAATAAATCAATGATATTATTCATTGATTTATTCATTGATTTATTCATTGATTTATCCTTTGATTTACTCATTGATTTATTCATTTATTTATTCATTGATTTGTTCATTCATTGATTTATTCATTGATTTGATCACTGATTAATGAATCATTTATGAATCATGATTCAAGAATCATTTATGAATCATGAATCATTTATGAATTGATTCATTGATTTCTTCACTGATTTATTAATTGATTTATTCATTGATTTATTAATTGCTTCTTTCCATGATTCATGAATCATGATTCAATGATTCATTCAATGATTCACGAATCATGATTGATCATTGATTCATTCATTGATCCATTCACTGACTCATTTATTGATTCATTCATTGATTCATTAATTAATTTATTCATTGATTTATTCACTGATTTAGTCATTGATTTATTCATTGATTTATTCATTGATTCATTCATTGATTTATTCATTGATTTATTCCTTGATTCATTCTCTGATTCACTCATTGATTTATTCATTGGTCCATTCACTGACTCATTTATTGATTCATTCATTGATTCATTCATTGATTTATTCATTGATTGATTCACTGATTTATTCATTGATTTATTCACTGATTTATTAATTGATTTATTCATTGGTTTGTTCATTCATTGATTTATTCATTGATTTATTCTTTGATTTATTCATTGATTTATCAATTCATTCATTGATTCCTTCATTGATTTATTCATAGATTTATTCATTGATTCATTCACTGATTCACTCATTGATTAATTCATTGATCCATTCACTGACTCATTTATTGATTCATTCATTGATTCATTCATTGATTTGTTCATTGATTTATTCACTGATTTATTCATTGATTTATTCATTGATTTATTCATTGATTTATTCATTGATTTATTCTTTGATTTATTCATTGATTTATCACCTCATTCATTGATTCATTCATTGATTTATTCTTTGATTTATTCATTGATTCATTCATTGATTTAGTCATTGATTTATTCATTGATTTATTCATTGATTTATTCATTGATTTATTAATCGCTTCTTTCCATGATTTATGAATCATGATTCAATGATTCATTCATTAACGAATCGTGATTTATTCATTGATTTATTAATTGATTTATTCATTGATTTATTCATTGATTTGTTCATTTGTTCATTCATTGATTTAATCATTGATTTAATCATTGATTTATTCATTGATTTATCAATTCATTCATTGATTCATTCATTGATTCATTCATGGATTTATTCATTGATTCACTGATTTATTCATTGATTTATTCATTGATTTATTCATTAATTTATTCTTTGATTTATTCATTGATTTATCAATTCATTCATTGATTCATTCATTGATTCATTCACTGACTCATTTATTGATTCATTCATTGATTCATTCATTGATTTATTCATTGATTTATTCACTGATTTATTCATTGATTTATTCATTGATTTATTCATTGATTTATTCTTTGATTTATTCATTGATTTATGAATTCATTCATTGATTCATTCATTGATTCGTTCATTGATTTATTCATTGATTCATTCATTGATTTATTCATTGATTTATTCATTGATTTATTCATTGATTTATAAATTGCTTCTTTCCATGATTCATGAATCATGATTCAATGATTCATTCAATGATTCACGAATCATGATTGATCATTGATTCATTCATTGATCCATTCACTGACTCATTTATTGATTCATTCATTGATTCATTTATTGATTTATTCATTGATCTATTCATTGATTTAGTCATTGATTTATTCATTGATTTATCAATTCATTCATTGATTCATTCATTGATTCATTCACGGACTCATTTATTGATTCATTCATTGATTCATTCATTGATTTATTAATTGATTTATTCACTGATTTATTCATTGATTTATTCATTGATTTATTCATTGATTTATTCATTGATTTATTTTTTGATTTATTCCTTGATTTATCAATTCATTGATTGATTCATTCATTGATTCGTTCATCGATTTATTCATTGATTCATTCATTGATTCATTCACTGACTCATTTACTGATTCATTCATCGATTCATTCATTGATTTATTCATTGATTTATTCATTGATTTATTCATTGATTTATAAATTGCTTCTTTCCATGATTCATGAATCATGATTCAATGATTTATTCAATGATTCACGAATCATGATTGATCATTGATTCATTCATTGATCCATTCACTGACTCATTCATTGATTCATTCATTGATTCATTAATTGATTTATTCATTGATTTATTCACTGATTTAGTCATTGATTTATTCACTGATTAAGTCATTGATTTATTCATTGATTTATTCATTGATTTGTTCATTTCTTCATTCATTGATTTATTCATTGATTTATTCATTGATTTATCAATTCATTCATTGATTCATTCATCGATTCATTCATTGATTTATTCATGGATTTATCAATTCATTCATTGATTCATTCATTGACTCATTCATTGATTTATTCATTGATTTATTCATGAATCATGACTCATAAATCATTCATGAAATCATGATTCATGAATCATTTATGAATCATGATTCATGAATCATTTATGAATCATGATTCATGAATCATTTATGAATCATGATTTATGAATCATTTATGAATCATGATTCATGGGACATGATTCATAAAAGATTCATGAATCACGATTTATAAATGATTCATGATTCATGAATCATTTATGAATCATGATTCATGAATCATTTATGAATCATGAATCATTTATGAATCAGGCATTATGAATCATTTATGAATCATGATTCATGAATCATTTATGAACCATGAATCATTTATGAATCATGATTCATGAATCATTTATGAATCATGATTCATGAATAATTTATGAATCATGATTCATGAATCATTTATGAATCATTATTCATGAATCATTTATGAATCATGATTCATAAATGATTCATGATTCATAAATGATTTATGAATCATGATTCATAAATGATTCATGAATTCTTCATTGATTTATTCATTGATTCATTCACTGACTCATTTATTGATTCATTCATTGATTCATTCATTGATTTATTCATTGATTTATTCACTGATTTATTCATTGATTTATTCATTGATTTATTCATTGATTTATTCATTGATTTATTCTTTGATTTATTCATTGATTTATGAATTCATTCATTGATTCATTCATTGATTCGTTCATTGATTTATTCATTGATTCATTCATTGATTTATTCATTGATTTATTCATTGATTTATTCATTGATTTATTCATTGATTTATAAATTGCTTCTTTCCATGATTCATGAATCATGATTCAATGATTCATTCAATGATTCACGAATCATGATTGATCATTGATTCATTCAATGATCCATTCACTGACTCATTTATTGATTCATTCATTGATTCATTAATTGATTTATTCATTGATTTAGTCATTGATTTATTCATTGATTTACAAATTCATTCATTGATTCATTCATTGATTCATTCACTGACTCATTTATTGATTCATTCATTCATTCATTCATTGATTTATTAATTGATTTATTCACTGATTTATTCATTGATTTATTCATTGATTTATTCATTGATTTATTTTTTGATTTATTCCTTGATTTATCAATTCATTGATTGATTCATTCATTGATTCGTTCATTGATTTATTCATTGATTCATTCATTGATTCATTCACTGACTCATTTACTGATTCATTCATCGATTCATTCATTGATTTATTCATTGATTTATTCATTGATTTATTCATTGATTTATAAATTGCTTCTTTCCATGATTCATGAATCATGATTCAATGATTTATTCAATGATTCGCGAATTATGATTGATCATTGATTCATTCATTGATCCATTCACTGACTCATTCATTGATTCATTCATTGATTCATTAATTGATTTATTCATTGATTTATTCACTGATTTAGTCATTGATTTATTCACTGATTAAGTCATTGATTTATTCATTGATTTATTCATTGATTTGTTCATTTCTTCATTCATTGATTTATTCATTGATTTATTCATTGATTTATCAATTCATTCATTGATTCATTCATCGATTCATTCATTGATTTATTCATGGATTTATCAATTCATTAATTGATTCATTCATTGACTCATTCATTGATTTATTCATTGATTTATTCATTGATTTATTCATGAATCATGACTCATAAATCATTCATGAATTCATGAAATCATGATTCATGAATCATTTATGAATCATGATTCATGAATCATTTATGAATCATGATTTATGAATCATTTATGAATCATGATTCATGGGACATGATTCATAAAAGATTCATGAATCACGATTTATAAATGATTCATGATTCATGAATTATTTATGAATCATGATTCATGAATCATTTATGAATCATGAATCATTTATGTATCAGGAATTATGAATCATTTATGAATCATGATTCATGAATCATTTATGAACCATGAATCATTTATGAATCATGATTCATGAATCATTTATGAATCATGATTCATGAATCATTTATGAATCATGATTCATGAATCATTTATGAATCATTATTCATGAATCATTTATGAATCATGATTCATAAATGATTCATGATTCATAAATGATTTATGAATCATGATTCATAAATGATTCATGAATTCTTCATTGATTTATTCATTGATTTGTCCATTTGTTCATTCATTGATTTATTCATTGATTTATTCCTTAAACTATTCATTGATTTATCAATTCATTCATTGATTCATTCATTGATTTTAATCATTGATTTGTTCATTGATTCATTCACTGATTCACTCATTGATTCATTCTTTGATCCATTCACTGACTAATTTATTGATTCATTCATTGATTCATTCATTGATTTATTCATTGATTCATTCATTGATTTACTCATTGATTTATTCATTGATTTATTCATTGATTTATTCATTGATTTATTAATTGCTTCTTTCCATGATTCATGAATCATGATTGCTTCTTTCCATGATTCATGAATCATGATTCAATGATTCACGAATCATGATTTATTCATTGATTTATTCATTGATTTATTAATTGATGCATTCATTGATTTGTTCATTTGTTCATTCATTGATTTATTCATTGATTTATTCTTCGATTTATTCAGTGATTTATCAATTCATTCATTGATTCATTCATTGATTCAATCATTGATTTATTCATTGATTTATTCATTGATTCTATAACTGATTCACTCATTGATTCATTCATTGATCCATTCACTGACTCATTCACTGATACATTCATTGATTCATTCATTGATTTATTCATTGATTTATTCACTGATTTATTCATTGATTTATTCATTGATTTATTCATTGATTTATTCATTGATTTATTAATTGCTTCTTTACATGATTCATGAATCATGATTCAATGATTCATTCAATGATTCACGAATCATGGTTGATCATTGATTCATTCATTGATCCATTAACTGACTCATTTATTGATTCATTCATTTATTCATTCATTGATTTATTCATTGATTTATTCACTGGTTAATTCTTTGATTTATTCATTGATTTATCAATTCATTCATTGATTCATTCATTGATTTATTCATTGATTCATTCATTGATTTATTCATTGATTTATTCATTGATTTATTAATTGCTTCTATCCATGATTCATGAATCATGATTCAATGATTAATTCAATGATTCACGAATCATTATTGATCATTGATTCATTCATTGATCCATTCACTGACTCATTTATTGATTCATTCATTGATTCATTCATTGATTTATTCATGGATTTATTAATTCATTCATTGATTAATTCATTGACTCATTCATTGATTCATTCATTGATTTATTCATTGATTTATTCGTGAATCATGATTCATAAATCATGAATCATTTATGAATCATGATTCATGAATCATAATTCATGAATCATTTATGAATCGATTCATGAATCATTTATGAATCATGATTCGTAAATGATTCATGATTCATAAATAATTCATGATTCATAAATGATTCATGAATCATGATTCATAAATGATTCATGAAACATTTATGAATCATGAATTATTTATGAATCATGATTCATGAATCATGATTCATATATGATTCGTGAATCATGATTCATAAATGATACATGATTCATAAATGATTCATGAATCATGATTCATGATTCATGAATCATGATTCATAAATGATTCATGATTCATAAATGATTCATGAATCATGATTCATGATTCATAAATGGTTCATGAATCATGATGAATCACGAATGAATCAATGAATGAATCAATGAATGAATTGATAAATCAATGAATAAATCAATGAATACATCAATGAAAGAACAAATGAACAAATTTGAATGATTTATTCATTGATTTATTCATTGATTTATTAATTGCTTCTTTACATGATTCATGAATCATGATTCAATGATTCATTCAATGATTCACGAATCATGGTTGATCATTGATTCATTCATTGATCCATTAACTGACTCATTTATTGATTCATTCATTTATTCATTCATTGATTTATTCATTGATTTATTCACTGGTTAATTCTTTGATTTATTCATTGATTTATCAATTCATTCATTGATTCATTCATTGATTTATTCATTGATTCATTCATTGATTTATTCATTGATTTATTCATTGATTTATTAATTGATGCATTCATTGATTTGTTCATTTGTTCATTCATTGATTTATTCATTGATTTATTCTTCGATTTATTCAGTGATTTATCAATTCATTCATTGATTCATTCATTGATTCAATCATTGATTTATTCATTGATTTATTCATTGATTCTATAACTGATTCACTCATTGATTCATTCATTGATCCATTCACTGACTCATTCACTGATACATTCATTGATTCATTCATTGATTTATTCATTGATTTATTCACTGATTTATTCATTGATTTATTCATTGATTTATTCATTGATTTATTCATTGATTTATTCATTGATTTATTAATTGCTTCTTTACATGATTCATGAATCATGATTCAATGATTCATTCAATGATTCACGAATCATGGTTGATCATTGATTCATTCATTGATCCATTAACTGACTCATTTATTGATTCATTCATTTATTCATTCATTGATTTATTCATTGATTTATTCACTGGTTAATTCTTTGATTTATTCATTGATTTATCAATTCATTCATTGATTCATTCATTGATTTATTCATTGATTCATTCATTGATTTATTCATTAATTTATTCATTGATTTATTAATTGCTTCTATCCATGATTCATGAATCATGATTCAATGATTAATTCAATGATTCACGAATCATTATTGATCATTGATTCATTCATTGATCCATTCACTGACTCATTTATTGATTCATTCATTGATTCATTCATTGATTTATTCATGGATTTATTAATTCATTCATTGATTAATTCATTGACTCATTCATTGATTCATTCATTGATTTATTCATTGATTTATTCGTGAATCATGATTCATAAATGATTCATAAATCATGAATCATTTATGAATCATAATTCATGAATCATAATTCATGAATCATTTATGAATCGATTCATGAATCATTTATGAATCATGATTCGTAAATGATTCATGATTCATAAATGATTCATGATTCATAAATGATTCATGAATCATGATTCATAAATGATTCATGAAACATTTATGAATCATGAATTATTTATGAATCATGATTCATGAATCATGATTCATATATGATTCGTGAATCATGATTCATAAATGATACATGATTCATAAATGATTCATGAATCATGATTCATGATTCATGAATCATGATTCATAAATGATTCATGATTCATAAATGATTCATGAATCATGATTCATGATTCATAAATGGTTCATGAATCATGATGAATCACGAATGAATCAATGAATGAATCAATGAATGAATTGATAAATCAATGAATAAATCAATGAATACATCAATGAAAGAACAAATGAACAAATTTGAATGATTTATTCATTGATTTATTCATTGATTTATTCATTGATTTATTAATTGCTTCTTTACATGATTCATGAATCATGATTCAATGATTCATTCAATGATTCACGAATCATGGTTGATCATTGATTCATTCATTGATCCATTAACTGACTCATTTATTGATTCATTCATTTATTCATTCATTGATTTATTCATTGATTTATTCACTGGTTAATTCTTTGATTTATTCATTGATTTATCAATTCATTCATTGATTCATTCATTGATTTATTCATTGATTCATTCATTGATTTATTCATTGATTTATTCATTGATTTATTAATTGCTTCTATCCATGATTCATGAATCATGATTCAATGATTAATTCAATGATTCACGAATCATTATTGATCATTGATTCATTCATTGATCCATTCACTGACTCATTTATTGATTCATTCATTGATTCATTCATTGATTTATTCATGGATTTATTAATTCATTCATTGATTAATTCATTGACTCATTCATTGATTCATTCATTGATTTATTCATTGATTTATTCGTGAATCATGATTCATAAATGATTCATAAATCATGAATCATTTATGAATCATGATTCATGAATCATAATTCACGAATCATTTATGAATCGATTCATGAATCATTTATGAATCATGATTCGTAAATGATTCATGATTCATAAATGATTCATGATTCATAAATGATTCATGAATCATGATTCATAAATGATTCATGAAACATTTATGAATCATGAATTATTTCTGAATCATGATTCATGAATCATGATTCATATATGATTCGTGAATCATGATTCATAAATGATACATGATTCATAAATGATTCATGAATCATGATTCATGATTCATGAATCATGATTCATAAATGATTCATGATTCATAAATGATTCATGAATCATGATTCATGATTCATAAATGGTTCATGAATCATGATGGATCACGAATGAATCAATGAATGAATCAATGAATGAATTGATAAATCAATGAATAAATCAATGAATACATCAATGAAAGAACAAATGAACAAATCAATGAATAAATCAATGAATAAATCAATGAATAAATCAATGATTTATTCACTGGTTAATTCTTTGATTTATTCATTGATTTATCAATTCATTCATTGATTCATTCATTGATTTATTCATTGATTCATTCATTGATTTATTCATTGATTTATTCATTGATTTATTAATTGCTTCTATCCATGATTCATGAATCATGATTCAATGATTAATTCAATGATTCACGAATCATTATTGATCATTGATTCATTCATTGATCCATTCACTGACTCATTTATTGATTCATTCATTGATTCATTCATTGATTTATTCATGGATTTATTAATTCATTCATTGATTAATTCATTGACTCATTCATTGATTCATTCATTGATTTATTCATTGATTTATTCGTGAATCATGATTCATAAATGATTCATAAATCATGAATCATTTATGAATCATGATTCATGAATCATAATTCATGAATCATTTATGAATCGATTCATGAATCATTTATGAATCATGATTCGTAAATGATTCATGATTCATAAATGATTCATGATTCATAAATGATTCATGAATCATGATTCATAAATGATTCATGAAACATTTATGAATCATGAATTATTTATGAATCATGATTCATGAATCATGATTCATATATGATTCGTGAATCATGATTCATAAATGATACATGATTCATAAATGATTCATGAATCATGATTCATGATTCATGAATCATGATTCATAAATGATTCATGATTCATAAATGATTCATGAATCATGATTCATGATTCATAAATGGTTCATGAATCATGATGAATCACGAATGAATCAATGAATGAATCAATGAATGAATTGATAAATCAATGAATAAATCAATGAATACATCAATGAAAGAACAAATGAACAAATCAATGAATAAATCAATGAATAAATCAATGAATAAATCAATGAATAAATCAATGAATAAATCAATGACTAAATCAGGGAATAAATTAATGAATAAATCAATGAATGAATCAATGAATGAATCAATAAATGGGTCAGTGAATGGATCAATGAATGAATCAATGACCAATCATGATTCGTAAATTATTGAATGAATCATTGAATCATGATTCATGAATCATGGAAAGAAGAAATTAATAAATCAATGAATAAATCAATGAATGAATAAATCAATAAATGAATAAATGAATGAATTGATAAATCAATGAATAAATCAAAGAATAAATCAATAAATAAATCAATGAATAAATGAATGAATAAATCAATGAATAAATCAGTGAATAGATCAATGAATGAATCAATAAATGAGTCAGTGAATGGATCAATGAATGAATCAATGAGTGAATCAGTGAATGAGTCAATGAATAAATCAATGAATGAATCAATGAATAAATCATGATTCGTGAATCATTGAATGAATCATTGAATTATGATTCATGAATCATGGAAAGAAGCAATTAATAAATCAATGAATAAATTATTGAATAAATCACTGAAGAAATTAATGAATAAATCAATGAATCAATCAATGAATAAATCAATGAATGAATCATTGAATGAATCAATTAATGAATTGATAAGTCAATGAATCAAAGAATAAATCAATGAATAAATCAGTGAATAAATCAATGGATAAATCAATGAATGAATCCATGAATGAATCAATAAATGAGTAAGTGAATGGATCAATGAATGAATCAATGAGTGAATCAGTGAATGAATCAATGAATAAATCAATGAATGAATCGATTTATTTATTCACCGATTATATACCGATTCATTTATTGATTCATTCATTGATTCATTCATTGATTTATTCATTGATTAATCACTGATTTATTCATTGATTTATTCATTGATTTATTCATTGATTTGTTCATTTGTTCATTCATTGATTTATTCATTGATTTATCAATTCATTCATTGATTCATTAATTGATTTATTCATTGATTTATTCATTGATTTATTCATTGATTTATTCATTGATTTATCCTTTGATTTATTCATTGATTTATTCATTAATTTATTCATTGATTTGTTCATTGATTTATTCATTGATTTATTCATTAATTTATTCATTGATTTATTCATTGATTCATTCACTGATTCACCCATTGATTCATTCATTGGTCCATTCACTGACTCATTTATTGATTCATTCATAGACTCATTTATTGATTCATTCATTGATTCATTCATCGATTTATTCATTGATTTATTCACTGATTTATTCACTGATTTATTCATTGATTTATTCATTGATTGATTCATTGATTGATTCATTGATTTATTCATTGACTTATTCTTTGATTTATACATTGATTTATCAATTCATTCATTGATTCATTCATTGATTCGTTCATTGATTTATTCATTGATTCATTCATTGATTTATTCATTGATTTATTCATTAATTTATTCATTGATTTATTCATTGATTCATTCACTGATTCACTCATTGATTCATTCATTGGTCCATTCACTGACTCATTTATTGATTCATTCATAGACTCATTTATTGATTCATTCATTGATTCATTCATCGATTTATTCATTGATTTATTCACTGATTTATTCACTGATTTATTCATTGATTTATTCATTGATTGATTCATTGATTTATTCATTGACTTATTCTTTGATTTATACATTGATTTATCAATTCATTCATTGATTCATTCATTGATTCGTTCATTGATTTATTCATTGATTCATTCATTGATTTATTCATTGATTTATTCATTGATTTATAAATTGTTTCTTTCCATGATTCATGAATTATGATTCAATGATTCATTCAATGATCCACGAATCATGATTGATCATTGATTCATTCACTGACTCATTTATTGATTCAATCATTGATTAATTCGTTGATTTATTCATTGATATATTCACTGATTTAGTCATTGATTTATTCATTGATTTATTAATTGCTTCTTTCCATGATTCATGAATCATGATTCAATGATTCATTCAATGATTAACGAATCATGATTGATCATTGATTCATTCATTGATCCATTCACTGACTCATTTATTGATTCATTCATTGATTCATACATTGATTTATTCATTGATTTATTCACTGATTAAGTCATTGATTTATTCACTGATTTATTCATGAATTTATCAATTCATTCATTGATTCGTTCATTGACTCATTCAATGATTTATTCATTGATTTATTCATGAACCATGATTCATAAATGATTCGTGAATCATTATTCATAAATGATTCATGATTCATAATTGATTCATGAATCATGAATAATTTATGAATCATGATTCATGAATCATTTATGAATCATGATTCATGATAAACGGCCTGATGCTATTAAGGGAAAACCTTCATGGGCAGGAATTTGCCTAATGTGGTCATCTGGTACATGATTGCGAAGTAAGGACAGTGCAGTGTTCATTTGTTCATCATCTTTTGATATTTCGTCGGCTTCCGCACTCACAAAATATACATTAATTGTATCATCAAAACTCATCACCACAAATTCGCAAATTTTATATTAACCGCAATTCCCGTGTCAATTATTTGCCAGCCTAGAAACTGTCACTTTCTAACTGGTACGAACTTATGAAACTGACGAAACAAGGTCGCTCAGAAGCATTTAATAAAACTCGCTTACAAAACTGAACGAACTATGAATGAACTGAATTTATCTTAAAAAGGAATTACAAAATAATGCTACGTTATTCAGATTTTTCAATCATATTACAAATTATAACAAATTTAACAGTTATTAAAATAATTTATTAAGTATTTTATTAAATATTTTTAGTACATGGATAAACTTTTGTCACAAATGAGGAATTGTTACGTAAATGAAAATTTTGTAGAAATGAGGAATTGTTGCTGAGTAATGAACCACGAATATAAAGGCCTGATTAGTCAGACGTGTTGGTAGGTTTTGTTAGGTGGAAGCTGTCAAAAAGCCTATCTTATGGGATCCTGTGTATTTTATTATACGAACGTGCACGCAGTAAAGAAGAATATCAAATTCATTTTGATATTTTCGCGTTTCGCAAACGAGTTCCACGTTTGGAAGCCAAAAAATCAGACCCACGGTTGCTTATATCGACATTATTTAGTATTAAAAGTACGGGGAATGGCCACTTGGTTGTACGGCTTTTTATATTTCCGGGGATTTGTTAAGATTTGATTTCAGTTGCTTTGTGATTTTGTTGAAGTGAGGTTGTGTTACTGCGTGCTTTTTCATCACGACACTTTATTCTCATGAATACCCTTCTAAAGAAGCCATGGACCACATGATCAGTATTTATAGGGCGGAAGCGCCATCGCCTTCTTGTTCTGCGATTGAGCAACTCAGAGCAGAGAGTAACAATTAATAAAAATTCCAAGTCCTCCATTTCTTCTTCCATTAAACGATTCATTTTAATTCCAAAACCTTTATAGAATCGCAAATAAAATTGAATTGCGTTGAGACAGCTGTTTGTGTAACAACAACAATGTTAAAGACAAGGCTGTATAAATTTTATAAGCTTTGTTTTAATTGTTAAAAAAATTAAGTCGAAGGAAATGATTTATTTTGTACCTTTTTAAATATTATTAATGTTAAAAATAATTGCATTATTTCCACAACAAATGTAATTTAATATATGTATATAATTAAAAGCCTTTAAAATTTATGCAGATAATTTTTGGAAATAAGAATTATACATAGCCCTAATAATTCCCAATTTTAAACAGTCTGGCAGCGTCTTGTACTGCATTTCGACAATATGCTCAAACAACTTTCACGTAACAAAACCTACCAACACGTCAGACTATAATCAGATTTATTTCTATTTTTTCTTTTAAAGTCCACTTATAAATTATTCAAAGTGATTTTGATGAACTAGCTTTTGAAGCTATGGTTTGAAATGTCAGATTTGCATAATTGACCTCAGCTCCTTAGATTTACTTTTATTTTTATAATTTTAATTTTATAAGGTCTCAATACAATCTTATGCTCAACTGAAATTCCCGGTTATTTCGATACCTGGGAACTCTGATGATTTGAAAAGCAAGAGAAATAAAAATAATAACAAAAGACGTAAGCGTAATTGAGTTAAAATTTAAACTTAAGAACTGAAAATGATAAAATATTAATTTAATTAATAACTTCCGTTTTTATTTTTAAAAAATTGATATTTTGCGAATATAACGAAGACTAACCAATGGTAGCTCGCTTCTTTTTACTCGGTGGAGACGACCCTGTTACATGGACCAGTCAACGCTAATTGAGTTGAAGATAACTGGAGTTGGATACATGGTATCCACTCACTCGTTTTTCCTCCATTTCTGTCCGGCAGTAATATGCATATTTTTCCTATAACTGGCTACTTACACTCAAATATTAGAGCGTAATAAATTACATTAATTTGTCTATGAAGCATATGCTGTAAATAATAAGTGGGACAATTTAACTGTACATTAGGAAAAATAGACAAAAAATCGAATTTGTTAGTAATACTATGAAGTACTATATAATATTAAATACTATATACTAGAAATACTATATACTATTTTATATTCTATATAAAATATTTTACGAAAAATGATATTATTTAACCTCTAAAAGCTCACAACACCAACTTTCAAAAATTTAGTTAAACCCCAACAACTACACTTTATATATATATCTATAACTTCGTAATTCGATAACAAATGAACTAGGAAATAATTGTTAGTGTATGAAAATTTCTGCATTGCAAATATACGTACTTATAGATTTTATATACAATTTACTAAATATTTGATAATATTATTCAGTTTTCGCTATGAAGACCTTAACGACTTTTAGTTCATTTATATTATTATTTATTGGAGTTCAGGTGTTTTCAATCGATTATTGTGATATGCCGCATTGCCAGAAACCACATATTGCCTGTAATAATTCAGGAGTAAGTATAGAATTGTTGATACAATTAGAAATTTAAAATCTAGCAATTCGAAATTTAGAATTCAGTTATGTATACATTTTTTTCATATTTTCACGCCTCTTTCCCTACCACTTTCCCTACCACTAATTTGATAGGAATATCACGAAAAGTGCAAGCAGGCATCGATCGTCACAATAAATGTCAGCCAAATAATAAATTTTCATAACCACTTACGTAACGAAGTGGCAGCCGGATCGAGAAAGCTAAAAGCAGCAATGCGTATGACTACTATGCAATGGAGTAATGAACTTGCCGAAATGGCACTTTTATATGCAAAAACATGTAGTGTAAACGGAAAGTATTGCCTTGCCACAATACATTTTCAATTACCTGGAAAGAACTCTGCACTGGTTGGTTACCAGGGATCAGTAGAAAAGCACTCCGATGATTTCATTATTGAGCAATGTTTAAATAACTGGAGTTCCGAGGAGAGCAATGTAGATATAAAAATTATTAATAAATTTCCCAAGAGTGATTCTAAGAATGGGTAAATGGTTCATTTACATAAGCATTTAACTTTTATTAATAACATAGAATTATTTATATAGAGCGATTCTTTTTTTTTGAAATAATGTTTTGTTTAGGACCTACGGACATTTTACATTGATGATTCATGAAGAGAACACCCATATTGGCTGCGCCGCAATACGATTCGATAAAGACAACTATAATCACCTATTTTTCGTCTGCATTTATGCAACTACAAACATAATAGGCAAACCAGTCTATGTGACTGGTGAAAGACCTGGTGCGCTTTGTATGACTGGCAAAAATCCGCAATATAAAAATCTCTGTTCGATTAGCGAATACTATTATGGAATTTTGCGAGAAATATATCGTATGAAAGAAAAATTAAAAAGCTACGACACATTGTTAAAGCCTTAGTGATTCAAGAAAATGTATCTACGATCTTGAAATAAAAATATATACTTTTAATAATTAATTTCATTTCCTCAAGAACAGTTAATGAAAACATTTTCAAATTTAAAACGTATTTCCAAAATATCTAATAAATACAGTTTTGTTGTGGAATTCTTCGGCGATGGAAATTTCTTTACCACACGATCTTCTATCATGTGAAACAAAAGCAGATATTTGTAGTAGTTAAACTTTGACTCCAGAGTCGAAGGTAGAATAGAACAATTTCAATTCGACATGATATAGGACACCAAATTAAAGTTAATAAAATTTTGACTTTTTTAAATGTATGTATTTAGTAAACTATGTAGATTTTTTAAATTTTAGGTTAAAAAAACAATCTATTACCTTTAGTTATAAAACGCTTCTCGTTTACGTGCGAAAAGATTGTTTAAGTTCACCATTATTAGTCAATATAATATTTCACTTGGTTTTCCTGGAGATATTGGAAGTTTATCAAATTCCCGCATGTGGGCTCTAGAAAAAATTATAAACAACCCTAACCTTTAATTACACTTAGGGCCGTTTTCACAATGTTCGGTTAAACTTGTGGTTAACTGACGGTTAGTTGACGGGAGGTTCGGAACTTATCCTTCGGTTAATAATTTTCGTTTTCACCAACCTTCGGTTAACAAACCTTCGGTCAATGACAAGTTGTAATAGATTGTGACGTTTGCTCTATTACATTTGAAAAAAAAATTTGTAAATCGTTGCATTTTAATTTATTGGTATAAGTGCAGAGTAGGGGCCCGGCTTCGATTTGTTTTATTTTTGGTGCATCGTTGCACTTCACCTTTAAAAACCTAATCAACTAAAAATTTTTTGAGGTCGCCCGCCATTTTGGATTTAGGAGCACAACAACAAAAAAACACAACGTTATATCTCTACAACCGATCGAGATAGAACACTGGCAGATATACCATTTTAAAAGTATTTAAATTGTCTATGATTAATATAGAATACCTCTTTGTCGGTTTAAATCCCGTTACAGAGTTATTTCAATTTTTGTATAAATATGTACTTTCTTTGTATAAAAAACTACTTTTCTCTCCTAAACGAATACATTTAGGTACCAAAAAATTCCCTTTTATAAGAAGTTATAAAGTTCCCTTTAGAAGAAGCATGATATACTTATTGCTTTAGTTTATGTAGTTTACTTAATTAAATATGTAAGGGGTAATATTTTCAGATGGTACATCTAAATAAAAAAGGAACAAAATTAGAGTTGTAAGAGGGTAGAACAACTCCTACCATTTCTAGTATATCGTACGCTACAGTTCGTAGACCTGTTCCACGAAGGTAGGCAATAGAAATACCTTTAAAATGATATTTCTGCCGGCATGATATCACGATTGGTTACCGAGATATAATGCTATATATAATGAAAGTTTGGTTCTTTGGCTGCAATCCAAAAGGGCGGGCCATCTCAACAAAATTTTTAGTTTATTACGTTTCTGATAGCGAAAAATAAGGGTAAAAAATATTCCTTACAAAAGGTTTCCTACCCCTATTCTGAACTTATTGCAATTTTTTTAAGACGAAAATATTGTTGACTTTTTTTACGAGAATGAAAACCTTAATACAGTATCAGCTGACAAATTCAATGAAATCTTTAGGTTAAACGGAACCCCAGGTGTCGGTTAAGTTAACTAAGACTTTAACCAGAAGATTCGCTTAACCGGACATTGTGAAAACGAAATTTTTTCTAACCTCCGGTTGAAGTCCCGGTTAGCACTTAACCGAACATTGTGAAAACGGCCCTTAATAACGATGTAGGCGCAATTCAATTGCATTGATAGAAAAAAATTAGGTGTAATAATTTCAATAACGTAAGTAAGTACAAATGTTTGTAACCCTCCCGAGCCGTTTTTTGATAAGTATGATTGACAATCCGAAGGAGAAAAAACAAGTCATTTCTGCACTGATAACAATAAAGTCTCAATTCTTGACATCCGGAGAAATAGATTACTTATTCTGTTGTAAAATATCATCGTGAGATATTGTTATGGTCTATATAGATCGAAGTAAGCATAAATAACTAGTTAATAGTTGATGGAATTCATTTTGATCTATTGAATTTCTTATAGATGGGCAAGTGCTGGAAAGGCGACCGTGGGACCTATCGCGAATTGTAGAAATTTTTACATCCTTGTGGTTTCTAATTACACAGTTGTAAGTAAACTTCATGGGGGTGATATTGGAAAGTCTTGATCGTCGCACTTTTTCTTGTAGTTTTCTTACATTGATAGCACCTTTTCAAGGCGTTGGTAGCGGCAGCAGACGGAGAGATAATCGTGGCAGTGGCTGGGGTTCTGGTGGAGGCGGCGGTGGTGGAGGGGGTGGGGGTGGTGGAGGAGGGGGTGGTGGAGGTCGAGGCCGTTTTCGTCCCCAACGACCAATAGGACGCGTGCAAAACTCAATGGATTGCAATATTCCTGGAGGTGGATGATCTCGGTAGAGTGTCCAAGTCGAATGAGTTAAACTAAATGAGTTAACTGCTTGGACACCGTTAATATTAGACGAATCGTATCTTAGTGAAATTGTTAGATATCCTTCTTAGTGGGGTGATGTCCGTATGACGAATTGTTCATAAACCTTTTGCAGGGTGGAACAGATCTGAAAGTAATTTTACTAAATGATATTGACCGTCTTGTGCAATATGAATTTCTGTTCTATTGAATTAGCTGGAATTGTAAGATTAAAAAAAAAGATTGGGCATATTTTATAAAGCTTTTTGGTGTTTAGTATAAAATAATGTGTTTAATGCTCGAGATTCAGCAGAATAGAAAATTATTCATATGCAAATGCTTTTCGTAAATACTATATAAACTTTGAGCCCATTGTATATAGAACAAATGTTATAAATCCGAATAACGAGTTCCAAAGATAAAAAGAAAAATTAGGCCACACAACAGATCATTATTTTTTATTGTCTTATAAAATAGAACATTCTCAGTCTTTATGTACAAAATAGAACAATTAAAATTGAAAAAGTTTTTCATATATTGTACATATATTCATTTAAATATCGCGAATTATATCGAATAATATGTTAAAGTCGTTAAATAAATGAAGATAATTAAATTGCAGCCGTAAATTTTATTTCGAAATGCATAAACACATTTGCAAAGTGTGATGTCAGCCTTAAATGGCGATATGGTAATTAATTTTACAACAAATGCAATGATAATGACAATGAGGATCCATAGCCAAGTATTTTGGCGTTATTGTGATGGTTTTCACTTTTTTACCTTTCGGAACACCGATCATGATCAAGACCCAATTAAATTGTGTACACCCACGCGATCATTAGGTATACTAAGAAATCTCTGTTCTCCAGAAAATTAGTTCTAAAAAGAATACATTCATTCAGAAACTGAAAAATGTATGAGTCATTATAAAGATGAGGCACTTAAAATACATAAATTTCATTTAATTTTCTATGCATTTAAACTGATATACATACATATATACGCACACATAAATTTGAATAAACACTGTACTCCGTGAATCCGTTACTTTTAAATAACTTTGTTTATAATTTCAGTCAACGCCTTTATTTGGATTATCGCTCAGAGGTCGCCATGAAACCTATTGTACAGACGCATATGAGTGAAGGCGGAATAGCTGTTTCCTCTTCTCGTGTATTGGGAATGGATTGATTGTCGAAGTTTTAGATTCATATTCAATATTCATTGGAATGGGTGCCAGTTTGGATGGATTTTTTCTAAACTGTTTCTCTCGCAAGGTCGGCCTCTTTATTCTCAAATCCTTCGTAGCTCGAGAGATTGAAATATTGTTGCACGTAAATCTTTCAATACGTCGCCTCTGACGATGATGTTTTCGATGTTTCGATGTTTTCTGCTCAGTAGTCATTAGTGCTGGGCCGGCTTTCAATGGCAGGATTTTATTTTTGCTTTTCGTTAAATCGATTTCGTTTTCGTGATGCAGCCGAATTTCATTTTGGCCACACATTTTTGTTTGGGATTGGTCGCGTAGATTAGCAAGTTTTTCTTGCAATTCAGCTTTAGTTTTGGTTGTGATTTCCTCTAGGTGTCTCTCCTTTTAGTTAATAAATATTTTTCAAAGACACTAAATTTTAGACTAGAATTCCTACGAATTTGTACTTACAAAGAATGCTTGCCGTTGGTGATCACGTTTGGCTAATAATGCCACCCATCCACCATATGAAATCATTATAATGGCAGGAACCAAAATTCCAGCTAAGGCTGCCGATTTTCTTATATAGGCATGATATACTGCTAGAAATATAACAAGAAACGCCACTATCACAGCAATCAGTCGTCCATTTGCCTTACGTTCTTCCTAAGATAAAGTAAGAAATTTTGGAAGGATATTTTGAGAAAGAAAACATGAATTAATGGTTTTTTATATGACCACAATTTGTAAATAATTATGAGAAATTTGAGATTATAGTAAAATGAAATTAAGATGAAACTTCCTTTTCAATTTCGAACTCTCCCCAAACTCTTAAAGATTATTGTGTGAATTCTATGCGAATTATATGGACGCAATCATAAATGTAGGAAATGATAAAAATTCCCGAGATAATTCCCTTCCCGAATTCCCTCAGATAAAATTCTCGAGATTTTCAAATAATTTACAACAAGCTTTCAAAATGTCTTGTGCAGACCTTTGGTAAATAGTAATAAACGCATTTAGCGCTGGAAGGAATTTCGCCATTAAGAATAAATTGCTCATTATTACTGCCATTTCTTCGATAAACTATATTGATGTATTCCATCGATGTTTCTTTTTCTTCTTTATGTTTTTTTTTTCTTAAATAATTGTATTTTAAGATAATGTATTTGGATTGTTTCGAATGTTTATTTCGAATGTTTGGAAAATTCTATAAATAAGGAAGTTATTTGGATATTGAAAAGTATCATCAGAGATACGCGTCTTGTATCGTTGTTTACGTTAAACAAATGATTATTCTACAACTATAGGTGTAAATAACCGTAACAATAACTTTTGAAGGAACTCCGTAATAAATGACTTGAAACGTACCCTAGAAGTCTAAATTAATTATTTAGTATTTTTTATTCTCAAAATTTTTGGGTCTATACAATAGCTCTATCCTCTCGATAATTTTTTCATTTTACAATAAAATATTTTGAAGCCACTTTTGAAATTCGACTTTTTCTTAATTTGTTTCGATAAATCTCAAACTTACTCTTGATTTTTTCTCAAAGATTTCTTTAAGGTTTTCCTGTATTTCTTCGTCCGATAATGTATCGATAGATTTCTTTTTATTTTCCATTCTCGAGGCATTTTTATTTGTCATTTGCTTTGACTTAGTTTCTCCTTCTTCTCGCCCATCCGGCGTAATAACAACAATATCCTTTAATATAATTATGATTTATAGATATATTCTCACAAATAGAAAGAAAATACGAATATATGTGATCGATATATGTGATCGTTATCAATGATCCGATCAACTTGAGCACAAAATTATTACTAAATTCATTTTAAATGATCAAATTCTCTTCCAAAAATACGATCAATTCTTATTTCTTCTTAAATTACCCCCTCCCCCCTCTTCTAAACTTTTTCACGTGCGATACGCGATTTTCAAACTTGGCAACTGATTTGTTAGACCGCTAAGAACGCCGAAAGAACAACAGTCCGGAAAGGCCAAATAATTCTTTCGCTTTGTTTATCTGATAAATTGCCTTAATTTGAATAAACAAGTGTTTTGTGAGGATTTTGTATGTGGAAATTTTTTAAATCAAACGACACACGGTAAGATATAGATTGGTATGGAATTATAACGTTTCTGAATATATTTGAGTGATTATTTTTAAATTTTGCTGAGTAGTAAAGAAATGAAAAATCGACTTCTTTCTTAAATTCAAATCATTCCTATCAAAGTTGTCTTAAGGGTGGAATTTTTTAAAATTTAAACTGAAAAAATTGTTGCTAATTGACGGTAATTGATAAAGTTCGTTATTTTCCGTTCCTGAATTCTAACTTTTGTTCGAATATGCAACACTGGTTGTCAAGCACGGAGTTGCAACAAGTGTTGCGAACAAATATCACGTTCAAATAAGAATGTGCTTAGGGCAGTTTACACGGATATATTTCAATAATTATTGAAAACAATTTCTCAAAGTATAAAATTTGATAGATTGATTTTTCAATTTTGAAATCATATTGGCGGAAAAAATAAATTTAAAACTTATGACCCAAAAATAAATATTTATCGTATTGAAATTTTAAATTAAAAGCAATATTATTCCTGGATAAAAATTTAAAATTGAAGAAAAATGTTGAGCACCTATATCATGAAATGAGATAGATAGAGAGAGAGAGAGAAATTAAATATAAATAGCTCAAAAATTAAAATATTTATCAATTGTACTTAGGGCATCATACGCTTAGAGAAAACTATATGTTAATATAATTCATCGTAAAAATCGTCACCAATTACCATTTGTTTGTGCTCATTAATCCGTATTTGATTATCGAAGCAAAAGCATTTATAAAAATGTCCATGTACTAGAATCAATTTAAAGTTTCATAATGAAATGATACGACTATTTGTATTTCATAATCACGATATATAATATTTTTTATATTTAAAAGGAAATCGAGGTGAAACGTTGTTATGATAATAATAATAATAATAATAATAATAATAATAATAATAATAATAATAATGCCTTGATACTCTCGCTAATATATTTTTGTTTAACGGTATCATCCTACTACCGTTCGTGACCTTTGCTATCACGATGACCGCCGAACAGTCGACCACTGGAATCATTTTATTGCATCACAAACGATGGAAATAGTGAATGTCATGGCGTATTGGATTATCGGATGGCAAAATGGCTGACTAATTAACTTTTCCTTCGCCTTTAGGGCTGCCTGTCGTTCACTCGCTGATCCGAAAATTTGCCCTTACACGCCACTACAAGACACCCGTCTCCTCTCCTACCACTATAGGACACCTTTGCATCCTCTTCTGTCGTTGGCATTAACCTTTTCAACCTCTTCTTTATTAACCGAGTGTCTTCATCACTCTGTCTGGCAAAGTGTTGGCTGACAAAGTTCACGGCATTGCCCTATTCATTGGTACGATTTTTTGTATTTGCCTGCTTGCAAATTATTATTACGAATACATTTCGCTTTAGTGAGGACGGTCTGTCGGTCGGTGAAAGAAGGTCGGTTAATGCAGCCCAAAGCCATCCGGAAGTGCTGCATTTCATGAAGAAGCACTTAAAAATGGCTGACTACCTGGCACTTTGTCAGTTTGGAGCCATGTCAGGTTGTCTGAGACTGCTGTACGAGAGGGTCATTATACGCGATGCAAATTCATATGACATCATGTGTTGGAGGTTTACTTCAGTGACATTGACTGGATGGTAGGCTGTGGTGCTGATGCTGGTGACAGCTTTGATGTCAGTAAATATAGGATTTAAGGAAACCCCGATATTTTTGCTATTCCGGAACTGTATGCAGTTCGCAGCTCACCCGCTTGGTAAACTCTTTATTTATTTATTCAGCTGTGGACGTTAAATTCGTTTGTACTTTGTTTCACGGACTAAGTGGCTCGTGTCGTAACAAATGGTGGCTTTAATAATTGTGTTGAGAGGCTTTCTTAAATATATCTGAAATATTTTTATTACATACCACACAGTTAAATGAGAACTCCTTTAGAATTAAGAAGGCAACATACATACATAAGGCACAATACATACTATATAATTTGTCACCCTTGATCGACTAATCATTTGGCAGATTGTCGAATTATTTATCAAATATATATTTTCAATTAGCTTCGAGTATTTTCTTTACTTCATATTATGTACGCTTTGGGATATATTTCGGCGATAAGAAGCCGTAGTCCTTTCATGTTCCCGTTGTTACTGCTCTTGCTATTCGTGATTCTAGGAGTGAGAGCGGAGGTGCCACCGGATGACGAAGAGTTATATAAACGTTTCCAACAGGAACCTCTCTTTGTCGATGAAACGATATGTCAGGAGAAATGCGGGGAGAGAGGACATACTGCATGCAAGACCATCGTAAGTGGATGGGCTTTGGCTTCAAAAGCATCGGTAATTTCTACTTGAATGTCCAATAGGAAATCCCCGAATGTGATAAATTTGAAATCTATCGCATCTATAGAGTTGAATACTTAAAAAAGACCAATCTGAAAGATATGATAGTTACTGGACATAATGGTCTTCGACATCGCATTGCTCAAAAGATGGGAGTGGCCGATATGGTAAAAGTGGTAAGTGAGGATTGCTGTAACTGCGATCATAATCACGAACTAATTGCCTATTACTACCCACAAC
Source organism: Physocephala rufipes (assembly GCA_963966595.1). Classification (NCBI taxonomy): domain Eukaryota; kingdom Metazoa; phylum Arthropoda; class Insecta; order Diptera; family Conopidae; genus Physocephala; species Physocephala rufipes. The sequence goes on along the minus strand of OZ016504.1, from coordinate 27,064,876 downwards.
GTATAATTTATATTTCCAGTCTTGGGACGATAGTCTAGCCGATATGACGGTGGCGTTCTTTATGCAATGCAATCCTTTTGCCGATGATCCTTGCACACAAAATGTCTTCCCCGAAAAACCCGCAGGCCTGGATTACTACGAGCAGGATTTGTACAAATGGGTCGTTCAAAATCGTTATAAAATAGACTCCGAGTTTTTCCCCAGCAATTTTATAGAAGCCGCTCTAGGGAGTTGGTATTTTGGTAAAGATTTCCTACAACCACCTCAATATTACTACGACGACACGATCCTAGCAAAAGTGGGTGTGCTGAATGGCGAGAATAATTTCACACACTTGGCGAGTCCTCTAATTTTTCATATTGGTTGCAGTTTTGCTCGGTATGTGTGAAATTCGAACAAATGAAACAATAATAACAAAAGGGCTTCGTAATGTATTGCAATATATTTTCATTTGATTTTTAGAATCGACAACAGCTTCAGTCTCGTTTGCAACTATTATCCCTTTTATCGCACCCAAGACAATCAGACATCATTCATCAAAGCAAAACCAGCCACAATTTGTCCCAATTACTTCCCTCTAGATGATAAATACTTTACTGGACTTTGTACGGATGACCTTTACGCGAATGCGGCTCGATTGATCACTTATGATAGACTTGGTTTATTAATGTCGGTTGTGATAACCATTTGGAGATTTTGTAAAAACTTTTCGGCCTTGTAACGAAATGAAAAATAAATACATAATAAAAGAAATGTGAAATATTGTTGCTGTTGCTGCGTATGCGGCAGACACATTTACTGTGTTAATCATACAAAAAATTATGGTGTTGTCGTTTTTTGTTGCGCTTATCTGTTGCCAAGAAGGATAAAAACAAAACTAAAAGCAGAACGAAAACAGACACTGAAGATGGCACATCGCCGAAACCGATTCGTCTACAAACCAAATTTGACTAGGGATGACGGAAAATCGTTCCAAATTTTATCAACAAAACATGTTTTTTGTTTTATGGTTTTGTGGTTTTGCGGTGGAGTTAGTTGCTGCCCTTCACATTACCCGTGCTAAAGTCGTTTGTAAGGAATGCTTGAAGGGACGATATGCTGTTTTTAATACTTCATTACTTAAATCATCTCTTAATGAATGTGATTGTGATGAATAACGAAAAAGAGAGGAGAATTTTATTATAAGATCTCCTGGTATCCTCTCGAGCCTTATTTCCCCATAAATTGAGCTGAAAAATAAAATAGTGTAGTGATAAATTCATTATTCATAACTCATATTTCTTGTAAGCAATAATCACAAACATCGCTCTCACTGAGCCTCTCACTGACGTCATAATTTTTGTCTACGATATTTATATGCAATCAATAATTGTTTTCGGTAGTGTTGGGAATTATCGACTGATTTTAACTATCGATAGTTAGTTAATGAACGATTTTAACTATCTAATGATTCGATTCGTAGTCACTCGACTAATTCGACTTCAATTTATTTAACATAATCTTACCATAATCAACTAACTCGTTGCTCTTGGTTAATTAATTCTTTATCGGCCTTTACTCGCTAAGCGACTTCTGAATTACTAAGAATTGTTTGAAAAAATTTTAACATTTTATATACATCTTAAATTAATCTGATCTGGTTTAAATTAATCTGATCGAAAACTGTGAACACTTTTATTTTTGTTATTTCTAAAAGTCCGTTTTAATTTCATCCTGGTTGAAAGCTAAACTACTCTTCACCCTACGTGCTGTGGTGATTTTAAAAGGTGGAGCTGACTCCCAGACTATTGTGGCACGACTCCCACCAACCTCGTTAACGGAAACTAAACTAGAAATCAGTGGATATTAATATTAACTTTATATGTAGGCGTGGCAATGGACCATATTTTTTCTTATTTTCAAAATAAAAGGACTCTATGGCTGAACGAATAATGTCGTCAAAATCCATAATGATGATGCCACCCTTTCTCTCGTAATTATTTCGCTTCTAATTGTTGCTCGCAGTGAACTCGACATGTCCCGTCTCTGGGATTCGTTTTTGTAAAGGGCAGTGGACTCGAAAAAAAGGTTAGCTGGAGAAGAAACGATTTGTACGGTCTGGGGAATTTAGTCATAAGCATAAATTAGAAGCACATTAGAAGCAGGCATGACACTGATAAGATTTATCATAAGTGAACAGGGTAATCTCTTCGTCTCGGTTTAACATCCCTTGGGAATGGGTGGCACTTATGCCATCGAGAGTCGCAACTGATAAGCAATTATTAATAGTGTTCTTATTTCGAGTCACTCAAACAGCACGTCGCGTCCTTTTCTCCTTTTCAGTTGTTTTCAAACTGTGTTGACACTACTCTTCACCACGTCTCGTTCATAAAACAGTTGGAATGGAAGTGAACAGGACTAGACGCGATGTTTAAATGGCGCGTGAAATAAAAGCATAAAAGCCGTTTGTTGAATTAAAAACAAATATACTTTTATTTTTTTAAAAGTTTTTTAAAGATATAAAAATGCAAAATTTACATATCTATAATTTCTTTCCTCTTCGCGTATCTTTCGAGAAGTTGAAATATTTTCTTCGCTAGAGGATAAACGTTTAAGTATGTAATTACTATTATTGTGTTATTGTTGCTGCTGTTTCGTAGTTTGCGTTTAATTATTTGAACAAGAGTGTTAGTGCATGAAATTTAACGCTGAATGCGTAGAATGAGTTGTAGTGAGTATATGTGTGTGTGTGTTTGCTTGCATGCATACTCGTAGTGTGTTTTACTCCATGTGTATGTGTTGTGCTAGGTGTGCTTTCCACTTATGCATATCCTGTTCTGCCCTATCCCACGCTGTCCCGTACCTCGTTTTTCACTCTTGCCTCACTCGTTGATTTTGCTCTAAAAAAATCAAGCAGTCGGAACTTTTTGTACTCTAAATCACTTCGCAACGTGTCGCATCGCATCGCATTGCATCGCATCCCAACGTATTCCGCGTCATAACGTATTGCGTCAACATTATATTCCTGCGCTTTGCCTCATTATCCGTCCGGACCATTGACCCGCGAAGAAGTGGAAGTTGTTGGCTTTTGTTTTCAAAATATGAAACCTACGTATGTTTGTGTAGTTTGTGTATGTACGTATGTTTGAATGCTTGTCATGTCGTCGTGCAAGTTATTTGAGTTCCTTTAAGCATTTTTAATGATTTCCATGATTGCAATGGTGCAAAAGTGGCGCAACTAAATAACTATCTCCGGCCCGTTATCCTTCCCGTGCTTTTATCATCATAAATTGATCCACGGTAACCGCAACATTCACGATTGTAAAGAAGGGGTGCATGAGCATCTATGGCATCGTGTATGGTTTGTGGCAATATTAAATGGAGCCCAAAAAGTGGACCATTGGGCTCAAGGAATCAATTTTAAGCTTGATTTATTTTGTAGATAGAAACAAAAGTAAAGCTATGGAATGAATACGGTTTGGAATAGGATATAGTGCTGAAGTTTATCCATACTGCATTATATTATCCATCATTACATTAGATTACATTTAATTAAATTGTATTGCATAGAAATGCGTTTCATTAAAATACATTACATAAATTTCATTGAACTGATTTTCATTAAAATATATATAATTAATTTCCATCCAATTATATTAACCTATGCTACATAATATTTAATTACATTGATTCAATTACATTTTATTAAATATCATTGCTTTAAATTGAATTGAATTAAATGGATTACGTTTCATTGAGACCCATTAAACTAAATTTTTTTAGATTAGATTGAATGACTTTAAGTTGCATTATGATAAATTGCATTACATTATACGACATTACACTGAATTATATTGGATGTAGTAATGTTCCGTTGGAATTCATTTCCGCAAATATAATTACGTTAAAATACCTTATAGGATATTACGTTGACATAGATTCCATTACATAAAATTAAACTGCAGTAAATTACATTACAAAATCATTTAATTAAATATATTATTGATTATATAATTACATTATAAAATTATATTATAAAATTATATAACTAAAAATGTGTAATTAATATTATATAGAGTTAAGACCTATTTAAGTGCATTACGTTAAACTAATTTAAGGTTTTTGACACTTCATTCAAATACATTGCAACTAAATAAGTTTCAGTAAATTCCATTACATCAATTCATACTAAGGAATGACATTAAATTACACTGCATCCATAGTACACTAAATATCATTACATTAACTTTGATTGTAGTAAATAGTTTTATACTGAACTAAAATACAAAAATAAAGGCCAGTACAGTTCAGTACAGTCAGTATAGTACAGTAAAGTTGCCGCTTCAATTTTATCTAAGCAAAATGAGTGAACAAAAATAAAATATCACTTTTTCAATTCCTTCTTTAATTTTCTCCTCACTTTTCAAAACAAATTCAAAACAAAATTAAAAACTTCAATAACTTCAAAAAATTCAAACAAAATTTTTAAGTTTTCTCTTATTTTCGTTTTAAAAATAATCAGTAATTTTTATACGATCTTCCCCGATTATTCACCTCAAGGAAAGGGGCCTAGCATGAGTCCACACTCCGGGAGAATCTTTTCATTCTCACTGAAAACCATCGCGGCCGTCATTGTTATCGTTGTTCTCTCGCAGGCGAGCCCAGGCGTCCAGGCATTTAGTGTTAGAGATCAGATGAGTCTGCTTAAGTTTGTTAATGGCTTTCGTTCGGAAGTGGCTTCTCATGATTATCATGCTGCAAATATGCAAGAAATATTTTGGGACAAGACATTAGCCGATTGGGGGAATCGCGATTGTAACACGTGCTCTATCGTCCCATTGCCGAAATCGTGCGTGACTGGTGTTGCCATTTTTTTACAGAACTACACGCGTATTGGAGACCTAATCGGCTACTTGCGTCGTGATCCCGTGTCGCGGCCATATCTTGTTAAGGCCAGTTTCACGAGCATGGGCTGCGGTCTTAACATGACCAGTTGCAACAAAGGCAACGAGATTGTCTGCTATTGGTATCCGCAGTGCGGTAGTTTATTCAACGCTTTCGAAGAGGGTCCATTGGCATGTCGTGAATTCAACTCTGAAATTTCGAAGAGATATAAGAATTTGTGCGTTCGCAATCAGGCTCCACCACCACCATCTGAAACACAGACTATATCGAATGAAACGTGTAGTCATAAAGTTCGTCGAAAACTGGAAGAGAGTATTTCGCGGAAGATCGGAGAAAAGAAAAAGAAATCGCTTGCAGATTTGATTAAACCGTTAAAGAAGAATAAGAAATTGACCGCAAAGAGATCGGAACCGATGTCCGTAATGAAATTCCTATTCTGGTGAAACGCGAATGTGTGGCAGCCGAAAATGAATATTTCTTATTTGATCTTCTTTCTGTTTCCTCGAATGTAAGGAGGTGGAAAGCAAATAATTGACCAGAACTGTTTCCACACGCTCCTATTCATCTCTTTACGCACTCAGCACGTTCGATACATTCGATTTTGCAAGATTGGAAACATTCGGAAAGTGAAGGTTTAGATGATTTTTTCTGAGTGTATTTCAATTCCGCGAGGAATGTCTTTCGAATTTCGCATTAGTAATTTTAAAGAAATTTTCGAAAACTTTTTCTCATTTGAATTGAAATGCATTTGCAAATTGAAAACATTTCGAATGGGATATATTCGAATTATAATAATAAAACGCTTGAAATATATGTCAAGAATCGGTTATTTTTTAATTTCTATTAACATAAAAATTAATTGTAAAATTCACTAATGTTTTAAATTCTCTTATGCCAAATAAAGGTTTCACATACAAATTTCCGTTAATTTGCTGAAAGTTTTTTGAGAATGTGTTTTAATATGAATTGTTTTCTTTTTAATTTTTTAAGTGTATAAAATTCATGTAAATTCCGTGGATAACAAGAAGGAGATATGTACGATAAAAAGGAGATTAGAGGGAGAGAGTGAGAGACACAGAAATGCGGATTATAAAACCATCAACGGCTTTGTTTTGAACGAAACTAGGTGAACATACACCAAAATAAACCTTGTCCTGAGCGGGCTTTCCATAATATACTGTAGATGTTTGTTATTGTTGTTATTGTTTTTCTCATTTTTGTTTTTGTTTTTAATGTTGTTGTTGTGCATATCATTGAGATTCGATAGTTAGTGTTGGCACTTTCTCGATAGAGAGCTGTCGCGAGCACGTACACGTAAGGTAAGGATTTCTTTGACAAAATCGCGTTACGCTTGAATTTGCATAGTTTGTAGGATTTTCGAAGGATACATCATTTTTTAAGGATTTCGAATACATTAACAACAGTTTGATAACGAGCTAAAGACGATGTATTTCCCAAAGAATTTAACGTTCTAGGGAAAATCATCTTAAAAGGTTGGAAAATAGTTTACGGAATAGAAATCTTTTGTTCAGGCTCCTTTATGTTCGTTCCTTTCAAATGGTATTAATCATAATAAATGATTAGGAAGTAAGACGGTAGAAATGAACTAATTTATTTTCAGATTGATTCTCTCTCTCTCTCTCTCTGTCTCTATCTCTGTCTCTTTCTCTCTCTCTCTCGAAAAATCATAAATCGCCCACTTAAATTAATAAAAATATTTACAACGTTATTGTGAATGTGGCGATAACTTAAGGGACCACTGGTCGAATGAGGTTACGTGTAAGCTGTGACCAAGGAGGACCGATCAAAGGAGACTTGTAGTATAGGACGAACGACAAATGTCTTTCAGTTAGGGTAAGTTTCATAGATATATGAATGAAATTAATCTACAACACAAAAAACAGCAGCAATACCAAGCCACAACAACACCAAGCAACAACAAACTAAATAGAATAAATAAAAAACAAATTGACGCTCGTCGAGAGTAATAAAAAGAATAAGCGGAATAATACAAAAATTGAGTTGGCGAAGAAACGATGTCTTTTTTTTGGGACAACCCATTATCGTAAAATTCTCTCCTCATTCCTCCCTGGAACGCTTGAGACTTCACATTCTAAATGTCCTTTGTCGCACTCCAAATCCGGTGAACGAAGGTGCCGGGTACGGGTTGACAAACATAATAACTTTTGCAAATTATGCTTTGTCGAAAAATGTTTCCATGAATGGAATTTATTCGAGATTCAAAGTTATTCCTTCGGTCAAAGGAAACCACCAGAAATTTGCTACGGTATACCAAAGTGGGCCGGAACGAGGGGATGTTGACCTAAAGACAAACAAAGAGATGAAGAATAAATTTGAGTGAAAAAGACGATGGGAGGGGGGGCGGTAAATAAAAAGTGAGACATTAGACCACGAGAAGCTTGAATAAGTACGTATGTCTCACATCAAGAGCCCAATGCCTCGCACCCTGACTTAAACTCATGCAGGTTTTTGGCAGCTAAAAAGTAATAAAATTTATTAATATTAGCTAAGTCGGTCAATAGTTAGCTAGTTGGGTTTGGTTGGTAGTTTGGGGGGGGGGAGAGGGCGTGTTGATGCAGCTCTCATACTTTTTAATGCTATTCCAAAGCTTACTATTTAGTATCTGTTGCATTTGTTATGCGATTCACGTGAGAGTGATATTACATAGTAAGAATATGAGAAGGGAAAGAGAAAGTTCGATCTCATTTAAAATATTTTGTTTTTGAACATTTTGCAATTCTTTCAATTTTTTATGGATATTTTATACGAATGAGAAAATCATAAATTTTTAAATCCCGAATAAAATTAACTATTTTATTGTCTGCAATTTTTTATTCTCTAATGTTTGTCGACAGCGACCTTTCGACCTTTCAGAGAAGGCATTTCCTTTGCTCTCCAATAATTTACTTTGCTTTTGTCGTTGCCGATATATTGCCACAAATAGTGTGGTTATCATTCATTTTGCGGCTATGTTCTTCACTCTATGATCACCAAATATCCATCACTTTACTCAAGGTCATAAAAAATAAGAGGAAAACTATTACTGCTGGGGTTCACGGAAATTGTCGTGAAATTCATTTGTGTTGATCGATCATAAAATTTCATGTTTACTCATATTCAAAAGAATAAAATATAAATAAAAAATTGTTGAATTTAGAAAGGTTTTTTTGAAATGGTTTGCTTTAGTTTCGTGCTGTTAATCCCTTTCTTAAAATTTGAGTTCAGTCTTGTTTATAATTTTTATTATATTAATGGAATAAATTCGTGAATGTTGTGAAGATTACTATGTTTTCAGTGTCAACGTTTTCAGTGTATCATTTATTCTAGAATCCATGAAATAATCTTTATATTCTTCAAACGTTTCTTGGTTTTACAAAAAAACCACCATAAAACAATTTTCAAATCCATTAAACCGGATATTAAACATTTGTTCATTTGAACAAATCGAAAAATCGATCGAAAACCACAAACAAACGACATCAGAATTCACAAAAACGAACATATTCTATAAACATGACATGCACGAATGCTCCTGTCTTGACACATTCACACATGCATTCGCATACAAATGCTTTAAAGGAGCTGACTCGTTTACAGACTTGATTGTTTTGCACGTATGATACTGCGTCCGGTTTTGTGGTTTACAGGCGCCACTTCCTTCCTCTCTTTCACACCTTACACTGAATTGCATTCAGGATTTGCCTCTTTCTCTTTTTCATTCTCTCTCTTGTATTATCTTGTACAGACAGAGCGTCATTAAGATGGTCCGAAAATGTTGATATTCGATGGGTTGATTCGACGTTAAAAACCCTCAAAAGATTTGAACGGAAGCGCAAGCATTCGCAATTTTATTTGAAATTACCTATGGAATGAATGGCGTGTAAAGGTATGTAGCAAAATGAAATAAAATTAGATACTATAAGGCAAAGGATTCACTGAAGTGGCATCAGGCGTATTGTTTCCGGAAATCGATATTTTGAAACTGATTTTTGGAAAACATTTTAATCGATTCCCTTCAGTTTTAAACTAACTCCTATCTAAGGCTATTCGGAACGTTTATATGTGTATTATTGCATGTGTTTGCCTACATGTTTTACCTTGTGTCTTTTATATTAAATCGTCCAGTTTAGGAAAGAAGAAAGTTTTGTCTAAAGGTTTTTCATTCACTCATTAATTTGCTAGAAGTTTGCGAACAAATTGGCAAGAAATCGAGTGCGTGTGTATGTGTGTGTTTAGGTGTATATGTGAGTACATGTGTGTCGTGTGTGCGAGTGTACGTGTGGGTGCTTGTGTGTCGTGTGTGTAAGTGTATGTATATAGGTGTGTCTATGTGTCTGTGTGTGCGTGTATGTGACTAGATGTACTATTCAAATCTGGAAGAAAATTGCAATCATTCTTGCAAGCAACAGTTCCAAAAATAATTACAAATACAATTATTTTCAGAAATTAACGTTCCTGGACGGTAATGGAATGTCGCACGATTCTCATGTAATGCTTTTTCATTATTAGTTCATGGCATCCTGCATGGATTTTTATATATCTCAATGTTTCTGATCGTGATTGAAATTTCATTTTATTATAATGCCTTCTAGTCGAACACTTTTTAATTTATCTAGTCAGTCAGCAAGTAATAGTCCTCTGGTTCTATAACTGTCGTTTTGAATTTTGCATCCTTAATTACATAAAATTTACAACTTGTCACTTCCAGTTATCGTTTATTAAAATGAAGCTAAGAAGTGTTTATGAATAGTTCGATATTAATCAAACTACAAATAACGTCCTTTAAAGGGAAATTGTTCTAACAAATTCGTATTTATAATTCGATCATAAACATAATCAAATCTAAATTAGAACCTGCGGTCACTGCTTTGATTTATCTCCCTCGATTGTCATAGTAGTTTAGATTGGTCCAGGAGGGTGCTTAAGCATACCGAACAAATATCAAAATGTGCTGCATCCAGTTATTTTAAAAGTTAAAACGCTCATGAATTTAAATTTCATTTCGGTGCTGAATAATTATTTTACGAGATGGATTTTTGAAGAATTGAAAGTATTGATCGATTGTAATGGGAATATTTCATTTAACCACATGGCTCATTGCCACAAATCGCAGAGACCGATTGTTACTGTAATGCATTTTTGTTGCATGCGCTCAGTTTTTAGCACAGCTTAGGATGGGGCGAAAAGTGGGTCAAGGTTTTCGAAGATTTGCGCAGCAGTAGCAAAAGGAGGAAAATAAAATGAATTGAGGGTAAATTACGTATAAGTTAATTGAAATAATGACGCAGGAAAACAACGCAAGCAGGAATGAAATTATCGATCACGTTAACGTTAGCCCTACCGTAAGTTTGATGGAAATTTACAAATAAAATGAATTTACTTTAATATCGTAAATATTTAATTTTAAAGTCTACTTTTATTTCATAATTTTATCCAGATTTTGGTAAGTTTTTAAAGTAAAGGTAGACATTCGAAGTAAGTATGCAAAGTAAAGAAGAATATTTATCGTCAATCCTACAGATATAAATTTTTCTACACCGCAACGACCTAAATTTTCTTCTGGTAATTATACAAATTATTATTGAAATGAGCCATTGAAATTCATTGACACGAAAGCGATATAGCTTAGTCCGTTGGGAGTAAATGTTCTTAAAAATATTTCCTTTACTAATTAATTGATTATTCTTAGATATTAATCTACTACGTTAACAGAAAAGGTTCAAATCATTACATTTTCCACACAAAATACAACGTGCTTGCATTTAATTACATTAAATAGAACTCCAATGATTTCGAGTTGAATTAATTTTATTTTGAAATATTTAATCCACATTAGTTTAAATTTCAATAACTAAGGTTGCCTCTATTAGTAGTCTTATTAATAGCCCCCTAATGATTACAACTCCTGAGCTCATTGCACGTTTGAGCTTATTGCAGACTTATTGTTTCTTGCATATACTTGGACACACTCAAAGATCGAGATGCAGACACAAACACATGCGTCGTTAAATTCATTTGGTACAAATAACATTCAGTTCAACAATATCTTGTTGTCGCATTAATTTACCATTATATCTCTTTGTTAAAATAACAATAGCATGACTTTAGTTCAATAATTCCGCCCTTCCATCGCACGCCCATCATTGGGAATGTAAGATGACGGCATTACCCACCTGATTTCATGATGCACTTGAAAATTACTTTATATTAGAAACAACATCAGTGTCAAATTAAATTCAATACGTCGAGATTATACACTTGTTCCCTTTTCTATCAATCAATCAATCAATCAACCAGCTAATCAATTAATTAAAGCTGGAATAACAGCATAGTTTGTCGTTCTATTGTTGTTGTTGTTCTCTCAATCGAATCAATTATAGACGATGTCTATTTTGAAAAGAGATGATTAAAGAGAGGAAGAGGGAAACAGAGAGTTTTTGTCATGGATAATGAACAGCCTTCAGCTCAACTTATTATGGGCGAACAAATGCATCTGAATGCAATAGAATGAGTAGTTGCGACGTTTTCGCATTTATTGCAAATTTGCATTTATTCTCCCTTGAGTTCATAAATCGACCCCGAATGGTAGTAGTATCGATAGATCAGTGATAAATAAACTTGTTTCCATCATGCTTCTGTGGTCGTTTGCTGTTGTTTGCAAGTGTTTGATCTAAAATTCTACTGAATCCGTTTGAGGTATGACGATTAGAATGAAAATGAATGCGACAAGGCTTCATGTTTGCTAATCAGAAGAATACGAAAGGAAAAGAACGAGCCTTTTTTAGTTATTTTTATATTTTCCTCAACCAAGCGGAATCATATTTATTTCTGGATTTTCCGATTCTGTCCAGGGTCTTTTTTTGAGACTAGGATTCGTTAATGCACCCATATGGCCAATGTTGTCCATTATCATCTTCGCATTCATGCGTTTATAGACAATCGAAACCTTGGCTTCCTTAAAACCTTTTATATATTTTGGTTCATGTCTTTAATTGGCGATGGCGTGTTCCGCAGCTATTCCTTCTCCCGCTCGATTTTTATTAAAGAGAGCGAAACCGTAATCCGCTTGACTACTATGATCTGCAAATCACAACAAAAAAATGAAAAATGAAGAGTACTCAAACGTCAGTGCGTGGTGAAATTTGCAAACGATCGAACCGACATATCTCCGTAAGTGATCGTGTTAAAATAAATAATAAAATATGTTTCTTAATTATTGTTATATTAATATAAAGAAATTATTGAAAATATATTCGTTTTAATTGGAAATAAAGCAAATGAAGCATAATAAAAAAAATTATAAAAGCAAGTGGCTTGAAGAACCAAACAACAAGCGAGAATGAAACTCCATTAATAAAAAAACACAAGTAACGAAATTGATAAAGAGCATAGTGCGAAACGAAAGCAAAACGAAGTCCTCAACTAAATTAATTCACGAAAACTTGAACAAATATTTTCAAAAAGAAAATCGCTGATTGGATCTTCAATTTTTCATTTCTTTAATTAAATTCCTTTAAATTTGTGCATTATCTTTGTCCATCGCGTATCGTTCTCGAATGCATTTCGTTCGTATCTGTTTCCCTCATTGTTTATTATAATAAACCTCGTGGCAACGTTTTCACTTTGATACAAATTTGATACAAATTTTTTTATTAGTGTTTTTCTGAAATTTCGATTGTTATCTGAAGGACTCAAAAAGTGTTGTGACGTGTCGTGGGAGGAATTCGATAGAGCATACCATCCCTAACACGACGAATGGTAAAAATTTCGTATACCAAAGCAATTTTATAAAACTAAAACGACAAGAAAGTCAGTTCTCGAAACTGCTTTTGGAATTGGAAATTGATTGATTGGATTTGTACGAAGAGTCTTCGCAAAATCAAAGGTATTTATTCAAATCAATTGCTTTACGATGATAAAAGGAAAACATGCAATTCAATGATCACCATCAAAAATTCCAATTTGATTGGAACAATTTTTGACTGAGGGATAAATATTGGTCAACAGGTGCTGGGAAGGAGAGGGTGGAAGGAGGATACTAAGACAAGTGTAATATAGTTGTCACTGATAGTTATCAATTGAATTGGAAATGCTTGCTTGAAAAATATATTAGAATTGATTTCTCGTGTGTTGATTGCTTTCAATCGAATGCTTTTTCAGCAGAGATAAAGCTGTTTTATTGCCTTGAGGCTTTTGAAACATTACAAAAATAGTCTGGAGGATATCTTGAAGAAAGGATTAAAAATTAACCATAGATAATTTAATATGATCTATTAAATGCTAATAACCAGAAATCGAATAGAATTAATTTGGTAATTCAAATGTAATAACGGGAAATTACTGCAAACTTATCGAAATTTCTGCCAGGATTTTTCAAGAGTAAGCTGCTTTGGCTTAAATACGATTTTATTGAAATGTCAATTTCCGTTTTACGCCATTGTCACTCAATATTGTGACGATAAATGATATTGTTCCATGCGTCAGATCCGGAATTATTTCATTAACTTTTTGATTTCGATCAAGAATGAAAATTGTTAAGGGAGTGGCCGATCAAAATGTAGTCTGCTGTAGTTATTAAAGGCTGCCGTGCCATTAATGGGATATAAAGTATAAAAAGCAGAAATAAAGCGGGAATAAAAACCACGACAACCATAACAACAACAACAATAATAATAATAATGAAAGAAACAAGAGTGAAAATAACATTGAAACCGGTAGCATTGTCAAGAAGGAAAACGATATTAATCCAACATACCCAAAGATCAGACGCAGTATGCTGTGGTTTTGTGATCCTGTCGTTGTTGTTGTTGATAATATATCATTAAATCTTTGACTTTTAAATTTATTGTACGTGGACTCGTAATCTCGTCATCGCTGTCGTCTTTGTCGTCGTCGTGGTTTCGTTCCTGTATTGACATATGCACATGTAGCAGCCTTAAGCGACCATTCTTGCTGTTTTTCATTACTCCTCACTGCTGGTTTGTTCTCTGTGATGTTAATTCTTCAGATAAAACAACGCTGACAATTTAAATGTTTATTGAAAAATTGGCACGGCTTAAGAGAAATTTGCTCGGATAGCTTTTGATATTACTGATGCCATTACTGATGTTGTTATTGTGGTTGTTGTTGTTGCTGTTGTTGTTGCATTTCATCGAAAGTATTTGCCGATCTCAAAGACGATTCAGTTTTACTCCCTGGCATGGTATCCCTTCTTGTTTCTTCATTTAACAAATTATTACGCTTTAAAAGGGTGGCTATCCTTGTTAAGGGTGCAGTAATTTCCTCATGCGGTTGATGTTTTTACAGTTACAGTGAAACCTGTATATGCGACATTAATCCGTTCCGGATGTTTGGACTTTTTCTGAACGGGACGTATGCTAAACCAAACCTTTCTTATAGAAATTATGTAATGTAAAAATTCATAATCCTAATTCTTAAATTAGTGGTATACCAAGACTTAAATTTTTGCGTCAAAACAGGATATATTTTTTTGTTAAAATACTGGTTTTGACCTATCACGAAGCACACGTATATCGAGGATCCACTGTAATGATGTTGCTTCTTCTGTTACTGCCAGCATTGCTATGTCTCACAACAAAGGTTCTACTCGTAAATCATACTGCATACGCACAATCAATGATGTATCGACCACCCCAATCCGACATTTTCGTTCTATGTTAAAGACTTTATATACTTTTATACAAAATTCGGCATTCTCGGTTTTCTTTTTGGTCAAGTAAAAATTAAATTAAATGGACAAAAAGGAAAGAAATTAATGTACTTTTTCGATTATCAGTTATTAATTAATATATTCATTGATGGTTGATTAATTGAATTTGCAGCTTTCCATTGCTTCCGGAAAACTTTACAGACCCTTTAGAAGCTTTTAAATTTTCATTCCTTTTTTATTTATTATTATTATTATCATCATTATTATTATCATTATTGTGTTTAGTGGTGAGCAATTATAAATAATAGGTACCATATTTACGCTCCATATCTGGATGATTTACTTGTAATGAGTATTACTTCGGGAGTTTAGATGTAGATAATATACTTGACATCATTAGTTTGCGAGTTATCGATTGTTATAGAAAATCAGGATGGCTAACATCATAACCAAAGCAAGGTGCGTGTGAGGTGTTACCGAGAGATATGAAAGTTCAGTAATCTTCGTTCATCAAGAGTTTTCCATAAAATTCTTACTCTATATGAAATATGGTTACATCGTTTTAAATTCAAAAGTAATCACAAGAAAGGCGCTGACACTTCTATGAAGTGAAGAAATTTTATTGATGGCAAGAATGTAGTCAAGAGTCACAGGATGGCTGTGAAAGATTGCACCCTGTGGTCTCTATTGGTTATTAATTGTTTCCAAATCAGAAAAGAATGTGTGAAACGATTGGGAGACTTAGAGGAGTTTGCAGAAGGAGGAAATTTAATTTTTCCCCAGAGTATGGAGAAGCCAATATAAAGGAATAACTTGAGATTATAAAGTATTTTATTAAAAACTAAAATTAACACTGAAATTAAGTAAATCGTTGTCTCATGCGTTAACCGAAAACATATTGAATTTCTCTTCTATAATGCAGTTGATAAAAAATTATTTAAAAAATGCATTTATTTCCCGTGCATAGTAAGCAAAGCTTGTCTGACTTATAGATATACTTTTGCCGTTTTTAGTCCATTTTATAATTCGCCAAGCATCATCATTATATGTTTTGTTCACTAAAGCAAAAATTAAATAAATGCTATTTTTCAGTCTATTATTCAGGAAGTATGTCGCCATTAAAAGCAATGTAAATCTATTTTCTTATTCAATAAAAATAAAAAATAATCTTTAATTAGAGCTAAATTAGTTGCTCTATTATAGCTCTTGAGATGAACAGCATTTCCCAAACACGGCATAATTTCTCCAACGACTCGAATACTTTTATGAAAGTGTAAGGACTTCATTGGTGTTGATGTTGAGCTTCCGTCTTTGACTCGCATCCATCCAAATACTGAATTCCTGTTTGTTGTTGGGAGGAATCTTTTGTCAGATTTCAAATTGTACGGCAGTAACGTACAATTAATTGGAACATTTTAAGTGGAATTCTGTCAATGCCTCTTTCGTTGTCGTTGCCAGTGAGCTTTTTTATTCAGGCCTAAGACGAAAAGCATCCATCTGAAGTGTTTGGTTCCTACTTCAGGTTATCATCCAGCTCGCCGTGTCTGCTGCCAACACTGACTTGGTAAATTCGCAATATTTCGAGCTCTCTTTTTTTAAGTGTTTTCACGTTGCGATTAATCCTGCGCTTTCTTTTATTCCTTTTTATCTTCCGAAGTAGAAGCTGGTATACCTTTTTAACAAATTATATTTAAAATGAAGAAGTGCTTGGTAGGGAAGGAGGGGGCGGTGGTGTAGGTTAACAGATGAAAATGGAAGATGGGGCGGGGCGGGGGTAATAATGCGCACGTTTCAATTTCAAATAACTTGCTCCCTTTCCGGTTCACTGAGAACTTAATTTGTAACTTAAGAGTTTCGTTCCTCAGCAAACAGATTTAGATTCAGAAATGCTCGCATTCATAGAAAACAATTGTACAATATATTGTCAATATAACTCCATTGCAGAGGGATTCAGTTTATAATCAGTTAATTATTGTCAGAAGCCTCTTTCAAGAGAATCTGTTTGTAATCCTTTCTCGTTTTTTCTCACAAAAAAATACCTTCAGTCAATCAGTCAGTCGTCTTCATTCGTTCACACGTTTAGAGACGTGTCAACCAACGACAACTTTGTCTCATAATTTAGTTGACTATGAGTGGATAAATCAGTGAAGTGGTGGTGTCGTTGTCAGAAGAATGGAATAAAGTCGTAAAAAGACAAAAACGTCAGTAAGAAAAATATTCTTTACTTGAACTTAAGAGGTGGGCACATTGCATTGCTGACAGAAGGAAGAAACGAAACGAAGGAAGAAATGAATTTGTTTAAAACTTCTTTAGGAAATCCTTCCTGCAAACGAATTTGGATGGCGATACAAGTGTTTTTGAGCACCACGCTCATTTCGCCTTTGATACCACAGAATCACGCGTGCACCCCCCCCCCACTCCCCACTGGATCACACAGAATGACAAGGCATGAATTTGAAAAAGTTGTTCGTGGCAAAACTAGGCTACGAATGACTTTCAAATCTTTTATATTTTCTGAGGAAAGCTGTCGAGTGTTGTTTTTGCAGTTTGCTAATGGAATAACCTCAGTCAAGAGATTGATGAGGGAATGAGTGAATGAGATAATGAATTAATGCTTCACGGAATGGCTGAGTTTGAAAATCTGGCTCTTGAAATAGTCGCGAAAATGAAAATCGCAGAATATTACTGCAGTACAAAAATTAGATTTCATTTAAAAGTAATGAAATAAAGAATGCATTAATAAGAAATACTGCCACCAACTTCAGCAGCTTCGTGAAATGCAATTATTAAATAAACTACCGGAGTGACGCCTACTCAAATCTCTGAACAAATTAAATTCCTTCAAAGTCAAAGTGAATAAACTCTAAATAAACTCACTCTGGGCTCACTGAATATTA
The DNA here is from genome assembly GCA_963966595.1 of Physocephala rufipes. Lineage (NCBI taxonomy): Eukaryota > Metazoa > Arthropoda > Insecta > Diptera > Conopidae > Physocephala > Physocephala rufipes. The sequence goes on along the minus strand of OZ016504.1, from coordinate 27,047,404 downwards.
AACTTTTTCCGACTTGGACTTGGTTTCTTGGAAAAATCATTATTTATTTGTTCAGAAATATTGCTAGAGGAATTTTCATTATTTGTGTTGTTCAGTATTTAATTTTTACATAAATGTGTTTTTTTAAACTATAATTTTTTTACAGACTTTTTTGTTTTCCAATGGATAGACGAACTTAACACTAATAAAACTACTAAAGAATTTTTCAATTTTGATCTATTTGAGCAGAAGAAAATTGCGTAAAGGATCTCGTAAATGAGATGCCCAAAGTCTCGAGCACGAAAACAAAATTTTGTTAATCAAAGGAGGAGAAGACATGGAAAGAAATTAATATCTAGCTTCGTCTCTAACTATCACCGTCGTTAACGTTATCCGTTACCGTCTCTCCGTTTCTTTTTCTGCTTCCGTTCAACCATGACGGACCAGAAGAAAAGTGTGGGTGTGTTTGACAAGGTTTGTCAAGGTTGATCTAGAACAGGCAAACACGCACACATTGTCATTTCTAACGAATATAATTTCAGTTCAATTTTGGTCTCATTTGGAATTTGGTTCAATTTTTGCTCTATTGTGCCATTTTCCATCCTAAAATTGGTTTTAAATAATCCTTTAATAACTTCCGATTAGCAAGAAAATTGTGTAATCTTCAGTTATTTTATGTTTCGAAATAAATAAATTGATCACTTTCATGAAAAATAATCCATTTAAAACATACGGGGACGGACCGTATTTAAAAATATTCAGTCTTCATCTTTTTTGCTCTACTGTACACACCCCCACCCACCCTCTGTGGTGAATCATTGCTTTTCTGATAATTGCGCATCGGTGGGCAATGTTAAAGCTGAATCTTACTCTTCCACCCATTGTGGAAAATGTCTTCTACTTCAGATGATTCTGGTTTTTGCTATTATTGAATTCATTATTTTTGTTATTCTTCCTCTACTGCCGGTGCTTCTCTTCGTATTCATCGTGTTCTCGTTAAATGCGGTCTCATCTTTTTGTTCGAATTTGCACTTAAATATAAAATATCCATTTCAAATGACCTTTACTTTTGCTTTCATTATAATAACAACAACTACAACGTCGACAACAACAAAACTGACATCAGTAAAACTAACAACCCTGACAACAACATCGTCAGCAATGAAATAAAGACAATAAAGCTAGATTTTTTTAAAAAAAATCAAGAGAAAAATTCCACATTTGAAATTGTAAAGAATTGAATAAAAAAATAATGAATTTAAATAAATAAAATGTTACAAGAGAAAATTGTGGCGGACGATTGGATGAATGACAAATGAGTGCATGAGTGAACTCATTTGTATTGGCAAAATGAAATGAGAGAAATAAGAGCGAGGTCTTTTCGATGCAGAAGAAATAGAAGGAAAATTACAAATTTTTTTCTCAAAATATTCACGAAAAAAAAGATGAAAATTGGTAGAAGGACAACGGTGACAAAAAAGTGATGGAATAGAAGTTAATGTAAGGGGACTGGGAAGAGATTGATGGTAGAGGTGTTAATATGACAAAAGTAAAAGAATGAGGTTAAAAAAATGGATTAAGTTAAGCGAAAAACTTTAGAATGAATTGATAGAAAATTAGGAGGAATGCATATTTAAAAAATCGCATGGAGACGAAAACTAGAAACAAAATCTTCTAAAGAATATTTACAATACAATGAAATAAAAGACATCATGAAAACATGCCAGAAAAAACGCAAAAAAGTGTAAGCAATAAAGGGAAAGATATGAGCTTCCGTGTGATTCACTGCTAGTCGGTCGTTAGTCAATCGAAGTTTTTGCCACATTCGTTCAACCCAGTGTGTTTCGCAGCAACTCTCTGCCCCGCCTAGACACTCGCCGACACTTAGACTTTGCCCAGAAGTCAAGAGGTCACGTGTACGTGCAATCTTCTGCAATGGCTGAGTGCTTCGATTACTCTTACATTTAGTGACCAGTACTACTTCGGCCGACTTAGTCAAAGTTTAAGTTTCTAAGATGCTTGAATTACGACGACATAACTCTTCAAAATTCTCCCATAAATTGTCGATCAAGCTAAAAAATGACTCGAAGAAAGCGCACAAGTGTTTTTGTTCAAGTACAAGTGACAATTTTTCATTGTAGATCACAACCACATGCACCTAAGGCATGAAACATACATACACACACATACACACGTATACTGTCATCTCATACTCAACTGATTAATGTAAAAAGAGAAAATGTTATAAATGATGAAATGATTGAGGGTTTGAGGGAAAAATTGCCATAAGCAGCTAAAAATATTGAGGTCGATCATCGAATGATGCCATTCAAGCTTCTAGTGGTGCCAATATTGTCATCACTGTCATCGTCTCTATCGTCGTCGCTGTTGTCGCTGAGGTTTGGGACGGAGGGTTGTGGTCGAGGGTGAGAGCTATTCCAATCATTATCGTTTTCGATATCTCTTAGAGTACGCATTTATTCATTCACAAAGTGGCACTAGATGATGTTAAGTAGAAGATATGCGTGAAGATGGTGATGATGAAGAATACGATTAAAAGGCGAAGTGAAAGGAAAGGATGATGAGTTAGAGTATTACACTGAATATTAATGAACGTAAACATTTTTTTCGATACAAATTTTCTAAAAAGTATAACATTTTAAAATAAAATAGTAATTTTTTAAAAATGCTGTCGAATTATTGTTTTTTTAATATCAGGAATGAAGAGATGAAATCAATGTAATCCATCAAATGGAACAAGTGAATTCTTTGTATTATTGCTATCTGTTATCAAGATTGTGTTGCTCGTTGTGTTGCTTTCTATCGATAAAATCGTACAACAGGGTTTACGAAAATTGCTAAAATATTTGAATTTTTTGACTCGAAATTTCCCAAATGATGCTTTCGTACACATTTGTTGTCTCCCGCTCATCATTAAAGTTAACCTCGCTTTTGTCTGCGTAAAGTGAAATTTCTTAGCTGATTATTTCGAACTTTTTTGATTCTACTGGCTGGCTCAGTAAATCAGTGCATCGTTCTGTACATACTCGTGCCTACTTAACGCTTTCATAACTATTTCGAACAAAATTGTCGAATGATAGTATTTTGCATGATATTATAATTAGCTTTTCCTCTGATTTTACCATCTCTGCCTCTATTATCATATCCATCATCGTCGTAATAATCATAGCTACATCATAATTATAATCATCGCGATTGCTTTTGCCCTCGAATGATACCGATATCGGTCAAATGCCTTCAATTCTATCATCACGAAATTGAAGTTGAGTTAAGTGAGTGGTACGGCTCTGGCACGTCGCTATATTGTTGCAAACGAGATGTCTATACTCATCGGACCAATTGCCGAAGCAGCTTGCGGCTAAAGTGGCTCCAACAAACTTGTTGACGCCAGCTGATTGCAAACGCAAACAGTTTCTGATGCTGCTTGACACGATTGCCGGCCGGTATGGAGAATAAGAGAGATAGAAAGAGAAAAAGAGAAAGAGAGAGATAGAGAGTGAATGCGAGGAAGATAGAAGAGTAAGAAGAGAGGGAAGGGAAAGGGGAACTTAGAGAGTTAATAATAAAAAGTTATCTATAAGTTTTGACACATATTCGTACTGCTCGCTCTACCCCCTCAACCGCTCTTACTACTTCACTTATCATGCTTCTATTTTGTTATCAAGAGTCTTAACATAACGGTCTTTTAGCCTCAATTTTATTGTTGCTCCTGAAATTTGTGTGATGCGCTCACACACTACGATGGCAATGTATTCGACCGTAAAGTCTATAAATATCATTTTATTTCGCCTTATTTCAGGATATGAAAGGATATCACGTTTAATCTCTATTTTTTCTTGAAGACTTTATTATTTAGTTTTTGATGGCTTTTCGAAGAATTCCGCAAAATAAAACCGTTTGGCTGAACATAAGAAAAATTCGATTATTAAATAGATTGACTGGTTTAGTTTGCAAATACCTCAAAAGACTAATCAACCAAGTACATATAAATGACCATATCCTTATCTGGTATAAGTATTGAAATTTCCGTAATTATTTCAGCCATCTAATGCGAAGACATAGCAATTCCTATCAAACTCAACTACAGACAAACTTTCGTCATTTCGCCGAATTAATAAGAAGTTGTGTGATTTACGGCTTAGTTAATGTAAATATGTTGTAACTATTATTATGGTCGTGGTGCCTGGTATAGAACTTTAATCATAAGAGAAGTTAAGTATTCAGTATTGAACCATTAAAGAAAGTATGTTAAGCAAACGAGAGCCTCCAGTACGTATACTTGCTCTCCAATACACATTCATAGGATCGTAAAGCACACTAACTTGGCTAAAATAAATTATGCACACGCAACCTAAAAAGTTACAATCTATTAAACGTTAGCAAGTAGCCTCGTCAAGAAAAGGCCCAAGAACATACACATATATACATTTGCGAACACATTTAAATACAAACATACACACACACTCACGCGTACATAAACTTACACATACACATACACACATATGCAAACATTCACTCAAGCAGTTTATGCAACCTGCAGGAAGCGTCTGAAATATTGAATACAAAATAGTTCTCGACTGCCCTGGAAAAGTGTTGAAATTGTGTTGTGGTGGACAATGGCCAAAAGGATAAACAACAACAACAGCAACAGCAGTATCACTCTATGCTTATCCTTTACTCTATCCTTATTCTCAATTACTTAGTCTTTTTTCCTTGCTTTCCTTCTCTTCTTCACCTTTCATACTCTCCTCCTCTACTTCCTCTCTAGCCTCTATCTCTATCTCCACCGTTACCTTCTGTTTAGCAAAAGTTTGCCATTCACACAAGTTTGTACATGAAAATTTACTAAACCTGAAAATTAAAACTCTACGGCAAGTCTTGATGCCATTCCTTGATCCTTCCGTTGCTCCATCATTGAAAAAGTTGTTGTTGGCAAATAGTTAAGCAAAGAAGCAGAGACTAACTGGGTTCAGAGTTGGCTCATAGATTTGACTAAATAGTTTCAACATCTACCTGCCCGTCACCGCAACCGGTGGCCACATTTCTCATAATTCAGTTAAAAGAATTTTTGGCCGTTGGCAGTTCCGGTAACCGGAAGTGCAGTAATATTAAATATTAATTTATAAGTATGTGAAGTTCTTAGGACAGCATATGAGTTTTAAAGTTTTGAAACGGGTAAGAGAATTGAATGGAAATTGTAAAGATTACGAAAAATTTGAAAAAGGAATAATACAAAATCTTTAATTACAAGACTTACAGTACGTGCCTTGCTGAATGAATTTTCTTTAAAATATGTTACAATATTTTAAACTTTCTTAAAAAAAGTAAATCCTCCTTTCCTACTAAGATACTTTAAAAATGTTAACAATTTATAAAAAAATGCATTCAAATTTAATTTTCTTTTCATATTCACGAACGACCAATTCGATATTAATCAATTCTTGATGTGTGTGTATCTGTTCTTCTGGAATCTTAGAGAATACATATATTTAGTGTATGCATGAATGTGTGAGTGTATGTATCTGTTTACATGAGATTGTCAGTAATTGGATTGTCAGTAATAAGTACGGATACTCTTATAACATATTACGGTACTTATTCTTCTTCGCCTTATTCTGTGCGTGTTTTAATGTACTTTTAATGAGGACTAAAACAAACTCTTGAATGGATGAAACGTGCGAGCCGTGTCGATGAACTGATAGACGAACTAGTGGAGAGATTCTATTAATCAATGGCTCGTGATAATTGATTTCTCGAAGTTTGTTTGACTCTTTTCCTCCCTAAAACGGTTTTACTAAGCAATACCTTCATTTTATGATTCCTTAAAAACAGTAATTTGTGAAACACTTTTATACCGCTATTTCCGTGTTTAAGCAATCGTTAATTAACGAAGCATATCAATATGCTGGATACATTTAAATTCGCCACGATTATAAAACTAATTACGATTAAATATTATACGAGTCACGTTAAACGATGAAATTACGTCAAACGAAATAGTTTTAATTGGCGGAAAAAAGTGACAGATTTTGTCTACTGAGTTTCAACAATGTTTTTCCACTATTCAACTAAATTACAACGAGTGAAGTAACTACAGTTTTTTTAAACGACTCTTGAAAAACTCTTCACTTGGTAGAATATATAAAAAAGCTTGTAAAAGGGCTGAACATAAATAGATAGAAAACCCAATTTTAATAATATACGTGGTTGCCATGTATATGCGCGCATATGTGCGTGAGTGTGAATGTTATATGTTTTTGTGTGCGTATGTAATATTGTGTCGTAATGAACTCATTACAAAATGTTACCAAGTATTTTTTCCCAAAACCTACCCGTCTGCCTGCAGAAGGGCTTATTTACTCTTACAGTAGTTAAATATGCACCATCACAAACATGCACACACACTCATATTAATACACCTGTAGTAGGTTTATATTTACATCGGGGTGTGTATGTGCATTTGCGTTTGTGCGAAGCAGTTTAACGATTGCACAACATTTCAAAGCCTAGCGTTTAACATAGTTTTGCCGGGATGAGTCAAAGACATGATGATGAGGAGATTAAAAGAAAATGATGTGTGTTCAAAATTGAAATCCTTGGCAGAGCTATATCATACCGCTAGAACCGAGCGAAAGGAAAGCAACATCAAGGACTAATGAGGATTGCGATGGAATTGATGCAAATTAATCGTGTATATTTAACCACATTTTAAACAAGCGATAGAAGAAAAAGAAGAAGAAGAAGAGGAAGAGGAATCAGAGACAGCAATAGCAGCAGCAATAATAATAAAAACATATAATGTAAAGAGCAAAATGTAAGTTTACATATAATGTAAAGAGCAAAAGCAAGAAAAGCAAACGTAAAAAACCAACAATCAAAGTTTCCAATGAACGCAACGTTGAACCCTTTCAATCGGGCCAAGGTTAAATTTATTCTTCCTCGTCCTATTTCCTTCTTCTCTCTTTCAATTGTAGATTCTTATTTGTTTTCTTTGGTGTGTCGTTGAGTGTTCGTAACAATTCATAAAAATAATTTTCTAACCTTAAATTTAAATTCTTGAATTAGCAAAATGCTGAAAAAGTTTAAAAAGTGCCTTATATTGTGCCTCAAGTTGGACCCTGTCTCGATTTCGTTCCGGATTATTTATTCAATTCGTGGGGAGAAAATTTGTGAGAATATTCTCTGTAATTTAAAAAATATTTTCAATGAAAAACATATTCTGCGAGAATAATAATAAATAATGATATTAATTAACATTCAGAAAAGAGTAAAGGAATGCAAAATTTTAAATTAAACTCTTAATTTGTAAATCAGGGTAATATCCAGGAGAACTTTGCGTTTGCATGCGATGATTTTATCGACTAATTATTTTTGCTTTCCATTCGGTTTTACTAATTTTATTAAGTGCAGTACTTGCTGTTTATTTTCATTTGTTTTATTAATTCTATTAAATTGTTCTGTTTTTAATGTTTTGTTGAGTTCGCAAGAATCTCAATTGTAAATAAATAAATGTGCAACAGAATTCTTGTAGCGCGAAACGAAAATACTTTGATCAATAATATTTGGTTTCGTTAGGTCACCTAGATAATACTAAATACGTTCTTGTCTTCTTCTAAGAACGATAGCTGGCGATGACTGGTCGCAAGTATCGATTTGTGTGTCTTTAAAATCAGCGAGTGAGCTGTCAAAACCAGAAGTATTTTTGGTTTTGGTTTAATTCCACAATAACAATTCCAGTGAAAAATTTTTGGCTTTGGTTTTGTCTGTGGAAACCAATTTTGCCTAAAACTGCTGGAAACCGCTTTCAGAAAACACCATATAAAGGAAAGTTGAGTGTATTCTACATGAAGGAAATTAAGAGAAATTCGTTATGTTCTGATCACTTTTTTTGGCAAGATCCGTTGGGGAAGTATTCGTTTAAAACAAAGATTTATCGTTTTATTTTATTTATTTTCCTTGTAGTGAAATCTCGTTTTATTTTATTTATTTCTCCTCGAATATAATATATCTTTTTCATTTATTTGTACGGTGTAAAGAAAATATTGCAATTGCGAAAAATTTCGAAAAAATACATTTTGACCGTCTCTGAATTTATTTTGACAAGATTCGCCGTTACATCGGTAGGTATGAATGCACGTGTGTATATATTCGTATATATATATGTATCGTTTATAACTGAAAAATTAGGCTAGGCACCTTCTGTGGGAAGTCGTAATTTTGTGTTTAGTGTTGTTTTAACGCCTGGCGACGCACCTTGCATTTTCGTTGCAATAGTTTGCGCCATGGGGTTATTTTCTTCGTTGAATTCTTTGTTAGATATTTGCTTAGAACTCAAAAAACGGCTGGCCGTAAAAATTTGAATTACCTTAACCCTTAGCATCTATGTCTGGATTTCCGCTATTGGTTGTTTTGATTATAATGCCAAACTGTCAATTTCCTTCGTTGGGTTTGTGGTATTCTGTACTGCCATATCATCCAATTGTGGGCCTCTCAAGTTCCTTTAGCCGTACAAGGAAGTAATCTGTTGCACGCATTAGGTTTCTTTCAATTCTTTTAATTATTTCTGTGTAAAATTAATTAGGACTTGTATTGATTCAAGTGACGATATGAAAGCACGACTAACTGTTTTTTGCAATAGTAGTAGTTTTTTCTTTTGCTTTTACCATTGTCGCTGTTGTTGTTGTTTGTAATTGAATTAAGTGAAAAATGTGTATTGAAAATAAACTATTAACGGAATTAATTTTATTGCGGTGTTTATATAAACGAACAACTTTTTTATATTGTGTTAATAAATATTCCTTTATTTATATTATATACTTTATTTATACTATATACGCCGTACAGCCTTCGTTGATTAATTTTCGATTTAATTTTAATAACGAAATTTTTCATCGTGACGCAACAACAATAAGTGGGAAATACTCTCGGAAATAATGCTTGAAGTTTTCAATTTTCATAAATTACGGTAAATTAAATTTTAATTATTTATTTGTTAAATATTCCGACACATTGCAATTATTGATAAAGTGGCAGTAAAATTATGAAAAAATTGAGAAAAACAATTAGCCCATTTTGGAATAATTAACCGTATCTACCGTTTTAAATTCAAAAGAAATATGTAAATTTTTATTAGTAAGATTTTGTTGGCGTTTTTGAGCCTAGAACCTCAAACGGATTGTCATGATTTTCGCGATCTACAAAACTAACAGAATGTGGCCCCTGTACGAGAAAAAAAGGCAACATATTACATTACCGAAACATCAATTAATATCTGATTCCCTCAAAGTTCTGTAAACTCTAAGCTCTTAAGTCTGCTACGTTCGATATTATTCTCTTTCAATGGGCGTGCATCACCGATCAGCTTCGGTACCCTTTCTTTGGTTAAATTACTTAATTTAATTTGGTCCACGGATTTCTTTATTCATCTGAAAGTTTTGTGTTAGCGATATGATCAAGCAGTCAAATTATAAAACATCCTTCCTTATGCATGGCAGACGTTACGACGGAGACTCAGCTTTATTCCCCTCAAATAATATTTCATACTTATCTTCTTGCATCCTTTTCTTCTTGCAATTTACTAGATTTTTCGCAAATTGTCTCTTACAAGAGTGTGGTATAATTATACACGTAACCTCACCCTTCCCTTCCGCTCACATTTGAAGCTACTTGGGTAATTAGTTTCCATGCTTGACTTTATTCGCATTTTTTGGTTTTCCACGTGCAGTCATCGTTTATTTACGATTTCAATTACAAACTTTTCGAATAAACCACAGATTGTTGTTTTGGTTGTTCCTGTTATTGTTGCTTGTTGTTAGTATTGATGTAGTAGTTGTTGTTGTTGTTTTAGCGAGTAAAGATCCAATAAAACCGAATGTAACCAATTTTAAGGATATCTTTTTATTAAGGTAACTTAAAAAAACAATAAATATTCACACGTACACATACCTACTACTCTCACGCACAAGCACATACACACAGAGGCACTGGCGCACTAACAAACCGGCATTCCATATGAATATTTGGTATGCTCGAATCCTACGCTCTCATACGTGATTACACGTATACTATTACAGATACACACGCACTTACATTCATAAACATCGAATTTATCTATTGTTTGATATATGGACATGTTTACACACACCCACCACACCTACATACACACATACATACAAAAACCTAGACGAATACAAGCATATCAAGAATGCTGTATATATGTTTAATCAAAGGATCAAACTGTATGCTTTCGCCCTGTGAGATATTCATATAAGGGTAAGACTGAGGGAACGATGGTGAAAAAGAGCGATAGAGCGAAAGAGAAAAAATAGATAAAATAGAGATAATAGAGAGAAAAATAGGGAGAACGAGAGAGAGAGGGCTGGAATGCCTTCATTCTAACGAATGTCTTTATAACGATTTCCATTTTACACTAAAAGATTGAGACACAATTCTTTAATATCTTCTTCAAAATTTGGGAAATAAAAGATAAGCATATATTTTTTCTAAATAAAATTTCATCGATTTAACTAACATTGAAAAGACTAATTATTTCATTCCTGAGCCTCTTAAGGAACTTAAAATATAGAATACCGATGACTTGTCTGAATGTTTTTAATAGAGTTATTAGGCAGACAAATGAATTAGCACGGCTTTTCGTTTTACCATACATAAGTTCTATTTATATTTGCTATGACTTTGTTTGCTTTTTCCTTCAACGCCTTTTAATTCATTATCTAAAGCAATTTTATCGGGCGAAAGGATTGCATTTGAATGTATCTTAAGAACGCTGCGTTTGCTTAGTTAAAATAGATCTGATCAGAAACGGAATTTTAACATACGCCCAGACTATTATTTAATTATCCGTTTTCGTAATCAACAATAAGTTAATTGATGTCAACCGAAATTGAAACCGAAAGGCAGGAATTTTCTTTGGGAGAATGAATTGCTTGGGAATGATAATTCCACAAATTTCACAGCAATATATATATATATATATATATATATATATATATATATATATATATATATATATATATATATATATATATATATATATATATATATATATATATATATATATATATATATATATATATATATATATATATATATATATATATATATATATATATATATATATATATATATATATATATATATATATATATATATATATATATATATATATATATATATATATATATATATATATATATATATATATATATATATATATATATATATATATATATATATATATATATATATATATATATATATATATATATATATATATATATATATATATATATATATATATATATATATATATATATATATATATATATATATATATATATATATATATATATATATATATATATATATATATATATATATATATATATATATTAACCCCGTACCCCTATTTCTGCCCTTTATTTTACCCCTTTAATTTTGAAAAGAAGTTATTAAAAAATGTTGCTTTTGTTAAATTCCGGTAAATCTCTTCGGTGCAGTGTACGGAGACACAAAATCGATAGGAACAGTCATCGGATGTTACTTGTTTGGACAAGTTTAAAAACAACTTCCGTCCCAACGCTAGAGTAAACTATGAAAATAGGTTGATGAGAAGGCAAAGTCTCGAAATGGGCTTAGATGAAATGTGAATGAAATGGGAAGGTAATTATAAAATTTCTGAATAAACGAGCATGCATACAATGTAGGCAACACTAAACACACACTCACACATACGCAAATATGCATACACACATACGTGCACACATGAACACAAACATAAACGTACAAGCACACTTTTAGGCGTGTAACATGACTTTACGTCATGAATGAAAACGATGGATATGTTGTTGGTATCTGAAGCTTTTGTTGTTATTGTTTTGTATATATGTGGGTGCTTTCACCGGTTATTTGCCTACCCATGGCTTCAGGTTCTAAAACCTTTCTTCCTCAACAATCTTTCTTCCGGCAATCATTCCGGTATTGAGCAAATTCTTTCCTCTCCCTTTTTTGGTCCTTTTTCAAAGTATGATGTTGTTCGTTGCTAAATAATTGTTGCTTTACGTTCTTGCACGTCCTCGGGAAGGATAGGTATTTAATTTTGAAACCGTTACCAGCCCGCAGCAAGTTAAGAAATTGTTACAACTTAAACAACATTTCTCTAAAGAGATGGTTGATCCACTTTTTTAACGTACTTCTCTGCTCTTAATTTGTTTGTCGTGTCGCAAAAGCAAAAGCAATAAACGTTCCTTCTTAAACGTTAGCTGATCTGGCTTGTTTATAATGCGCTTTTTTATCTTTTCCTTCTGCATATTTCGCAAGAATATAGAATTTGAAGAGATAAAAAACTGAACAAGCCAACTCAAAGCATTATTTACTGCTAAATTAGCGAGAGAATAAAAAGATTTTTGAAAAAAAAATATTCTAAAGCGAAGAAAATAAAAACCTGGAATTAATTTTAAGACCAACACAATTTTTGATAAATAAACTTTTTTAATCCTTTTTTAAATCGATTATTTCCTCTGATGATTTTTTAATATCGCGTCGAAATAGTTGATATCGTTGCTGTTGTTGTTGTTGATTTAATTGAACTTTGAAATATTTCCATCGACTACTCTCTCTCTCTTTCTCTATTGTTCATTCGCTCGGCATTAACTCAATAAATGGAAAATTAAAATTTCGAAGTAAGACCAGCTGCTGATCTACTCGATTGGAGGGCCGATAATGATGGTGATGATGATGATGATGACGATATTGATGGACGATGCAAAGAAGAACTATTTAGACAAAAGCGCAACAACAACAACAACGATTATATTTATACTGATGGCAATGATAAAGAGAAGGGGAAGATGAAAATGAGAAGCATAAAAAAGAGAAAGAGTAAGAGAAACAGCAAGTGTTGCAGCAGATGGAGAATAATGAAGAGCACTGTCGATACTGCATCTGTCGATACTAAACAAACGGATTTCATTTTGCACTGAACACAATGAAAATGGTGTAATACCTTCTTCCGGACATCAAGCAGGCAATTCTATTGCGGAGGAATTCAAGGAACTCTGTCCTTCATCGCGAAGCATCTGACGGATAACTGCATGAAGATGCAGTAATCAATGCAATTATTTCGAGTTGTTGAAGTGAAACAATTTGAAGGCAGCAGATTTGTTGGAAGGAAAATAGCGCCACACCCCCTCCTCCCCCACGGGTTGAGAATATGTGGACTTACGTTAGAAATTGATATTGGAATACCATTCGAATCGATGAGAACGGAATCGAGAGCAGACATTCGATAGGTGATTAGAACGATAACAACAACAACACCATAAACAACAATATTAACAGCAATTTCAAGTGCCTCATAAAACAAATAAAAATTGGAAGAAATGTAATGTGGAAGAAATAAATGTGGAAAAACTTGGAAGAATGTAAGGGTTGAAAGGATAACCTCGATTACGTCCAGAAAAAACTTACATTAAGTTTTATACATTACTTTTTAGTTTATTTTTATTACGTATTTTCGTTTTAGTTCATTTTAATTAGTCGAAAGTCTCCTTCCTCAGCAATTACGCTCAATAAAATTCGAGAAAATATATTATTAGTAATACTACCAAATATTGTAAGTAATATTATGGCTAAATCGATATTAATAATTGAAATTAATCTAAGAATAGGAAAAATGTTAGAATATCAGAATGTCAGAAATCTCGTCGAATTAGACGAAATGTTTAGAAATCGTAAGTTAAGAAACCGTTTTCTATTGCAACACATACCAAGAGGAATTCAATGGATCTTCATGTTTGATGTGATATGTGTTGATTGGAGCGTCTTGTCTTTCATGCGTCTTACTGCTTCCATTCTTCTTTTTTTAGTGTTCGTGTTTTTCCGTTTCTTCGATGTTAGTTTAGGTTAAGGCATAAAAAATGCGCGATTATAACGGCGCGATTTGGAAATAAATTTATTACATTCTGAGTGTAGTGATTATTTCTGCCAGCTAATTTTAACAATCATATTTCAATTCGTAGTACAATACAGCATAAAACTAAGAGACAATACTAAACTATTATTACTTAATATTTTGAATAATCTTAAAAGAAATTTCTTGATTTTGGCCGTCTTAACCGATGCGAGAAAAGAGAATCAAGGAATTACTATCTTTCTTTTTATGGAAAGGAATGGTAAAGACTAGAATGTTGACGACATGAAAACTTTAACTTTAAAACGAGTAGGACAAAAACCATTGTAATAACCGCCGAACAAAAGCATAACCATAAACACCCGAATGACAGCAGAGGGTGAGAATCTTTGAGAACAGCTTCTTCAATATCATTTCTTTTTGTATGTAAGACTTTTCATGCAAGAAAATAGTTCTCAAACAAATTTAATTGCAATTCATCGTTGTGGCTGTTTTTCTTGTGTTTGCGAGGATTTGCTTGTTTGCTTCCATCAAAACTCTTGGTTAGGGGTATCATTCTTGTGCACACAAAAGGAGCAGAAGAAAAAGCAAAAGTAGGGGAGGGGGCGATAAGGAGAAATTAAGTGGGAAGAAGTAGAAAACCATTGCTATTTGTCAGTGCTATGAAGGAATGCAAAAGTATGCATGCATGAGTGAACTATTGTTGAGTAAAAGTTGGTGTAGCGAACAAAAATTGAAATTTTCAAACCAACAAGAAAATCAGTTTCAATTGTTTGCTCCTTTGGATCTCTTAACAACGAAGGAGCCACTTCAATGGTCGCAAATTTGTTATACAATTTTTACAATTTGTTACCTTGAAGCAAAGCAACGACCTTCTTAATCTACTTTCATATCCACCCAATCGTACCACCAGATCATATTCCTCTTGTGGAACCTCTCGAAGGCCATTAATTTAGAGCCATCTTCAGAAAGCGCTTATCCATTTTTCGTTGGGTAACTTTGACTATTCCTAAATCTAAAATCTCCGCTCGCCACTTTCCTCTTCTGCACGTTAGCCCTTTTCTTCAATTTCATCCCCTCTGTCTCTTTACGACTATGTTTCCTCGTCCCACAAAATATCGTTTTCTTTTGTCATGCCCTAACGAACGCCTATTTATCATTCACGTATTCACCGCAATAACCATGGCATCAGTACCAACATCACCTTCGACGCCATCTGCTCTTGCTGATGCTCCAGCTGCTTTGAAGCCTAACAAATGTTCACGGGCTGTTCGGAGAAGTTTTACCAGTTAAATTTTGACGCCTGAGTTAACAAAATTTCTTAACGCCATTTTGTGACACTGACTTCTTCAACAACGATAGTTAACGCTTGCAGCCTCCAGGCTCTAGTCAATGTCCTTGTAATTAACTGACTATCGCAGATGCGTGAAAGCAGCGAATCGAGCGATTTATTGTTGCAAAACTTTCTATGAAAGGGGCCTAATCAAAACTGTGGGGTGGAAAAGCGAGTGGTGACGGTAAAGAAAAAAATATGTGCATAAAATAACCTGGTAAAACATTTTATCCTAATAATTTTAAATTGAAATAAGCAATTGGCATTTTGAGCATATGAGGCGTATTAGTCGAATATTTCATTGTTTCAGAGGATGTATCTATCAAATTAGGAGAAAAGACTGCAGGAATTGGCAAACATTTGATGTAACGATTTATTCCTTATTGGAATGTTTTAGTCATGGGCGCGCCTAAAAATATGCAAATCATATAAAATGATAATTTTTCACTGTAATAATATCAATTTTGTTCACTCTTTACTTTTTGTAATTTCACATATTCTAATTTTGTTTTGTGGGACCTGTGGTCGTTTCGAATATCTGGATTTCACCCAAGAGACTGCTGCTAAAGCCTTGACTAAATATTGATGTTATTCAATTCACACGCAAACCTCTTCAGCCCATTTTGTTTCTAAGAGTTCCTACATGGCTTAGCTACATCCCTTGGCCACTTTCACTTCTGAAATTTAATCGAATGTAACAGCCTTGGCTAAATACAATAGAAACGCCTCCTGTTTTAGGAACAGCCTTATACACGGGTAGCTGAACTTAAGGCCATGCCAGAATTAAGCTGAACATATTCGAAGCAATAAATAGAGTAATAGACTCTTAGATTTTGACTTAAAAATGTACTACTTTTACAGTTTCAGAAAATACTAAAGATAACTTTTTAAAATGTTTTCATCGAGGATTTTCTAACTTTGCTCCACGGTGAATTTCATATATTTATACTGCACTGCCGAGAAAATGTCTAAAAATATTAAGATTTCTAGTACCGTGTTAGATGGTGACCCCCAGCGGGACTAGCGTCAGTGCCACCTCGCTTATTAAGCAGGCAATATCGATAACTCCTGTCTCATTCGTTTCTCAAACCTTGCAACAAACAAAGCTTTTCAACTTCATTCATGTTCTTCATCGTCTTTTTGGATCTGATCTCCCTGTTTTTCGTTTGCCGTCTTTTGCCTTTGGCCTTGAGCCTTCAGAATTTCTCTTCCGAACGGCATCAGTCTGACTTTCGTGAGTCTCGTAAATTATAGACATTTCTTACTTCAATTCTTCAAATTGTTGCGTTCTATTTCGGATGGTGTTTTTGGTGAGCCGCAGAATTATTTTGTGGCTTTGATTTTTAGTGGGAGTGTGGGATAGAAACTGCTGCCTAGACTCGTGCGAAATTTACGGCCAACACAAACCCTCCGTACTCTCAAGCTTCAATTTGGGTAGTCTGCTTTTGCATTTCTCTGTTTCCGCCATTTCTGAGGTTTCCTTTAAAGCTGCTTCAATTGCAATAAAAATGTGCCGGTGTAATATTTTGCAATGTCGAGGGAAATTACTAAAAGGAAACTGAATATTCTATTCTTTCTCTCTCTAACTAGTGGAGTGATAACTGCATAACCGTTATTCTTTGTGCATTTCCAAGTTTTTGGTATTCTCAATCAATTTCTAAAAACAAAGAATTTTAAGGTAATCGATAAAGTGCTGAGACCAAAGTGAAACTAATATTGCTAAGGAGTTTTGGGAAAATTATAACGTTGCGTTGACGAAAATAGTGTCAAATTCTCACGTGGGGGGAGAAAAACGAAAGCCACTATTCAGTTTTCCGTGATTATCGTAGAGATCGTTAATATCGGCTCGCTGAGATCGAACCTTTGTTTTCCTTTGCCATCATCAATTCTTCCTCATTATCCATATTCCTTATTAATATATTTTTAATAATTGCAATTTCAATTAGTATGTGTTTAAGGCAATTACTGAAATATTTGTTGTTAGAGATTGATGTTAAATAAAAATAAAGTATTTTTTAATATTTCTCAGGTTTTGCAATATAAATTATTTGCCAGTTTTTTATGAAGATTTTGTGTTAGAAATATATAATATTTTATTTTGGTTATACGTAAATTAACTCTATATATTTTTAATTGCAGCATATTTTCTATTAATGTATTAATTCCTTCTAACCAGCTCTTTAATTAAGAAAACTAAATTTCCCAAGCAAATTCTCGAATTTCAATAGCGTATTTAAAAGTTATTTTCAGGCAGTAATTGAACAAAAGTCCTTGATATGATAATTATCTACATTTTTCCTCGTCTTGTTCAGGTACTGTCAGAGCATCAGGTAATAATCGAAGTCATTTGAACGTCGCGGCCAGAACGTCAAATATAAAAAGTTTCTCCCAACAATTCACATTCGGTGAAAGTCTGTCTTCCAATAAACGGTTCTATTGGTATCGAAGAAAGTTGCTGAATCTCTTCCAAACCAGCGAGAGACAATAATAGACGGCATGAATGAAACGGAATTGCATTTGGAAAGCATCGAATTGGCTTTGAAATCCAAACGGAAGGCAGCCAGGATTCGATTTATTGAGGTATTGTGTGGAACTATAGATCGACTTCATGATCAATTCTGCGGTACAATTTTATACAATGCGGCACCGGCTACAGTTACAGAAGTTCATTGTATTTCATCGCCGGCAGACGATTCATCCCCATCGAAAATGAGTTTTTCATATAAGGAATCGATATTACTAACTCCGGTCAGTATTGTTCAAAACTTACTAATTGTAATTGGTCCAAATGGAACGGGTGTCGATGAATATTCATTCAAGACTGTACCTTGGTCTTCACCGGCAGCCGCAACGCGATCTTTAATGTCGTTAGTATTTAGCGAAGATATCTTGGCTACACACACGCTCACCGGTAGACCATTGGCTGCTTTTCACGGACAAAATCATCCTACCGGTTTGCAATTAGATCCACAAAAAGTGGAAGATATTGTGCATTGTATAAAGATTATGTGTTTTGTTAGCAGAGAACGTTCAATACACTTTT